>OX465583.1:31034749-32234749 GCA_950022655.1 Alentia gelatinosa
GTTTGTTTGTTTGTTTAGTTTAACGTCCAATATGTTCAATTAGACTTACTTTGGTTTGACCGAATCTATGAGATGAATGTATGTAAAAATCTCACCCTTACACATTTACCAAGGTGGGAGGTCTTTTACTCTCCACACCACATAGACATGGTATGATAAGGATTGGCCTGTGATATAGCAGTAAATCTACCACTGCTGGGGGTGAAGGAGAAAAGTGGCTGCAGTGGGACTCGAATCAACAAAGTCTGACAACCTTTGGATTACAAGTCCAGTGCTATCTACCACTGAGCTAACTCCCCACACTCTGGTCGCTTTTTGCTTGCATGCAAGCATATCTGGTCTACACCACGAGGAGGCGAGGCGGCCAAGAGGGTGAACAGATTGGTAATTGCTGTCCACCCCAGCAGACCGCATAGTGAGTGTCTCTTATAAGTTGATACTGTAAAACCATTACCACATGATATTCTCTTTAATTTACTAGGTTTCTATCCGAAATCTTTCCTTTTATCGAAAGTTATTAAATGCTATCCCCGATGACTGGATGAATTATCATATATATATATTATATATATATATATATATATATATATATATATATATATATATATATATATATATATATATATATATATATATACTCATTACTAGGAGAGGTTATGCTTCTTACCTAGCCTGGAGGAGTCAGTGCACCCTCTCCCTGTGCGACTTTATTATGGCTGCCCAGGCTCACATCTCCTTGGTAATTGGGTCATTATGATTAGTTAAAACCCTACAAGAGGTCGTGGTGCACTACAGGATAAGAACATTCCTCCATATGCGGGTTTTTCTCTGTAAGTCTTCAGTGAGCCGTCTCAAACCTGGCTGGAAGCCACTGTGAGAAGCTACTGTACCTGCCAACGGGAAGCTGGTAGCGTAGCCAAGGGTGGTTAGACTAATAACGGCTTCTATATACGTGGTTACATAGGCGTATGACTTCCGTAACCAAATATTACAATTTAAAACGGACTATTTGGTTCAAAGAAAGAGAGTTTTTAAACACAGAGGAAAAGGAAATGTGTAACAGGGTATCATTTTGCAGAACAAAACTGACCCATAATAATGGTGTCTATTTCGACTTTGAGACTATGAGGGAACTGGTTTTAGAAACAGGGCCCCAGTTGTAGCGCAGAGACTGTCACTGTGTCACTGCTCAATGGATCATTTATATACTCTAACATGTGGATTCAGCCCACCCTTTAATTATCTTTTTTCTAACCTATGCTGTACTTCATAGACTTACTATTCTAAGTCCTATCTAAAGGATACACTAAACCTGTATGTTAAGTTTAATCAACGAGTATTATAGAGGAAACCTATGAAAGTTTAGGGTCAGAGCTCGTATCCCATCGAGTTTGAATCGCATAGTAATTCACAAGGCGAATTACATAGCGATTCAGACGGTGGAGGTAACGGTAGCTCTGACCATAAACTTGAATGGGTTTCTGAATTTATCTCACCCTTCACATTGACTAATGGGCTAACATTTGTAACGTAATTCACCATTGAATATTTTTCCTAAATATCTCATGGGCGTTGGATACGAGTTCCCAATGTTAAGTCTATGTAGAAATAATACCAGGGGCGAGATATAGACTCCATACTCGTTGGTTTAGTCATGGTTAGTTATAAGTACGATTCCACGTTCTAATGGTATTCTAATGTTAACAAATCCCTTAAGGATGGGTGACATGCTATTGTGGTGTGAGATAAGTATTACGCATTTCAAAAAGCATGTCCTACATTTGTCTTACCTACTGAAAGATTATGATGATGATTATTAATAGTAATTTGCCCGTAAATCATCCGGATATCCCAGGCTGCATTCTATAATCAAACCTTTACAACTATAAGTAAATCTATATAACATCTCCGAAACTCACTTGCGAGCTTTTAATGTCGACCTTGTCAAAATGTCATCTGTTGTAAGGAACGTACCGTGTTTTATATCTATTCGACGCCTTAGATAATTATATAACAAGTTTCATCGATTATACTCTAACCCTTTCTCTACATAAGGGAAAAGAGCCAGGATACATCTGGACATATTTCTAAAGTGGTTACTCTTAAAAAAGGATAGCAGAGGCATAGGTTTATGGAACTGTATACATTTAAATGGTGAGTGACGTTTGGTTGATAAGATCAAGATGTCTTCTTGTCGAAAAGTGATAAAAGGTATTCAAAACAACCGGTGAGAACCCATGTAGCATAATTCTCACGAATTATCCTACCCGTATTCTGACGTCACAATATGGGTTGTTTGTGATCGAGCACGCGTCATAGAGAAGAAAGATAAAGGAAGCCATACTTTGTGTGGCGTCCTGCTTATATGGCATCTCTGTTGTTGAGGCCTCAACGCACGTCGTGGTATAACTCCCCATGATGCTAATGAGTGCATTTACGTGCCACAATGTTCTAACACTGTCGTTCCCTGAGGTAATTAAGCAGTGCCAGTAATCAACAGCACTGTATGAACGTAGATACATATTCATAGTCATGAATGGATAGATACCCAGTGCAAAGTGCATGCAATATTTCTAATTTTCAATACAGAAGTCAGTTGGAATCCCGACCTGAAACTCTAGGTGTGCGTGTCCGTGTTATTTCTTCACCAGATTTACACCGTAATTCTGATATCTATTCTTCGACCACCTCAGTCTTCTATTATAATCTCACACTTCCAGTGGAAATATTTTTCAGGTGGACTCTCCTGACTCAGAGAGACCGAGAAATCACGGACAACAAGTCAATGTCGGCCACCGCTTGAGACTGAACATCTGTGAAGAGGTTGAAACCCCTGTTTTATTTTAATATGAATGAGGCTGAATCAATACTAAATACTAATACTTGTTTAACACAAGGAAAATAAACTTGATATACTGAAAACGGAAATGTGGTTTTTGATCGGAAAAATGAAAGCTGTTGTGTGTGCCTTACTCTGCAAGGTGGTAGGCCGTGTTCAGCAGGTGCCAACCTGGCCTAGGCGTGGTTCCTCGTGTTCCGCGAGTATCAAGGGGACTGGGAGTGTGTGAGTAGGATGAGGGGGCAGAGCCTCATCGGTCACTTTGTCACTGCTGATGCCAGCAACGTTGCGTTCGTTGTTATCAGCGTCCAACCAGATATCCCGCAGCAAAACACGAACAATGGTGGACTCCTCGAGGAAAACGTAATCCCGCAGTAACTGCTACGGATTTGAGCGTCTGAATAATAGTCCCGCAGCATGGCTGCATGAAAAGCCGTATTCAATATTGTAGAGTTTTGTCATGAACATTGTGGTGCGTAGAATTAAAAGCAAACGGATTACATTCTCCAAACAATACCCAACACTGGAGATTTTAATTAGTCCTCCAGGAAGGATGTTAATTTGACTGGAAGGCTGGCTACAGACAACAGAAAACCGATATTAATTAAACTGAATGCTCAAAACAAATAGAGATTTTTCGGCCCGGATTTAAATGCGATCCATCTCTGTATACATTTTTTTCCTGTACGTGATTATGTAACACAATAATACGGGATTACAGTCGAAATGATTAAACATCAGCTGGGTTCCCTGTTGAACTGATTGATTCTGGTAATCTACAATAATCATTCTTATTTTGATGTTACAATAAAAACTTAAAACTAGTATTAATGGGAGTAGACATTTACTTCTCGCAACCAGTGCGAAGAGTGAAGAGTCACTGCCATTCGGCAGACGACATTTCACTTAATGTACCAGCCTTCAGCGAAGGCTGAGATCCAGGTCTCGGTATTGTAAAATCGAAATGGAAATACTAAAGTACATACAAAGTGTCTCAATAAAGAAATCTTTAAAAATTAAAAGAAATGACCTCCATGTCATATGTCTTGTTTCAATACAGTGATATCACGTCGTGCCACTTGTATGTGTCTTGTATATTGTAGATATATTGTACATACATGTATTTCTGCATATTTTATATAAATAGAAGTTTAACGATTAGTAAGTGAAGAAAATGGCTGTTATGTGTGGCAAATATAGGTTCAGAGAACTACATAGAAGGATGCCTTCGTATCATGCGTATGGATTATTGTCCTCTTTCCGAAATTAAAAAAAGGATTTATACATTATACGAATTGTTTAAAAAAGAACTACCCACAAGAAATATATAATGCACGCCAACACTCATCAGGAACATTTATCAGGAAAACACATAGCATGGTTGGGGCTCGAATCCAGCATACCTCTATTTATAGTCCAGTGTGCCACGCGTTTACATTTATATGGAAGGGCTTTATCCACATAAAAATGAAGTTGGTACCAATACAAGTAAAATTGCATCTACAGGTATCCAAAACGAACAAAGTGATATCATGATAGATTGATAATTCACGCTGCTACTACCGCGCTTGCTTGTGTTCAATTGCTTTTCAATAAACAAATAACAAGTCATATGCCTCTGTCATAGTCTGTTTATATATCTATATGGTCTTCATATAATACATGCATTGGTATTCAAAATGAAATGAAAAAGAGTATAAACAAATATTATACGTCTGTTTGCAAGAATATGACATTGATATGGTGACACTTTTGCGACTATACCGTAAATAATCGACATGAAAGGGATAGCGTCGAATAACATGTTATGTCGCACACTGTCATTGGGGGGAAAAGCCTGTTATGACTCTGTAGTCCCACAGGGGGACTAAAATTAAAGATGTATTACACTGGGGCCCTGTCATATGTCATTGACACTAGGCGACGGCCTTTGGGCGGCACCAGTGGCCAATAAGGGCGACTGTAAGGGCCGGGCTTGGTACCGCTGGCCAATCAGGGCGGCTGTAAGAGCTGGGCTGGTATTCAGATCAGACTTGCTCACTGATGGCGCCGAACATGCAATAAGGCCATACAGAGCAGCTCGCAGTATGCCTCTTCAGCATGGCGCCGGGTCAGCGACACAGCCACTAATCGACCCCAATATGTATAGGCCAACTGATGCTTGCAATTTTCAAGTAGGTGGATAACCCACATTTCTTCTAATGGATGATGAGTTATTTATTGGTTAGTCTATTTAACATCACAGAGGATCCTGAGTGTATCTAGGGGCCAACCCAGAGTTTTTCTTACTGGTTTTCCTTCACGGGTTTGGAGTGGGGGGTCGGGGGTGATCGACTCTATGAGATGAATTCTGGTAGGAATCCTACCACTGTAGATTTACTAAGGTGAGAGCTCCTTTACTTACATCACGATTATAGAGACACGGAATGAGGGTTTGTCTTTGATAAAATAGATCACCTCTTGGTAACAGAATGCTCAGCTGATAGTACAAACATTCTTTTCGTGTTTTGGGCCACAGGTGCGTATTAGAGGTTATCCAACATGATGGTCACGCCCATCAATTACATAAAAAGGGGGGTGAGGCCTAATGCCATGATAGGCAACTCCATAGGGAGCAAGGCGATACTATGCAGTATTTACCATAAAAACTGCCATTATCCATTATAAGAAATCTATTGCCATTTTATCGTTTATATCACCCCAGATACTTTTCTCCTTAGACCTAACATTGGGAAATCGTATCCAACGCCTATTGAGTATTTAGAATAAAACTCAATGAGGTTATGTCACAACGGCTAGCCCATTAGCTAATGTGACGGGTGTGACTAATTCAGAAACCTATTCAAGGCTAGGGTCAGAGCTCACTCCCATCGAGTTTGAATCGCGTAATAATTATTACGCGATTCAAACTCGATGGGATACAAGCCATGCCCCTAAACCTTTATAGGTTTCTCCTATTAAAACCTGCGATTATGCGGAAATTATTTACATTAATTGTAAAACACTTTCTGACTCTCATTACAAGGATATTATAGGTATTTACCTTTAAACCCGCTCACACCAATTGTAGAGAATCAATTGGATTTTATGATGGGAAATCTTATTACCTATCTTGAAAAATTCCCCCACATCTTACACACAACAAAATATGTTTTCATTTAAACATTTAACACTCTCTGTAATTCCTGCAATCCCTGGATCAGGTTGTGTGTACCAAGGTCAAACAATACGCCCGAGCAATTAATCAATTGCTCCAGAGGCACTCAGAATATATAATTATCCAGCCATTCACGCACTGGCTCTACTGGACTGTCCACCTCTCCAGACGCATCCGCAGTGTTTGGCTGCTGTTACTCTGTATTGGCGGGCGGCGGGCACACAGGCAGCGACCCCTAGGGAGCAGTTGCTGATACGCATGCGCGGTGACCCCGGGCGAGCTGCTCTTTCCTCTCGTTGTCCTGGGATCCCGCCCCCAAATCTGCTCTTAAATGATAAGCCACACATGTATAATAGATGGTCACTGAGCCTAGGGTCCGGCCGGGATGGGGTGGTGGATGGAGCCTTTCAATGCAGGTAGGATGTATAGTGCCTGGTCTGCCCTCTGCTGCCCTGTGGATCTGCCCCCACACATGCTGCGCACTCAGAATGAACTTGCATCCATACCGCAAGCCGTTTCATAGTTTAAACACTCTAGGTATCAAGACATTATTTTTATGCGTTTTGATTATATGGGAATACAATTTAGAGCTCATTCAATAATATTCAGGAATTTAACATCTTGATTCAGATGAGATAGAGCAGATACATGTCGCTTTAAATCAACCAAGCGTCTTACTCATTTTAATTCCAAATATATATGGAGTCTCATGACTTCATGCATGTTAAATTCTGAAATAAATGATACCATGGCTGGTCATACGGTAGAGCTGTTCTTTGACAAATTCTGGAATAAAGCATTAGAGGGCCTGCCATGTGGCAGAGTTACACTGTGGTTGCCATACGTGGTGTTGCTCTTTGACAGATTCGGGAACAGATGATAAAATGGCTTGCCATAGTAATTTTGTTCTGTTACAAATCCTGGAATAAATTGTCAAATGGCTTGCCATAGGGCAGACTTGCTCAGTGACGTATGAGGCCACAGCTCAGGGAGCTGCTCCCACTTTAATTACGGCGCTGTATTCAGTCACAAGGTCCTCCGGGGGGAGAGTGAAGGTCACGTGGTGTTTGACGAGCGCGACACCTAACGGCGTTCATGGGTTTTATGGGCATGCGCAGTGGGTTTCTCAGGACCGAACGCCAGTGTCTCACCTTTTCGTGTTGATGTATCTGCAGGTCAAGTGACCTTATAGACCACTCTTTGCATCTCTTCGTGAGCCCATTTCTACCAGCCCAACGGCAACGCTAGTATGACCTAAACGTTTAGCGAAACGTCGTGATTAGGACTCTGATACCAACATACACCATCTTATGTACACTCGCTCCAAGAATAACAAGAACCATGAAAAGGCTACGTTGTCCGGTTTTTTTTGCGAATTACATTTTGAATGTCCTTAATTCGAAATGTAAACATACTATATCGATGTGGCATCTTGACGTCGAGCGTTATCACATACAGCACACATAGCAAATCTCCATTTCTTATCGATAATTGAAGGTTTATACGAATAGGGAAACCAAGGCCCGAAGAAAGAAACTGAAAGTTACTCGGTAAGGATCGAAAATATTACTTCCCTCGGCCGTAATTTTGCCAATCCTTTCACTAGGACATAGCTTCCCTGTATTGATACCTACAACTCTGCATCCCAGTACCTCCTACCATCCTGCATCCCACGTATCCCTACCACCCCATACCACGCTACAACCCATCACCCCATAATGCTTGAATGCTTACCAATCCACACCCAATACCCCCTACTACCCTGTACCCCACTTATGCCTACGACCACACTACCGTCTAACACTTACCACCTCATACCCTACTACACCGCACCACTTCATTCCCCACTGTTGCCTACCAACCTATACTCCACTAAAGTCTACCACCCAGCACTCTACCAAAACCTACCGTCCCATAACCCAGTACCCAAAGCCCTAAAGCAACGCTCTCATCTATCTCCCGTCCACCAAGGGCTTAACCTAGTTGGCTCCATCTTCTCGTACTCCGAAAAGACGTAGAAATTGTTCATATTGCCGGCGCCGCAGGTCAGTGCCCTTTCCGATCAAAACACCTTTGAGACGAACAGCATCAACAGGAAGAAGGCTTGGCGTGTCTCCGTGTGGTGCTGGCCGTGGTGAGGGAAGGAGTGGTAACGATGGGAAGGGTGGAAGATTAAGGAGGATTGAGGCCCTAGGGAGCAGGGAAGAACCGGCCATAACCGTCATATGAACCCCAGCACGAGAGGCCAGATGGAAGCGTAAGCGTAGGGGAACGATAGGCGTGAGGCGTAGTGAATTGAGTTGGGCGGGGTAGGAGGCGTGGTGAAGTGGGGAGAGCATGGTGAGAGGTGTGGTAAAATGGGCGGAGCATGGCGGAGGACCTAGAATGAGACATTGGTCAGCGTTAGCCGGCAGGACAGGGTGGGTGGTATGAGTGAGCATAGGAGAGCATATATAGGCGCAGTGAATAATAGGAGGGTAAAACTTGGGCAACAGAGCAAAGTGGGTGGTATGTATGAGTACAAGGCAAAATTCACACGCGTTTTGTACAGGCTCCATAGTCTCAGTGACACAGCCACACGTATATATAGGCGCAGTGAATAATAGGAGGGTAAGGCTTGGGCAACAGAGCAAAGTGGGTGGTATGTATGAGTACAAGACAAATTTCACACGCGCTTTGTACAGGCTCTATAATGCTGGAACACTTGGTGGGTTGTATGAGTGAGTTAAGGACAGTTGAAGGGCAGGGTACATGCTCAGCAGGGGGCAGGGAGCTGGGGACCGGAAGCGTTAGCACAGACTATATGCGACACTGCTTATGAGATGCTCACCCTCACTTTGAGCAGCTTTTTTCTTACTGCCCCACGGACTACCGGCATCAGGCAGAGTGGGCGGCATGAGTGACACTCAGTATAGGTAATGATTAGGAGAAAGGTCAGCGTTGGACAGCAGCGCAGGGTTAGCAGTTCAAGGTTCACTGTCGCTGGAACATGGTGGGCGGGGTGACACTGCCTCCTCCTGCTCGTGAATTGTTCACCCTTACTTCGAGCAGCTCATTTTCTACCGCCCCAAGGACTTTCAGGCGCCAGGCAGGGTGGGTGATAGGAGTGACACTGAGTAAATGCGATGATTAGGAGAAGGGCCATAGCTGGACACCCGCGCAGGATTGGCAGTTCAGGGTTCACCGTAGCTGGAGCACTTGGGACAGGGCAGTACTGCCTGCTCTTGCTAGCGAGCTATTCGCCTTCATTTTCAGCAGTTTCTTTCTGACTTTGCAACAGACTGCCCGGCACCAGGCAGAGTGGGTGGCATGAGTGAGTATCGGCAATGAATAGGAAAAGGGTCAGAATTGGGCAGCAGGGTAGGGTTGGCGGTTCAGGGTTCAACGTAGCCGGAGTACTGGGGGTAGTCCTGCCTCCTTTCCCACATGAACTGCTCGGCCTAACTTTGAGCAGCTCGTTTTTAACTGTACTGCGGTCGCTGGTCGCCAGTCGCGGGCCAGGGCTTCCTCTTGGTGCCAGCTTCACGGTCAGTGCTCTCGCGTAGATACCACACCTGGCGGGTAGACGGAACCATTACACCTGCCCCTCCCATGTCCAGGTACCGCACGGCGACACCATCAGGCAACATACAGATAACCAAGAGGAAGGAAGATACTGTTGATGGCGAGCTTTCTTGGTCATGATAAATAACATACGTATTACATTCCCAGTGATGTAGACTTCTTTATATTCCCCATTCAGTTTGTGTCAAAGTTGGTCTATTTAAAATTATTCGAAAGACTTAAAGCGGAAAGAATCCTAACCTTGGTAAAGTCTAATTGTCCCTATCCCGCTTCCCATTATCGCGATCGGTCTTCACAAGACTAGTTTAATCACAGTAATCCATCCCCTAACATACTCCTTCATCAGTATCATTAGTCATCTTTCACGCGATTATATAGAAGTATCTATTTTGTAGCGCGCTAGAATTGTTATGAAATATATTATCGTCCAGCAAGCAGTTTAAACAGTTGAATCTTACTGGTACAGAAAACTATTCAAAACTACATAGTTGTATAGGCACATAGCTATTGTGCTATGGACGCGTTCATCCTGCTCCCGATTCCAACTAAAATACCAGGTGACCGGACCAGTTATCAATGG
The DNA here is from genome assembly GCA_950022655.1 of Alentia gelatinosa. NCBI lineage: Eukaryota > Metazoa > Annelida > Polychaeta > Phyllodocida > Polynoidae > Alentia > Alentia gelatinosa. The sequence continues at coordinate 31,044,890 of OX465583.1, forward strand.
ATTTGATCGAAAAAGGTGTTTTAGCTTGCTATAGAGGGGTTTTAGCCTTGTCTCACGATTATCTACAGATAATAGCAGCAGATAATAGTGGTTATCATCCGGCTGTAGTGGCACCATCTCACAATTTCCTGGTGGATGATGGCTAAACTAGCAAACACTCTGTTCCCTATACCTGATCGTATGTATCATATCATATATTTTGTACTTATTACCTGGAGTTTGTACCTACAATGTACTGGCAATGCCTGACCATGATATGCTGTAATGGAAGACCGCCTACACCACGGAAAATTATCTTTAAAAATGTGAAGACAGGTGCAGAACCAAGGGCATACCCCCGTATATCCTTGGGTAGTAATATCGGGGTGTTATTATGTTGTATGATTTCTCAATTGAAAAAGACAAGTGTGAATCAAGCTGTCATTTAAAAAACCTGTTTATGACGTAATTACGATACCCTCAGGAAATTCCAAGGCAACATCTTGATGGACAAGTAATGGTCTTACCTGCTCAAATGGAAACCAATGTGTCCAGTATGGTATACATGTACACTCACCTGCAAATAAATAGAGAAAGATTATTAGCACGGAATTTTAGACATAGAAAGGGACTAGTAGTATGTTAAAATGCTCAAAGTCCGAGGGGAATTATTCATTGCTATTAACACTTCCACTGCTATTGACCCAATAACATCCACGCAGCTTTCGTACCAACACAGATCATACCCCTTTCATAAAATCCCATAACATCAGGGAAAACACTCGTGGTACCAACCCCATTGCCCTCAAATAAAATCAATGATCATTGTAATATGTTAAACTAAAAAATGGTGCATTTTTCATAAGGTCAAGCAAACATGTTGGGATCTTTAAGATACTGGTTGATCCAATTAATATAAAAGATCTCGTTCTAGTAGTAGGCCTTTCTATGATTAAGTTAATTAGACAGGATCCAGGAGGCATCTAACAAGTGTTCATTGTTGGAGGACTGTGACGCAGGGATGACGTCACACTCACGTGACTTGGAACGCCGGACAGACACCATAATGACGCCCGAAACGTGTCTGAGTGACCCAGATCAACATGCTCATAGCTCAAAGGAGGGTCAAGGAGATTCCCAGGGGCCGGTTACTAAACTTAAAACTGCACCTTAAGGGCGGATTTGAATTTGTGGGAAATTCATCGGGATATTTAAAATATCACACATTCATGAATTCACATCTCTACTATTCAGATCAGGGGTGAATGGCATTAAATAGCATTATCATCAATATTCAATCAGAGGTGACATAAATCCTTCACACGCAATTTTGACACTGTGATCAAAGCTCTCTCACCCTCTTCTGTAATTCAGATTTATTTGCCTTATCTGATTTTGTATCAAGGTCTTCCTACGAGAAACTCCACAGACACCATATACAAGATAAAGTCATTCATCATCAATGTAAGAATTAAAGAGAGAGAAAAAAAACATCAGGAAGGGGCAGGTAAAGGGCCCAAGGGATCACCAAAAATGTGTTTGCGTGCCAAATGCAACAGAATCTAGCACATGCTCTTTCCACTCACTTCACTACCTCGGTCACCGCAAAACCTTCTTCCCTAGTTTCTGACACACTACTTTTATATATATATTGATTCCAGCTCCCATACCGCATCTGTCTTCGCCCAAGTAACCTCTATTCGACAATTCGGGAATGTTTTCGTTGCCCATACATATACTATTTGGCCTACTTCCCTACTCACCCGTAAACCCCACCAACAAGTTATAGGCTTCCCATGCAACACAAACATGGGGCTGGTTCCTAAAATGAATCTTGAGTATGTTATCTCATTGGCCATAAATTACTCTCTATTATAACAAATTACTATTCCAAATGATAATATATGTAGCAGACATATTAGTTCTGATACATAATGATGTCTTTAGAGGCAGTTCCCCTCCGCTCCTGGCAGTAGGAATGGGAATATGGGAAGAGCTGAAATTACTTCAATTATTCCGGACAATATTTTAGGAACAGGCCCCGGATGACTGTCGCTGGTTCCCGTCCCGCTGGTAACATGTGTCTCACTGAGAGGACATGGCGTGTCTGACTCCCATCACGTGACCAGCACCAGGGGAGGCAGCCATATTTGGAGGGAGGATGGAGGGGGAGGGGTCGTTCTATGGATACTGCCATAAAGCTGGAATAAAGGTTACCTCGAGGTAAACACCGGCCAGATATAGATATATGATACCTTGAAATTTAGCAAATGCCATATTGCATTCCGCGTAATAATCTAAAAAATAATCTGAAAATATCTATATACACCCCGTACCTTATCCCATGATACATGTGTACTTTGAGATTCTTGTTCTCACGCCCATGAACTATTTATACAGGTTTCGGTCATTGCGAGGGCCTGGAGTTAGCAGTGCTGCACAGTAGAATGTGGATATGACAGTGTTGAAAATTCATGTATGGGCACTAGTCCTCTGCCTTTAAACACTAAGGCATAGAAATAATAGAAGTAGGCCTACAAAAATGATCATAAAAACAGACATTCATTGAAAAATACAAGATACACACAACAAATATGTATACGATATTCGTGTAATCCATGCCTTCTTTTGATCTATATCTATTGCTATTGAAACCGGAAATTTAATTTCTTTTTTAAATGGTTTAATTAAAGTCCGACTGAATTTCCCCATTGAATTGTGTCGGCTACACACAATTCACAACATAATAGTAAATGCTTATAGGTGGTATAATTTTATCATACTTATGGCATTATTATAGCTAACTCTGCATCTTAATTATAAAGGTTTTTATATTGGACAAGCTCGTATACATATACGTCGCGGTCTTCCACCTACCCGTATTACAGAGAGTAGTTATCAACTGATAGACTTTGTTATCTTTTTGTTCACTTTCGTATTCATAAAGTACTAATTAATGGATATTTCATCTAACGCAACATACAGACAACCAACATACTACTGAAATAAAGTAACTTAAACACTACCATCTGAGATTCAGTATATTAAATAAATGGTGAGGGAAATATTACATGCCTTTATACATCTTAGAAATAAATGCATTTATATATTACTGTAAAGAATCAACATGAGCAGCTTCAATAAAACCCTGGAGTGATCGTCAAACCCACGCACGTCCTCTGAGGTCAGAGTCAAATGTCCCGAGACCTGGGATTAAATGGCACACTGTGCCGTACACTGTGAGGTATGCATATTTAATCCTTTGTCGCCCTCAGAGCTCTCGCCTTGCCCGGTAAAATAGAAATCGATGGAACAGAAGAGGTGGCTCTAACTAGTTGTCTCGTGGCACGCGATGTGATTGGATGTGATTGGGAGCGATTGGGTATGATTGGGAGTTAGGCTCTTGACGCGTGTGATGTATTATGTGATTATGGAGTGACACGCTAGCGTGGTGTGAGGACGTGGTAAGGTATTGAGCAGCTCCGAAATGCTCATTGTGTGATTATGGAGGGAGACGTGAGTGAGGGGTGAAGATTTGGTAAGATATTAAGCCGCTCCTATATGCTCAATATGTGATTATGGAGTAACACGTGAGTGAGGGGTGACATTGTGGTAAGATAATTTAGCCGCTCCTAAATGCCCATTGTGTGGTTATGAAGTGAGACGTGAGTGAGGGGTGAGGATATGGTAAGATATTAAGCCACTCCTAAATGCTCAATATGTGATTATAGAGTGACACGTGAGTGAGAGGTGAGGTTTTGGTAAAGTTTGAGCAGCTCACAAATACTCATTCTCTGGTTATGGAGTGAGTGAGGTGTGGGGATGTGGTAAGGCATAGAGACTTGTGTGGCTATGGTGTGACACATGAAAGATGTGTGAGAATGTGGTTAAGTGTTACGCAGCTCCAAAATGTTCATCGTCTGATTATGGAGTGAATGAAATAAGGTGTCAAGTTCCTCAGAAATGCTCATTGTATGACCAGCTGATCTCAGCATCAAACATGGGTTTCTATTCGAGGCACTACTATTCAAATAGAACTGTCTACGTTAGGCTCATCCCCTAATGCTATAGGATTCTATATCTAGATTTATCTATATCAAAGTCTGTCTGAACCATATGTTCCAGAAGAAAATAGGCACATTCGAGAGTCTACTGTAGTTTTTAGTTAGAACAAAAGTTACGAAATAAACCTTGTAACCCTGGAACGCAGTTGGAGTTACAGGTGGCACCACAATTGCAGTTTGTTTTGCCTCAGATACCTTATGAGGCCCACGCTTGTTCCCTGTAAAAACACTACGAAAGTACTTCATCAAATTTCAAATGATATGAACAATTACATTTTTGCAATACATGAAATGCTATCTATTAGGAACTTTGGGTTGCAGAATGGATCACTGATGAGGTAATTCACTGCAATTAACCACAAAGGAAGATCATGCCGTTCCAGTCGATGTGAGAGTTAACTAACCGATTGGTGAAGGTTTTGCTGAATCGCGTTTTCTTTCTTCATTCTATATTTTCAAATTTCCATGGAACACGTGTCTGGTTATAGAGTGCGGGCCGTAATCTAACGCGCATACTGCTCATGCCATGATGATGTCACTATCAGACCCTCGCGTCTCACGTGATCTCAAGTCATCCAATATGGCCGCGCACATACTGTGCTGACATTGATGGGCTTTAATCTTGGAATTAGCCTCCGATAGCAGGTGTCATCTATCTTGTGGTGACTTTCACATCCATATCCTAAGTGAGACTAGTCCACATTATAGATATGAGCCCACCTCTCACCTAGCAAACTCCAATATCACCCAATGCATTCCTGAGCGCGTTGCAATTCTATATGGAAATGTAAAGCTTTTGCTGTAGACATGTTGCCATAGCAAGAAATGCGATTTCTTTATCATTATTAAAACTTAATATTCAGTCTTGAAATCAAACTCATATACATGCAGTACATATGGTTTTTCAAGTAGGTCACCCATTTGGTGTAAGTCTGTCTGAAGCATCAATACCTTTTAAACGCTGTAAAGCAATACACAAATAATATCCAGGCTACTTGAGCCAGATGGAAAAAGGGACATCTACTTATCTAGTTACAAATAACGGGAGTTCTTAATTCTGCTATCTGTTCAGAACAACAAATATATATATATATATATATATAAATATATATTTATATATATATTTATATATAGAAGGTTTGGAACTGACATCTAAACCCTGCAGTTCATATTACAACATCAAACCACTCTGCCAAATCGACCCTTACACAAAAGACGGTCACTATTGGTACATCTGACATAGTGTGTGCTAATCCGGTGTAAGAAGATTGACCGTGGACTCACAACGATCAGGTTACGTGGATTAATGGGGTTTAAAGCCACAGCAGAATCCTACCACAGCAAGATTAAATCCCTCTGAGGATGACACTCAATCGGGGAAACATAGCGCCATTATCGAATCTCTAACTGATATCCCGGGCGGGCTGGTGAAGCTGGTTATCTGTTTAACCACTGAATTAACATTGGTAAAATTATATCCAACTAACAGGTGTTGGATGATTTTCAAACCTGACGTCAAGAACTAACCAACCAGTTGCCATGATTTCGGCTCTATTCATAGAACGCATGATGTCGACAAATATGGTGACAGGCGGGAATGCGGGCGGCCATCTAGGTGGCAGATCAGTAGTTTTAAATCACTTACTTCGTGAGGTAAAGAAACGGGGTGAGATAAAATCTGAACTACACCCAAACCTCCTTGCTCTTCCCAATGCTGTTCCTTATCAGTACATTCTCTTTTATAGTTAGTATTATGTACTTTAATTTTGTTTCCTATTAGGCTTTTTTGATAGTCATTTCTATTCAAGTAGAAGGCAAGAAAGGCTCATCTGTAGAAATACAGCACTGGAGGGCACTATAAGTTTTTGCCATTGAGATGGAAGCAAACCCAATTACCAGGAACCCTATAACCCAGAGCATGATAACCATGACATGACCCCCTCACCCCTATACTACCCTGGTTATATACACACACTGACCCTCACCCCAACCCCAGCCTGTCCACCCCATGCCATCTCTAATCCCTAACCCTATCAGAGTCTCCTCGCTTCAGGTTGGTGGACAATTCTGACTGGATATCACGGCTCTCCTGTCTATCCCTGTGCAAGCCTTGAATCCTGATCCCTTGCCCTCCAAGGCCTCCCCTGATCCTGCCTCAAGCGGCCGCACCCCCTAGCGGGACGGACCTGTCACGGGGTCAGCGTTTGATCGCCGTCGGACCCGGATATAAAATCAATAGGTCACCGCTAGGGGGCATCGTGACATCACCACCTGTCGGCTAGAAGGACGAAGACGAAGTGGGATTGCATGCTGATCGTCTGCTCGTATGTCGCTCGTCCACTGTCTGTGCGCCGTTCGCACACCACCCGTCGGTCGCCGTCACACGTCGCTCGTCTGCGGTCATCCGCCGCTCGTTTGTACGATGCTCGCCCGCCGCTCATCCGCTGGCTGTCTGTGGCACATCTGCCTCTTGTTCGCCGCCCGTCCGCCGCCCATCCGCTGTTCGTACGTTGCTAGTCCGTCGCTCATCCGATGCTCATTCGCCACCCGTCCCATGTCCGTTCGATTCGCATGTTACTACTCACTGCCCCAGCAAACATTTGCCACCCGACACCAATGATATAACGACTGTTGAACCTAGTACGATATAGTATTAATTTTCTCATATTGCTATGTTCTTCAAAGATTACCTTTCTTTCTCATCTCATGAATAGATTCCATCTCATCCTCGCTATTTGGAAAAAAAACCCTACCTAAACATCTAAATTCGGTATCACGTGATTGGTCCAGTGACGTCTCATAACGAACGCGCTCTACTTCACACGGCGTCCAGTAATAACAGGAAGTGTACACGTACATTAACTACGAGCATCAAGACGGAACCCAGCGGCGGGGTGTCGCTGGTGCCCGGACTGTGTGTAACGTGATGTAGGGGACCGCTAGGTGCATTACACATGAGGATTGGATAGACAACGAAACTTGGTCTGATCTTGGGTATTAGTCTAGTGGAAACAGAGGCGCCGGTCTAGTGTGGGAGATACAGGGTGGGTGTAGCTATACATGTGGTACAGGGTGTGACTGAACAGTTTTGTTGTCGTTGTTGTTTGTTCCTTTTTAGAAAGAGTTTATTGACTGATAGAGCCGGCATTTATATTCTGTTTTTCCTTTTCAAAAAGTTGAATCAGCATTTATTACAGTATATTGACCCAAAAGTGTTCGTATAAAAAACAGATTTCCGTTATTCTGGATCAGGTACTCTTCACAATTGGCGTTAGTGGTGCTCTTGTGTATAACGAAACTCCATGTCCATGTAAGCGGAAACATACAGACAATAATCTTAAAGGTGCAGTGACATACATAGTAATGGGAAGCACAAATCACTGAGAAACCAGCGACTGGTGAACCAAGCAATGATTAGACAGTGAGCCAGCAATTCATCAGTTACTTTGGAGCTATAGAGTGACATCCAAATCAGTGACATCGCACTCAATGACAAGGCAACGCATTCGTAACTCTCACTTCAGTAAATAATACCTAGTCATGGAGACAGCGTGATAGTAGTGCTGGTGGGGGCCGACATGGCTGAGACATACTGGATAAGGTTGTGAGAAGCAGGGGTATCCCTAGGATTTCTATATTCGCACTGTCTACTTACAAACACACGCCTCGTCTCCGCTGTACCCCGAGTAGTGATAAGAAAGGGGAGTTACACTCAGGCGCCAGCACTAGGCAGGAGGTGGGGGCTGACGTGCGGTAGAGGCTTACCGTAGGGGGAAGGGAGTAGTAGAGGAGGGATGGGAGGAGAGGCGATGGCCCGGAAGGTGGTTTCGGAAGAGGAGTGTCGGTCCAGGTATCCTTACTCCGACTCAGATTCCGTAACTATACATTAATGTGCTAGTTGGTGTTGGTGTTTGAGGTCATATCGAATCCATAATGGTTATACAGGGACGGTACAATATATAGATGTATTTCAGTATAGATGTGATCATTCATCTCTTCATAATTTACAATTTTATAAATGTAAATCTACAAAGAATATTACCCGATGTACTCACCAAGTATAGACTGGCTCCAGTCCCTGTATCTTATGTCTACCCTCCTCGCTGGGATACATGGGCCAGTCAGAGAAGGATAATACTTTAATGAACTTTATTCTGATTGTGATTAATCATTTAATGAATGTTCATAATCAAAGACTTGAGCAAGTCTACACCAAGTACTGCCGGGGAATTATCGTTTCTACGAGCTTAGGCATCTACTTAGGGGGAACATGTATCTCTATATGAGTCATTATGTATTTATCTCTAATCATAGATATATATATGTAAGTAGGTAGACAGATAGATAAGTAGCTAGGTAGATAAGTGGATAGGTGTTTATGAAGATGTAGTTTGATGGGTTGGTTGCTACGTATATATATAGGAAGGTAGAAAAGCAGATAGATCGGTAGGTAGGTAGATAGTTAGGTAGGTGTAGTGGGCGGGTAGATAGGTCTGAGATGAAGCTGATGCCTTCAAGTTGAACAGTAGGCCCAGTCCTTCTTGTCAATACGCACGGCAGCTCAGATTACTGGAGAGCAGCTCATGTGAATCTACACTGTCCTTACATATTGAGCTGCTCGCCGCGTGGGGTGCCGCAGGTCCACGGGTGGCGCACATTCTCACAGGAACAGGGCAGGGTGCACAGGACATGGGGAGACCGGGAGGTAGGGTGCAAACATGGGTTGAAGCGATATGGTTCCCAGGGACAACACTCGTGTAAAAGTCGGGAGAATATTCGTTGTTCTATACATAAAAAACATCCCCTTTTCAAGAACTGTGTGTGATTTGTCACTGTAAGAAAAAACGGTCAATGTGATTTAAAGTATCCCCTCGAAAGTGACCCCGTACCCAAATCCGTTTGTTTTCTTTACAAATTTACGGATTCCTCTCTCAAAACCAAACCTACCTTTTCACATTTCACGATCCCTTAATAGCCTAAAACAGATCCCTTTTTCACGAAAACTGACCCTTTTCGCCATATAATGTAAAACGGCCAAGCAGCCCCATATCGATACTGGCTAGGCGTAGTGTAGATATGGGAGTGGCGGGGCGGCGGGCCTGGGAAATTCGCCTCCTGGTGCTCACATAGCGCCAATCAAGGCCTTTCCTCCTGTGTCGATGAACTGAAGGTCAGTTTGCTCCTTCATAGGGCGACAGAGCAAGCCTCAACCCCACTGACTTCTGACAGCTTTATAGACCTTATACAGACACTAGATAGAGTGCATTGACTATTCTCTGGTAGTTTGTGGGTGGGTCTTATGTATTCCACAAAGGATGTTCTGTATCCTAGACAATGGCTTTGAATTCCGTACAAGATCGATTTGAAATCCATACATAATGATTTCAAAATCCGTATAGTATCTCACAGTTTTTGAATAATGGGTCGTGATCTACTGAGTTTCCATACATTTCCATTGGGGACTTTGCATACGATGGATAATTAAAAAAACAATGCAGTGTGGGTAATGGGTAGGAGAACATGTTACATATTGGCAAATCATAACTAAGCCCCATCGATTACCAGGGGTTTATTAGTATCCAGTGGCAAGTCAATAAAGCATTCTGAGGATCTTTAAGTGATTTTCCGGATATATTTAGTCTTTAAAAGATATGACACCCCCCCCCTCCCATGATTTTGAAAAATACCAACCTTAAAGGGTAGTGTTCTTGAGTAGTGATATACCATGAACATGCCCTAACTTGTTATCCTTGCGTTATTGTTCAGTTTTATATGTTTAGGCGACATTAACCGGCTAGCGAAATTTGGGAATGCCCTGCCTATCTGGTTCACTCACTACAAACAGATTCCAGTAAGCCGCATTATTTTATCTCACCCCTGGCATTTTTTCTCCATACACGTAACATTGGAAACTCGTATCCAAAAACCGATGAAATATCCAGTGCGCGATTATATCACAAATGTTAGTGAATGTAAAGGATCAGATAAATTCTGAAACCTATATAAGTTTAGGGTCAGAGCTCGATCCAATCTCGTTTGATTCACCATTTGATTCATGCAGCTTCGCCTTGTGAATTACTGCGTGATTCAAACTCGATGGGATACGAGCTCTGACCCTATACTTTCATAAGGTTTCCTTTATAATACGCTAGAGATACCCCTGTCACATGTCACGCATCAGTGTTCCCGGAAACTATGACGTCTTTATCAACACCACAAGAACGGGAAAACCCCCGGGATTCCCTTTGGCCACTTGTTTCTGTTATCTGGCTTCGCGGATTGGACAACACCCTTGAGGCTGACATCCCAGAGGGCAATGCGTTATCGCACATGCGCAAGTCCCCCAAGATGTCTTCTCTTTTCTACTATTTTCCCGCCTTCTTTTTTAATCTTCTTTTTAATACTCTGCATTCAATCACCTACTTCATGGCTTTTTTTTTTATCGAAGATGGAGATAACAGAACGGATCCCTAGGAAATCCAAGGGAGGAATCCATAGAAAAATCTGAATAGTGCTTAGGAATATGGAGTTTCATTAAAAGCCAGGAACTGACATTATGTCTGTGCTGACATTGATCTGTATTGTCAAAAAAATAGAATATTGGTATGTAGAAAAGGCCAAAATGTTAAGAACTAAGTTAAATTCCACTCTCACCCTGTTTTCCTGTCATACACAATCAGTAAATGCCATATTCATCACTTACTAACTTGTCGACTCAATAATCGTTAATGCTCGCTAACAGAATCACGATGACGAATGGTGAGGCTTTTCTGTTTTATTCCATCAACAAAGGGACTACAGACAAAGTAATCGTCAAATAGGCGTTCTTCCATACAGATGGCTAGGAACAAACGGGGGAGGACATACACTACATAGATAATGAGAGATGGAAAAGACAACTGTGATCTTAAGGTCTCGCAGATATAGTAAAGCCAACAGCATAATACAACATAAAATTAGATTGTAGTTCTTTTGAACCTCCATGGTCCTATGATTATTTTATCATGTAAATTACTTGTTTTTTTTATTCTTTATCTAAACGATTCTCCCCGAGGGAGTTGTTGCGTTCCACCACTATAAAGGCGAATGTCTATATTTTTCAAAGTTTGATATCTTGACCTTTATTTTGATCTTGGTAGATTCATTGGTGAGAACATTAAGTTCATCTTTACTCCAGTTGGTGCAACAAACATGAGTTAGTACGATGAACGTGACACATACGATATCAAGGGGAGCAGCAGGCAGTATATAATAGAAATTAACACATATGTGTATAAGGATTGCCATTTCTCTACATCATTTACGAAGGACAAAGAGGGGAGAATTAATCCTTCTCTATTTGCCAAGAGCAATCTTTTTTGAACTTCCGAAGTGATACCACCCTTTTGCAATGACAGCAATGAAGTGGCGAGAGGGCAAGAGTATGAGGGTGAAAAGAAAGGAGGAGAGAAGGGTTAAGTGGATGAGAAGCAAGGGAGGAAAGTTGAGATGAGATTTATTTTTTTAGGAATCGCGCCCTTGGCATCTGAGAGTGAGGATGACACCAGTGGCGCCTCTTGACGGTTTGGGGCAGAACTATGCGACCCCGAAACGCGGGGCCCAAGTCTCGGCTGTCATGCCGCACGCGCGAGACTTTAACGCGCCAATTAGTGTCCACAGCGAGCGATCCAGCAGTGAACGAACGTCTAGCGATGTCAGTACTGCGGGCGGTGACTCCTGCTGACATCGATTATTGACAGATAAAACCTTGATGACAAGGGATAGAACGAAATCTTATCTCTGCCACTTAGAGTGTAAAATCCCCTCCACCAACCAGGGGTAACTCCCTGATGCCCTCCCCTGCCAATCAGGAGGGAAGAAGGCGTGGTCTTGGTTTTGGTTTGGCAGCTCCATTCAGTATGTTCTGACCCTCATATTCAGCTGCCAACTAGCTTGGTTTGTGATTGAGAGAGGGTTTGACCTCAAGTATGGTATTTCCATTCGCCTTATAAAACCTTGCTATGTGCAATACTAGAAATTTATTAGAGATATCTATCGGGGATTTATCTTTAGAATACCTTCTAATTGAGGCTGTATATATCTGTGTATGTTTAGTAGTTGGTTCCTTTCGCGAAACCACATGAGTGTTTAAAATATTGAATGATTTATAAATAAAACCTCCCTAAATAAAAAAAAAATTAGGCCACAGGGGGCGTCATAGGTCCCATCCGACCACCGACCATCCACGGCAGAAAGAATTTTACCACAAAACCTCCCTAAATACCACAAATGTGTTTGGTACACCGCAAGGATTTTAACAGCCAGGATCTATAGCATTGGAAAATCTACTCAAATACCACCAACCCTCCATGTATCTTAACGCCCATTGCCATCGGCCTCTCCCTATTATGGTTCGCCCACCATTGACACGAATTCCCTTGATGAAAGATTGGCGAGCCGCAGTTTTTAATCGCCAGCCGTCATAGCGGATGAATATTTTGTACGGAGTTGGGTTTCTTGATATGTGGACAATATGGAGCAGGAGCCACCGAGTCAGCATCAGAAACGAGGCACAGTGTCGATACATGTGTGCTCTTAAAAGGGGGGCGGGCGATGATAGGGGGAACGACCGCTGCTTCAATTGAAGAAACATGCAGCAGGCAACATATCGCAAAAGCGGGAACAGCAGGAGGCAATTACTTGTAGCGATGTGTATTCATTAATAGAAACCATACCCCCTTCTAGGGTGTTGAACCTTCGATAGAAAAGAACTAGTTAAATTGTTACATATATAGCATGCGTTTCATTCCAGATGCCATCTTATTGTTAATGCAATCCGATATTAAGATATTATTATGCAATTTAAGTTTGATTAAAATCAATTATATTCGATCCTTATTTATACTATCAACAGTACATCTGGTAATATAATGATATGGAGGAGCAGTTAAGAACATAATGTTATCAATAACAGAATGGTGGCAACGAGATGTGTTGTCTATTCTTTCCTGAATAAAAAAAGTTGTATTCGAGGCTTGTCCCCGGGTCTCTTCTCTATATCAGTTTCGCGAATTTTGGGAGAGACACAAAGGGAATGTACGGGCAGAATGAAAATAACCTGCTTGAAACACAGATTACAAGGAAAGGCTGTTACAGCCATCATCAAATTAGTATCGCCACATAACTAATTCATGTTATATGTGCACCAAATGCGACACATGTATAATTTTCGTAATAGATGCATGTACCGAGATGTGATCGCTTGGTTAGATCAGAATAAAATTTCAAAGTGTGAATATGATATTGCAGCAAATAAAAATGGTAGCAATCCTTCCTAACAGGATATGGTCAGTTAGGGAGTAGATAATTAGCTTGTGTGTTGTATAATTATAAAAGAAGGAGAAAAAGACAAATTGACCGCAAAAGATGGGTACTTTAGGGAAACATGGTTACTCTCTCTGATCATCAATTTTGGGGCCCATCCATAAAGTACGTACGCCCTAAGGGCTGGTGGGGCGGGCTAAACAATTTAGGAAATTTGGAGTAGGCCCCTTCTTTGCTCTATTACGTACAAGATTTGTAGGGGGAGGGGTCCTCAACCTTTTGATGATTTACGATGTTTGAAACCTGATAAAGACAAAAGTCTGCTCCAGTATCTCAATGATAACCTGTTTGTTGCACGCTGGAGGTATGTAGTTCATCGCCGGCATCTGCACCTACTCCGAGCAATTGTGAGCAGGTGCAAGAGCAGCCTTCCCAGCAACTCTATTAGCAGCCACGGGGACTTTAATGAGCAACTATTTGGAGGGTTTCTGATTAATTTCCTGAGCAGCTCTCTAGCAATATGGGGTGTTCTGTGTGATAACAATGTATGTTAATAGATCCTTTTTAATGGGTATTTATACATACTTTTACAGTACTCCAGTAGGCGGCATTCCCTCAACGTATCCCTATATGTGTACGCCCTATGCTTTTTTAATATGGCGTAATCTAAATTGGCTAGAGCCTGGTGAATGCATTTATACCAGCGCTACCAACGTAGTGACAAATATCTATGAATATACCAGCACAATAACAAGTATTCAATGTTTCTGCTGTAAACTTAATATACAACGCAGGCCCGAAATCAACTGTTACAATACTAAGTTGTCACTCCAACCAGGTTTCAGCTATGATGGATTAAATACCTGAAATATTTTTACACATAGATACAATACCAGGTATAACCTGACAGCCAGAGACACTTGGGCAATTTGGCATTGAGGTTCCAGCGCAATTGACCCGTAAACCCCTCCGTAAATAGGAAATATGTGAAGTTTTGTGGCAACAGCTGTGGCGACTGCTTGAGAAACAGTTTTTTCCTAAATAAAAGAAATGGATCAGCACCCGTCAATCTCCCATTAGGATAAAATATATAAACACATTCCGAATTAGGCATTGCGTCCTTCCGGCGTACGCCACTCTATTCCGGCGTGTGCACCCAGCCACTCGGTGTATAGATGGAAATATCTTTCATATAAAAGACAATTGTTTTTTTAACAGGGGCTGCTGTGATCTGAATTGGACGGTGGGTTATTGATCATATGAGAACGGCAGTCTCTCAGTCCTTTAAGAAAGTGTGATCTTTATATCAACCTTTAAGACTGTATGTTTAGTTGAGGCCAGAGATGTGTCTGTTTTGTCCTGTGTGTTTTGTAATTGATTGGTTCGTTTGATTTAAGGGTCCAGTTAACCATTACAGATTCTTACCAGACTTTCTCAAGGTTCTTTTACACCATAAGGGCAGTGATTGAAACTATGTAGTGAATTTAAGTAGAAATCTCACCCCTACACGTTTACCAAGGTGAGAGTTCTTTTACTTTCCACATCACATAGACGAGGTATGAAAAGGATTTTCCTTCGATATAGCAGTATATCTACCAGAGCTGGGGATGAGGAAGAAGAGTGAGTGCAGAGGGACTCGAACCCAAAACCTTGGCATTACGAGTCCAGTGCCTCAACCATTGAGCGAACTCCCCACCCCACGTGTGTTTGTAAACTATATATTTATTGTAGAGTGTGTAATGCGCATGGGTTACCAACGAAAAAAGGTAAAAGGTTTTTGTGAACAGTTTGCTTGAGACCAATAAAAAAAAAGAGACCCACTTTAAATCAGACCTGATATTATACAGCTAACACTTTTCTTCCAAGCATTTCAAAAATTATTTTAACTCGATTACATTATTCACTAGCTTCGGTCCAAATCTTAATCAAAAAGGAATTACTTAGTTTGGAGAATAAGATTTTGGTATTACACATTAATTGTCTGTTTTTTGTGAATAGATTGTGTTTAAGGGCTTGCATTCCAGGTATATGTGGATGACTCGCATTCTATAGTACACTATATCGGTTTGTCTTGTGCAGTTTATCGGTTTGTCTTGACACTGGCCACAGAGAATGGGACGATATGAGGAACTCCCATGCGAAATAATCAAAATCATTGGACCTGAGCTTTGCACGGTAAAAACATGTTTACAAGTTAATCCATGTTTGACTGCTATTAATATCACCAAAGAAAAACAAGTCAGCAGCCAGTGTGACCTCACTGAATCGAGACTGATTTTTTTTCAGGATTAATTTCCGTGTTGCTAAGGAACAGAGTCGGCAAATAATCCCGGGAGCATCTCTGAGCACCTGTGAGTAAATGGAGATTGAGGACGGTACAATGTGTCATATTGGCCACCCATCAAGCGCTGCTTTATTGCTGGGAGGGTCCCACATTGCAGACAAGCACTGCTTTTACTGAGGCGTTTTGAGCAGATCTGAGCAGCTCCGAGCAGCTCCGGGCAACTTCATGCAGCTCCGAGCAGCTGCCGTCCCAGCTCAGAGGGAGGTAATTATGTGTTAGGAGGAAGACCACAGAGTAAAATATACCATCTCAACAACATTTTCAAAATCCCCGATCGCTGCAAAGCCCTGTCCTTCTTTTTCATACAGCCTCGGGTTATTTTCCTGTCTCTCACATTAATTTGATTTCTTTTTTATTCACACGAGCATCGCTCTTTTCTAACGGTCGTTTTTTTATAAATTGTACATGTGTCCCATCCAACTTTAGTTTCAAGACATTTTGCTCGTAACTTCTATACCTCAAATATGTGACTGCCTGTGTATATGCCTTTCTATTTGTCTTTATGTCTATACATGTATTTCTCTGTGTGTGCCTCTCTCAGTCTGTTTCTGTCTCTCCATCTCTCTGTTTCTCTCGATATCTCCATCCCTTTTTTTCTGTCTCCACATATCTCTCTCTTTTAAACTTTCTCAGTTTTTCTTTCTGTATATCTCTACATCCATTTATGGTTCAGTCTCCCTCTGTTGCACTCCTTCTTTCTCTTCCTCTGTCTATCTCTTTGCCTCTATCTCCCTGACCCTTACGTTCTCCACCCCCCCCCCCCCCCCCCCCACCCCCCAGCGCACAACCAGTATTGTTTGTCGTCCTATTTCTCACCATCCATCTTGTCCATCTAAAATAAATGTACTTTCTTTTCTTTCTCTTCCTGCTTCCCCTATGATCACCTTTCTTCAGTTCCTCCTTCATTTCTTCCATCTCCTCCAGCGCTCATCCGTGTGGCTCTCCTGTAGTCCTGCCTGGCTCACGTCTCGCTCATTATTCTCACCTGTCATCTTGTCTGGACCAGCAGGACACAACTGGCGCCAAAGCCGCCTCGCTATTACCGTGATTACACCATGCATCACTCATACTGACACCCATCAAAGTCGCCCTATCAGGGGTCCGCCGAGGTACGCCATGTAAGGGGACTGATGAAGGGACAGGATGGTTATGAGACTATACTTAGGAGTATGGAGCCGTCTTGTATATATAATAACCAATCCTGCTTATCTTGGAGAAAGTACCGAAAATTGTTATTCGTCCCAGCTTGGAGCAATTTATTTGTATGAGGTATGTTTGTGTGTATACGTATGGATATTCCTTATTTGTATTGGAACACACGTTCGGATGAAAATGATAATGAAATTTGAAGGAAAAGGTAATTCAATTTCCAGTCGATTGTGCCCTGGACATGAATTACCTTATCCTTGATGCACGTTTATTTGCTGTTGACAAATGGCATGATACCATCCTCATAGGTGGGAATCTCCTCTCTATAAACTTCTTGTAGTTGCACTAAACTACAATCAATATTCATTTATAAAGAGTATATCCTTTTATACCTCAATGTAATGTGTATTTTTTTCTATCTGTCTACACTATTTTTTACTATAGGCATCAAGTCGTATTGCAGGAAACGACGTCGTTATGCAGGTCTTTATTCGCAATAGTACGGAATGTAACTAACCCAAGGGGAGATATTACTTCAGGTGGATATTACCCGAGGGGGCGATATTACGTGGATTATTACCCTCCTCAGCGGCACGTATGTCCCACAAAGGGAGGGTTCAGAGGGGAGGTTGGAAGGAAGACTACGGCCAGCCATGAGCTGCTCATCAGTGGCTCATTGAGTCGTTCTCTGATGTAACCATTCCCTGAGTGGCCGATAGAAGGCTTGCGGGTTTGTGCATGCGTGATGCGGCAGCGATCATTACCGTCTAGCCCTGACACAACCACGAAGCCCCCGGGTCCCTGCCAGATCACCAACATATCAGCCATCTGCTGCTAGCCTCTCTAGGAGCTCCGACATCACCCCCTCCACACACGCACGCACACATGCGCACAGCGTCTCCCACTGCACCCCGGGTCGTTACCCAGTACGCATGCGCATGGTCATGCTAGAATCACTTCCGGCGAGCAAGATTCATTTGGCGCACAACCAGGTTAGGAACACTTTGCCAAATAGCGGTTTGGGTATACGAGGGCGACTAGGCCAGCATACACGAAGAGTGGTTTGGACTATGGACCCACCTATAATCCCCTGCTGGATTAGGGGTGGGGCTCTAGGGTTACACTGATTACCTAAATACATGTCCTGACGCGGGGCGATTTGTGTGCGGTGTCATAGTTTAGGATATGGCTACATGCGGGCCAGTCGGTGCATCATATTTATCCCATAGATTATATTCCAAAATGGACGATAATGCCTGAAACCTATCCTTCTAGGGGACATGCGTATACATGTATGTGTGTGTATATGTATATATAAATATATATATATATATATATATATATATATATATATATATATATATATATATATATATATATGTGTGTGTGTGTGTGTGTGTGTGTGTATAGATATATATATATATATATAATATATATATTGTATTATAGATATATATTTCACTTGAATAAAAGAAAAATATACATCGCAACTTCCTCATGGAAAATAGAAATTTACTGTAGTTTGAATGTATATCCTTGAATAAAAGAAAAAAATGTATATCGCAACTTTTTTATGGAAAATGGAAATTTACTCTAGTTTGAATATATATCCTTTTACTAATATGCATGTGCATTTATTACGCTTATGCATCATCCTTTTAACTGATAAAACTACAATGGGTGCTCTACCAAGGCATGATCCCTCGTACTCCAAGGCTGGATGTGGCGTAACAATCTAAACAGCGCTAGTACACAGGGAAGTTGATCCTCAGGGAATTCATCAGCGTGTATATTAAGGCGGCGCCTCTCCCCATGATGAGACCCAAAGGAGTGAGGTGGGAGGAGTGGTGCAAACCCACGTCTTATCTTCAGAGGAGAGTGATAGAGGATGAGGGAGTCAAACAGTGTCAGGTCGGGAGATGGTGTGAAGAGATAAGGCGAGTAAAGATAACCTTTATGTTAATCTTTGGACCTTAGGGGGATGTTGGTGGCAGTAAGAGCATAGAGTGGAATTTCTTTGGTGCTGAAGGGAAGAATGCTCTTGCAAGAGCTTCAAATCCAATGACCTGTGTATGGGCAGCGCAGGTGTAGTTACTATGGAGACAGGGTAAAGTGTTGTTTCCACCAGCTTGATTTGTTGCGCCTGGCAGGGTCGTGCAGTATCTTCCTAGATCTTGCATGATCGCATTAAATCTTCTAAGAACTTTACATCTGTGTGTGGAGCCCCTATTATCGCTTAGGGGCGGCTCTTTAACCGCTGCAATCCCGCCAGGCAGGCTCACACGATTTATCCCGACCTAGCAAGTCAACAGTTCGGCTTCGCACGTCCTGGTGGAATTTGTTCTGAGTTGTTTAGGTGATAATTTAATAATGGTGGTAATGGTGGAATTATTGATCACATATACCCCGCTGCCTACGGCATCGGGAGGTATATCATCGATAATTTCACCTCGTATTTTTGACGTTCGAAGGTAGTAAACCAGTTTCTGTATAGTATATCCTGCTGTGATACGCATCCTCATACTGTGCAGCTCTGAGAAAATTAATTTGAAATATCAGCTTATACGATATGCTATTAGGAAACTCTTTGAAAGAAAACCGTCTCAATTACGTTGAACTTTCTGTTGACAATCCATCTTAATGAAACGCTTTGAAATTGAAACTGTAATAAGATGCTTCAGTTATCCTGGCTGCACTTTAGAGGTCAATCTTGTGCAATATAACGTACTGCTCTTCAGTTCTAAGTATCACTCAATCTAGAGATGTCAGCTGGTTCAGAAAAAAAGTGGAATTATTTGGAATTTGGAATTTGCTGACCGGGAATATATGGGGGAAAAGGGTGTAAGAATGTTAACAGTATCTGCTATGGCGTGGGACTGAGGATCTGCGTGGAGGTCCAAACCACTGTTATATTGGCGTGAATGAGTCTCAATTAATTTAATCTTGAAAAAGGCCACGAGGATACCGAACCGTTATATATAATTGTTCTAATAAAGCCTACACCAAACCGAATTGGGACAGCAGTCGAGTTGTACTTGCCTTCTCATCTGTAATTTCATCTTTGTTGTAGAATTTTATTTACTGAAATAAAAACGTAATTTCCCACGGAAAAGGGTGAAATCTGTCATTTCTGGTCAATCATATTGTTGTCTCCCAAGCCTGGCTTCGTTGTCTGGTACACTGGTCCTGAGCAGGAACCACCAACACATTGCATGACACTTTTCCCTCTGGGGTTATTCATACAAATACAAACGACACCCTTCACTTCTGTGAGAGATTTGCACAAACGACTCTTCTGGAGCTTGCTGAGCTCCATACACGCAGCTAGAAAGACCTCTCAAAGACTGCCTTTTAGCAAATACCCTGAATACTCTGTAGTCAGCATATGATTGTTATCCTAGACTGCCTTTTAATTTGTGGTTAGTAGGGTGATAATGTTGTTTTTTTTAAATCATTTATTTAAACTGTACAATGCTCATTTGTTGTTATATCGAGGGCGACTAGACCAGCATACACGAAGAGTGGTTTGTACTATGGACCCACCTATAATCCCCTGCTGGATTAGGGGTGGGGCTCTAGGGTTACACTGATTACCTAAATACATGTCCTGACGCGGGGGCGATTTGCATGTAAAAGTGAGCTCAATGTCACTTACAGATAAACATATGTAATATTTATTTGTATATAACTTGAATCAGAACACTGCCTTTAGACATGAAATTAGCTAATAGATTTAGCGACTATGCCCTTTGCAATATACTCTAAATATATATCCTTTAGAAATATGCCTTGTGTTATAATCAGAAATGGGATGCTTTCATATATACTGTCGCTCTGCCTGTTAGTACATTTCGTGTCATAGTTAGCAAAGGGATGCCTTCCATTTATTGCCTTTATAGATAAACCCAGCGCGACACTAAGTAATTAGAAGCTTTCTAGATGTATTGCATATTTAACAACACAGCAAACCATCACTACCTACTGTGCAAAGGGCTTTATACTTCAATAATTTACCATTGGCAACACCTTCTTGAACACACTGTTATTCAAAGACCATAGAAAGCCTCCATTGAAAACGTATAAGCGGCTACCTATGATTAATTAACAGGTTAGGCCATTGATATGGTATATGGAAAATACCCTATGACAATATACAGCAGATTAGCTATGGCATACGAGAACATGCATACATTCCCAATAAAAGTTATCATTATTATTTAAAAGAACTGTCCCTTTACTATCTGCCCGGGATATTGGGAAAGGAGCAGAGTGACAGTGTCTCAGGGTCTCACCATGACCAATCAATAGAGACCGAAATACCTCATTGACCTACTGATGTACTGATATATATATATATGGATCCTAGACAGATTGTTGTAGAAGCAAGTTGACTGGGTGCAAGTGGGTTACAGAAAATGCAACGACCCATAGACTGAATAAACCCATGCTCTCAACATGGAGAGTGAAATATAGTCCTAATCTTATACCTACTCCATGAACTAACCAAACTGCTAAGATTAAAGGTAAAATGATAAATCTAATCTAGTTTTGGTCTTGAACTTGCCTCGAAATAAAGTCAGCCCAAGATGTTCTCACCCGAAACAAATTTACCCTGTTTGGATTTCCCCTTGGATTGTATAAAAAAGAAAGCCAATCGCTAGTCATCTGCTAAAGTAAGGTTTGTAGCTTAAATCAAGGGCGTCACATGCAATGAATTTGCGTGATCTGTTGCGATACCATTGCTGCAAGAATATAAAAAATATAGCCTGCTCAAGTGAACATATACTCAAGGCCTAAACTACTATGCGACTTCTCCAAAATAGGGAGAGTTCTTTAGTTACGGGGAGACTTTGCTTCGAGGCGAGTTCTCCAGTAACCTCCACCATAAAGCCCACCTCCTCCAGCCCAGCAGGTGTCGTTCGCAGACCGTAGAAGACGTCCGTGGGGGGTAGGGGGAGAACACGTGATGTCTAATGACGTTTGTCACCTGGAGGGTTCTGATAACGGGTAATTGGCGCCGCCTGGTGGTGAATGAGTGGCACTGAGCACGGGGATGGGCAGGGGGCAGCTGTTCTCTCCAGTTCCTGACGTTTCTCTCGGGTAAAAAATAGCTATCTTCTGCAGCGCAGGTTTTCATCAGTCTTAATATCTAACAACGTAAAATCTCCTTGTCTATAAAATGTCCCAGCAAGTATATATATAGTATATGTATAAGAAGGTAGATGAGTTCAATGATGGAATCCATGGATGATTTACTATACATCATTCACCACATATTATACACTAATATGGAGGCCTAATAATGATACGATGTTCTTAATGTATTTTCTGTAGGACACATTAGAACTGTCATGGATTTATTTTTCAAGATAATTCCATAAAGCCATTCTCCTAAAGGGGATTCGCGTAAGAAGGATGTTTTGAGGCATTGCACCATAACCTGACGCTTTCCTCGTTTACGTGTTTTTGGGTTACAATGGCAAGCATTATTTGCTGCAAGCCTGTACATATAGATGAGTGTTATGTTGCACATGCATTTACGTGGCCTCCCTCTAGGTGTTGGCCCATTAGATTTAAGTTTCTTTCTCTTATTGGTTATTTTCCTGCTCTATCTCCGATGAATGCATTCTTGTGAGTAGCAAATCGATTCTACTCCTCAACCTAACTGTTCAGAAAGTATAATAATTTGAAATAATCCGTCAGAAGAGCGCTAACTAGACTGTATGGAGGAATTGGTCTATTATAGTTTCTGATATTAGCACACCACACCATAGTATTGTATGTTACTCTATTGACTGTATCGGTACTCTATACCGATATTATCAAGAAGTTCCTTTACAGTATACATGTATATATATACACATTCCCTTCCCACATCAAATGAATATAGGAATATGGAAGTAGCATATGACTATGACAAGCGAGTGAGACCAGATACCATTCATAATATCAGATCACCAAATAACAATACATTACGGGACAATAGATCAATGGGAGATTCTGAGGGAGTGTCGGGGTTCAGTGTACAATCGATACACGGATCAACCAAGAGGGCATGACTCCACCATCATCAAAGACAGCTCAATCCTGGAAACCCAAAAATAAGACTCGCCGTCTAAGTAGTCAATCGAGCGATCCCTCGCTAATCGATCGACAATGGCATGGTCACACGAAGGGGCCACCACCAAGTCGATCGACACTGGAGCCACTCAAAGTCATACTGGGTGTGCACTCCAACTAACTCTTACCATCTTGGCAGTTGCCATGGGATGGAGCAGCCAAAAACATCACGTCATGACATCACTGTAAAACAAGTTTAATTAATCAACACTAATTTCGGGTATCGGGTTTCATGCCAGGATATCTTCTATTTCTTTCACGGAAAGGTTGATCACTCTTGCCTTTTTTTGCTGGTTTTCTTCTGATCAGATGTGCACTGGATGAATAGAGCTCTGTGAGTTGGCCCGCAGCCAGAGGGAGAAAGGAGCACAGACTTCAGGAGGCTTTTGTGTTGTCTTTCTTTTTCTTCTGAGGCCGGATGTTGTTACAAAAGCGGCGTCCCCTGCGCTCCCCCCCGCCGACATCCCAGCCAGAGACTTCCGGTGCTGTGCCAGGAAGAGGCTGGAAGATGGTACTTAAGTAGAACCATTTACCACAGGGTGGTGGGATCAAAGCCAGCAAAACTAACCTGTTGAATGCCTACTAGACAGGTATTTTACCTGAGGCTCATTCAATTGGCAAAAGCCTTATTTAGTGTGTCATTTTAAGCACTTGGTATGAAATGCAATCCCTATGTTTTGGGTTGAGAAGAGGCCATCCTTCAGTTGCAATAAGTTATAATCAATCTTCCTGGTTTTCCTGTGGGATGACTGAGGCTGGATTTCGAAAGGATTATGAAGACATTCTTCAGGAGAAGTAGTGGCTCAAGCTATTCCAATAATCAGATTCTTCGTGACCCAGAATGGAGGAGGATGCAACCAATAGTATTGTTATCTTTGAGTTATGTCTCAGACTGCAATGATCTGTTTTGCATATCATTAGATATAGATCTCCTTCGTATAGCTTCTAACACACCTTTTACGGTATATCAAAACTTATGTTCATCTATGATGAATGAACGTGAAATTCCAAAAGCGAAACAATTACAATATTTGGTCTTATCCAGTCGGGGAATCCTTTGCTGTAATCTAATTGGCACTAAGCCAACCAGCCGCTTCTACACCTGCCCATGTAGGGTCCAAATGGGCACAATCAAGTACTTGTACCGATTGATTATGGTTACCTGGGCACTCCTCTAAGGCCCATAAGTCATTTAGTCCCCCTCTGCACCCTTTGCCATTCCTACAAGGCCTGCAGACAGTGAACAGTTTCAGTGTACAGCATGCTGAAAGTCTAATAGCTAGCACGCGAAGTTAGAGCAATCGCCATTCAGTAGCAAGAAGTACACGGAGAGAGGGCTTAGAATCAGGCCACATACACCACAGTAGTGGATGAGAGAGTCACGTAGCAGAAAACGTGGGGATGGGTTGATGGATGGCTTATAGGGCTTTACGCCGAATCAATTACGGCCTGGCTGCAATACCAGGGCAAGATGGAATACATGAGATGATGTGGTGATGGCAAAGCTTTTCCGGGATTCACCGATCGGGCAATATCCAGAATCGTATCACCGCCCAGATCCAATCTACAAAACGACCCGGAGGATGGGATCTACGTGGGGAGATGGAGATAATGGGATTCAAACCCGGAGGATGTGCTCCATAACGTGAAGCTCATCCCTTTGCACCTCGGTTTGGTTTTTTGGTTTATTTAACATATCTGAGGGTATATCGGGGACATCTCGTGGTGCATTACTTCTCACTGTTTTAGGCCACATGTGCAGTGATGAATACATGTAGAAGTCCTACTCGTATACTTTCCCCACACTACAGGACATGTAATGGGAACCGTCTGGTCTTTCATATAGCAGTAGGTCTACCACTCCTGGGGATGAAGGGGAAAGGTGGCTGCAGTGGGATTCAAACCTATAAACTTGAAATTCCATGTCTGGTGCTTTAACCATTGAACGAGAGGATTTCTAGTTGCTTGGCTCTTTAGCAATACCAAGGATATTTAATAAAAAGTGAATCTATGAGCTGATGATTTTAAGCAATCACTGAAACATCACGATCGGCCTTCGAACCTGGGACCTTACAGGTCGTGATGAAACGGGGAAATCCCAAATCTGAGTGATAATTAAGAGAAATAAGTTACTGCAATTCTTTCCCATCTAAAAATATCAGAGGAATTCTACTTTAATTAAGATAAATTAAGGTATTAAACTCCAATTAAGCCCAACACGAAAGTTGGAAGAGGATTTTAGGCCGTATGGATTATCACAGGAGCACAAAGCGAGGCTGGAGCAATGGTTGAAGATTATGACTAATTTACATAAATACACGCACCTGTCTGTGCACGAGAGGACAGAGAGCAGGGAGCCAAGCCACCAGTTTCATAACTTCTCCCCTGCTCTAGGGCCTTATCGCCAGTCTCAACGCAGTGAGTTCATTATTCATGGCTTAAGACCAGTGAGAAGTGACAAATGACCAGAGGTGGCATTATGTGCACTTACAACCCACTGTATTCCAGAGTTGACAAACAAAGTGTCCATTTTCTTCTCACTGCATGGAAATGGTTGATTATCCTAGAAATAGAGACAATTAGCATGAAGTATGAGAGACGAGAGTTCCAAGATATGGTTTTTGGTTGTAATAAGAAGATGTGGTTGAAATTGAAGCAAGTTGAAATCATAATAAATTAATAGTTGGGTGTTTTTTCGCCACGTATTTTATATAATATATATATATTCGATTATTTGAGGTTGTTGATCTTAGAAGTAAACACACAAGTCTTCAGTAAACTTGGGGGTCATATATGTAATACGGTGACTATCACCTAGATTTGACTGAGCTGCTATCTGTCCTGGCATCGGGGTAGGATGTCCTGACCTTATAAGACAATAGCTATCTGACAGATATTTGATTTCTGATAGATTGTGATATAAGATGAACTCTACTACTCGGAGATATTGAATCATGAAAGGTCTTACATATAAGATCTACCTCCGTTTTCATTATTATATACATACAAGAATATCCAATGTTATCCCGGCAGAGAATTCTTCTTCTTTTTTATATAAATCCTGCCCCAGTTGATGGTGGGAGGCGAGTCCGGGACGACGTCAACGCGCGGCGGCCGGTGGTGATTAAAGGTAAGCCGGCGGCGCAGACAGGTCTGATCCCGGGGAGCGGCTCAGAGAGCGCCAGCTGAGCGACTCAGTCTGCAGCCGTGAGCAGCTCATTACAGAGACGAACGGTAGATAATGCGTCCCACCCCCACCCCCACTGATCGCCACTCCACGAGCAGCCGCCGTGTCTATAGCCCCGCCGCCAGGGGGATTAGAGGCGCCACGCAGAATTAATTACACATGTGGGGCATGTGGGTTCCGGCAGGTAGCGGTGGATGTAGTGTGATAAAGGATCAGTAGAGAGATTTTTATTTCGTTATTAAGTGTGTTTTGTAAGCAGTTTAAGACCGGCTGTCTAGAGGATACCATTTTAAGTGTTGTTTTTCTTTCATTAACTGTCGTCTAACAGTGAAAAATGGCCGAAAGACGCTAGGCTTGGGCAAAATAATTTCTTTTTAATTCATAGAATGTATGTGATGATTAAATATGGTTTAATGTTTTAGGTATAAGATTTAAATATGAAAATCGGATTTATAGATTAAGTAGATGTTTGACATTAAGATTTCTTTATCAATTTCATTTAAAAAAAACCAGAATATGATGTTTGAAATAGAATGTAATGCCTTCGTAATACACGAGTGTTAATTTAGCGAGTATTACCTCACGTCAACCTCTCGTGGTTTGCAGCCTTCTATACACATAACTAGTGATTATTTTCTATATAAATTCCCACAAAACCTAAGCCATAAAAACATACAGGACCACCAGGACCATGACACCGTAGCCGGCCATTACCACAACATCGTGACATTTGACCACAGAAGCACCTCCTCTGGTGCCACCAACACTTTTCCGGGTTCCACTTCCGGTTTTGGGCGGCAGGACGTTTCTATTTCCGCTCCCTGAATTATTTAGACTTGCCTGGAAGGTGCGCGCGCACCCACTACCGGCACCGACTCTGTATATAGAATATTACCTTTATGCACTTAGGCAATTGCATGGAACCCACCACCAGTCTTTCTGCTGAAGCCTCTTTCGATCAACGCTAGATGGGGCTATGACCCGCAGGCCCGTGCGGAACAAGTGGGCGACCCCGTGAGCGTCTGGTGGGGGAAGCAGAGATGGCGTCTTATGTAGGCGTGAGAATGAGCACTAGAGGTGCTTGTGGTGCAATTGGGAGACTTATACGATTGTGTGATGTTTTCTCCCTCTTTAGGAGATGGGGGATGGAGCTCTTGGAAGAGAATCCTCAGAGACCAAAAACAAGGAAAACCCACTACAACCTGCTGTGAACTTATTACTGTCGACCCCTGCTGCGATCCTATTGAAAATCTAACACCAAAGGGCATCTGCAATAACCAGTCAACAGGAGGTCAATATTCAGAATCGGGGATGATTGGACAATTATAAACTAATATAGATAGTATTGATCCGCCACCTATCGGTAACGAGCTTGTCCGCTGACAGCAAGCTTTCTACTTTATGTGAATTATAATGTAGATAACGCTAGGAATCTGCTGTATGTTGGAAGCATTGTGAGAGCTTAGAGCATGTGAGAATATATATGCCATGGGTGTTTTCCGGAGATGGAGACTCAGGCTAGTAACCAGACGAACCAAGTCCCATAGGTCGAACATCTGGTCCCACGAACGCACCCAAACACTCACAGTGGAGCTGTGTAATCAGAGAGTCGCTCAGATTTATGCTACACCTGCAGCAATCACGGTCCTACTCTAGAGTACGCACAAGGCCGTAAATGGGGTTTATCGTGTAACGATGGACTCGTTGTTGGACAGTAATGTCTATTTCTGGGATAATGTCACCCTTTTGAGACGAGAAGTTCTAGTCCCTTTTTGGTACATTCGTCGGTGATACAGAACCCTGTATGCCATCGCTGATATTGTACCAGGAATAGATGGCTAGGTGTCCACTACGCTACAATTTGAGACTAGTGTGCCATTCTTATATAGAATTTTTTGTTGCTACTGACGTCCTTTCTAACGTGTAGGTATTTGATCTGGTGTGTGTAAGGGAAAATATCGCTACTTGCGCATTGGGTTTTATCAGATACAAGGGTGTCATTAACCAAACATTATAGATCAATGATAGAGCCTGCAACAATCATTGCCCAATTATATCATTAGTGAATGTTATTCCAGGGGTTATCAAAATTGGACTTATAACACACAGCATATCCAATAATAATAAGGAAAGTCATAAGCTGCCATTGCTCTATAGCTTCCAGGGGAGTTATAAGGAAAGGATGCCAGTCTGGCCACGCCGGTCGTTACAATGAGCAATAGAGTGGTGGCAGATATGAGCGTCCACGCCTGCATGGTAAGTAACCACTCAGCGGTGTTTGCCTCCACTCAGAGCACACAGAGAGCAGCTCGCGCCACTTCCCGTCCCCCAATGAACTGCTCATCACCCTGCTGAGCAGCTCGCCGGGCTTTAAGGCGCGCCGCTGAATACGACAGCCAAATAAGTACTTACAGCTGGGGCTGACAGGATAGGGCCCGCGCATATAGCTCACGGCTCAAGTGGACTGAGCAAAGTCAGCTTATATACATATAGCAGGGAGCAGCTCACAGCAGAGGTTTTGTACTGTTAGTACATCCAGTTCACAGTAGAGATTTTGCACTGTTAGTAAATAGAGGTGACAGCAGAGGCTCTGAGACTTCAGTACATGAAGCTCACAGCGGAGGTTTTGCACTGTGAGTACAGAGAGTTCACTGCAAAGTCTCTGGAATTTCAGCATATAGAGTTTATACAGCAGAGGTTTTGTACTGTTAGTATAGAGAGTTCAAAGCAGAGTCTCTGGAATTTCAGCATATAGGGTTTATATAGCAGAGGTTATACAAGTACTGTGAGTACAGAGAGTTCACAGCAGAGGTTCTGTTTTCAGTACACAGTTTAGACTGGAGCATTTGCACTGTTAGTACATAGTGTTCACAGCGGAAGTTTTGAAACTTCACTACACAGAGCTTAAAGCAAAGGTATTGTACCATTAGTATATAGAGTAATCTCTGTAATGTTAGAACATAAAATCTATAGCTTCTCAAAGGAGAGGCTTTGTGATATATGCTCATACAGCTCACAGCAGGTACTTTGTCATAATGTACTTCTCACAGCTGCTCACAGCAGATACTTTGTAATATCAGCTCATTCACCCCACATTATCTTCTGTTGTGTCAGAACATAATGTCTATAGCTGCTCCCAGCAGAGGCTTTGTATTATCAGTACATATACCTCACAGTAGAGACTTTATAATGTCAGAATAAATAGCACCAAGCTGTTCACAGCGCAGGCTCCGTGATATCAGTACATACAGCACAGAATAATGCGTACATAACATCAACCTAAACTCTCCACTTTCTAACCAGACTATATTGACGTTAGCTCAGAGAAGTTTACCCATTATGCATGCGCACTCAGGAGCAGACGACATTGAAGAGAAATAATACCGGGAAATTATCAGATTCTGTTTGGCTTCCATTTCCAGAGGTGGCTCAGGCAATCATCAGCCAATCAGCGAGAGCCTACCATGTGAGCTAATTACCGAGCGTCACGGGAAATAGCATCCCGTCCATTGGTATTCCCTTACCCCATAAACCCTGACTGTGCAATACTGGGACCTGGGACGTATGTGATATATATTCATGTTATAAGTCATATATCGCAAGGAATTGAGCAGCGACACCCTAATAAATACCCCTACAATTACATTTTAATGAATTACTGTGCGTGTCACAGATTTTATCAGATTTACAATCACGCTATCCACAGCTGTATAAACCAATTAATTAATCAATGATCTTCAATGTATGATTTCTTTCATTTGTATTTTGCGTGGGTGAATATCATACTCCACGAAGAAACTGTTATAAATAAGATATTGTTCGTCAACATTTTCGTTAATGAGATTCAACAGTGCGCGAAATAGAAATGGCAACTTGACATTAGAGTGGTTAGAATCCACAGCGCTTCTAGTGCAAGTGTTGGTCATAATAACCATGTTGGAAATGACAGGTCCAGTATATGGAGAGTAAGACTATTTAAGTGTTAGTGACTAGCTATATCATGCCTCAAATGCCCCTATGAGAGCGGTATTCGATACCATGGTGGTAGGTGTAAAATCCACTCTGGTCAGAAAATTGGGCCCAAAAAGGCATGTTAGCAAATTCATATATATCTTTATCCTACCCCTAATATAGAATCCCATAGGCTTAACATTGAGTTTCCATATGCCACGCTGACTGCACACAGAGTGTTATATGCCACTAGTGGCATACAGAATTGTTATCACGTAATATTCCAAAATCGAGGAGACGTGGTAGGATAAAATCAAAATCTGATTCATTTTAATCTTAACTCCAGTCGTGGCATACGGTGGCCAAGATTAAAACTCATCCAGTTTTACGATAAAACAATATGATATTCCAATATATCGAAATAAGAAAAATGAAGAATCTACACATCCTATAAAAGCGTCTATTTTCTCTCCTGTCATCTACAGACAATATATTGTACTACTTACGTCTGTCATTGGTACACGACATGAAGGTTTGGTATGAGTCAAGATCCCTAGAAATGATTGCCTCTTACAGCCACAGGGGGCGCTGCTGCTGATGACATGCGCAGAACGAGCTAGGATGGAGATGGAGGGTGGGTATGTGTGGAGGGGTGGATGTTGGGGGGGGGGCGGTGGTGATCGAACTACATAATGGGCGTTACCTTAGACCAGAGCCGATCAACACGCCCGGCTTGTTTGCACATCATGAGGGGCCCCCTGGCGGTCGGCCTGTAAGTTTACGGCGTCCATAGCCCCGCGCTCAGTGTCTCTCTTAAAGACCCATGAGCAATGGCGGACACGCCGTGCAAGTCCCGCAGTAAATCTGCCGCCATTTGTGGACGCTGTGTACCGGCGCTGGGATAAACAGAGGCTCGCTGGTTACCAGCACGTTTATCACGTGATTATATCACGTGACCAATATCTGTAGAAGATCTGCTGCCATGGTTATTGGTGATAATGACCTTCCACGCCGTCAGGGGTAGACACCATAATGCGTATAAAGTTAGCATACTGAGCGTACCCGGATAATAGATGTGTATATATTCTATGAGAATCCCTCAGGCACAAAATCTAGAATATCTAATTCAAGCCATATCTTACTTTTTAACGTTCCTCTCCATTTTCTTTATTTGAGAACGATATGCTATGTTTTCGCTTTAAATGACTCACTAAGTAATTGGTGATATTGAATACACCCAATAGCTTTTCCCTCAAACCAACGAGTATAGAGAATACTCGTTGCTCAAACTAAGATTTTTTTCTCCCAAGATCACGTCGGTGGCAACCAATATTATTGGGATATTCATCAATTACCATACATTTCAGACCTACTCTCCCTCTAGGCAATATGTACAAAGCACATTATGTTATATACCCTACAAGAGATAGCTATAATCTTGCAGAATAGGAGAATATGGAGGGGAAACATAATAACATGCAACGATTGTAAAGCCTGAGCCAGGTTCTATGAAAGTGGGTTTCTCTGCCTCTATGTATACATATCCCATTGTAGAGGTTTACTCCAAACAGCAAAGCAATACTACACTACTTTTGCAATGTAAGCATGTTTGAGCGTGATAAAACGCGCTCAACAAACTAGATTTCAGTGCAATGTGACTTACCTGTTAGTCTTTATGGACACCCTCCTATTGTCACCCTCGATGATGAGGTTGTCCTTAATCCAGGTCACCTTGGGGGTGGGGTTGCCCTGGATCTTACAGCGGAGGGTAATCGTACGACCCACGCTCCACGACTTGGACTTGGCCACCACCTGAGCACGCGGGCTCTGAGCTGAAAATTGGAAAAAAGCGCATAGATAGAAAACAGGTATAGATACACGGATTGTTATTTTCAATTATTTACCATTAGTTCTTAAAGTGAAACGTATTCACCTCTTTAGGACTAGTTGGATAGTTTTATCCAATGAAACGAGGGAAGTAAGGATGTCCTGACAGAGTAAATATGTTTCACTTGTATTATATACCTGGAAATATGGATAATCAATCTCTAAAAAAAGATGATAGCGTCTAACCGGTATCCAGAGTGTATTCTTGGAGGGCTGAAGCATGTATAGGCTGAATCAGAGTATGTTGGGATTTGTCCATGCATACAGAGTATGCCGGGATGGAGAGAATATCAAGACTATAGCAGAAGTTGGTATCTGTTGAACCTTTTAGCATAGGTACATGTATATACATGTATATCATCAGTATCCTGATGCTTTTCACTCGAGAGCTGTAGAGAAAGACAATGGCAGAAATAGACATGATAACCAATGTCAGCTGGATGTGATATGTTCAATAGGAGGGTTGCATCTGAGGTTGCTGCCTTTAATGGGTCATTGCGCACCACAGTATGATTAAGACTTGAATTGAAACCGATTTACGTTGACGAGACAACTTATATACATACGAATAATTAGGTATTCGAAAAATCACTTCAGGGGGAAAACGTGGATTCACTCAGTTTCACTAATAAAAGGAACACGTCCAAGTATCTTTAATTACAAAAGTCCATTATAGTCATCATTATGTACAGTGTAAAGTCAGAAAATATGGCGATACGAAAACATTTGTAACCCGATTCTCGAAGGAGAGCTGGCACTCCGTGATCTCGTACTCGCGAGGTCTCGCGGGACCAATCTATTGCCCTGATTAACTGTATATATGCGCATGCGCCGCTTAGTCACTGAACCAATTCCCATTCATCACTAAAAACAGAGCACAGTGGGGCGGCAGGAGGAGGGAAAAACTGGAATCACCTTCATTGTTATTTCATTATCGTGTCCGTGCTGGTTCATAGTTTACCAAATAAAGATTTGGTAAATATTAAATTGATTCTGAATCATTGCCATTTTCTCTGGTCACAGTTTCACCTCTTTTTGGCGCTGAGGTAAATGAGAGTAATAATAATGTGCGAGATAGGAGGGATGATATCACACCCTTAGAGTACCTACTTGTAGTTCCAACCTTCAGATAATACAGCTTAGTAAGGATTAACGTCAATACTAAGACATCGACCGTTTTGTCACAATTGATCATATTTAATTATCTGCATCAATCAGGTATATAATTGTCCATAGATAATAGCCTTGTCGAGTGACCCAATGGTTAACTGTGGTCTGAGTGAATCTCCCATACATAATATTACTATGATTTGGATCTGCGTTGATGCGTAGTAATACTCCTAACGAAAGCAAGGAGTATTGCGTACTGTCAAGTACAAGGAGAATATCACCACATAGATCGAAATCATGGTAATGTTGTATTTATTACTGATCTTTCGACTAATCATTACAACGAAAAGATAATTAGAAATTCGACACAAACATGCATTGTTTGTATGAAATAGTTCCAATAGTACCCTTCAGATGGCAAAAAAAAGCTGTTCTACCGAGTAGATTCCGGCTAACTGGGTTTTCTGGAATGTGCTCAATAGCGATCTGTAGACTCCATAGTTTTAGAAAAACAGAAAACATGTCCCAACACAATACAAAAAACATGTTCAAACACATGTTCAAACACAATACAAATAAAGACCTATAAATCTAAATATCCACATTCTCCATGCAGAGACCATCACTCTCCTATATTGGAAAAGGAAAATCTGTATGACGAATGTGATAATGGTTCACCAAGATGGGGGACGGAACGATGGTAACGTTCACTAATATAGGCATTCCCGTTGGATTGCTCCGTTATATATCCGTTGCCATAGAGAGACACAGTTAACTCTTTCCTAACGGTAGATTCACGGAAACAGCCCATGACACCATGCAATAGTTACATTTTCTCAAGTCCTCCTATACTGAGTTTTATGTCCTGGTTTAATATGGAAGGCCAGATACATGTACCACATCCCTTTAATGTCTCACCAGCTTTGTTCAACACTGATCAGTACAGTATCTGAGATAATATTTAATGCACGTTCTCTGAGCATAAAAGGGTTAGCCTCCTGAAGGAGTGCCTCTGCTATGTATGCATGTATCACCCTGACCTTGGTTGGTGGGAATGTCAGCTACACGCTGCCTTCATTTCATGCCCAGTTTGAGATCTCCAAGGTGCCACTGAGAGAACCTCCATGCCCATATTCAGAAATGATATTCCCAGATATGTCTTGGTATAATACATAGAGAGGTTGCCCTAGGCTGGCAGTGAAGTAGTAATATCATGGACGCCCCTTCAATATATACCCATCACCGCGTCCTACTATAGAAGTATTCGATGTCTATATTTCGAAATGTCTGATATGCTCGCAGAGAAGTACATAGAGGATGGGGAATAACCAGAAAAGGTTGATTAAATTTCATAAAGCTCTGCTAAAAGGTATGTGTTTCCATTAGTAAACCTGATAACTATTGCTGAACAATATTCATTGTAGATATTAAGATTGTAGATATATATATCAGTGTATTTTTCGATAAGATACTTTGAAGGGTCCGTATCAGTACATATATATATATATATATATAGAAAGCCTAGGACCCAAACATCTACAATGATGACATTTTCCAATTTTCATTTCACATATAACTGACTTAATAACATCACACCACTTCTTTTATACTAGTGCATAGTGTGTCAGATATGTACACAAACGTACCATAAGCACCACATGCATAAGTCACACTTTACACTTTATACAGTGTTTATGAATATCTTAATGAAGTGGTGACCTTCCCTTATGACGCTGAATGTCCAATCCCAACCGAGATGAACCAAGATATGAAATATGAATAAGTTCCGCATTCTTCTCTACAGAGCAGGCTCAACCATGCCCCTGTGTGCCCTGCTTGCTTATCATCCTTATCGCATAAGTGGTGTAAAACACTACTAACCAACCAGGAACACAGCAACAACCCTGATGAATACAGCAATACCTTTCTTCAATACAACAACATAACTGTATAATACAGCAACAACTGTTCGATACAGCCACCTATCTGTTTGCACCAAAGGCACACCACATACTGTTAACTATTTGCCTATGTTCTGGCTTAATGCTAGGACCCAGGATGGTAAGGATCAGGTACCATTCTTCCCTCGCCATGCAATTACTGTCCTCCCCAACTCCACCCACACACGTGTCAACGTCACATGTAACCCTACGTGCTCCCACAAAACGCACCTCAATTTCCTGACAGACCAACTGGTCCTCCTCCGATCTGCTGTCTAATGACTGCCTCCTCGTGTTACTTAGATCCACAATAAGCAGTCGCTCTTCCTCTTACTGTGAGCTTCCAAGAACTGCTCGAGCTGCTTGGTGTTGCTCCGGACTGCTCAGAGCTGCTCAATGCCTCTTTTTTTCCATCCCTCACGGCAGAATGGCGATGAGGTGACATTGTTAGCTGTCAGCAGAGAGAGTGGTAGGAATTATCGGTGGTTTCTATTTGATGTAAAGAGAGGGTGATTTTGTGTGATGTGAACTACCTCCCCCTGTCTATCAATACTAGCTCTTTGATATCAATACCAACGCCTGTGGGGAAATTGTTTTAACCGTGAATAGTGATGTCTGATGCAACAGCTTTCTGGTCAATGCAGCCAAGAGACAAACCATACATTTTCTATGGTTAAATAATGCAAACACTATTCCAGCACCTCTCATACATAAATTCTAACAGGCTCTATCTTATTGTTATCATTCGGATTCTCAAGCAGTGATGCAAATATGGCCTTTTTTGCGGATTTTCCCAGTAGCAGCAACTAGGGTCATACGACAGCAGTTATCAAATTGTAAAGCCAATGCAATGTTTTGTAGCAGGATTCGAAGACTATAGTGCGTACTTTCCTACTGTTCCATCCTCTCCGCTTCCACTTTTTCATTTCATAACTTCTCACACGCTTTAAGCTGTTTTTCTCTATATAAAAGGTGAGGCCTCGTGGGTACATACATCGCAATACAGTGGCGTGTAAGCAGATAATTCACCGCAATGCCACCATTGTTCCTTCTAACCGGCTCTTAGTCATAGATAATAGATAATATAATCTCGTTGGGAGAGATGTGTGAAAAAAACAACTGAAAAGGCTTAGAGCCAGGGGGAAGTTATGGGAGGGGTACGAGCTTACTCAGGATTCACATACCACGTTCGATAGATGTTTGACATGTTAGTGTTTCTCACACGTATGTGGTTTCGTTTGTAGACTTCCCACATGTTTAGTAAGTAGCACGTAGGTTCCACATGGTCCACGTTTAAGGCAAGCAGTCTTTCAAAAATACTGTTAAATTGAGAATGGCCTTGAGACCTGACTCAAATTTAATAAGACGATTTAAGTTACTGATGGGATGGAACGCTCTGCTGCAGTAAATAACCTACATGGTTCAATTGTCACTCCAAGAATCTTGAAGATCTAAACTCAAAAGACCACCAATCATCCGATCATATTGACGGGGCCTGAAATGAGGCTCCGGTTGCTAGTGGACGCAGCAATAAGTTGCTAAAAACAGTGGCTGCAGGTGGACTCTTTAGCAACAGCAGAGAATGCAGAACAGAAGGAACCAGCACGGAAGGTAAAGGTCTTATTCCACACCTGAACTCCGGATAAAAGTTCTATACTAAAGCGTTCTTAAGTGTAACATGAGGAAACGTAGTTACTGAGCCCATAGCAATTCCATTCTGATTCTTTCGTCTCGTAACGATGCCGTATCGATCCGTACACTGTACGTAACATCCGTGACTCTAATTATAGGGTTTTTCAAATCATCGTCTGAAGCGATAAAGCTTTGTAAATGATGTATTAAGCCTGTTCTTACTGGACCTGGTCGCAGGTTCACATCTTTATATGCAGCAAGCCTGACACATCTGTATTGCAGGCATATGTCACAGTTGTTGAGAAAGGTTATTCTTTTCCATTATATTTAAAGTTGTCTGTCAATGTTTCCATGGTGATAACTATAATTATTTCTTAGTTATCACTATAAAGGTGTTAACTTTGAAAGAAATGATAAAGAAATTATCTTTGAAAAAAATGATAAAGATCCATGTGGAATCAGCTGGGATAAATGACATTTTAAACAA
This sequence comes from Alentia gelatinosa, assembly GCA_950022655.1. Classification (NCBI taxonomy): domain Eukaryota; kingdom Metazoa; phylum Annelida; class Polychaeta; order Phyllodocida; family Polynoidae; genus Alentia; species Alentia gelatinosa. The sequence continues at coordinate 31,082,043 of OX465583.1, forward strand.
AAAATGGAAAATGATGCACTAGCTACGGGAGTGTCCTGAGGCATCATTTGTTCTAGCACTGGGAGTGCATTGAGGCATCATTGGTAAGGAAAGGGTTGGTATTAGTCTAAATCTAAATGATATAGGTAGGGGTGAGGATGGACATGTTTAGTGATGGTAAAGTATGCTTTGCTTTGAATTGTTATCTCTACTTACATAACTCGGCTGTGATGATAGCTGCACCTACTTCAATAAAAGTGCCTTTGTGTTTCTGTGTAAAAGGATATCCGTATTCAATAAAGGTTTTAATCTATAGCAATGTCCACGGTCATATCACAGTGAATTCAACTCTTATGATGAATGTAAGCATCATAAAAGTCGACAGGAAGGCAATTATTGTTGGGATATTTGAATTGTATATGCCTGTATCTTTGGATGTTGGTGTAAGAGTGTGTGCTTCCACTCTCTCTCTCTCTCTCTCTCTCTCTCTCTCTCTCTCTCTCTCTCTTTCTCTCTCTCTCTCTCTCTCCCTCTGAATACAGTTCACAGGCGTGCCTGTTTGTGCATCTACATGCAGTGTGTGCAAATACATGAAAATGCTTGTGATATATGATTGCCTCAGATCAGTTATGGGTCTACTTTTGTGCATGGGCCAGGGTCGTCCAAGGTCATATCACAGTAAAATAAAATCAATGAAATTTAACAGCACAAATCGATCCAAGGCTGCTGCTAGGTAGCAAAAGCCTCAATATGTAATTTCAAGAACTTTCACCTCAAATTTCTAGAATCTGGCCATCCGAAATCAGTTTCTCTCTAGATTTGAATATTTCTTTCTATTAGTTGTATTTATGTACATGTTTATATCTATATGTATATTTCTATAGGTGGCGCCTCCTTGCCTTTAGAGCTAAAAATACCGCGGTAAATTTCTGACATATATATGCGGTTTATTTCTGACACACACACATATATATATACATATATTTAAAATATGGACCCGTAATCTCCATGAGATCGTATATGTGTGTGTCTCGACAAGTACAGATGTAGGTGGAACTAGGTTGTGACCGGTGCAGCATTTTGTAAGCACCCAGTAAAGATCACTGTCTGGTTGTTCCATTCAGCGCGTACCATCTGTTACAATAATAACCTCAGCTGATCGATAGTGGAGATAAAAACCGCCCTGGGTCGATGGTCTATAACAAGGACGCGTCTTCTATGTGGATAGGGTGTAGGGAAGGAAGCCAGTCTGATCTGATACTCCTGACGCCTGTTGGGATTTATCAGGGTTATATCACAACAATACCAAGCTACATTATAGGGTAGATAGCTATTGTGTTATGGAGACGGCCATTTTTAACAAAACGCCAAATAAAACACCAGATAGCGGATGCAGATATCAATGGGGTTTAAAATTGTTTTTCGCCTTGTCATAGTTGGGTTTTAGCCTCGTCTTATGATTATTGATGGATTATAACAACTGATAACTGCGGTTTTTAGTTAAACAGGTGGGTATCGACCAAGATTCCTCAATGTTATCGTTTGTAGTACAATGGTGGTTGAACACGTTTGAAGTGCGTTTACACATGTGTAAGTGTGTGTATGTGTGTGAGTAAAGGTGTCTGTGTGGGTGTGTGTAGGTGTCTCTGTGTGTGTTGCAGGAATGTCCCGTGATGTTCGTTCATAATACTAGGTGGCATCAGATGTAATGCTACATTCACGACATCACCCCGATAGTCCCGCCAGTGAATTCTCCTCAGACCATCAGTGAACATGAACCTTTCATGACCTTTTTATGGCCTTTGCTCTGCTCAGCCCCAAATATCCCGGCGACTTTAGGCCCACCAAGGTAAGTTAAGATTGCCGCAGATCATCGTGGTGTCACCGTGGTGTTGTCGTGGTGTTGCTGTGCGGTCTATGGTCCGATGTGATCCCAGTAGATTGTAAACAGAGCTTTCCCCAGTGACTTGCAGTGTATTGCAGTGGATTGCAGCAGTAGGGTCCTGGTGTCGCAAGGCCAACTACAACCAGCTACGGCTTTTTTGCCGATGCATTAACAGTGCGGTCCCGGTGTGGTCCTGGTATGCTTTAGGGGTACAAGTCACACAGAGATGCTTATATGTATACATATATAATATGAAATTTACTTCTACACCTTCCCATAATTCTATGTTGTAAAACAGAAGTGAATAGGGTTCATACAAAAAATATATAAAAACATTCATCAAACATATAAGTTCACAACCATTTACAGTTGTTCACCTTCCCCAGTGGTTTGAATGTATCTTATTCAAGTATTCTCTCGCTGTGACTGTCGGAACTTGAACGCATATTCCAGTGGACTATGGACCCCCATAGGCCTAGTGCTATCCAGAATCCCTGGTCTCCCGGCCTGGTGATTTAAGGCGATGAGGCTGCCGTGCTGGATTTTTTTTACAGAACTCACGCTTCCCGGCAGCTTCCCGACAGCTCCCCAAGATCCAAGGCGACTTACGTTTCTGACTTAAGGTGGAGTATGGCAGACCCGACAGGGTACGGCCACGCGGGGAACTCACTGCTGGGATTGTCAGGGTAATGGTGTAAACGTAGCATAACGGAAAAAGCGTGAATTGCACCGGGGGGGGGGGTGTCTTAAAGGACAATTTTAAGTTAGGAAAGATGAATAATAAGGAGTAGAAGAACTTGTATTATTGTTAAAAAAAAATCTTATTCAGGAAAGAATTGAAAACTTTCAATCACAACTTCAAGATTACAGTTCATCCCTGAGCAATAACTTCGATTTAAGCAGAATCAGTAACCTTCTTTATCGGCAAAGCTAATAAAAATCCGTAACTGTTCTTTTGTAGAGAGAGAGTGCACTAGAGTAATTGGATACCACTTAGATCAGCACAGACTTCTTTTGAATAAGTTTAGACAAATAGAAATATCGGCGGTGTGGGGAACTGTTCTGTTGCCACATCTTAAAAGGTACAAATTTGAATTAAAGATCTTTAACTAAGTTAGTAGAATTTTCCTCTATTTACTACTATTTCCTCTGAAGCGAACGCTTAATCCTCACAGCAAACTCTGCCATTCATATAAGGTTTTACATGATGTATGGTGTACTGAGTTCTCCATGTCTGTGATAGAAAAGCATTTATAATTGGCTCCTGCGTCACTGGTTTGTTATTGCATGTAAAACCTGTTCTCTCATTCTAGAAATAATATCAAAATGGAAAATCGTTTCCTTATAAAGTAGAAAAATAACATCTAACTCATTTTCTTCCTTATCAACTGAGCTTCAGAGGGAATGGCAGAGACCCAAACGTAATTTTCTTTTAAGGTTCAAGGTGTTTTCCCTTACAAACGCATGTCCCTCAATCCATGCGAGTTCTCTACGGAAAAAGCCTGCCTGCGTACACTGTTACAGAAGTGGATTTTCATTTCAGACAAAATCTTTATATAACTCGTCATGCTATCACGCACGCTGTGTCGATACGGTTGCTATGGTGACGGTGCACCTCTCTCATAACTTCTCACAGGATCTATGCTGTTTTCTTTATTATTATAGTCGCCTGCAGAAGCAAAGAATCTTCAAAAGCGGAGGTATTCAGAGAATAAATTAGTCCACTTTCATCATAATGAGCAAATCAAAATTTCAAAGAAGTGAGTTTATAGAACTTTGAAGCAGACCAGACAGTCCTCCGTGAAATTTCGGTGATGGATGTGGGGATCTCCCCTATACTCCCCTAAATAAGCCCCAAATATTCTATATGAATGGGCATGTAGGTAATGGCTATGCCTCCGGACATGTTCTTCATGTTCTGTCTCTTTGCCTTGTAATGTTGCCAATAGGTGCAGATTATTACTGAATTATCAATACCAACAAGCTTGCCATGCCCATATTTAGATAAAGCCGATACGTGTACAAAGGACGAGAGAGGACATAAACCAGTGGACACTCCTCATAAAGACGATATCGTTGGCAGAGGTCAGGGTATATTACAGTGGGACTCATTTAGGGAATACTAACATGATGATCATAAACATATCATAAGCAAGGGATATTTTTATCTATTGCTGTAGATTTAGCACAACGTTTTGAAAAATGGAAAACATTTGACGTTGAAGAATAATGAAGAATAAATTCTGCAAGTAACTAGTGACATGTAGGGTAGCTACAACAAGAATGGTCCGCTGGCAGTGGTAGCTCCTATATAAACAAACAAAACATTTGACCTTTAATGATGGGATACATTATGAAATGCCTGTATATCATTTTAAACATATTCTAAGAGATTTGGTATAGGAATTTTGAAAACCTAAATAGAATTCCAACCTAAACTCTGGAATATATTATGTACATTTTATACCTTTATAAATCATTTATGGTTCTATTGGAATGAATTATACATAATACTATATTCATACCCACAGGAATGTATGAGCTACTCCATTCCCTACTGTTACAGATTTAACATGTAGCTCTCTGTGCATAACCAGTAAGGCATGGGTAACTGGGGATAGGTGGGGGAGGGCAGCAAGGTAGGGGTGGCTGGACACAGGTGTTTGCCCGTGAGCCATCTCTTTGAGCTGACCAATTGATGACCTGACGGAGTCGTACAAACCGTCAACTGATGAAACCCCTTAATAGAGCTGGGGCTCCCCGAGCCGCTCACTCACCCGTATGACCCCGGCCCGGCCCCAAACAGCGTGACTTACGTAAGGGACAGCTCATTGTGCCGTCTAGTGAACAGTGCCATATAGTGAGCAGCTTGCAGTGCCATCTAGTGAGCAATGTCGTCTAGTGAAAAATGCTATCTATTGAACAGTGCCCTCTAGTGAACAGTGCCGTCTAGTGAGCAATGTCGTCTAGTGAAAAATGCTATCTATTGAACAGTGCCCTCTAGTGAACAGTGCCGTCTAGTGGGCAATGTCGTCTAGTGAAAAATGCTATCTATTGAACAGTGCCCTCTAGTGAACAGTGCCGTCTAGTGGGCAATGTCGTCTAGTGAAAAATGCTATCTAGTGAACAGTGCCGTCTAGTGAGCAGTTGACATGGTTATCTAGTGAGTTGGTTGGTTTGATTTAACGTCCAGTTAACCATTACAGGTTCTTACCAGACTTTCTCACCCTTACACATTTACCGAGGTGGGAGTTCTTTTACTTTTATGCCTCATCAGCCTCATGGGTTTCATGAGCTCAGAGCTTAAACAATAGGACTAGGATTCACAAGATTGTGGGCTGTCTTTCTCCTTTATCCCCAGCAGTGATAGTGCTATATCAAAAAGCAATCCTTCTCATACCTTGTGCATGTAGTGTGGGACGTAAAGGATCTCTCACCTTTGTAAATATGTAGGAGTCGGGTTTCCACCTGCCATCTGTTGCCATCTAGAGAACAGCTCTAACTACCATCTATTGAATAGCTCTGACTGCCATCTATTGAACAGCTCTGACCGCCACTTAGAAAACAGTGTCATCTAATGAGTAATTCACACAGTGAGTAATTCACATAATTTACCTAGTGAGAAGACCACACTGTTTCCTACTCAGCAAAATCTATGGCATAAGAATTACAAAATAACCAAGTTATATATACCCACCTTACATAACACCACAACAGTGTGTCAAAAGGACATACTTCAAGAGATGACCTTGGCGGGCCAAAATACATCAAACACTTTGTGAATAATCTAGATTCTAAACCGGATTATTGAGTTAAAGGAAAGGATTCTAAGGGATAAACATATCTGAAAACATGGGGTATAGTTTGGGGTGACAGGATTCAAACTAGGGATATATATGTGTATAGGAGCAAGAAGAGTTAAATATGTATTTGCTTTTAATCCATCAGATTTATACCGTGCGGTACAACAGATCCGAATCTGTTTAGCCGTCTTTTCGCCTCTGAGCCATGTTGGTTATATGCCTTTTTGAATCCTGAATATACTTTGATAAATCTCAATACAGACATAGATAATCCATCAAAACCTAGTGGAGACTTAGGGGCAAACGTTATCCCAAATTTCAATCAATTTAATAGCATAGTATAGTAAATCTCTTAACACAATGAAACAATCTAAACAGGATATTACACGAATCAAATCAACTATCTACATACTGCTGGTCTGTTATGTCCGAAGTTCTGTAACGCTGATGCTTTGTATTCATTGATCCATGCCTATACAGAGTAGTCCCTCAAAGTGAGGCACATCCAACTCCAAACTGCCACACCCAACTTTCCTTTTCCTGAAACGCCCCAGTTTCAAAGTACACATCTCGGTCAGTCCAGAGTAGCCATTACAAGAGGCATCTTCCCTCTAATAGTGCCGACTGCCAAGGTCACGCCTCAGTGTCTTCTCGAGGTCACGCATCACTGGCTACCCAAGGTCAAGTATTGATGGCGTCACGGGGTCGTGACGTCAGTACACTAAGGGCTATTTGTGTTGTGAGCTCGGTATACCAGGCATATGTCGCGTGGACAGGGTTGGAGCAAGTTGTTTTGAGGTTGTTGGGTAGGTCAGTGGAGACGTCGCCCCGGAACGAAGCCGCCCGTGATTTGAAGGAGAACTCGCCCTTTTTTTTTTTAGTTTGCACCCCATATTGGTGTGTGAGGGTTACGGTCAGGGTTAAGATTAGGGTTAAGGTTCGAACTACTTAACTGTGCATGTTCATATTTTTCTATACAAGTATTCATGTTTTAGGGGCTTTTCTAGTTCGATATGGGGCCAGTTAGGGGAGAGTTCATTTCGGGGCGAGGGAATCCTGGGACGACTTCGTTTCAGGGTAAGTCTTTTTTTCTTCAGCATTCCTGGGGTACAGGGCAGGGGGGGGGGGGTAATTATTTGATCGAACTATAATAATGTCTACTGTAAGTGAATTAATTGATGTTCTGGGCGATGGGATAGTTCAGTGGGAAGTGTGCTAGCCTGTGGATTGCGGGGAAAGAGGTTCGAGGCTCAGCCTTCCCGTAGTGTTTCCTGCTTGTCTGTTGGCCTTATCTCATAGTTTCGATTTTGCCGTGATGTGACCTTGTCTGTTGCTCTAGCGGAAAACACCATCAAACAACTAATAAAATAATTTTCCCCAAATCCAAGGGTTGTAGCCCAATATATGAAATCATCATATACAAAGGCAACCCCTTTAGCAACAAATGGTTACGCCGTCCGCACTCCCCTCTACTACAAATGATCTGTCCCAAGCGGATCTGATGCAGGTACAGATGCAAACGTATGTTTATATTTAATGTTTATACTATTGTTTTTCCTAATCCAGTTTGACCTGCAACTCGATAATCTGCAACCATTGAGTGGTTTTGTGAGAACATGTCACACTTGCCTTTGACGATCGAGTACGCATGCTCCTTCGCCAATTGGTGGAGAACGCTTCCAATTTATAGATTTTTGTGGTGGCGCCGTGCAGCGAAGCGTGGTGGTATTATACTAAAGTGGCAAACGTCGACGCCCGGTAGACCCCCCTTTTCAGACGTCATGGGGCCGGACCCTCAACGGGAATTCTTAACGTGTTTTCTTCTTTCTTTATGACTGGCCCGGAATCTATCGACGGATACTGATCAATTGCCATGCACGAGGCTATTTCGCTGACAGAGAACTCTTTAATTCTTTTTAATATTGAATTAAGAGTTCATCGACAAACATTTTTTGTACCTGGATGTAGGCTTAACTTTATACAGGTTTCATTTTATTGTAGCAGAGAAGTTTATGGGGCATAGGAGAAGATATTAACTAGAGACCTAAAAGAAATGCCTTGGAATTTGCCTTAGATTCACATGATCCCTATAAGAAATTGTTTGAAAAGTAGGACGCTTCATTAGCAGCCTGAGGCCTATAAGACATTAACGTGATGAGACTCATCAACTTGATGCTGGCTCACGAATTAGTTATAACAGTTATAATTGTTGATATCATTTTTGGTGTACGCGCAGCATAGAACCGATTTTGTTAACCCATAGATGGTCGAGGGTCATTGATTGTATGTGGGATATCGTCTGCGCAGAGGCACCCTTTGATCAAGTCGCTGTACGAAGGTATCGTGAATCATACGCGAGTGTTACCTATTCATTCCTACCATGGGATCGGTGAATATGGGCGGGGGGAAGTGTTGATATCTATGTAGGTAAAATTTGTGTTACCGTTTGCGTTCCGTGATCTGATGGGATCTGTGAACGCTTTCGGCAGAAAATATTTCTGAGTGTTGATATCTAGTCGGTTTGATGTAGTCTGAGTCCACGGTTAGTTCATTTTAGCTCTGCCTTATCAACACTGGCCAAGGTCTCAGCTCTGGGTCATAAAATAGGCGGAAACCGGAAACATGGAGCCCAATGCTGCTTTCTGAGTATTCAATGTTATATTATAGGTACCCGAGTAATTAAATAGAACTGAACGAGAGTAAGCCTGATTAGTTTTTATGCCACGACGGACAGGTCGTGTAGTGAGTAGCAGACCTGACCGGAGTGGCTTGAAAACTAGTCAGGCTACCTTCAGTTCGGTTCTGTATTTATCCTACCCCGTCTTTACACTTCAGGTGTGAGTTCTATCTTTCGATTATTCTGTATCATGCTAGCAACATCTGAATTGGCATTTTGAGTACAACCGGAACTTTTTTCGTAGTAGCTGACATCCTGGTCTCTGATTGGTCAATTTTTTTTATTACTCTAGTGGCATAAAAAAACACTTTATGTCACAGCATGCCACATAAAATTTGCCTATGTTAAGTCTATGGCGGCTTTTTATTAGGGGTAGGATAAATGCAGAGCAGAAATATAATTTTAGAGTTATATAGGCGTATACGTGTCCTTACAAGGATTTGTCGGTCTCTACTATTCTCCAATCATGAAGAAAACGGGGGACCTATAGGTCGGCCTAATAGCTTTCCACAGAGACTAAGCCAGTCTCCGTTTTATTTGTTTGGATAGTTTGACTTCCAATATTCTCGACTGTGTATCGGGAAGTATACTCATATTGCCATCAACTGCCTGTGGTTCGATTCCTTATGGAGACAATGATGTGCACACGCATGAATCTTGATTCCCGGCAGGTTTGGCGGAGAGCCATGCCTGGTTGCCTTCTATGCATTACACAGTGCTCTTCATCACTGTCCGATATCCTCCACCACTAGTCATATCTCTGTATTCTCTGCATCTCTGGGATATTCTGTGCATACGTTTCTCAATTACTGTACACTTTGTAATGTTGTTTGTCCTGCCAAACCTGGCAAAGTGTCTGGGACTGTTGCAGGATTATGTTTGAAAATTTATGCTCATTCAATTCGCAGTCTAATCAACTTTGGATGTTAATTCTTTATTTCTTGTCTCATAATAGGTTATACGCTTTAATACAATTGTTTAAGGTTGACTGGCGTAAGTTGATACACAGCCTCTAAGGGTTTGTGAATATGAGTAGGATGAAGGTTGTTGATAAGTTTCAGTCAGCAGGTCTTTTATATCGACAGACCCATTTTTCGTTCTTATACGAATTTCTCAAACTCTTTATGTGTCCGATTTTTTTGCTCTACTCCTGGCAATTTCTTCCAGGCTGACATACCCCTCCAGTATGCTGATCGTTTAACGGTAGCTGATGTTAGACATGTTATTTTCATTCTAATCTTGCCTTTAGTTCTGGTGTCTATCTTCTTCTTGTAATGCCCCAAAACACGCTCCTTCACCGAGCCCGCCGGCTGGCAGTTATAAGCGCCAGTCCAAACTAGATTATACAATGCCACCCGCCATTGCCGGCCAAAAGCTATTTGATTAGTTTTTTTGCGTAGTGGTGTAGCTGCGAGTTTTGCTGGCATCAGTGTTGACCGCTCCCTACCTATACCGCAACGGACGCAGTCGACAAGAATGGTGATACCCGAGTATGCCTCCGCGAGCTTTGCCAGAATCAACCTTGACTGCTCCACGCCTATACCGCAACGGAGGCGGAGGCTAAAAGTACAGACACTTGGCACTTTAATTAGAATTTTAGCACCGGAGAGTGTTATACACATTCACAACATCAACACTTGTCTTTATTTACCTGTATTGCCGGGATGGCTATTTTCACGCCTGCAGAACGCCTAGCTGATAGAACACTCGCATATAACTGAAGGAGGAACAAGTGGAATTCCTGATGCTCAGTTAACACTGAGAGTTTCTGTTTACTGATTTTCTAACTAAACCCAAGCTCCACAAAGGATATGCTAGGAGAGTAGGAGAGCACTACCTTCACTTCATTATCGCTCATTACAATGCCACCTATCGGCCGCGTCCCACACTCATGGGCGGTAGGACACAAAGGCCGCCCCCTTGCCCCGCTGGAAGTCCGTGTAGCTCCCGTCGACGTACGATTAGTACGTGAGCGGTAGATGCGCGGGCTTCCGGCGTGCCATCTAGCAGGTGTTAGGGGAGGCGCCGAGATGACTTGGCAGATAGCAGGGTGGGAGGGGGCGCGAAGGAATAAAGCATCAAGGGCAAGGTTTTTATCTGCGTTCTCCTGTTACCTCGTTCTTCGAACTCGGTGAATGTTTCTGACGCAAAATAACACAGAACAGATTCCATTCAGCCAAACTGACTTTGCTTCTTTCCGGTCGTGATCATGAATATCAGTTGGCTTCTGTTTTATTCTTAAACTAATAACAAGCTATATTCGTTGATAAAAGTAGACAATGTGTATGGTTTCAATGAATATTTATAGCAATCACGTGGTTTGGTCATTTAAATTAGAAGTATTTTTCAGTATTACTCGTCCTAATTTCTTTCTAGGAAATCCAGCACTGCATGTATTTATTATTTCCTTCCAGGAAGCGCTTAAAGTAGACCAATTTCCATTGCACTTACTTTTTGTCTCATGTTTTGGTCTACCCTAAAAAAGGTCGTATGCAGAGATGGTTCCCTGGCCTCACGTATACTGTACATCGTGACGTCATCACTTTTTACGTCTATTGTCCCTAGCAGACGCTCAGAAGACGCTGAGTAGACGCAAGGTTCTGCTGGTAGCTGGTGCGTTTCTTTGGTTGGCCACGTATTCATCACAACACCAGCAGCGGCTGGGTGCAGGTTGGGTACACATGCACTGGGAGTGAACGAATAGTGCCTGCATCCATTAAGTCCAATCTACAGCCACGTTTCCCGCCTAGAGCGAGAACAGGCCCATATATATGTGTGTGTGTGTGTGTAAGTGTGTACTGATGTGAACGATAAACAAGACCCCCGACATCCGCTTCCAAATGCAAAAGTATTCGCTGATTCAGTCTCAGTTTGTATGACCCAGTCTGCACTGCGAACATAAGCCCATTTTCCACCTACTGACTTCTGATACTGATAAATTCATCAGAAGCCACCGAATGACATTTTTGTGAATTTCATCAAAAGTCTTTAAATAGAAAATAATCATTTCTGACCGATCTATATACCGATTTTTGGTATTATATGGGATCATCGACTTCAAATTACATCTGAGTCGATTTGCTTTGGATAAAAATGAGTCACAGCTCCGCAAATTGGTTACTACCAAGATCACTGATCTCGATTTTGACACAAATGTTTTTTAATGAAATCGTCAGATGTTCGGTCGGCATGTGAAGAATGATACTATCGTAAAACCGGATGAGTTTTAATCTTGGCTCCCGTATGCCATGGCTGTAGTTTGGCGTAGTGATATCACGAGGCGGAGCCGAGCGGTATCCGGGACCAAACTACAGGAGTGGCATACGGGAGCCAAGATTAAAACAAATCAGGTTTTGATTTTATCCTACCCCTCTCTACAATATTTTAATATCAAAATCATGAATGAAAATAATCAAAATTCCGTATGCCCCTAGTAGCATACAACCGTCCGTATGCAAGTCAGCGGGGCATACGGAATCTCAATGCTAAGCCTATGGGATTTTATATTAGGGGTAGGATAAATACTACGATGCTCCTGGTGCACCAGCCTCACGACTTCTCACAAGCTCTCTGTCTTTTTTCTTTAAAAGTCCCAAGTAGTGAGATTAGTCATCGTTTACATTGCCAGTGAGAAATGAAATTGACTCACATTTGTGTACTAGCACTCTGTGGATGGCAAATTGTGTCTTAGTACCCTACTGCATTTCGCGGCTTATTACCAGTCGCCTTTTTTCTTACAGCTTGAAGGCAGGTGACAATGCTGATAATAAAGACAGCCTGGAGCCTGTGATTAAAGTGATTAAACAACAATGCCTTCAGAGGTTCATAAAATCATCATTTGCATGAATAGCCTTTCATTCGAGTATCCTTACTTCTCCAATTTGTCGGAAAGGCACAAAGAGACAGAAAGGTCGCAGACAGCATAGAGAAAGGAAATCATTAGGTTGTCATCTACATTTGAAAAACTGTCAGAAAGACTGACATTCCTCTTCAAGGCTCCAGCATTTACTTATTACATTTTGTGGTGTTTTGTAAGTGTTTTTTACCCTTAACTTGTCTCCTTCTAACAAACAGGAGGCGAAAAGAGGTCCCAAGACGTCTCACCAACTAGTTTGACTCACTTCTCTTTTCCATATGTAATATCTAAAAGGTCATATCTTCCAGTCTCCCTTACTACCCTCCCCTTACCTCCCATGTCTCGTGAGGCATCAATCATAGCTTTCCTTACAAATCTCGACCCCCTCCCTTGTCATATCTTCCCCTGACCTCGTTCTCCAGTCAACATTCTCCACCTTTCATCACATTCTCGGCTTCTGCCCTCATGTTTCAAATCACATGCTTGGACGCCTCTGCTGGGAGAAAGTTCCCTCTTCCTATGTCTGGGCAAGGACCTGTCGGTGACAGCTCCTCTTTTTCCTTCATGTGTCTAGTCATGGGGATACTAGTCTGGCATGCTGACAAGTGCTAACAGGGCATGGCATATTCGGTCACTGCCTAAATATGCTACATATAAGATATAAACATGTATATCAGGCAGTATGTATTTATTTAGGTGAGCTGCATTATAACACTGATTTATATATCTGGTGACGTCGTGGATCCCATCAGCATTGGGTAAATAGAATGGTATTATATGACATGGAGATGAATTGAGGGATGTGTACTGAACTGTATGCAGAGAGGCGAATTACGCCAAATCACTGGGCCATAGAATAAAAGCTAGGATATGGAATACACTCATTGAAACTATGTTATTGAACTTTAGCCATAATGGACACTACCCTGGAGAAACATCACATAAAAGTTAACATCCCATAATTTTTGGCCTCCCATAATGTCTTATCTTGATATAAGCTAGAATCCTGGGCTGAGCATTCATTCTAGCAAACGTTCAAGGAGATGACAACTGAAACGTTATTAATGCTAATTCAGCCCCCCCCCCCCCCCCCAATCTCCCAAGATTGGTTCTAAGATAACAATGATTATTGTGAGAAGAAAGAAATATGGTGGAGGAGAAACACTAGTCTCGAACCCTGTATGCATATGTTGGCATTCAAGCACTCCACCATTGGGCTACAGCTCCATCCGGCCTAGAGTCTAGGGATAGTGAAAGATGGAAAAAAGGTGTTCCTATCTCACCACTAGTGATTTCCCTATTAAATGAATTTCGTGTAATTTAATTTAAATGAAAAAATCCAATTTTCTAAAGGTTGTATCTGATGATCTCAAACTGTTCTACAGCGCACGTAAAACTTACAAATTGGGGAACACCGTGTTTAAGATCTTGGTATCATTTAAAGCAGTGTATTAAAACTGCAAAAGCTGAGCTTTCACATAGTGAAACTCATGTTATTCCCTTCCAATCTTAACAGACTATATTTAAATGTGAAGTATTAAACGTTTAGGTACGTTTAGGAAATTTTTAAAGGGTGTTTTATCATATTCAGATATCATTCGAGTGATGATTTACAAAATTGTGACCTAATTATTTAAGATGTGGCACTGAGTAATCATTTTCATGAATCACCCTGTAATTAAGACTGTGTGTGGCTAAATAATGTGCTAAAATAAGAGATAATTACATACATACGGGCACCTTCTTCTAAAGTGTATGATGCAATGGCACAGCACTGACACTCTGTGAAGAAAATGTGTTAGAAGTCCCCGAGGCTTCCATTCATATACTTTACTCGAAGGATTGTATTGAAAAAAAAAACATAACCTAGGGGAAGTAGGAGAGCAGTAAAAAGAACCTACATCCGGAAATCCCATTAACAAATAAACACTCCTAGATCCAATAAGACATGGGTAGTTTGTTTCGACCTGGAGCAAACCAATCAGTTCCCAGTAGTCTTTATCAATTGCCTCGATTTTTTAAAAAAATGTGTTGAAAACTGGCGATAATTGGGAATAAAAGAGGGGGCTGCTGGAAACCAAGTATGAGACAATGTTAGTCACAGGCTGAGTTGCTTCGTTTTGCCACAAAAGCGGCCCTTGTCTCGGTGGTTTAAAAGTCACCCAGCGTCACCCTTCCTTACACTCCTTGGACATTAAAAGGTAAAGCAGGTGTGTCAAAAGAGGGGGTTTTAAGATAGGGGGTACCGCTGCTGGTTGGTAGACTGTTATGTGTCTGCATGCAGAACTAATTCAACTTAAAGACTCTCTCAAGTTAGAATTGCATGTATGTGAATGTGTCTATAACACCATGCATTCCTCACTGGGTTTTTCGGGCCATAAACATGTACACAAAAAATGATGAATACAAACCATATTTTTCACTCCAAAATTGATCTTAACCAAGCTGCCACATAGCAAACAATATGTTTTGAGTGGAAATTTGAAAAAAAAAGTCTCTTAAAGAATTATTTCTATGCACTTTCATCTTGGCTAAAATCTGGCTTCTCTTTAAATCGCCATTTTTTCTCTATCACAATGAATAATGAAAAAATGGTTAACCACTATTTTCTGGTATGCATTGTAACACTCATGGTGTATAGTATGGGGAATTTTTTTTTAAAGACTAGAAAAGGACTATGGTATGTAAAGAAAAGGACTACGGACTCCATAAATGCCAATACTATGGAAAGTCCTTGTGGCTAACGTCCTTATTATTACATCACCGTCTTCAAAGAAAATATTGAATATGGTACCAAAAATACCTTAGAAAATTAGAAAACACTTACAACTTTCCTGATTACTTTTTTCAATTTTTTAAGACATTGCTTTTTATGAGGAATATAAGTATACCTTTGGACATCGTAAAGAGCAAATTGAATGGTCTTTACGTCGCCGGTTTTATATGGCTTTGTTAACGATGAAATAAGTTTAAATTTGATGGTTTCAGCCTTTGTATGGAATAAAATCTACAAATATATGTATACATATATAGAATTTTAGAACATGAAAATATCCAGGGTGTATCACATTCATGCATAATTATATGACATATAGCAATCTAGTCAACGAGGTGGCCATTTTGTCGCGGACACCAAACAAAATGCGAAGTGGAAGGTTCAGTTTAATCAATGTATTTTAACAGCAGATGCCCGACTACAGTGGCGCCATTTCCACGAGTCACACTGGAACTCCCTCTCGCAGCGGAAGGCTAGGGGAACGAGTACAAACGCTGTGCCCTATACTTATATATCTTATAGAAGGTGTCCTTTGTTCAACCCCAGTTTTTTTATTTACTCTACACTACCTTCTACTATTTATGGCACACATTCAAATGGTCGTGAATGAGAATTCTACATACTAAATATCAATGAGTCCCAAGTGCATACAGAGTCATTGAGTCTGGATTGTATTTAACATTGAATAGAACTGAGTCATACACAGAACTGTGACTAGTAGGATATATGCATGCTGACTTTTCGTGTATGATGAAATCTTAAACTTTTTTCATACTCACTGAATTCATCCTCGTCTATTGGCCTCGCACAGGTAACGTTCACATCAGTTCCCATGTTGATTTTCCTTATATAAACTGTATAATAAATAAATACTCCCCCGGGCACTGAAGTATACGAGGTGCCAAGTGTGGGTCCCTTTGTCTCTAGAGAACAGCTGGCTGGCAAGTAGCCTCTACTCCCAGTCTCAGATAATCCCAAAGGCCAAACCCACTCCAGACGCTAACCTGCTGAGGTCAGGGACCTTATAACAACTTCTGTGGTCGCCGGTATCCTGAGGGTCCAGTAACCACAGAGACGAAGAAAGGGGGTGTTGCTATAGTTTGGCAGAGGTTCTGAGTGAGTAAAGTCTCCAAGCAGATTCTCCGATGGTAAAATGACTATGTCGAATTCCGATATATCCTCGGAGTGGAGGTGAGGCCTAGGGTCACAACCTCTGGATCTTTCAGGCTGGGAATGTGGGGGTTGTAAAGGGGAGGGTGGTGTGTGAGTGTCTATAACAAGAAAGTAGCTTGGCACGTGACAGGCCCGCAAAGGAAACCCTACACTCTATTGTATCCTGTAGGACGATGTGGCCTGAAAAAGATCCAAACAAAAACCGTATATCTCGCTGTGTTTCCAGTGCAAGCTCGCGAGTGCCGCTACTGTGTGTAGTCTGCGACTGTAAGTGGATTAGTAGGAGACAAAGGGTGGCTTGCAATCCCGAAGCCGACTCCAATAACAATAATTTCAAATTGTTCGCTGGTCTTGGAGTTTTAGGTTGCAATCCTTCATTGTTAACCAAGTTGAGTGCCGTGTAGTTTTAAGTTGTCTTTCTCCTTCAATGTGTGACTGGGGTCACCTAGGTCCGTGTTTATATATCAAATACAGAACCTATATGTGGAACTCCTACCTTTTTAGCATATACAGATTTTCTCCTTGAGTATTAATGGTAGTACCTATATCCAAGTAACGCTAAATATTCCTCGTCTTACCAAGATACTGCCTGGTAGTTAATGATTATCATAAATCCTTTGTCACCACGAATGTATGTGGACTGTAGCTTAAAATCCATCAGCTAGTACTCTATTTGGGGGGGGGGGGGGATGTGCGTTTTTCCCCACAATACAGCAGCTGTATAAACTGTGGCCTTATATCAGATACAACGCTCCTTCTCCTTGGGTATTGGTGGTATCTGGAGTGAGATATAAAGCCGATACTGTCTGCTGGTAGGATGTGGTTGCGCTGTTCCTCTCCCCTCTCACACGCACGTGCTATTGTTTACACCGCCGCTCGATGCAGTGCATTTGGGTACACGTGTACTGAGTGGAGCTCGCACGGAGCCACGTTCCCAGTCAGTAGCAAGACGTCGGGTGATATACCTCTGTGTATTGACTCAGTGGTGCGTACTTTCTCAATCCCCGAAATCCAAGTCAGGGAATATGAATAAATAAGTCTCTGACACTCAGCCTCTCACGATAATCAGATGGGTCTGTGATAATTGTTCCGTTATTGTCGATAATTAGCTGGTGTCAGGTATCAATGAACTGATATGAGTCCAACTGCATATACTCCACCGGCGGCGCATACACAAAGGCCACTAAAGTCAAACCACGGGGGTGTATACATACACCTGTACCAACTCAACAGCAACGCTTGTGGAACAATCCAGCGAGGTTGTCCGAACTTTTATAGCCTCCCTGTCACAGAGAACCTAGTGACGTGTCCATTGAAGGCAAATTCTACAATCTCCACAGAAATTCACTGCCGTATCCTCCTGGACAGCCTCCCAGTTGCACGCACCGAAACCCACGCACCACCACCACCACACGTTGGACTAACAGTCGGAGGTACAGGAAAACAAACCACGCTAGTTCCCCCGCACTCACTCAGCACACCGCGACCGATTTAGCCCCGTTTTAAATAGGTCAGTGTGACCTAGTTATAAGACCTGTTTCTGCATACTAATGAGGCCTCATGCTCGGAAAGAAACCCATGGCCGTTACACATGAATATGCATTTATGTGATGCAGATGGGGTCTAATTTACATATAATGCTAATCATTACTAAGGTGAGAAACAGATTTGAACGTCTTGATAAACAGACGACATTCGTAATTTTTGCGTGAAAAGAAGGTAAGCCGAAGGGGTGTGGCCGCACAGTGACTGCCCTTGGCTGACCGGGTTGTCTCACGTGCATGTGACGCATGGATGCACATCAATACCTGCCTTGACCTTATAAGTAGGTCACAGAGGGCGCTTTGCTTCATGATCTCATCCCTCTTTATTCTAGCTGTGAAAATGTTTCTGTACAATACACCCCTACCCTACTCCAACGTGCTTCACCAACATGTATCCACTCCACCAGGTTTATTCAATAATATTGGCAAAGCAGTTGCTTTGGAGATTGTATAGAAGACGGACCTATTTACAATGACTATGAACCTTAAACCGTGAATAGAACAAGGGTTGTCCAACCGTACAGGATATAATATTACAAATTGTACATGTTCATTTATGAAAGTGTATGTATGTGTTATGTGCATACATGGATGTATTTGTGTATGTATATATAAAAGTGAATGTGTATGTACATACATATATATAATAGATACCAATGCATACATATATATATATATATATATATGAACATGACTTTTATTTATGGATATATCTGTAAATGATCTACACGGGGGCGGATAGATAATGATATGAGGAAGTCTGGTTTACACGAGGAAGACTATTCAAGACAGGTGGAAAATAATAAAAGAGAAACAAAACAAGTATGTCGTGTCGGACACGTGTACCTAGGTCCATAAAATGAAGACAGCATGCCTATAAAGAATTTATAAAAGAAAATATCACACAACGGTTGTAATACAACGGACTATTCCAATAGTCCGTTGTATTACAACTAAAATTGCCTTGCCTTTAATATGGTGTTACATCAATACAGGCGATGTGCTGTGATAGCTTGTGATAATTCTATGAAATAAACCCAGATCGGATACCGATGCTGCCCTCATACGTATAAACTACATGGACGCCCTCACTGTATTGACTATATATGCAACGTGCAATTAGAGTAGGGAATGACATTTTTCCTGGGAAAACATAAATACAAAGTGTCACTGGAGGCACTGATATTCAACTTACTTACTATAATATAGGAATTTCATTGGAAGCGTTTCGCTGGTCTAAACAATTAAATAAAGCCAGCGAGCATAGACTCATTTGATTTCTTTATTTGATCTCTTTATGCAGATTTCTTTACCTATTTACGACGGTTAATTGGCAAACCGTTATAATAGCTCTATTTCCCCTTCGGTAAATGTCCTCTGAATGATTTAAATAATAGTTTAATTCACATATGATAATTAATTAGTATACACAAGATAGGGAAACGATATGCAGGTATATTTGTATAGGCTAGAAGGACATTTTTTGAATATACAGTTTATAGGCAGCGGGACGTATTCTATGCAGACTTACTTGTAAATGGCGCCTACATCCAATTAGCAACATCTCCTAATGGGTCCCTATATTATCCAAATGTACAGACATGAATGTATTGTGGATATATGATCATATTTTTCATGAAACTGAATGTTTTATGAAGGTTCTTCACGACGTGTCATACTACGGCGAGATCACATATATACGTGTATACGAGTGTGAGATGATGATGACAGACAAGCAGGAAACACAGCGGATCGGCGGAAATTCTAGTCAATGATCTTAAACTCAAAGATAGCATCTGTTTTTCCTATTCAAGGAATGTATTCATTTTATCATACGTCTCTAGATATAGGAAATATTAAGCTGATTTCACTCGCTAGCTATCCCCAAATGCATATGCGTGAATAATCTGAAGAAACCCTCCAGGCATGTAACGAACACTGTTGCGGTCAAAATATTAATATTCATGTATGATATATTCTAATGTTTAGCTTGCCTAGTGAATACCACTCATACACAACATATTGGTCTGAATTAAAGTAGACCTATCTATATCTTTAAATACTCAAAGAACTATAAACATATGAATGATTATCAGGCCACTGGAGCCAGGTGGAAATAGGCAAACCTCACAGCCTACCCAAGCCTGCAGTCAAAATATACGTTACAAAAATAACGCGGTGGAAACTACAAGTAGAGCCTTCATTGCAATGTTTGTAGTCTCACATGTAGGTCTCTGACTTTAACGCATCAGGTCCAATCCGCGGTCCATAATGGTTTTAATGAGACCTGTTGCCAACTGTTCCTCGTCATGTCAACCTGTTTTAGTGCAAGCAACATGGGCCCTTATAGGAATAGTTAATTATGGCCACATGACTATTGCCAGGCACCGGGTCATCTTCTCTTAACCATTTTGTTTACATACACAATATCACCATGATTTTGATCTGCATGGTCGTATTCTCCTCTCGGAGTTGACACTACACAATATCCCCCGAATGCAGATCAAAATCATGGTAATGTTGTATTTATCATTCAGCATTAAAAAAATAAATTATTAAAGGAAATACAATATAGCCGCCGACCTTCCCACGCCCTACTTTGCACGCTAGGGACTACTTTTCCGTAATTTCCTATGGGAATACGGCTTTCCGTATTCTTCTCTGTAGCGAGCTGTATGCTCTATAGCTTTACTCCGTATAGGGAGACACTTTATTACGTGAATAATAATGTATAGCACCTTCATTGTCATGCAGCTATGGCGACATCCTTAAAGTATGTACATGCTCGCGAAATTCCTTAACAGATTTGACACCTTATTCCCTCCCCATCCTGTACGGAATAAGTTATACAAGGGATGTACGCAACATTTCTGAAAAAAAAATCCTTCCCTCTCTCTATCCCGTATACAAAAGGGGACATACAAGTGCGAACAAATTTTAAAATCCCGGAGCCATCACCCCTCACTGTATACGTAATTTGTGGATGATCACTTCTGGTTGTTCCCCGTATATTTCTTTATTACATTCTTTTTGTAACAGCGATGACTGTATCATACTGAATATCTCGTCTACGAAAATATGATATATAGAAAATATATATTATGACACAGTGCGAAAATGAAACACTGTAATAACCTGCGACAATGTTTATAAATTGGTACATCCGTTTGGTGTGGCATGGAAGATGAGTGCCAATGACCCAGCCGAGTTTATATCCATGCTTGGTCTACTATATCTATGGTGTAGCAAGCAGACCTGTGGGTGGCGAGTGGAGTTCTCGGCATCGAGGACTTCGCGTCGCGTCGGCCGTTTAGGTGTACGTGCACTCTACCTCCTTAGAACTGGGTCACAATGTACCAAACATGCACCAAACCTATTGAGTGCTACCAAAAAGCTATAGAAATTATAGCAGACATTTCGTTTAATACCAACTGTCCATACAGATTCTAAGTTTATTCATACCGTTGATCCATATGGTCGATCTGAATCCGAATTTCTGCACGAATAGTGATTTTTTTTCTCAAATTAGCGTAGATAACATACGTGTAATTAAAATATAGACCGACAAAAAACTATGGTAATTAGATATGCAGCAGGTTCACATGTAGCAGAACTTGGGAGACTATTCAGGTCAGTGTTTGGAATTTATAGAATACGTAATTCCATGAGACAATATCATGGAATCCTCCTTTACATAACAATATGTAAAGAATATACATAGTTGAAACAGTATAATTTGACCATTTAGCGGACATTCTTGTTCCATCCTGAAGTTAATGATGTCATAGGATCACAGAGGTTCAGCATCGCCTTTTTTCCTCCATCCTT
The DNA here is from genome assembly GCA_950022655.1 of Alentia gelatinosa. Classification (NCBI taxonomy): domain Eukaryota; kingdom Metazoa; phylum Annelida; class Polychaeta; order Phyllodocida; family Polynoidae; genus Alentia; species Alentia gelatinosa. The sequence goes on from OX465583.1 coordinate 31,103,564, forward strand.
AAATGGCCGTTTAATAAGATTGACAAGTACGACATGTAGTAGAACGGTGCAACCAGGAATCGAATGAAATGTGTGCAAGTCCAGTGTCCTTTGACTGAGCTCATCCCAAAAAGTAATAATATCTTTCCCAATAAATTCCCATATGCCCAGACATATATGTAAATAAAGATATGTACATGTATATGTATGTATAGATATATGTGTTTTTTTGGTTTTGTTTTTTATGGAATACACTCATTTTCCAAACATAGTCAAATTCAAAAATATTGTAGTAGAAAAACAGTCTACATATACATGAGAGATTATATAAATATGAATTCCCAAATAATATAAATTTTGCGTATGACCCGTCTTTGTTCTATAACCTACAAGATCGGGAGGGGTGAGAATGAGAATTTCTGTTCCGAGCAAACTGTTCCCTTAAGCGGGGTCCCCTTAAGCCAGGTGTCCCAAAAGCAAGGTCTTACTGTACATACTTTATGGATGGCACAAACAACAAAACGTTTCCATGGTATTGAGCCCACCACTAAGACCATTCGCACTTTCAGCTGACGTATTAGGCGACCTTTTTGGTTCTGTGACCACAGGGTTGTACTGATAATGCTTGCTCAGTTGGGTTCTTATGTACGCGTGTTAGGTTTCGCATGAACCATGGACACCACTGACTGTACATCTACTTAACTCCTCAGTGATGACGCCCCCAATATAGAGCTACATGTGACTCAATCATTCTCATCTGATATTGAGAATATAAGGATCAGCAACGCCGTCATGGGGTCTAATCAAAACACATTATTGGAATGAGTCATCCTAGCCATTTATATCAACCCTGGGCGATGGGCGATTATTTTATGATAAGTGTAATTTGGCATGAATATACCCAAGCACATTTGACATGTATATATATATATATATATATATATATATATATATATATATATATATATAGAGAGAGAGAGAGAGAGAGAGAGAGAGAGAGAGAGAGAGAATTATATTTATATAGAAAGTATTAACCAACTTATTACGTCACTGAGTTGAATCCTGCAGTATCATAGTTACAGATGACGTAACCACCAGTTACATGATGATATTTCCAAATCCAAACGTTTATTCTGCCTGTTAAACTACTCCAAACGAGCAGTTTTAGTCTTACTTAGTTATCTTGATGTACGTTTTTCGATGTATATGCTGTGCTTGGTCACACTGTTGTTTACACTTGAATAAGGCCTGGGTTATCTATAATACCCCCAAACCTCGTTTTCGAATTTTATTATCAACACTATACTTCTCATATTAACATATATCACAGCATTGTTATGTAATGGTTTATAATGATATGATATGTATTATACAGGCAACTTATTGGACCTTAAATAATCTATATTTAATTATAAATCGATCTTATACACAGCTTGCCTATAGTGTGGACTTCGGGTAACTTCATATTAAACTACACTGTCCTTTAAGCTAATATATGGTCTTACTATAAGAAAGGTTGGTAGTGCTTGATACGCAGCTCTCTATTCTTCCCCGGGGGAATTAAAGGAATTAAAGGTCTCCATTACTGTCCCACCAGTATATTGACCAATGGTGGTGGATAGATATCGGAATTCGCTGAATAAAATGGCAGATGATTAGTTTGTCGTTAATTACCCATGCACTGGAACATAAGTGTCAGGAAAGGACCGTTGGATAAGAAGAGACCAGAAACAACCCAAAACAATGTGGGCGTGCACATTCACCAATAAGAAGAGAAAAGACGTGGCCTCCGATGATAATATACGTGACTCAGAACATATTTAAATACTGAGAGAAAGATACAGATCTTGTACTGAAGGGAATGAAAACCATAGTTATGCATGTCTTATTGTTTTACTTTCTGAATTTTTCTCCCGTTCTTCTTTACTACGCACGTATACTTCTCTCTCCCTCTTCACCCACCTTTCTTTTACATCTGAAAAGTTATGGTGTACTTTCTCCTCAAAGAGACAGTTTTGTTGCTCCTTTCACACCCCAGTCTCAGATGTAGGTTATACATATATGCTCTCTCTAGCCGTATAGATAGCACTAGCTGACATATACTAGTCTGCTAACATACATATCATCTACTCTATTACTTATTACTCTACCCTTTGGCTCTGAAAATAGACATCTAATTATTTTATTTCTAATTGTCGTTGCTACTTAAGAAGGTTTCAAAAGAATATTTTCGTCCAATGTTTTATTAGATCCTATGAATTGCCTTATTTATCATAACATGATAACTACTGCAGTGTAGAGGTAATGGCTGATACATTAAAATACAACTGTATAAAACTGGCTTGCAGTGATTTGTGTATGTATGAATATGAAGTCGTGAGGCAATACATGTCGAGTGTAAAGCTGCCGCTGTGTAGAGTTAATGGCTGACACAGTAAAATACAATTGCATACAAAACACTGACTTTCAGTGATTTGTGTATGCATGTATATGAAGTCGTAAGGCAATGCATGTCGAGTGTAAAGCTGCCGCAGTGTGGGTTTTTTAGCGTGGCAAATTAACATGAAAACACTATTTTGTCATGTTTGCATGTGTTTCGTGATATACGGTGGCATGTATGTGAATGTACGGCACTTATCCCACGGCCTTGTGTCAGTTATCTGTCTGTGTGGTATCACGTACCCCTCAAAACGAAGCATGCAAACACGACTGCCCCCTTTTTTATCATTAGGTCCGGCGTCCACCTACTACGATATGGCTCCGATATAGTCTACGATGCACCTTCCGATAAAAAATCAAAATCGCGTCGGAAGGTTACCTGATATCGGGGCAGTTGACCACGTTTCTGCAATTAGACACCGATAAAAACCCCATAGAATGCATGGTGGATTGGCTTGTCTAGAGATATGTCTACGATTTTGCACCTTCCCGATATGGCACCGATTTTGACATTTTGTATCGGTGCCATATCGGGAGGCCTACGATTTTATCGTAGTAGGTGGACATGAGAATGAAATTAAAGACAAGGGTGATTAGACAATGGGCTATCTTAATTCTATAATATATATATTTTAATCGAAAGTATTTGTGATATGTATATCTATGAGTAGCTATTGCCGCGTCTCACATTGTATATATATATGAGTATACATGTTTATTCATAGAATTTCCTATATATATACACGGATATTTCTAAATACCGATACACAATAGTTGACGATGGGTTATCAATGTTCATGTGAATTTCTTTTGGCTAAAATGTAGGCAATTGGAATTGAAATTATCACTAAGTCTGATGTATGAGAGTTAAACCACACGATTGGATTTCTATTGCGTCGCTTATTGGTCAACTCTCCCTTTTCTTTTCTTTTTAGATATACTGAAATATTCATACGTATGAATATATATGAGTGTAGAGGGGTATATATCTATAGACAAATTATAAACTCCTTCCGCATACATAATTAAAAGAAACAACCAATGTCCAAATAGCCTGTCGGCCCTGATTAGTGATACTCGTCCCACCCGAGACTTGCACTGCGGCCCTGGTGGGTTCACTTGTGTGGTCCGCCTGGCAGGAACAGCTCCAGGCCTAAGCCTCGGCCACCCGAGCAGCTCTCCCGCCCAACCAACCCACCGCCCCGCCGCCCATTCCCCAGCCGCCCTTCCCCCGAGACCGTCTGATTGATTCACCGAGCAGGTTGGACAGAGTGAGGGTGAGAGAAAGGTGTGGAAGCCAAGCACAATCTAGGTGTTTTTACTTGGAAACGTTTGACCTGGGTGTACTTATGCTCCAATGACATAAATTTCCTTCTGGGAATATTTGGCCTAGGCATACTTACTACCTGATACTAAGTACTTTTTCCAGGAATTCTTTTACTAGGCGTTTAATATGCTGCTATATGACACGATTCATTACTGGCGAAATTTGACCTTATGCATAATATACTTATACACATACGGCATATTTCTTTTCGTATGACCTATGGATGTATATACTCCCACAACATAGATTGTTTTCGAGGTATGTTTTATTCACAAGTGTAGATTCACGGAAGTGAATACAGATTTGTATTTTCAATCAATATGGTTGTCCTTGAATATTTTACCCCTACGACATGCACCCATTTTCTAGGCACATTTGACCTAGGTGTTCTTGCTCTCGGGTGTTCTTGCTCTCGTGGGCAATTAGTTGTCTTTTCTAGGACCGTCCCACACTGTCTATGTACTTTTATGATCTGTATTAATGAATTTCTAATTTACTGCAACGTGCTTACCGAAAATACAGATATGAATGACATAGGGAAAAATCATCTGTACCTCCGGTGGAAATATGTGTGAGGTTATCGTGCATCTATGACTAAATCACAGCAAGCGTCTCTACTAACGGACAGATGATCATAGACGAGATGACAAAGTCAACTACTATATCATTAAATCTCTATTAGGTGATCATCGCTCCCAAGTCTTAGGTAACATCTTTAAGTCATGCGAACAGTAAAAGTTTGCCATTTTGTACTCTAGACATTTCACACTCCATCTTCTTATTTCCTTTTTCTGTGTATTTAAAGAATGATAAGATTACCATAAAGCTAAGCTTCATTATAAATACCTTAAACTATGCATAATTTTTATTAAATATATCTGCTTTCAGAACCTACATAAAACTAAATTCCCTGGTGTGAGTCGTACACCGCAGATACAATATGTGTCTGAACCATGCCAACCTCTTAGTCAAAACATAGTGGAGACAGCGGTGGCAGCCAATCTATAAATCTATTGAGCTTGACTATCACTTTACACCATTAGGAATTCTGGGCTAGTTGTCATGAAACGTTGCCTACCTGGTATGAATGTGAATTACATGTGTTAATCAAATGACAAATTAGCAGTCCCCTATCATTGAGATGCACACAGGGACAGCATACCGTCTGTGGTAGAGGGAACACGGTGCATCCATCGCATAACTTCTCAGCGCCTCTACGCTGATTTTTATCATTATGGTTTCACCTATCATTGTGCAGTAAGAAAAATGTGGCACCTACTGAGCAAACAGTACAATTTAGCGGTATGAAAGTATACGTATATATCCAGGAGTAATTTTTCTTCTTGCATATTGGCCTATCACTTTGGCTTAGCTATCTGTCTGTTCGTTAACCTATCTGTGTGTGTGAGTCTATTTGTCTGTCTGTCGATCCCCTGTCTGTTTGTACACTTCTGTTCTTGTATATTTGCATTTTTATTTGTTCAATTATCCCCCTGTTTGTTTCTTTCAACTCATCTGTGCCTATTCCCCTGTCTGTCCATGCGTCTATCTGTCTGTTTATTCCCCTTCTATCTTTGTATCTCTCTGTCTCTTTGTTTATTCCACTGTCTATCTCTATGACTATATCTATATGTCTAAATATTTCCCTGTCAATGTGTCTCTATTCATCTGCCTCTCCATCCTCCTTCTGTTTATGTGCGACTATCTGTCTATCTGTTGATTCTCTTTCCTGTCTGTCTCTGTCTATCCCCCTGTCTGTCCATGTGTCTTGATTCATCTTTCTGTTTATCCTGTGTCTGTCTATATATTCCTATTTATCTGTCTGTATCTGTCTGTATCTCCTGTCTGTCTGTGTTTCTTTACCTATCTGTAATTCTATTCGTCTGTCCGTTTTCTTGTGGAGATACCAGGGCAGCAGGTGTCGTCCACATATGACTGAACACAAATTCTCTCCTGTCAAAATAGACACAAGTGAGAAATCAATGACATTGCGAGGCCACCTGAGACCCGGGTAAGAAGTGGGTAAAGACGTTCTCCACGACCATTGAGCCATCTACAATAATAGTGAGCCAACAGAGACCACTTGGTCTTTCCATCCTACTTCTATAATAATCCTTATTGATTAATGTGTTTTTCGGACCAACTATTGCATAGCCCCATTAAGATGTCTACGGCATTGCTTTTAACTGTTGATAAATGGGTTTTAGGTATGTGTAAAATCTATACGAAAGACTACCAGGAAATTTACAGTTAGAGTATAAAATTACCGAAGGGAGTTATTGATTGCCTAAGTGCATATTGCCTTGTATTATATACCTAGGCCAGAAAATACTGTATATACCAACCTCTGCTATGCAAATAGTTGTTGACACGTACCATCATAGTGTACCGGTATGGCGTTGTACCGCCATACTTTGAACACGATTGGTCTCACTTAACACGTAAATATGTACGTAAAATATTAATAGATATCATACATATCATACAGAAAAATTCAAAATGATATTATGATTACAAATAACGCAAAGAAAATAATTTCAAAAGCATCTGATTTTTGTTGTTGCGAAAATGCGGCTGTGAACATAACGCCGAGTGAGATCTGCGCACGCACATAGTGAATGGCAGAAAGCCACTTCCGCCCGCCCAGCACACTCTGAAGATTGGTTTGACATTGAAATGCAGTAGGAGAGGCCGTCCGAATAAGGTTTCACTAAAATCCTATAATATCCTCTGTAGATACTACACAAAGCTGGATGCGGTTCTAGACGGACTATCCCTCACATATCTTCCACGATATGACCAAACATAGTTGTGACATGACATCTTAATGAAACAATGAGTTCTTGATCTATTGTATCCAGAAGTAATACGGTATGTACACGATTCTTTCCTATGACATTTCTTCTTTATGCATAGAAGTGACACTCCCCTGACCCTTGCATCTAATATGAGGTAAAAACGAATCAAAAGGGCCACTGTAATAAGCAAATTGGCGCCATCTAGCGGACACAAGGTGGAGGCGGGGCCGGAAGCGGAACTACGTGTCGGGGGTCTCCGTTTCCTGCCCCCCACCCCCACCCCTTCACACACACGTGAGCGGCTCGGGAGTGGCTGGACTCTAATCATGTCTTCTCACCTGGCCTCCTCCTGCCCACACCAAGGAGGAATAAAAAGACGAAAATAGACCTGCCTGCAGACAGGTATATAAACGTGGTCGAGGTCAGCCCTAGGGAGCCGCCATATTGAATTAGAAACCAAGAACTAGAAACAGGTTCTGGAGAGCTGTTTTTGTTTTTTTAACTCTTTGATCTAGACTCTTTGATCAGAATGCATGCACTATCATAGAGAAAAGTACGCTTTAAAATAGTATTATTAGGAAACTATTTTGTGTAAATTCTGTGACATTTCTCGACTCTTCAGGTTACTTCGGGTTGTACATATTTCCTTTCTCCATAGAACTTACTGTATCAAAGATCTAATATATTTCAAAATATGTAGTTAATCAAAATAATATCTGCAAAAAAGCCTCAAGTGAGCTGTGGTATCTTTAATGTTCTCGGACTGGTAATAACATAGAAACTCTCTACGCCAATCTGAGTTTTACACTTGAGGATGCCTAAAGTAAGCTCCTTGTATCTTTAATGATCTCAGACCGATAACAACATGTGTCAGTCCAATGTTGCTACTTGATGATGTCTAAACTAAGCCACCAATATCTATAATGCTCTCAGACAGGTTATAACATGGAAAAGGCCTATTGCGGTCCAATTTCAAAACTTAAGGATGTCTAAACTACGTTCTAGTTTTTATAATTCCCACAGCGTGGTAGTAACAAAGGAAAGATCTATACCGGCCCAGTTTTGACAGCTGAAGATGCATACAGGTAGTTTGTTGTCTGTGTAAGTAAAACGCCAGTTACTTGGACTTCTATAGCGCAACAGGATGCAGATTGTGTCTTTTTATTTGAACACGGTCTTCCCATTTATAACCTTATTTACCTGTGGATATACATACTCAGGTACCTGTGACCTGGTAAATACCATCTCTGAGTTGTACCTTTTCACAGGGTTCCTTCTTATAAAGCCTATTTACTCTCACTACATATCTAATCTACCCTCTGATAAGTAGGTAAATGCATGTGATTTGTACATATTTCACGCTTAAGTAAAATCTGCTGGATCCAATTCTTCTGCTGACATTCTCCTCACTTCTTCAGTAAGGTTGTATTTTGATACGATTCTTTTACATTCATTGTCCCCTGCACAGATGATGTATAGAAAATACGTGTATATTCAGGTGGTCTACGAGTTCCATACCTACATGTCCTTTGTCCCAATGTCAATTATACTTTCGACTTTTCTTTTATGAACTATGATTACACAATTGTAACTCGTGACTGCTAAAACAATGTTTCCACTAGGGATCCATCCATGGAGTTATATTACTGATGCATTACACGAAGTTTTATGCTGTTTACCTCATACCTCGTGCTGATTTCTTTAATAAGCTTTTAATTAAAGATTATATGAAATTACCTTTCTAGGTAGTTTGCATCATTACAGCCAAGCATCGTGGCTGGCTTTATGTAACATTTCCCTAACCTCACCAGTATCTTTTATGTTGTTTCGTATTGAACATATTATCTGTATGTATTGTTCATTAATGACCATTACTGGCGTTAACAGATTTTCTGTAGGCAGTGTCGTCATCAATTGTTTAGTTGTTGTTTTTTGGTGTTTTTCTCTCTTCTTGTTTATTCTGGAGGATTCACTACGTAGGGTTCTAGGCAGCGCTATTTTTAGTAGGCTCCAGGGCCAGTTATTTGTTTTTTCCTTCAAATTGGTATTTAGATACAAGTCTCCTTTAATGTTAATCTCCTTACTGGCCTTGAACAATGATGTATATAGATACATGTAATTAAGCAATAATGAAAAAGAGCTCTTATTATCACATAGAAGTAATAACTTCAAAAGTAACCTAATACTGCTGACGTTCCGCTACAGTCTACATAAAAAAACCTTTAACATCAGCACCTTTGAAATAAACACCTTTTTACTACTCCTCCAACGACAGTCATCTATAGACATCCTAAAGCGTCCAATGTACATCACAGAGCAAAGGGAAAGAACTTCGACACGTAGATTTCATAAAAAGCTGGGATGGCTCGTCAGGCTCACCTTTATGCATATATGTTTTACAGTGCAAAAGGATAATAGATGTAGTTTTCTGTTGTCAGCCACATGTTATTGCACACAGCAATATATGTGTTCCTCTTTATGCATAGTATGCAAGAAGGTGCCTTACAACATGCTTATGTTGAAGACAAATTAGCAGACTTTAGCTATGTAGATTATGTTTACTGCGATGCTTCGATGCTACTAGGAGGTTTATTCTCATAAATCACTATCTTTATGGTCATATGACAGTCCTACCCGTTCTGAGAAGCCCATGATGACTGCTTAGCAGGGAACTTACCTGAAAAAAGGATAAACAAGAAACGATTAGTACAGAGATTTAGACATACCAGAAGAAAAGTGGCAGACGTGTAGCTAAAAAGTAACTACGTTCCAATGACAGAATTAAAGTAATCTGGGAATTATACATAGATGTCGAGAACTTCTAACTATCGTCTGAAATAAGAATCTATCAAAATGTGGCGACAGTGGATCTGAGTTAATAGAGTCTGTCCTGCAAATAAGAATAGTGGCTTCTTGACTGGCTTCTCATAAGTGGCGTGACTGCACAAGACCAGGCATGTATATAGTACAAAAGATCCCCTCAGCCGTTGATATCATTATTCTAGAGTCAGGCACCATTTAACATGAATGTATTTCCTTGTGTCGGTGGCTAATCATCCCTGTGAGATTACACTAAAACCCAACCTAGTTCCTTTTAAGGTTATATCTATGTTTGGTGTACTGATAATTCGTAACATTTCGCTGGAGCTCTCCTTTAAGACTGACTTAGTAACAATGCGTCACATTTTGTCTTCGCTCTTCATGCATAGACCAATTAGCAGGAGACTGTTCTGTGGAGAGTGAGTGAAGGATGGGGCATTGAGGCATCGGGCTATGGGCCCCGATAGGCCTGGCCAACAATGAACCCTCCTCGGCGGTCGAGCAAAACAATAGTCCTGCATCGCCGAGATTACTTCATTGCCACTGAAGTGATCGGCTCTGTTCGGAGAGTGCCAACACGCTGTGGTGCCTTAATGTCAGATACCAGCCCTCAATCACTCTCTTCCCACAGGCCCCGTGCCACAACCCCATCGCCTTATATTGCCCCAGTCAATCCCCTCCAGACAGACGAAGAATTGCTGATTGCGAAGGAGCTGCTCAGGGAGGAGCTCACTGGTCTAGCGCATCCCTGACAGCTATAAACGCCAACTCGGGCACACAAACCTGTTAGACTATATCTAATTTGTGTACTATAGTATACCAACCTTTTAGAATGAATTTGATTTGTATACTAAAGTAAATGGAAATGTTAGAATATATCTAATTTTTGTACTATATTACATACATGGAAATATAAAAATGTCTGCATATTGTAAGCTTTAGTACACCAACAGCTTAGAATAAGTAAATCTCTTTTTTGTAGTATGGTACACCAACCTGCTGAAACACAATTTATATCTAATTTGCTAAGTAAAGTTCACCGACCTGTTCTTTCCCCAGTATTCCGTAATCCAGAGTGGATGAAGAGCACTATTCTATGGGTGTAGATAACAAGAGGGAAATTGAGGGAGGAAATATTTTACCTCAACTCAAAGACAATAATGTATATTCACCTCACCTCAAAGACGATAATTTATATTCCTTGAATTTCCAATGAAACACCTTCAAAGTAAGCCTAATGCAAAATTGATAAAACAAACGAATTGGTTAATGTGCAGAATTTATTCTGAAAACCTCAGAGATGGCGACTGAGGAACAAAACGCTCATTCTTGATGTTTTCACACATCCTATTTTCATTGACGTTGGGGGTTTTCACACCCTCTCCGTTTTCATTGACGTTAGCGGCAAGCACCACCAGGGGGCGTGGTGCGAGATCCGCCGCCGCCGGCTGAGGGCGCTGTGACAAGGGGCGGAGCTGCTCGGGGCTGCTCGGAGCAAGTCGCCAGTCGGTTAATCCATTGATCGTGCACATGCGCGGCGCCCGGGGCTTTAATTAGCGCCGCCTATTGACAGATTGACGGCTGTTATGAGCGCAGTGTGGGAGATCGATAACCAATAATACTCCAGCCGAGAGGATCAATGCCATCTGGCTCAGTCACTGCTGTACGGGTGGAGCGTGCTGGTGCAGTGCAGCACCCAGGGTGGTAGGAGGTGTGTGTGGGCACTTACAATTATATACAGATGAAGGGTTGTGTGGGGTGTGAAGGTACCACACCCCGGGTGGCGTGATACGTAAGACCGTGTAACGCCAACTGGCAGGTGGGCATCCCGGCAGGTGTGGCCAATATCCGGATAATCTGAGCTCCTCTCTGAATAGCTCATTGAGGCACGCACTGAGTGGCTAAGCTTCATGCCAAACACCTTCCCCATCTTGCTGAGCCAAATCCTGTCTACCTCTGAGCAGATCACTCAGCCGGGCAAGGAGCAAGTCAATGAGCAAGGACTCAACCAAGCACTGAGCATGTCAACAAGCTGGTCACTTAGTCAAGCAACGGACCCATTATGGAGCTGTTCACTGGGGAGTCCAGCACAGAAAGACTTGGTGATTACAACATGTAGGAAGAACTCAATGGAGCTATGGGATATGTTATAATCAGCTCACTCTACTGTCACTAAGCTGGTCAAGGTGGGAAACACAAAGCCAAAATGTTGACCCATAGAGCATGAGTAGCTCGCCAAGATCGCTGATCCCAGCATGGCATATCATTGAGCTGGTCATTGAGCGATCCGTGCGGGACCGGGCCCAATTCTTGATCAGGAAGCATGCGATAAAGAGGCCACAGGGTATCCCTGAGTTCTCTGAGCAGGAATGAGCAGTACTGAGCTTTTCCGAGGTACTAGACATCACTGTACAGCGTTGAGCAGCTCTGCACAGCTCTGGCCAGCATTGAAGAGTACTGAGCACATCTGAACAGCACATATTACCAAACACCATATCCACACCAAGACAATAGCAGTTCTGAGCAAGTCACTGTCAACATGATATCTGTCAATTCATCGGCCATGCGGCTGTGTTCCTGTCATCCTCATTCCATAACTCCAATATCACCAGAATATTGCCCTGGCATTTGATATAGTGCAAAGCCAGAACAGGGAGAATTATCAATGGGGAAATATCTTGAATGTATCCATAGGAGGTCAATGCAGTTAATGGTATACCAACGAAAGGCCATCCCCCTGGGATGTGAGATCTATGTAATATGTGAGCCTTGCCCTAGGCCTGTAAGCGACCAATGGAACCATTAAGCCAAGTATTTAGTCAAGAACTAATCGCTAAACCAACACTTAGTTAGACCCAGAGTCCAGGTCTAAGATTATGAATATCATGTTCTTGATTATAATATATAATTACCCTACATATAGAACTGCACATGATCTACAATTGATCTGAAGTCAAGAACTAATCCCTAAACTAATTCCAACTCAAGAGTCGAGGTCTAAAATCATGAATGCCATATCCTTAATTAACATATCGGATTACCCTACATATAGGTCTACCACTGACCCTAACACGCTAGAAATATGGCGCCCAGTTGTTCTCTAGTTTCACCAGAGCTTCATCGTTGCCGGTAACCTCACACTACCTGAATGGAAAAACATTTATTGTGCTCTGGGGAATTCAAACCATAAAAATAAATCAAAACAAAAGCGCACACCCAACACCCACACACTTCCTCTGACTGAGATAATATTATGGTGTCGACTCACACCTATTGTGCCATCTGGGGATTGCATTCAGTGCCTGTTTGTCAGATCTAGCGTTACAATAGAGGTTTTTCAGGCTCGGCTTTCGCCTGCACAAAGGACTGCTTGAGGTGTATCGTAATCCCTTTCAATTCTACTCCGTTAACCATCACATGATGTTAATGGTGTCTTCTTTGTGGAATCAGTGAGTTTGAAAGGTTCGCCTTTGCTCATTTGAGTGATCTCTGTAGGTGAATGGAGGATGCAATTAGTATGTGGCCCATTATTGATGGATAATGGTATATCAGGACAACAAAATGCGCCATTCCCGATTGCATCTGTCTATGATAAAGCACCATCTGCGATCCAGATCCTCGTGTATCAAGAGCTGCAGGTTTAGTATATGAGAGTGTACTCTAGATAAAACAAATATAACAGATTGTAGATTGTAGCAATGATCAATCGGCTTGATTGACTGGATCTAATTTCACAAAAATAGAGGTGGGAGACAATTGATTCAAACCAGCATGAGAGCTTGGCATTTGATAGGATCACACCAACATGTGATCTCTTCAACCCATATTCATGAAGCATTCCGTCACAATGCCATCAGACCGAGTGACGCATTTTCTCCTCTCACCGAGAAATTCCCAACTGATTAATCTGTTTCGCCATTATTATTTAGTCTGTATACAAAATGTAATTTAAGTGAGGGAGCTTACGTCAGGCTTCACCACCAGCAGTTACACAGCGAATAACTGCATCAGCAGACTATGACAGCATGCGACAGCGTGGCAACAGGCAGTCAGATGCATCACATATATACACCTCTCAGGAAACATGCATCATGGACGTCCAATCAGTTTATGGTATTCATCTCTTTACCACTGAAAGACCCAGTGGTATATACCCAAAGGCATGCACATTTTGCGAAAGAAGTTCCATTTTGTGGAATTAGAAAAAATGATACTTAACGCACTGAATATAAATATTTTGCATTGGACATGATGGTGAAAGATTTGCAGTTCAGTCTTTTTTGCGCCCTTGCATGTATTCTATCCCTAGTTGAGCGTTGAAATAGTAATAGAATTAGGTCAGAGGTTTGCAGCTTGCTTTTCACGGCCAACCCTTACTATTGGTAGAGGTGCAGAAACCCAGCAAACGAACTTTGCAGCTTTTCTTTATGCAATTCTCAAATCGAAAAAAAGAATCGTTACGTTTTTTAACACACCTAGGTCTTTACATAAAAGGTATTTCCCAAATCCCTGAAGCCAAATCGTTCGAAGAATAGTTAATTTCTTTATCGAACGTTGATTATAAAGGGACAGAAAGTTACGCTTTCAACATACATATGGGGTGAGGCCAGTAGTGGAAAGAAGCATTTTCTAAATCCTAAAAAGCGAATTGTTTTAAGAATAATAATGTGAATCCTAAACCTTTAGTCATGAGTATTCCATAGCGATTGAAAGTTTTCAACATATTTGGGGGACGATACCAGTATTCAACCTATTTGATATAAGGGGTGGGGCAAGGTTGGTTCATACCACCCTCTAAACCGCTCAGGGATCCCCACACGAGACACTATCGTGGCGACCACAGTGTCTGCGGTCACGTGAGGGTACAGGCGTGATTTAGTTCGACCGTTTGACCCCAGGCGGCGCAGCGCGGCCGGCGGCATATCCAGGGTCGACCCAAGAAGCGAGGATCAAAGCCTGTGAAAGGCGGCGGGAGGCAAGCAACGATCGACCCAGATGACATGAGATACAGCAAGAAGAGTACCACCACAGATCAAACCAGGCCAGTTGATCTTCGTGCAATGTACCCAATCCTGGCTCTGTACTCTATACTTTTTTCCATGGCCAGAAGCCATTGCTTTCTGCAGTTGCAGGACGAAGCAATTCATGCCGGCCAGAGTGGGTGCATTTTTCCCTAGGTTATCTTCTGTCATGCTCCATTGGAGTAGCCAAGGGAAAACTTTTAATGGGTGTGCAGCGCAGTGTTATACAAGGGATAGAGTTCAAATGCTCGGTGAATGGTTCGTGGGTTTTATAGTGTTAATGGTTTTTTTGTATGTTGTAATTGCAATATTGATTTCTGGTGAACGCCTATTAACTTTCGTCCAACTCCCCATCTGTTGCCATTCCTGGTTATATTTAGAACAGCTGGGACATGGTCGATATATTTTCCTACATGACGCAGAGCCTACCCTGTTTAACCAGCCATCCGCTAGAAAACAAAAGTGAGACCAGTAAGATGGCGCCACCAGTCGGGGCCAGACCTCCGTGATATTAAAATCATCGGTAAATCAGAGACAAACCACAGGGGGCCGTCGGCTAATGACGACGTCCATACTAAAATGACTGTACTGTAAATATGTTGGGCTATTTAGGGGACTTATGAGAAAGGGTCCAAATAATTGCACGTATTCTGAACCCAGAAACCCTGTATATGAACAAATCAAACACTAATTATGCCTATCTTTGAAATATGGGATTCACAAAAATGACATGGCACGGTGTAAAGATAGCATCCATCCGCTGTCAAGATGGCATCAGATGGCGCCTTGTTATCCACTGTGATGTAACCGGTAGCATGGCGTGTTAATGTGATGAGAAGCAAACCTCGCTCTTGTTCATGGCACTGATGACCTTCTATATGCGTGGTAACTATTTATAGTACTATAGACTGTCACCTATCCTGCAATGGTCTTTATAAATTGGTCCTACATACATGGACAGTCTTTCATGCAACTGTAATTCAGCTCAATGAGCAGGTAGAACAAGTATAGCTCAGGCCACTCTCACAACAGATTCCTTGTTTCCGGGGAGCAGAGCGGAACTAATTATACCTCTGTAGGGAGAGTGCACCTGAGCTTGTTCCGGCGTGTGATGGTACATAGACTATGAAGTGGTGATTATCACGTTGTGGTTACGCCAGGTTCAGTGGAGAGGTTAAGCGTACGTGGTTGTCAGTGATAATGGGGAACATAAAGAGTTCTTTCTCCGATAGCTGGTGGAACTTAATCAAAGGATTATTTATCTATATAATGATATGGAATATTTTTCAAATAGTGTTTACTTTCATGATAAAATGTCGCATAAATTCTACGTATGAATTGACGAAGTTGTGGTGATTAGATAAAAAAGGAAAGATAAGACAGTTTTTAGATAATTTAATTCCATCTCTAACCTAATAAGTGTCTTACACGTCTGATCGATTGTTTCCTATTTTACATCAAGGAATGAAGTCTAAAGCAAATGAAGATACATACAGTCCATGGTTCATTGTGTTTAGCAATGCGTAGTAAATTAATACTGGATCAGGATATAGGGTTTGCTGGTCAGGGGTCTTTGATGTGTAACACCGAGGCAATAGTCATTGCCATATAAGGTGGAGATGGAATCTGTGGCTTAAGTTGACAGAAAGGATGGACCTTGACATGGAATCACGCATCTTACTGTAAGCCTGTTTCCAGTGAGGGTAGTAATTTTCACTCAGTGACCCAACAAAATCAATGGACTTTAATTCTGTCAGGACTGGAATTATATTTGTGTATAATAAACTATGTATATATCTATGGGATCACATGTTTTATGTGTATATACATAATCATACATATCCTCTATATTCATCCAGGTGTCCCTCGACTGTCACCTGCACCACGGACACAAGCCTCATTCACCTGACAGAGGGGTACATGACAATCATTGATCTCTGCCCTACAGGTATCGCCAAACGTATCCCCATGCTTACCCGGCTCTGCCAAGGTGACTGTCCACTACAGGTGCAGGACAGGAAGTCAAGTGTTTGTCACCTTAAATGAACGCCAGTGCGCATGCACCGATGGATCGGAAACATCGACAGGAATGTCCAAAATGAAAGCTGAGTGCCTGGCATGTAAAACTTGTAATACCGTTTTTTGTTGTTTTGAAATCCTGTCGCAATAAAAGGTCAATAGGTTGATGATTGAGTTAGGGTATCCCTAGTTTAGATAACCGAATATGCTCTTTCGCATACCAGGCTTACAATTTACATACCATTTACATAGCAGGCATTCCCTTTGATATCAATAAGGATCAATGTGCTAAGGTAGATTACTACAAGTCACTCAGCCGTGCCACTGTGTCTGTCTGTCATCTTCATCCAATAGAGTTGATGCAGTGATATGAACTTGGTTGTTGCTAAGGCATAACAACAACCATACTAACTCTTTATGCCCCACCACCAATCGATTTTACAAGGTGTATCTTCACTTTCAAACAAAGTTATCCTTGATTTTTATGATTCACTCCTTCTAATAGGCAAATAAGGGAAGGTGATGCGAGCACTAGAGATCCACACAAAAGACCGTCGATTTTGAATATCGTTACCTTTTTTTTAATTTTATTTTTTATTGTATACATACAGTTCTAACTCGGAGGTTGATCTTCCACTTGCCACAAAAGCAGATTTCTTTTTTTAAATAGGGTTTTAAAATGGGTCGTAGTGGACAAATTTACAGGGAACCAATCCTCTCTAAGTGAAAACAGGCCTATAAGTAGGGAAAAGAAATAATTGAAAACGCCTGCCCCCAAAAGGAAAGTCCATCCTACATTATTCACAGTGTCACGAGTATCATCCCACCACTTGTAACCCTCAGAATATGCTGAAGGTCAAAGGACACGATCGTCTCGCTAACCATTGAACACCTCTCGATGACTTTAATCTCCAAACACAACACAACAGATAAGATAATCCATGTTACTATGCGAGTGCAGCCCACGCTGTTTCCTCACTGGTTTTACCCCACCTCCGATCTACTATTTGGCGATTAGTTGGAGTGTCAAGGGGGATTGACTGGATTGTGGGAGTGGGGAAAGAGGGTCAGAGGCCTGTGATTGGAGCAGGAATTAATGAGTCATCTAGTACACATCTCACAATAATGAACAAGGACAAATTCCTGCATGTTTTTAATGTGAAACTTTTATATATTTTATGAATTCCCATGAATGCTGAATGGTTTATATCACTCCTATGACCATTAGTGATGAATACATGTACATTGTAGATACTCGACTGAATGCTTTGAAACCTTTTGCGCTCACTCGTGGTATGAATCGCAAACTGAAGTGAAGGATTGAAGAAACTCGTAGACAGTCGTAGAGTAAGGGGCATAGTCCACTTAACTTGTAAAAGAATAAAGATTATATGTATGACTTTCATAGATTTACAAGAGTAGGGTGTATCCATGGTCCTTATTCTTTTATCAAAGGACGGTCCTCATACATCATGATGATTTGGTTGGGGATAGAGGCATTTAAGGCGCAAAAAAGGGGAAAATGATCTATCCAGAAATTATCCAATTACCATGAATAAAGATTGTCAGTGCAGTATAAGACGACACATGATAAGATTGGGAAAACGTAATAAGGATACTGTTTTCCCCTGTTACTAGCCTCCTCCCCCTACCACCACCTCTGGAGGGGCGGCTTAGTCCAGTATGTCTGCTGGTAATCTGTGCTCCTGACAAGGCTCAACCTCCAGACACCCACACCTGACATTCTGTTATCTGTGGTTGACACTTGCACTTGTGGTCGTCAAGAGGAGATAATACGATATGCGACCATCACATGTTGGGTATGAGGAGGGGGAGGAGGTGAAGGACTCAGTGGTTATCGCCGTGACTGGTTTTAAGTGGTTTAAATGTTTGTATAGGAGTCAGCGGTCTTTAGTGGTTAGTTTTTGTGAAAGAAATGTGATTGCAAGTATGTACATGTATGTAAGACCAGTATTTGTTATATACTAATAGCTGAGTACCCCATGGTTACATACTACTTCTCAATATGTGCTTACAGCCTTGTGACATAAATTCTGGGACCCTCACCTCGAAACGTCAGAATTCTCCTACCCGGATTCAGTTTTCCTTTATTATCAATAAGACTCTTCAAACTGGAATAACTGCGGGACCAATACAAATGTGCATGTATTTATCATTCTCATACCAATATCAAAGAGCAGATGATACTTGTGACAGCTGTTAAAGCTGTTGGCCAGCATGAATCTAGATCAATAGGAATGTGAGTATAGTGCTTGTACTTTTCGCAATACATATTTATGATGTTATGACTCTGATTCTTCATTGCTACTATTCCGGTTTTGAATGGTCGTAATTAACAATCTAGCCGACAGTTTCTGAAATAACTATAATTTTATAGAACAGAAGAATCTGTGCCGAGAACAGGTTCGCTTACAAAAAGCATAAAGATCGCTAATGTGCACATGTTGTCCACAATAGAGGGGGAACAACAAAGTGAACAATTTGAAAAGATAGATATTGGTAATGACATCAGTATCAGATCCAACATTACTTAAAAGTAGATTATATACCATTGTTCTGATGCGTGTAAAATTATATGTGTGCCTATCTGACTTATATACTACTGCGATATAAACATAATAGCCTCTATGTTCATAAGACCAACAGATTAACTGAAAATACTCCAACACACATTCTCTCACAGCATCCCAATACCAACGTACCACTCCCCTATAATAACAGTAGTGAAGCATACGTTATTCATCAAAATAAAGGATAGGCCTACTGCATGGGCCACATAGTACTAGGCTGGTATGCGTGACCTAGTGAGCCAGCCTATCTGTGTAGTACATTAATAAGTAATTGCAGGGAGTTTCATAGTTATTGTCCCAACATAATGCCACTCTAGTGAATTATTGCAACGGGAGGCAGCAAGGCAGTGTAGGGGTTCTGGCATTGATCAGTGGAGCATGTCACGGGTATCCACTGGAGCGTGACCAGAGTGACTTTTTCATGTTGAGAATCTATCATTAATGGATACCAGGACCCACGCCATCACCCTGGCCCCCTATCAGCATGGGTAAGGTGGCTAAGTGAAAAATCAATAGGGGTATCACAAACAGACCACCACACTAAAATACATACAAGAACACCAGAAACCCAAACACACCCAAACAGAGAGACACAGTGAAAGAGGGTGACGGAGAGAGAGAGAGGGGGGGAGAGAGTCGGGAGATGGAGAGTTTCAAAAAAAGGTAAAACCAAATGAGGAGTATGTGTCACATGGCCGAACGTGATTCCCCGGCTATTGGTTAGGGGGTTCATGACGACTTCCACTGTGGGATGGTGCTACCAGTAGGGGGTTGACCTCTGTGATATTCTTTACATTGATTATTCAGAGCAAGCCATATGAGGGGTATTGCGTATTTAGCGTTTGGGACTTATATAGAACTGCATCGAGAATCGTATAAATAGACAATACTCCACGAGTTTGGATGTGCCTGCATCGTAATCGAGGCGAAGCCGAGTGACGATTATGGCACATCCAAACGAGTGGAATATTGACTATTTTACAATTCGAGTGCAGTTCTGGATTTATCTCACCCATTTATATGATGTTAGATAGTATCAGAATATCAGAACAGCTCGAATATACCTAGCGAATCTATATGACGTCGTCTCAAATTCACTACGCCACGGCCGTGGCGTAGTATCGTCACTTTACAGGGGTGATAGTTGAGTATTTTTTCCTAATGTTATTTCTACGGCGAAGCTTGTACCAGGGGTGAGATAATGGTGGCTACGCCCATATGAGAAGAGCTATGTGCCCATAGTGAAGGACTGAATGGTATTATCTAGGCTTTCCTCCCACTAACTCTGATTCCATAACAGCAATAGATAATCCCCCTTGTATGAAGCTTATACGTTTATGATGATAGCTTATTCGCTTAATGGTATGCCTATTTTCTGCAGGATATTATCATTTCATGGATATTGGAATACTACTGTCTGCTTTCTTATTTTTTGCCAAATAAAGACCATTTAACCAGCCCCTGTTGTATGTATCACTCTGCCACACCTGGACATACTGCAAACCTAAAGTTTCGCCGACACTATACTAAGAAAAGCGATTCGATGACCCAATATATCTTATATAAAGAGAACTTCAAATAAGGGTATGGACAAGGGCATCACTGACTGATACCATACAGGAAGGAAACTCAAAATGTTTAGGTTTGAGGTCGGCCAATGGAAATCACAGTTAAACGGACCCTGAACGATTGCATTTATTACTACGCCACACCTGGACATTTCCCAAAACCCTTTCACCTACTATATGCCTGGAAATGAGGATCGATGACCCAATAAAGTTTATGTACAAAATATTTAGATCGCTTAGCATTAGGCATCACTGATTGATGCCATACAGGTCATTGGAAACCCCACTTAACCGGCCCCTGTTGCATGCATTACAACGCCACACCTGGACACGCCTGAGTCCCCCCCCCCCCCCCTACACACACACACAGCCTTCACAGGAGGCATATCTCCTCCTCTTGCCCAGAGCTACTCCGTCAAAGTGACGTATCTTAGCAACGACTGAGTGCCGCCCTGGAGAACCACTCACCGGAAATGGGCCGGACAACAACGACGCAGGCGCAGCACTGGCCGTGGCTGGTTACCGGCGTGTGGCAGCCTATCATGGGCTGGCAGCTTGGTACTTACCGGAACCAAGTGTGTGATAAAGGATTGGGAGTGTATTTTATTGCATTTCTTTCCCCCAAATGATTTGTCAAGCCCTGGGAATTTTAATCTGACGATAAAATTGCTTTCTTAAAATATGCTAAAAAGGAGATGTAATACATTGCATAGAACAGCCCTGATTGTTTCCGTTAATTCGTTCACTGTTTGGTGCATGTATCTACAGTGGGTAACTTGCTATTTTGTGTATCCATTTCTAAATGTGCATCACATTCAGGCACTTAGTCGCCAGGAAAACATTCATTACTTACAGTCTGCAGGCTTTTGTTCTGTTATCGTCCAGTGTGTGCTATTTTCTTTATTCAAGGAACAAGACGTACAGTTACCCAAATATGACCGTTTTTCAACGTAGTCTTTAGTTATTTCTACATTACACGTTCAAGTTAATGGGAAATTCTGGTCGGCATTGCTTGATCTTACCTATAATATGAAGAAATTAATATGCAATACATGAAAAATCTAAGTCGATGCGCGAATTGTCTTTTACCACTTACGAGGACAATTCCAATTTAATATGGATTGGGTCTAGAAAAGAAAATTCTTAATACAAAGTGAAATACCTTTAACCCTTTCAGTCCGAACACCTAGAGGAAGGCCCTCATACCAAGTCCTACAGATATATATGTAGCATTATGCCCCCAGGGGACGATGGTCTTATGGCAATGGTACCGAAAGTTATTTAACAGGTGCATTTGATATGCGTTGTCTTGCATACATTTAGAAAATCCACACTGGATAATGATGCCTATTGTGGTTTTTTTTGGTTGTTTTTTTTTAAGAACGTCTATAAATTTTGTCACATAGAATACCGTTTTTAGTAATGGCCCCCAAAAGACGCCTGGAGGCATTCCTCGTCCCCTGGAAGAGAGTGCCTCAAGGCATTCATCGTCCCCTAGCTGGGAGTGCCTCAAGGCATTACTCGGACTGATAGGGTTAAGACTATATTAAAGCGAGTAGTGATATTCTGCTGATGATCTTTTGTTTGGTATCAAAATGTCATTTCTCTCAGAGATATGCAAAATGCCCCTATAATGTGACCCTATATAACTAGTTCTAAAACCCATCCTTGAGCCAAGGCAAAAAAGACTATCTGGAAGCCGCAGTATTGCATCATGTTCGTGAACATCACTGATACCTGATAGTCATGTGTTAAGGTCGAGTACCCTCCAGACAAACACAATTCTAGGTAGTAGTACCTGCTTGCACTGTCCTTAGTTTTAGCTTCTTAAATAAAGAAAATACAAATTATAACGACCTCTGCCCGAACACACACTTAGCAAGGCTTCACTTAGATCAGGAGGGCCAAGAAGAACAACTCCACAACTATTGAACCAGCCAAAGGTACAGCGTCTAATTCAAGCCTCATCATGGAACCTGTGGAAGAGTAACTCCACTTGAATAAAGGACTTGAAAAAAAATTACTGCACTGTTAGCTGTGAGTCAAACAAGTTGTTCCTGTGTTCAGCTTTAGCCTCCTACACATAAACACCCCAATAGTGATGATCCATATACAAGCTGTGTTTCATTTTAGACTAATACAAGGTGGTGCACTGTTCAGTCGTAGACACCTTTACAAGAACAAACCACCAAGCTTCACTTGGATCAGACGGCCAACGGGCAGAGTAC
This sequence comes from Alentia gelatinosa, assembly GCA_950022655.1. NCBI lineage: Eukaryota > Metazoa > Annelida > Polychaeta > Phyllodocida > Polynoidae > Alentia > Alentia gelatinosa. Next base: position 31,126,354 of record OX465583.1, read on the forward strand.
CGATAAAGGCATCCAGAGGCGCGAGCCCAATGCCACTCAATAGAGATCAATACCATAAAACATTGACAGGCAACGGGCTGAGGCTGAATAGTCCGCGTGGGTGTGTGTAGAGGATGGAAGTTGGTGGAAGTGTGTGCATTAGGTGTACGCTGGTCAGGTTCGCTGTGTGTATACTGGTAGAGTCGTGATGCTGTATGTTTATCGTACATCCTACACTGTTATCACACGGAAATGTGTTGCATAAGATCATCACATAATGAGTTGGTTATGAGTCATAGATGTGGCCTTAATGTGCTAAATATGAGGGACCTGATGAAGGTTTACAAAATCGTTGGATGTATGTTGACCACGAATAAACCATTCATAGATATTTCATTCCGTAACAACACAACCTTCTGATTTTATTTCGTCAAAATATATCGAACGGAAAACATATCTGGCGATCGTTACTTGTAAAAATATTGAGGTTATAAGGTAGATCCAAGGTGTTCAAAGAAGCTCAAAATATTAGTGTATCGCAACAAGGAAGCAGTCAACCATGTGATAAGTTGGTAAATTTTTACTTCGTGATAGGGTAGCGATACTGGTAATGCTGCGACACAATACATTATGCCAATTCGTGGCCAGAAATTTAACACTACAAGTGGATAGGTTCCTGAATACCTTCCTCTCATTTAGGAAGCTCTTCTGAGAAACAACCTCACTTAGCATCACGCATGTAGCAAGCGAAGTGATGTGCACCACTCGAAATTGTGACATGCAATAGATAAACATATATGATCAAACTGTTGCTTTAAAGAAAGATAGATACACTTGACAATCACAGATTCCATAGTTGCTGAACCTTGTGATAAAAATATCGCAATGAAAGGTAGGCTCAACCCCATAACACTTTTTGCCATGCTGCCAGAAGGCCAAAGGCCCTCTTTATCTGGGGTTGAGAAGTCAGAGTGTCTTTTCAGATACAACATCTTGGTGTTTAGTTTTGCAAAATCAAAAATGCCATGACTGGAAAGGGTATTTCCACTCGGACTAACCATAAAACCCAAATATACATTGTTTTTGAAGCTTGAACCAACAGTCACAACTGGAGGCCCGTGTTGGGGTGAGAGGTTAAATGGGATTCACACGGTGGGACAAATGGACCTGAGACTGGTGTACTTCACACCTTTGCACCAGTCGGCTACTATTTCCAACTGGGAACAAAGTTTCACAGATTGGGGTGTTCTACAGTCTCAGGGGAACATGGCGCATTCAATTCACATGAGAAGATTTAACAGGTACATAGTCTCAACCCTACACCCCTACACAGGGTACACAGGGTACACAGGGCACACAGTCGCCGACTCAGGGTACTTCCCCGTGTGAATAGGTGTTATTTGAGACCGCTGAGACTCACAGATTGGGGGAGAACGTGTGAAATACATTTGTCTCACCAAAATGTCCCTCTAAATTTTAAACCTGTTTAAAGTCAAAATCTCATGAGATTCTGTTCCTTGTTAGGGGCGATTGTCGCCGACAATTGCAAGAGAAAAAAGTTGTCTCAGCAAAATGAAAGCCTGTCATTCACACGAGGAGATTGTGTTCCAGTACCAAATCTCAACAGGATTTGTCTCAGACAAACGGCCTGTGAGGTACATGAATCCCACCGTGTGAATCCCGTTTAAAAGGTGGGCCAGGAAGCACGGTGCGATCGGTTAAGGTCAGACATCTACAAAAATGCGAGGCTGCACAAGTTGTTCGGGCGGCAACATCCGAAGTGCCATTTTAGAATTACATGCTTTTTTTATTTCATTATTTCTACTGGCAGCCGGGGCAATCTTTTGGATGTTCCTATTTCACGACAAACTTTTAAAAAATAGTTGTGACTGGTTCATGTAGATTATAAGTGAATGCTATAACAACTCCTAAATGCAGAGGTATGCTGTAGTGAGAGTTTTCGAGGTGGTGAGGGGATTAGAATGTGTCATGAGTGTGTTGGAATGAGATCTTTGCTGTGTGTTAAGATGGCCAATGTGAGGGGTGAGGGGTGTCCTGGGGTGAGAAGTATGCTGTGGCAAGGATGGGGCCAGAAATGTGTTGTTTTGAGATGACTGGTGTGCTGAGGGGGGTTTAGTTGTACCAGGAGTGTGCTGGGGTGAGAGCTTTGAGTTCTGCTAATAGGGTCAAGGTGGTCCAGCAGTGTGTTGGCGTGGGAGACTGGGCGGTGCCATCTTGACGTTATAGGGATAGATGGTCAGTAAAGTGACACACTCACAGATGAGGTCATTGATCTGGGGAAGTGAAGACGAACACCAGGACGTGGTAGAAGTGATCCTGTCCTCCATCTTTCACCCACCACCTGCCACGCCCACACCACGACCCACGGCTCACGCACTAGCCTCATATCTTATCCCATTAAGGTTTAGGTTCTCAAGTTCCATGTCAGGATTCGCCCGTCTCTAAGCAGTGAGAAAATCACTAGTAGGTAAAGTGCGCAGTGAGGTATTGGCATATAATTGTGTTCGACCAACGAGCAAGTAAAAAAAAGTCCAAAGGCAATAAGGCCCCAGTCCAACGTGTGAGACATATTTCTCATTTTTCACATCCCCATATAGATGAAAAATGCGAACAGTTGGTATATAATTGACCATTTTCCTCTATCAGAGGTTCAACGATAATAGGAAGTTTTACTGAATACAGGTCTACGCGTGAGATCCGACAAAGAAAATTGTTTCTAGCTCAAGAGAATTTATGACAGAAGTTGCCTGACCATCCCCATGTCTCCTACCCACACCCTGGATAAAACCCACTTATCAAAAACCACACACCTCTGACTAGTGCCTACGGATAGACACCAGCCTCCAGTTCTACGGTCATTTATCCACGTTATCTACGCAGTTCTATGAGGTTATTGTAATATGGTAAAGTGTGGGACTACCCAGAATGACCACGTGCGACCTTAGTGCGACCATGTGTGGCATTAGTGTGGTCTAACCGTGTAAGAGGGATAACCTAGTTTTGCTGATATTATATGATAAACACGATTCAATGGCATTGGTTGGTTTGTAGTCGGTGTCGTGCCCTCAATTATTGTCCAAACCTCCATGATGATAATAGCTGGCTTCAAACGTCTTGTCTGCTGGTCAAGGCGGATCTTCATTAACTCCTAGGACTGTCCTCCAATGTACCCATCTATCATCTCACTACGGGTTTGCATCAAGATGCTACAGAATACTAAATTTGAACATTGTAGTAACCTCTTATATACATAAAATGCTAAAACACTGTTAAGAACAGCCAAGTCGACGAGGCCGAATCTATAAGATGAGGGATGACAGACAAGCAGGACCCACAGCGGCACCGCTGAAACACGAACCCCAGATCCCACGCAACCCTGGCCAGTATGCTACCAATTGAGCAATCACACCACCCTACAATGATCTATCAATTCAAAATCCATTACAGTGTACCCGCTATAGCGTCCATTGCTAGCAAAAAGGCAATATTCGCCATTTAGGTCGATTTTGCAGATTTGCTTGGTTCAACTCACACCTGCTCAGTTCGGCCTCAGCCTTTTGGCGGCTGGTGTTGTGGCACGGTACGTCATTGCTGTAGCAAGGTGCAGACTTCGATTGGACTTGGACCAAAATCAACAACAACTATCCATACCATATTGGCCGAATGATATCCATGAAAAGACAAGCTGGGTTGAGAGGATTTCTTAGCAAATCGTGAATTAGCTACATAACGTGTGTGCAAGAGCCACGAAGAAGGGGAATATGAATCATTGTTAAGGTTAGTTTAAGTATAGGGATCACAATAAATTTTTGTCGGATCAGTACTGTTGATCAATCTTATTCTGGACTGAACTGACACACCCCTAAGAAAACAAGCAGCACCACAAATCATATAGCTGCTGGTTGCATATCAGTTACTTTAGTTAACATGATAGAGTGATCAAACACGCTATCGTGTTAATGAAAGATATGGATCGGCTTCCTCGAGTAAGGGTAATTTCACATTATGCAATGGCAGTCTGAGTACAGGTGATAAGATTAATATTATAGAGTATTGATAGGATGTCTACGGATAATAAGAATAACTCTTTAGAGTGGTTAGTTCAACCATAAGTAAACATATATAGCAGACTTAAGTTTAACTACCGGTAATAAGGTTAACATCATAGAGTGGCAAGTTTTACTACAAGTGATAAGGTTAACACCATAGAGTTCCTAGTTTAACTACATGTAATCAGATAAACCTTAAAAGCGGCAAATCTAACTACAGGTAATAAGGTTAACATTATGCAGCTGCTGGGTTAACTTTATGCCGCTGGTCAGATTTCCCTAAACCACTAGAGAACACATGCACTGCCCTGATCCAAACGTACCAAGGCACCATTCATGGTGACAATACGCCCAGTGATGGCGGATAAAGGCATAGAAGCCCCCATGAATAATCAACGACGTTGGTTATCATAGACTGGTGCAGCCAGGGGAACAAGGCACCGTACAACGGGGGTGAGAGTGTTGATGCTGTGTCTATTGACGTTCACAGCCATCCACCAACCTCTCGTGTGTTTTCTCTCCCTACTAAAGGTTACAACTACAGAACAGTACTACTTTGATTCTCTGCCACCAATGATTCAAGTACAAGCTCTGCCTTGCATGTTTAATGATTTAACCCTTTCTTTCTATTTGTTTCTTACAGAAAATGCAGGTATTCTAATAAATGCATGGAATCTGGGATCTATCTAATCAGGGATTGAATGTAAGAGAATGAACTTGATTTATTTTTTATGAATTGGAAAAGGGCCATGGAAATTCACCTGTGACATTCTCAATGCCACTAAACCAATTTTGTTTGCGTGCTGAAACGTCATAGCCATGAGTCATATCACAATAAATTTAACTCTGTGGCATGTAAGCAGAAAAAAGGTTTGCAATATGCAGGCGATGGGAGGAAGTAATGTGTAGGACTTGACATAGCATTGATTCAGGGTGGAAATTGAGTGGTCAGTGATGTATCAAACCAGGCATGCCCTCATATGGGACTGAGTCAGAGTGGATATTGAGTAGTCAGTGGTATAACATACACCTAATATGAAGTGTCGATAGAAAACACATAGGGATTGTGTATCAACATACCCGGTATATACGGATATGTGATATGGGCCTTGTTGCGATAAAATGCACATACGGAAAAAATAATATGTAACTACAATGAACTAATTAATATTCTACATGATATGTTCGCATGCGCTCTGAAATTACTACGTATCAACCTCTCGGGTCATACAGCCATTGGAATCTCAAACCAGTCCATATCATGTATGTATGTAACCAAGGTGGGACTAAATCTGGGTGGAGATTGAGCAGTCGACCCGGCAAGGTTGCTTCTGTGGCTTTCCTAAGCAAATTGTGGTAGTATGGTTCGGTGGCAGCTGTTGCACCTGTGGATCAAAGTGGCCGATTGACAGCCCTGTCAACGTCTTTCAGCGCTTGTCCTTCATCCTCATAATCTATCACAAATCCCTCTGTGGTATAACCATGGTTCATAAACCCAAACCCATATATCATTGTATCTTTTTTGTCAATACTGCATATATTTTCAGTACTGTCATATGTAGAGGAGCGAGAGCACAGAACTTCAAGCATAACGTGTGGAAAAACAATTCAGAAGAAATGGGAGAGTGAAAGCGCTGAGAAACATACCGATAGGCGGGTTTGTATGTGTATAACATGGCAAGGGTGGGAGCGTGGGGAAGGATAACGGTTGATGCCGGCCGGGGGCAAGGACAGAAAGGCTGTCTGTATGGGGCATGGCAGGGTACAGAGCGGGGACGGGGGTGAGGAGGGCGGGCGGGAGCGGGTTGCAGGAGGGCTGGGGGTAGCAGAGAGCGGGCCGAGGCGGGCCGTGTTGGTTTAGGCTGCCCAGCTCAGCCTCACCCCAGCCCTGTCAACATGCACATCGATCCAGTCGCCGGTAAGTATCCAGCACACTGGAGGGAGGCGGCCAAACAATTTCCCCACGTCGCCAATGCATACAGCATGAGCCGCCGGGCGCTGATAGCCGCAGCGCCGGCTCCGCGTGACGAATGGCCGGCCTGTCTCCTGCCGGGGTCTGGTCTACAACGTTCCCAGCCTCCAGGCTACAACCTCCAGCCACCAGCCTCCAGACTGCAACTTCTAGCATCCAGTCCTGAGACCACAACCGTTAGCATTCAGCTTTCAGACCAGAACAGTTAGCTAGCATTCAGTTCCTAGACTGCTACTTCTAGTACCCAGCCTCCAGACTGCAACCTCCATCCACCAGACTGCAACCAATTCTCTGACCACAGCCTTGCATGCATCGCCCAAGCAGAACCCGGACCATCACCTCGAGTATTCAACACCCAGACAGAAAATTTCAGCATTCAGTCCCAGATCACAATCTTTAGCATCCAACCCCCAGACTATAACTTCTAGCATTCAGTCCTTTGAATGCAACCTCTAGCACCAGATCCCCAGAACACAAATCTACATTGACCCACACTGATGGCTCTTCATGGAGAATGGTCAGCCTGGTTCATGCATGGGCCGGGTCTAAAATGTTCCCAATCTCTTGGCAACATCCTCAAGACCACCACCAACCTCGAGACTGCAAGTTTTAGCAGACAGCTTCCAGCTTCTAGCTTCCACTCCGAACCCACACCACAATTTTCAGCATCCCCTAGGCAAAAAACCTTTAGGATACAGCTCTCACATTGCAATCTTTAGGATCCAGCCCCCGGAGCAGAACCTTTGTATTCAGTTGCAGCGCCAATCAATTGTTACAGGTTTGTCTCATCTCACAGCCATAGTATACAACATTGCCAGCCTCCTGGCTACTACCTCCAGTCACATCTAGGCTACAGTCTCCAGTTCCAAGCCCAGAACCTCTAGAATTTAGCCCCAAACTAACAAAGTCTCCAGGTTCACTGGGCTTTCCCAAGACTGCCATCGTTAGTATCATGCCGTAAACTGCGACTCTTATTTCTGCCCCCAATCTGCAACCGCTAGCATCTAGTCCCGATTTTCAGCTATCCCCTCCCAAGATTGAAACCTCCAGCTTCCATATCACAACTCTTTCAAGAACCCACACCTCTACAACTCTTATATTTCCTGACCAGCTGAGGTATCAAAAAGAAACTTTAAGCCTCCAGCTCACATATATGTTCCAGCCATCCCTGTCGTCAATAGCCTGAACATCGCCTGTCCTGTCTCAACCTGGTGCCTTCTCTATCCCTAGCCAGAACCCTCTGGAACTGTATCTCCATATCCCAGTCAGTACTCAGCTTGTTTCTCACCACATGCTGTGAGCTTTGCTATACTGAAATCCTAACCTCGAGACAAGAGATTGGAGTCTTCATTCACCAACCCGACTGCCCTTTGCTTCAGATCCCCTGCCTCTGGACACAAGGGCTGACCTTTCTGTAGTGTCTTTCCCTGCTTAAAACCCAACATTCATACCTCTGACCTACTAGTATCCACAGCCCCGTCACAGTTTTCTGAAGGATCGTACCCCCGCCCCCACCTCCTTCTCTATCCTGTATGCAATAGAATAAAGAATGGATGTACGAAACATTTCCAATTTTTTGGACCCCTAACCTGCGTGTATGCTTTCGGAACCCCACTTCCAGGTTCCAGCCGAAAGCTAAGTCCAAGTCCTCCAAACCCATTTCCTAGTTCTAAAGCTTCCAGTTCCAGTCTCCTATCCCCAGTCACGCCCACTCCCACACAGTCTGTGCTGGAATCCCAGGACACTACTGAGTAGCATAGATGCTGTGCGTCTCCTTGCCCAGCTTATATGCAGTTTTCTGTTTCATTTTTTTCTCCCCTTTTCAGCCTCTGGTTTCATGGTGGGCGTTTCATATATAGGCGTCTCTTCTCCAGGGTGGCGGCGACCAAAGCGTCGCGCTCAATGCCGTGTGACGGCTGGGCGCCAGGAGCGGGTGGAAGGAGGGGGCGCGGGCAGAGTGTGTGGGAGGGCGCAATATCTCTTCTCCGGCGAACCCCCGCCCGTCACTCCGTACCCCTTACGCATTCTGTGCTGGGCCCAGAAGTGGCGAGCAGGGGACCAATAGTTCTAAAAGCAATCGGCTCCTTTTTACGACACAGCGCATCTTTCACACGCGCGTGGCACGGGAGGAGGCAGAGAAGGAGCCCACGCTATATTAAATCTGTGTCACACCAGGACATGGGGCCTGTTCCTAAAAAACAGTGATTGTAATCATTGCTAAACTTTAACATTTAAATTGCCCAGAATCGAGATGTATAGCATCCATTTATATTATTTTTTTATCATTTTTCAGAATCCGCCGTTTATATGTGGTACTTATTCAAGATTCCTCCTCTTATATTTAGGAAAGCCTGCTCTGATGGGTACTATGTCTTCCCTTTCTTCAAAACGTTATATATGTGGAACTGTTCAGAACAGGTTTTGGTTCTCGTTGACGAAACTAGTCTGAGGCTAATAAAGGTAAACCGTATGCTTGATCATGTTTCTGTTCACTCGATTTGAATCCTTTGCAAATCATTGTGAATAGACTATGGTCAAAATATTGAGAATAGACTATGGTGACACCAACCTTTTAGGAATTCCTTCCCAACATTCTGTGAGATTCATGTGTACTTTAAGAAATAGGATTCGTACACAAATATCTCAGGCATCTGTCAGGCATCTGATGCTCTTTATGTAGAGATAAAGTAGACAACGTATTGCAGTGTTAATGTGCACCAGATGATGATATCTATATCAACTTGTGCTACGCAGCCATTCACCAAACAGGACTGTCACCACTCAGACCTACACCACCCAGCCTTCGCAACTTGGGTTCTTTACCAGCTGGAGCTTCACCACCAGGTGGTAAAAATCCAGGTATTGTGTGTAGACGAATCGATAGTTTGCAGCGAGTCAAAAGAAATTGCCTCTACAAGAGAGTCAAGCTTTCCCTTATCCGGTAAACAATTTTTCCAAACAAAAGTTCAGGTTTTAACGGACTGGTCTGGATGGTGTCAGTGTGAGTGGTAACAGCCCGGGTATTGATAGGGTGACAGTCTGGGTGGTAACAGTCTGCAAGTCTAGATGGTTCAGGTCTAGTTGCTAAAGGTCATAGCTCAATGCATACCTGTAAGCCTACCATACATATTTGTATTCCAATATGGACTTAAATTATATTAGAACCCCTGAGAGGACCCTCTATATGAATAATGCGTACGGATATGATTCGACTCTATAAGTACAGCAATTTATCTATAAGTACAGCAACTGTATCCCCATCTGCCAAGGCTTTATCCTAATGACCAGGTGAGAGACCTACCCTTTCCGGTGAACCCAAAGATGAATCCCTGGAGAAAAACTTACCTGCAACAAAACAAATGATGGGGTAGTGGATTTGGGCAAGACATTGAATAGACAGGGTATTATGTAGAGCGGTGTTTTGATTGTTACCCCTTTGACAGAAATAGATGTTATGAAGTACTTATTGGTAATCATTAGATTATGTGTATTGCACCTGGGAGTCTGATTTGTAATCTAAACTTATCATATGATAGGCCAGCATAAGTACCCCTGATCCTAACAAGGGGTGATTAATCATATATTTTTGTGACAACTTATCTGACACACTAACACAGATCGTAACACTTGTTCTCTTGTTCACCTCTGAATACGTGCTACCTCTCATATTCACTCGTGCGATGATATATGTAGAGAGTGACTCATAAACATCGTACTGTACATATATATAACGAATTTACGTAAAAGCAATATATATCCCCATTTAATCCCTCAATAGGATAGCACCAGCTGTAAAGTTTGTTCTATTGGCTTTACATATTCAATTTCGCTGTGAAATGAGCCATGTAGTTCGGTTCCTTAAGTGTCATTCCCCTCTCCATAAGAAGTTGGTGGGGTTTTTTTCCTAACCAAATAACATCAATAACCAAGAAAAAACTAAACAATTCATCAAACCTAAAAAACAGAGCCATTTCACAAATCGTTAGAATTACACAAGATTCAGTTATTCATCAAGGAGTTATAAAAATACAAATGTATTTTGAAAAAAAAGTGAGTTCCTGATAAATCTGCAGCTTCCTGAGACTGAGCTGCCCGATGCGAACAGATGGTACCTTATCAGCTTATCAGCTGAATATAAGATCGAGGATTGCTACTATCTCTGTGCTGATCGGATTGTCAACCTGGAAATCGTGTTGCCCTCGGGTCACTAGCCGCAGGCAGTGGGAATATAGGGGCTTGCGGAACACGGTAGGTTATATGTATTAGACTGTGGGTGTCAGTGGAAGACTTAGTTGATGGTGTTTAACACCGTAGAAACAGCGTAAGAGGAAAAGGCAAAGCTATTTTATATCATAGACGTGTTACATTGTAATTTTAGTTCAATGATTTTACGTTTTTGATAAGATCTTCAAGGTACAATGTACAGCCACATTATTGACGCTGACGTTCTAGTGTTCTGCTTTTTTTCTAAGCAACCCCAACACCCACACAACCACTTCCACAGCCAGATACCTCTCCTAGCTCTCCTAGCATCTACCAGAACTCCGCAGGATCTACTAGAGTAAAGATTCCGGTAAAGATCAAGCAACCTAACTGTACACCAAACAAACCCAAGAACCTGCCACACTTCATATGATCTCTGGACGTATTTTATAAACTGACACTTTCACAGAATCGTATTGAGAAAGTATCCCTGATAGTAATGTATTGGAAACCTTAGCATACAATATGCAATATATATTGACTGTCATGAAATCCTGCGGTTATTTATTGCTGCATTATTTATATGAGTACATTACATTATGTCAAATACAGAGAGGTATTGTAAAAGAAAATTAGTCATCATACCCTTCTCCCCACAAAAAATATTATGTATCATAATAACAAATACGCAAAGTACACACTCCTCGCAAGCACCAGGAACAGCATGGTAAACGACTCGTAGGAACCAGCTCACCTTCCTAATGAGTGATTGCTACCTCCTTGTCGGGAGAACTCCATTGCTGGGCATGCCTTATTGAAGAAGGAAGAGTAGAAGTGGATGGCGTTTCTAAACGTGTTAAAAGCATTTGGATCTGATTGTGACGGGTCGTGAATGGCTTCTGTCTGACTGGCTTCTCAGTGCTCTCACGTGGCTTCCACTCACTTTTCTGCTCATATTATCGCCCACGGGTGGTATTACTCTATTATCGCCCATGGGAGGCATTCCTCTATTACCGACGGCTTAGGCCTGGAAAACGAGCCCTCTCTGAAGCCATAACGTCTGTTTAATCCTGTCAGTGTCTGATATGCCATAGGGTGAGTCGTGGGAGGCATCGAAGCGAATCTTAATAAAGTAATAGCAGTCATATTAATCACTGTATCGCTGACACCATAGGGAGGGTATTAAGTATCGGCATAGATCAAATACCTTTTTGTGTGTGGAACGTTCCCTGCATGTCTAGACATTGAATTATATAATTCGATAAGATTTTCAAGAAGCAATGTATGAGGACTCATATTAGGACACATCTATTCTGACGCAATCTATCCGTATAAACTATAACAATATTTCATTTTTTAAATCAAATATCTATTATACCCTTAGTGGCAGAAATCTATTTCGTAACTTGATTACCTTATTCTTCACACCAGTATCCAAAGTTATCTTGTATATCATTAATCTTTATCTGATCTACTCTTTTTAAAAATTTGTGTTGAACGGGGCCTATCGGTGAGCTCGTTCCCCACCACGTAGCAAAAAATTTTTTTCCAACCAAGGACTCTGTAATGGCGTCCAACGGAACGAAAAGGTTACATCATTTATCTGATCTACTCACTCTTATATTTCCCCTGATGTCGAATTCCAAGACAGGAATATCTTCTCTCACCACTTATTACATATAGTGGTGAACCACATCAAGAGGTGAAATAATAAGGAAGAAACCAACAAGTTTTGGTCAAAGTCGTCGTTCTCCACGAGTTTGATGCGGGGTGATATGAACGAGGCGACAGCCGAGTGAATATCATGTAGCATTCAAACGAGTTGCAGAATGACTTCATTGACCAAAACGAGTTGCTTTCTGTATTTATCTCACCCCTATACACATTAAAATAATGGATGACACACAGGATATAGACCATGGCGAACGGACCGCAATACTCGTAGGGGCATGGAGAACGAGTTCCCAATGTTAAGCCTATGGGCATTTATTCCAGGTGTGAGATAAATAGATGTCTGGTAGTCTGAGTGATACGCCCATAATTGTATTCATGCCCCTAATGCCTGTCGTACCTGCAAATGTGATATGATACGCCAGGGGGTGTCACCAGTCAGGAGAGGCCCAGGACACCTTTCACGAGGTATCATTCCCCCATGATAAATTAATTAACGCAAGTTTGACGATACCTCGTGGATCGTCGCCCACAACTGTCCTTCCCTACGATAAATCGAATTATTAAACCCAAACCCACCTACAGCCTCTCCTCGCACCTTCAAGTATCGTTGGGTGGATGAATAAACGGCCTCCAGATCGTTGAACCTGTGGGCTACCGCTAGAGGGGGTTTTCATCCGGGCTTTTCGGTCAGCGCCATGATGGATGGGCCGCGCGGTGGGTGTCGGGAAGGCGTGTAGAATGGCATGCATACTAAGTCACAGCCAGCCGCCTCGCGGTCGTATCTGTCATAAATGCCCATCAGTTATCAAAGTGGGCAATTGTCCAGACTTGTCTAATGCCGGACCTATTGACTATATCGCATGTCCATGTTCACGCTACGCGTAGCATAGATTCAACAGAGATGTGATTAAAAGCCTTCCAAACATCTGTATTCAAATAGGATTAGTAATTTTTCTTTCTGAGGTTTGCATGCGTCTGGGTTTGCATGCGTCTGGGTGGAATAATACTGATTGTGGACTGCATCTATATTCATATTATTATATCTGAAGGCAATTGTTATCATTCACAGGATCAGTATAATATCACCAGTCAAGAATAATCAGCAAAATATAAAGGCATGATGAAAGTGTTTTCATTATACACCGATCTAGAAATATTAAGTTTTTTATTTCACGCCTTTATTGTTTTTTAAAAAGTTAAATGGTTTATTGATGGTTTATGAATGGTTGATTGAACAAACGTTTGTATATAAGTGCCCACCACCATCAAATTGCAGTGTCATGTATTTTAGACCAGGAAACTATGCGATGAGGATATTACACATGAATGCGACCGAAATAAGCAATCGCCAAGATTCGACATGGGATAATGAAATATATAAAGGAAATGTGTTGATGATTTATGATATTCCCAGAGACAATGACATATACATATATAAATTATGAGGCATCACCCCAGTAAGGACGCGAGATGCCTCAAGGCATCATTTTTTTAAATTTCACAATAATGAATGTTTTACAGGAAATAAAAAATTGACTATAGGACTCAGTACATAACCCGCGTCCCCGAGCGGAACACTATAACATATCACCTTATCCCTATATAAGTTATACGGCCAGTGGCAAGCCACCTAATAGGATTAAAGGTTAATAGAAGGAGACCTCTTCATACACAGAGACGCCTGACAATTGTACCACAGAGCTCTACGGTCTTTCCGTGTCGTCCATTCACTGAGATAGAACCTTGACGATGGACCAAGGTGCCCCTCTTTTGTTACCTTTATTACTCGGTCAGCAGAAGCCGAAGCCGGCCTGCCCGACCCCTCACGTCCTCACCCCTCGCCATCCCCTACAGCCTCTAATAACAAAGGAAATAATCACATTGTTATGGTGGTGCTTTCTGCCTGTTCCTTCTACCACACAGACAAATGATGGCTAGTTTTTGGTACGCTACAGTGATTGGTACTCTATTACTCCACAGTGGTGGTCGGAAGCTTACTGTCCTGGTTGTAGGTTCACTGCATTTGTGGTAGGTTTAAGTGCCCTGGTCGTAGGTTTATTGCAATGATCGTAGATCACTGGTCTGATAGCAGGTTTATCTCTCTGGTCGTAGATGTCCTGATTGTAGCCTTACTGCCGTGGTCGTAGGTTTACTGCCCTGGTTGTAGCCTTACTGCTATGGTTGTAGGTTTACTGCCATGGTGGTGGGTTTATAACCCTGGTTGTAGGTTTACTAAACTGTGCTCACACCTACCGTGTAATTTATTGCATTCTTATATAAAGTATTTTGTTAGTATACACGGTGAGAAACACGGTTTCAATCATTGTAGTATACTTTATTGTCGTTCAGACGTATCTGATAACTACTAGATTTACTTTGAATGGATGGAATATAACTATAACATATAACAGTAGCTTATTTCCTAGCTATGATCTCTCTTTGAAGAGTTATGTTTAAAGACGATATCAATCCGCCTACAAGTATGTGATCCATATGTTTGTATATATATACACCTGACCAAATATGTCTCTGTCTGTTCGTTTGTGATGGATTGGGGTGCTGGTCGAGCACTTCATTGATCGATCTCTCGCCTTATTGGTTAGCTCTCCAATCACATCAGGCAATAGCGGCTCTCGTTCTTTCCCAGCACCGCCGCTTCAGTATCCACGTCTCAAGGTTTTGTCTAATTTCTTTCTAAAATGAAATAGGGAAAATCCGTGCCCTACAAAAAGGAAAAGCGGGGGTCGAAGAGATAAGTGGTATTTTTAAATTTTTAAATGAAAGACTTCATATTTACTACTCAAGATATCGAATTTGTCTCTTGATTTAACATTTTTGGTGTTTTTTCTTTTATGTTTGATTTTGCAGACCACTTGCCCAACTTTATATCTTGATCCACCTTTGTAGCATGTACTTAGGTAAAAGATGGGTGAGGGATAGATGTGCTCAATATTGGGTCCATTTTTAGATTTGACTGTTTTGCATCTAATATGATATATCGTATAGCTGATACATGGGTGTTTGTTGCCTCTTCCCCTTAAAAGAAATACCAGGGGTTATTTGAGGAAGGTTAAATGGTTTTGCTTCCTCCCAACCATCCCAAACCCGGCAACTTCCCATTAGCGTTGCTACCAGAATACATCCAGTACTACCAGTGCCTCCCCGTTGAGGGATGGTGGCATAGGCCGGGTAGGCAGCACCAGTTTACCTGTTATCATATGCTAACCTAAATCTAGGCCGCAGGGAACAATGAATGTTTCATGTTCATTGCTACTCGCCATATTTTGTAGGCCGCGCCACAGTTGACTAAACATAAGCTGGCATTTCTCCAGGCCCCATCCACACTCCCACTGAAGATCAAATAAACCCTGTTCTATTTCTTCAATACCTTTTTAACCCCTTTAGCCCAACCACAGTGAGGATCACTTGTTGGGAAAGCTGGATACACATGTCAGATGGAATGCCTTTAACCTTGTATTTTTGTAATATCAAAGATTATTCTATACATATAGTAATATATAATGGGCTGCGAAATGATTTAGGTTTAAGTGTAGTTGCCCGTAAATGATCTGATATCATATCACTACACTTTATTTTGAAAGCAAGCTATAGTAGACCTGAGATGTACCTATTTACACCTGTTTCAAATCGCCTGGTAATTGTTCATGAATTTCTTTACATTGCTTAAAAGAATGTGAATGCGTCAGAGTTCTAGAATGTAAGTCATAGGCCTGTGGTTATTGCAGCAACATCATAAGTTTGTTTCCCTAATACGTGGACCTTATATGTGGGTATTACGGGCCAATGAATCATCCCGTATCACTCTCTGCCTACCACGGTCCAATGCCTCATGCTGTATGACCCTCTACGGACAGCAGACCAATGCCTCATTGCGTAACACCTTCTTTGTACCACAAGCCAATGACTCATCCCGTATCACCCTCTACGCAATACAGGTTAATGCCTCATCCCACGTCATCCTCTATGTACATGTACCACAGGTCAAAGCCTCATTTAATATATATCACCCTGTATAAACTACAGACCAGTGCCTCATCCCATACTACCCTCTTTGTATCATATCCCAATGCTGAATACTGAATAGTTAATACTGGTTTATACCAGGAAGAATAATCAGTGCAAAATCCAGCGATATAGAACATGCTTCCAGGTTTCCCGAAAATGTGGATAGCCGACGATGCAAGAGTTTAGATATCCTAGTGATACAACCAGACCTGTTCACCTCTACCCCCCCCCCCTCCCTCCCAAAGGCCCTACATCCACATGGACTTTGCACTGTTTCTCCACCTTCGCAACGTCGTTGAGGATGCGAAGGACTTCACATGGGTGGGGGTCCCGGATTCAAATTCTCCCCATAGGGCTGGCCTGGGTTGTCACTGGCCGCCTGGACGATACCCAGGGACCCGTTTAATAATCTAGGATCGTACATGAAGGCCCCTTTCTGAACCTTGTACGAGGGTTATTGTTTAATAGCATTTAAGTCTGTTCGCTGAGACAGTATCAGCTATCCATAAGGTCGTCCATAAGTGTTGAATAAAGTTTACCCACATCGTCACTAGGTCTCTATAGCATACAGAAAAGGGTCTGTATGTAGATTATTAAACGGCCCCCAGGCTCCTTGAGCCAGAGGCCACAGCGCCAGAAAAACCACGAGGTCCCCAATTGTCCCTGCCCGGCCTGTAATTCCGAGGCCGGCTGCGGAAAGCTCGAGGGCCACACGGTAGCTGCAAATCCAGTGGGGTTTTATTGCTCTCACTACAGATCCGTCCTCGGCCTACGCCATCGGCATGCCGAGGCCACCTGCAGGATTAAGGCAAAAGCCGCAGCAGTATCCACAGCTACCTTTCAGCAGTAGGCCAGGGCTTACCTGGCCTAAACACCCTTGGGTAAATCTCTGGTCCTCAAAACTCCTGGCCACACCTGGGGCGTCCAGGCAATCAGTCGATCGCTTCAGTCGGTCAAGCATGAACTCGCATGATGTTCTCCTGTCAGTCGCAACACCTAGTCGCATGACATTAGCTTTAGAGGATCTGAACAACCGCTTTAGTCGATCAGGGGTTCACATGGCAGTCACATTGTCGTACAGTTGCACAGTTTCATAGGGTCGCGCGCTGATTTGCATGTAATTTCAGTCGCCTTAGTGGAATTGAGGCTATAGGCAATAGGTGTTCTGCAACTGTCATGGCGATGCCATGGAGGTGAAGAAATGATCAAACTTTACATTTATAAATAATTACACTACTTCTTTAACTACACATTTTTCTTTTTCTATGAATCAGAACCTGATATATGAATATTTATATACCTATAAATGTAACAGTTTGCAAACACTGGTATCATCAATGACATTCATAGTGAAAAGATAGAAATACGAGGGGGGAAAACAACATCAGTATTTAACCCGATTGTTATTCATACGCGGTGCGACGTGTGCAGTGATGAGTGTAATTAATAATACTTAAAAAGAGAGCCTGCCTTTGGCTTTAGCGGGGATTATTCGGGTCTAAAATGAATGCTGTGATTAGTGGGGGTAACCTAACGCCAGCTAATTCCGCACCGCCAAAGGAACGACCAGAAACAATCGGAAATGCTCCAGCAGCCAGAATCCATTCAGAGAATTAGCGATTTTTAGTTATGTTTGCACAGGTCTCCATTTCTCACGGTTCTATCTTTTCAGTTTGTAGCAGATTTTTGAACATTGACTTGGTCAAACCAATTATAGTTATGACTTTATATTAAAACAAAGTTAAACATCTAACTGTGGCCGTTGACTATTCATCATTCAAAACCTAAAATATGAATTTTCAATTTCCTCTCTAAGCTCATTATATACTCTGTAATCTCAAACAGAGGGCCGTTTTGCAAAAACGATAGAAAAATGTTTAAATAGATTTTGTTACCATAAAGAACAAAAATACAGTTTGCAAAGTTCACACAAGAGGACCTCACGATAGTCGCAAAATGCAGAATACTGCAAAAGGCGATGGTCTTTAATCTAATCACGAAACTAAGAATTGGCTATCAGTGTACAAAAGTGCAGCATAGACTTTATTTCTGGAGTGCCCGGAAGGTTTTCTGTTAATCTATAATGGTAGATTCCGGAGAGGGTCTATAGGGGCGAGTGACGCGCATTCCTTTGACACATTTAACCACTTGTTTGCGATTCCACAGTGAAAACAATCTCACAAAATAGTGTTGTCAGTAACAGCGCTTTTATTTACAAACTTAGGACCAGTCAAGGTTAGACCTTTGGAGAAAGAGGTAAAGCTCTTCCAACTTTTAATGATATAATTCCGAAGTAATCACCCAGGTACCGTAAAAGAGGACTCGAGGAGGAATTCTTACGGACACACGGTCTAGCGTTTCTCGAAACAACTCTCCCGAGGCCGCGAGAATTAAGACGTAATCCGGGTCTTCCGGGCTTCGTCACCATGGCAACGAGTCCGTTAATGCGCAGGACGACGAGTCGTCTGCTGCCATTCTCTGTTTCCATGACGACAGCGGCCGTCTCGCTGTTGGATACGTCACTTTGATGGATGACACTGGAGAATTTTCGCGCCCTTTTCGGGGGAGCAGACGACTGCCGGAGGTGACGCCTCGGGTGTCTGGGCGGAGGAGGTTTGGACTGCCGACACGCCGCTATTTTGTTCTATTGGTCGTGAGTAGAGAGTGGAGATCAACGCTCTGCAATTGTAGATTGCGGTAATGATTGAACTGATTCGTGCATAAATGTTTGTAGGGAGAAAAAATAGAACAAACGGACTAATTTTTCTCCTTTTTTTTAATACTAATAACCAGCAAAATAGATTGTAAATATTGCAAAGCATGATGCATACTATAATAACTACTACGATGAAAGATCTGTAATTTCTAAGAATATGAATAAATCTTTATGTGAAAAGAAGCACAAACTTTGGGGACTATCTCGTTGTCTAGACATAAACAGCATTCGCTTTCAAAACTTAATATGAGAGAAGCCCTTAGAAGTATACAAATACATCTTTTTTGTTTCCTAAATGTCACCAAGGATACTCCGCCTGTGTTCAGATTCTATTTTTACAAGCTTTATACTTAACGACCTTTGTAAAAGTCGACAATATTGCCGTCCCGGTTAATTATAACTAGGTTAACAGTCAAGTACAAGATATCTGTAGAAACACAGCACGAACTTTCGACTTTATGTATGTTTAATTTACGCATATATGAGTATCCTCGCGCAGATATAAGGTCAACCTACTTGACGTCGTATATATTCTTGCTTCTTTACACGTAGATGCGAATCCCGCACAAGGCCAGTTGAAGTTATAATTAGGCAAATTTACGCAATTGTCTAATTATTTCGGTCTGTTTTTATTTTATTTGCCATTGATCATCAAAGCCCGTGCTGTATGCACAATCCAATCGTATACTACCAATCTGTTATCTTCTATATGTTGCCTAGGCGCGTGCCTAGTATGAACGTTTTCATATGAAAACATTGGTAACTACAGCCTATACAAGCGTCTATGCGATGGTGTAAATATTGGTAAACCTAATTTTTTATGATGTTGAATGGGCATCATTACAATATGATTGATGTATGGAGTCAGGACAATGTGTTATATCGGCTTGTCGTGAAACACTTAAAGAGGAAGCATGAGGTCCTAACACTAGTGCAACAATAATCTGAGACTGAAATCATATCGCCTCGTCTTATGTTACAATTCTATGTTACATACCATATGTCGAATAGTCATCACTATAATGCCTTAATGGGAGTATTGCTAGGGGTTAGAACAACGACTTACTGGCTTAACGGCCAAGAATAGAAATCGCCGGAAAGGAAGTACAAGGTTCACAAATCAGCATTAGGAAACACAAGTCAACCATAGATGGTGTGTACAGTGGGGGCTAGATAATGGAGGGGGTTAGGGCAGTGCATTATCCCAGGCCTAATGACCTTCATTAGGCACACACGACGCGCCACGCCTGTCAAGGGTCCATTAACCGGCCGCCGGAACCAGCGCCGCCGGTCCATTGTATTACCTGTTGAAACGGGTAACAAGCTCCGGCGACAATCAGCAACCAGCGGATCGATATCATAACACAAGGGATCCGCTTCACTGGTAACTCTGACATTCACCCATCGCAATGCAATGAGGCATGCGCAGAATGCATTCTGTTATAGGTGTAGGGGAGTGGAAAGGGGCTCTTTGGGTATGTGGGTAGAGGCCCTAGGGAGTGGGCTACCCATTTGGAATATGCGTAGGTAATGATATAATCATTACATTGAGTTCTACATAGACGTTTCTTGCTACATTGGTATAGCCTAATCCACAAACAGTTATAAGGTACACCTAGATGTATATACTTGGAAGCATTGCGAAGATGCGCACTGCTGTCTATGGAAAGCAAAGACAAATTCGAAAATGGAATAAAAACGAAAATATGGTTGAAGCTATATGATCATTAGATATGACACCAAACAAGACACTTACATTTTCTCAAAAGCAAGAACGAAGATTGTGTATATCCTTAGCTAGTAATAAGCAGAGAATTATAACAAATATGAAAATAGTTGTTTTATATGGCATAGTTCAATAGCTCTGACTTGATTAATGTTTCCAATCTGAATAGGTACGGAGTGTATGGGGAAGGTGTGTATTTATATAATATGTATATACATGAAATATATGATTGAACCTTATTGCGATGGAGAGTAAGGAATTCATTCGTCCTAACAGCAATAAGGCCATAAACATGGGGACCAATATCCAGCATTTCCGCAGTGTAACATAATTCATAATCGTCAGCAGAATGGCAAGAGGTCTTGCAGAGCATCACAAGTAAATCACAATGAAAGCATAGGGGGCAGAAACACTAATGCACAACTGGCCATTAATCATAAGATGGATGATCTACTGGGGCGAAATCAGAACAGAAACTGCTCTCGTAGAAGAAATACCTCATACCTAGATACCGGCCTACCGTCATAGACATAGTATGATTCCTGCCCGGGGCAAATAACATATTTGTATACATAAATGTACCCTGAAAATGGATTATTACAGATTAAAGCTACCACTCTCTCCCATCTATATTGGACAGAGACCACTGATCATTACGAAAAGATGGGGTCCGCTTACGCGGGGTTTTACTGTACTTTTAATGTATGAGAGATGCAAATTGAAACTTTTCCCGAGAACCATTCAGGGGCACACATGCACACATAGCGATGACAGGTTAACATTGTAAATTTCTGAGATTTTTGTTAATATCAGAGTCAAATATATTTGCATGTATGATAATATCCGATAAAGGTAAGTTATGATATCCACATAATTATCTAGGAGGGAACATGTTAGGTACGCCTTTCCTTACTTTGTCCTGAACAGGAAGGATGATTGATAAATCAAGAGTCTGTTTTATTAATAGATAAGGATGGGCTGCTTTGTTAGTTCAGCACAATGTACACATCAATAATTATCAAAGAAGATTGGATCCCTGCTACAAAGACCATTTCTTTGTAAGGAAGCTAATTCCTATATGTACAATCGCGACGCTGGGTGTATGGTGTATTTTGGGCATTCTCTGTTAAAAATATTGCAGAAACAAATGGCATTGAGATGAATCAAAGTGATACTCATTGCTCACTACTGACTCTAGGCTCAGTTAGAATGTGAAACAACAAATTTACAAAGTTTCAATTGCGGATGTTATTGAATTCAATGTTAAATGACTTGTCTGTTGCAGACATTCTGTTTTGTGTCTATGATAGGGAGAATGTACATACATTCTTTATTTCTGTATATTTCATAAACCATGACAGATATATCTATTGTTGATGAGGAGATTATAATAGCTCAGTCAGTAGAACACTCTATACTGTTGGATCACAGTGTAAAGATCTAAGGCATCTTAATATATTTCGTTGGATATTTTCACCCAAGAAGAAAACACCCAAAACCGTTTATTAATTAGTTATTAAAATTATCTCTATGTTACTATATGTCCTATTCAGAATTACCCAAAATCCAAGATGACCACTCTTACCAGATAGTCAGGATTATTCTACCCCTTGAGAGGTATGCGCATTGATTATCAAACTCCTTCCTTATGATTTAATCTATGATCCCCATCCCAGCAACGCCGCCAGGGTTAGAGAACGGTTTGCACCTATTGACCTGGCACAATCAGTTAGGCGCCGCGCCCCCCTAACCACCCTGCTCACGTATTACCCAACTCGATATATGGATGCACCAACACTTGAGGAAGATCCCTATCATGGCGCAGGGTCCTGACCTCCCCTGGGAGATCCTGATCCTTGGACCGGGGGCTTGCCGAACTGTGATTCGCTGACCAACCCTCTGGGCTTCCCTCACCTGTAGACGCGTCCAGTGCGGAAGTCCCTCCCACCTGGGTCCAACCCCTTCTATGATTTGTAGGTAAAATGATCAGTTCGGATTGAGTCAATCAGTCTAGCCTGTGTAGTTGAAACCTTTTCATGTATCTCAGAGTTCCTCTGTGTTAACTTCCTTAATTTACACACGCAGAAGCGATAAGACTCTATGAAGTGGGATTCACACGATGGGATTCATGTACCTCACATGGTGTTTTTCTGAGACAAATCCTGCTGAGATTTTGTATTCGAACTCAATTTCTTCGTCTAAATTATAGGGTTTTATTTCCATGAGACATGTTTTCCCCCCTGTAATTGTAAAAGACATTTCCCCCTAAAAAGGAACAAAATCGCATGAGATATTGAGCCCTATTAGGTACATGAATCCCATCGTGTGAATCCCACTTTAAGCCTGTGTTCCACCAAACAACCACTTTTTCAACGTCAACAGACGTTCCAGCCAACCTTTCAGCCGACGTCGGTTGAAACGTCTGGAAAAATGGCCTCAAAATGCGTCGCTGCTCCACCGAAAAACCCCCAACAGACGTTCATTTGGACGCCATACGAGCGTCTGGTGGGTTCAAAGTTCCAGCAGATCCTAGCCGACGCCCCTGCCGTGGCGCTGACTGGTGGACGTTGCCCGCATTCTACGTAGTAATCGAGTTCTCCGAAAGGCGGCGTGGCGTGCGGCGATACACTATGATGCTCTGAACCCGCGTTAGCCGCGTATCGAGCGGAGCAGTGTGTCGGCGTGTTGGGTTTTGTACGGGAACGGTCAGAAAACGCCAAATAACCGCAGAATTACACGTTCAATTGAACAATAAAGGTAAATAAAGATAAGGATTGATGTTATGAATGTGTATGGCATGCTATGGTGCTAGAATTCTGCCGAAAGTGTCGGAATTTTCGATGTCCGTTCACGGCTACCGGTATCGCCGGTATCGCCAGATGCTCAATTCCAGCCGAAACCTCATCGATCAGTTCTTGGAGGGTTATTGGAGTATCGGTTGGGATATCGCCTGAAAAAATCTAGTTGTTGGAAGTGCATCTCAACTGGCTCTTCTGCCAGACGCTCAGCAACCGTGAAGCGACACTCCAACGACCCCCAATATCCTCCAACAGACGTCTTGAAACGTCTGGCAGGAGAGCCGACGCTTGCTTAAACGTCTGCTTTTACGCTTCCACCAACCCGACAGATGAATAAAATAGAACAGATCTGCCAGCAACCCTAGCAACCGCCATGGGCGCTGTACAACGTTTTTGTCTTGTTGGTGGAATACCCCCTTTAGAACTTTCCAACAGGATCTTGGGCTCGATACTCCACCGTGCCGCTGTCACCCTCATCATACATAAGCTATCTTGCTCTGTTATGACCCTGGTTGTTGCTACGATATAAAACAGCTTCAGCCGTCCAACCATCTGATGTTGATGCAGAAGAATAAAGGAAAGTTAAATTACTATTGGACTAAAACCTTCTTGAAGAGTTCATCAACCTTTAGTACCGCTCAAATGTGAGTTATAAAGGGTTCGTATGACTATTCATAGCGGGTGGTTTTATATGGTTATTGTCATGCTCGTGATTTTGTTGGTGCTATTTTCCTCGCACTGAAAATGTCTGAAGGAGTTTGTATAAGTGATACATGACAGGGCAGAAAATTATTTTCAACTACATGTATTATTAGAAAGAGAGGCTGCCTTTAGAATAAATCTGGTGTCTAACTGTAATAGTTCCGCTCCGAGCTGTAAATACAACAGGGAATTAGATCTGCCAGATTTAATCCGAGGGGATAATCCCTAAACACGAGCACTGGCGGCGCAGAGTAAAGTATTTAACACGTATTTTCCCTGCTCCGCTTCAAAAAGACGCGTTTTTAGATAGAAAACAGGCTGATTGAAGTGGAACAAGGGGCATAGAGACCACTCTCACGTCAGTGATTATCGTAGCACTGTGATCAGGATAAGCTGCATATGGAGGCTGCTAAATACTATGGGGGACATCGGAGTCGGCTAATTGTCCCCTGACAAACCTATCTCCAAGTTTGGCTTGCAAACGTGGAAAATGATCTGAACGGAGCCAAAGGACCCGGGTATAAAACAAAAATAACTGTACATTGAAGAGAAGGCAAACATAAAATCTGCAAAGTTAGAATAAAATAGTATTTACCTGTTCTGAATGTGTAATTGTTGCTTTCATTTCAGCAATGGCTATTTTGAATAAATATGACATTGGCCTACTTTGCATCTGTTATTGATACTCTCAGAGCTATTTCGCAATACATCTCCTAATACTCAGGTATGATAACCTAAAATAAATCAAAACAATCATCCTTATGATTTATTCTAAGATTGTCTTCTATAGGAACATGCGCCAGCGAAATATCCCGTTTGATTTCTACGTTCTGAACAAGTTGTAACAGCTATCTATTAATTACAACAAAATGTATATTCTAATTCATCTTAACAGGAGCCTTTTTAAATAGTAACCTATACTATTCAGTATTCAATTATATTACACAGGAAGAATTTCAGTAAGAATATAACGATACAGGAGGTCGAGGCAATCTTGAGGTGGCCCATTTTGCCTTTTACGCACCATTCTATCAATACCACACCATCACCCTTAGCATTCCCCAATTATCACCGCGTACAGAAGTGGTATTTCATCGGGATAACAAGCTTTGCCCATAAAGTCAACCTCACTGGCGTGCCACAAAAAGGTGGCCATTCAATTTGCGTGGCGTGTCTCAATATGCTTTGGTCAGCGTTCTCGCATTCACGGCTTAATTTGTTCTCCCGAACAGCGACGTTTATTTTGTTATCGTAGAAGTGTAAGCCGGAAATAGCTTCAAGATTAATAATTAGGATGACAAAATTGGGTCGTCCATCCGTCGTTATCAATTACATTTAAAAAAAGATGTAATACAGCAATACCCTGTGAATACTATAAAGGATTTTAGCGTAACCAGCCGCCATCTTATTACCAGCCTTGGGTGGCCCCTTATAACCATGATAATAAATAGCATATGTTATCTCAAACTGAATATTGCAGCGACATCTATCGGTGTGTTATCTCTATTCGCATATCAAGTACTAAAAGTAGTATAACCGTGCGAAGCGTGGGTAGGACAATTCTATTCTACCCCTCATTATCGCCCAAAGATAAATAAGCGGACGCCATCTGTATCTATTATGGGATGTCGGGGACGCCGTCCCTATACCCATGACAACAGTATTATGCATCAACAAGCCAACTGTTACAGACTAGAGAATGTAGCAATGTAATATCACAGCATCCTTTAGTCAGGTTCCCATTGGATGACCTATGCCATTGATGAATCTGTCTAATCACTGGCATATTATATGGCACTGTCTAGAAAATATCGGTCAATGAAAACTAACAATGTCGAGACAGTGCGACAGACTCCAGAAGAAGTAAATGTGCAATTCTGCACCACCGACCAACAAAAATGTCCCCAATCAAATCAAACCAGTTTGACTTTGTCATTTAGTAGATGACAGTGGATTATCAGAGTCACCAATAAACTGTGCTAACATTGGGCTCCAACCATTTACCACTTTGTTATAGAAAGGCAATAGAAGTGATAGAGGCTTTTGCCATCCAATGGAAAGCCAATTAGCCAACAGGACCTTTACATAAAGTATACCAGAATAGTGTTCATATAGAAGTATTCCTTCAAGTCTGGATTCATCATTTAAATTTTCTTTTACAATCTCACGGCCCAGTTATTAACGACATCCTTGAGAATTTTGGACGTACTTGAATAATAGACAGCTATCTGACAGCACTCGAATTTTCAGAAAGGTTACAAGAATCTATCATTAGGTTAGATTGAAATCAGAATCAGTGTAATTTGCGTCAACACAGATGGTTACTACCTTTCTGCTGAGGCCTTTGGAGTTTGATATTGGTTGAAGTCTTGGGATGATTTGATTACCTTAGATCGCTGATTTCGAAAATAATTTTCTCAAGAATGATAACACAAACCGAAGCTGAACAGTTCTGACTAAAGATAGTGAATAACTGTTTTGTTTTTGTGTCTTTGTTTTTGGTGTGGTTTTATTTTTGTTTTTTATTGTGGTGTATATAATCTGCTATACATATGAGAGAGATACAAATTTGGAATTTTGACGGCATTTCCGGATTTCCTTGTAGGCTCAACTTGCATCGCAGCAGGATATCCTACCTGACCTGGATCCATCCATATGTCTAGGTAAAGGCCTACCTTTTCTGGAGAAGGTTTCAGAGTAATTCCTTTACGTAACACTTACCTGCAACAAAAAAAAGGAACCATTAGTATGGCGCTAAACACAAGGATAAAGGACGATTTTTATACTTTCAAAATGGATCATATACCTATGCCAGAAAATACTGTAAATACCAATCTCTGCTATGGAAGTAGTTGTTGACACATACCACCACACTGTGGCGGCATGGTAACGTACCACTATATTTTGAATACGATTGGTTGCACTTAACATGGAAAAACGTAAATAAAAATAAATAGATATAATACGGAAAAAAATTTCCTACCGAAGATTTAAAATAATATTGTGATTATGAATAACACTTTCCAAATCAGCACGCTTTTGTAAATATTCACTTGATTATCGATATTATTGATATATATATAATACAAGTACAACTTGTTAACCTTATTGGGACGGCCTGTCATACCTTGTTTCTTTTGATGAAAATGGTTCACTCGCTCTGTGACCTCGTGAACTATTTTTATTGAAGGAAACGTGGAGCGAGATGCCTTCCCAATAAGTAGTTTATGTATACACTAAAATTTGTTCAAATATACTTTTGTCTTCCACTTTTTCATGGAAGACCTGCCTCTGGCAGAATGAATAAAGATATTAAAAAAAAATACATGTTGATTCGCCCTGCTGACCGGTTAGCAGAACCACAACTAAAACCCACTCTGATATCTGTCAACATCCTACAGGATTCAACTCGTGTCACAAATGATGTTTTCTAAACTCACAAAAAAAGGTTAAGAGCTGATTTGATACTTGATATCTGACTTAAAGGTGATGTATGGTATTCTGAAATGCCAAGCCGAAAGGTTTCGCATTGAAAAAAGATAGCGGGAGAATATGAAGCAGACGCATCTATTAGAAATCGTTCATTTATATTATTGATAGCTAACCGATTTCACCAATATCTGAATTACAATCTTATCAAAATATAATCAATCTATATGCAATTAGGAAACCGATGCAATTCAAATGAAATTGGTATTAGTAGAATACGTAATTGCAACCTTTTCATTGCCATTGCCCTGATTGAATACACACGTTGATTCCTCAAAGGCTCTGGCACGATATCATTGAAGTCATATGATAGGCGTAGCCAGAGCAGAGCTCTTGAAAACTGATACTCAATACAGCCATGTAAAGGTTTCCATCATATTATCGATACAGAGTAGTACACCGTATTGTGTATTTTCTATTTTGAAATATCCTATAGGCTCATATATGAATTGATTCAATTAACCTCTTTTGATAAAATGTTTTATTGAAGGAAGAAATTACAGTAAATTAGCAAGATTTTCAATTTCCCGGTCAATTGAAGGTCAATAACCACATAGAGGAAGAAAACAAATTATATGAAATACGATTGAAATAACGTATTTCCTTTGTTTATCGTAATATATTAACGAAATACACGGTTGAGTCGGAAAGAACAAACTATTTCCTCATTGCATTGAAATATCCATCCCTACAGTGAAAGTTTGAGTAATGGCGATGTAGATTTTCCAAGACGATTATTTCAACCTGTCTTTCTATTTTTAGTAGCCAAGACCCTCGGAAACACATAAAATAATACATATTTGAAGTTGATTTTCTTTCTGGTCAAATAGAGCCTATTCAGTGCTTCCAAGAACTGATACCACCAGATGGCGCCTCTGGAGGCGGAACTGCAATGCGTATGCGCCAATGGGCGCGCATGTGCAGTCCACACCATACAGGAAAGCGGCGGTAATTGGAAATAAACAGCCCAGCAGTCCTAATTAGCCCCGGCCGACTTTTTGTTTATCCCGATGGTGATGGATTATTTTAAGATAGACAATGCCAATTCCGATGGCCACACACACTGCCTCCAGGCCTGGTGCGTGAGAGCGAAGGCATGGCGCCTCCAGAGATGATGAATATAAATGCAATTTGTTTTGGTGCGCCACGGAATCCATCCATAACCTCCACCATTGCCACATTCATATTACATGGTAATAGCCCCATGAAGCGTCTTAATTCCAAAGCAGTGGAGACTGCATGTCAGATCAGACATATATCTATATCCCCTTCTTCTTGCCAGTCCTCAGAAATAGATAAGAAGGGCTCTGGCTGTGTATATGTAGGAGAGATGAAGTTGTCACGGGAGATTGGGGAAGATATGGGTCCGGGGATAGGTATTTGATCCTGCAGTAATGGGAAGAACATGTTGGTTTCTTCTTCTATTGTCAGCAGCCATTGGATAAAACGTCAGGGAAAGCCGCTCTGAATTACTGTCTCATACACCCACTCTACTAAACCAGAAAAACAGTGGCGCTTTCTGTCTCCACTGAAAGAGGATGGCTTAGATCCTACTTAAAGTATTCAAAGTATATTTTTAGGTATTTTTTCTCTTTTTTTTCATTCCAGTACTTATGCTAAGCTTTTATTTCATGGATAAGTGGATAGCATGATTAATATATGTACATTATAATTTTGTTATCACTCTGTGGTTTACAATTTGATATGATAATGGCGAGTCTCCCATTGGCCAATGTACTACCTACGGTAAGTAGCATCTACAGCAAATCCTGTGCACATGAGATAACCATTTGAAATGTGAAAAGTGCTACATATAATGATAAAAAAACTGTGTAAACTTAACATACTATCTCAAACTTGTGTAAGCAACGATATTCAATAACAAAAACCAGTTAAATAGCAAGATTTGGTATCGTGGAAATTGAGCTTTTGTTTTAGCAATATATTGCTACTATAAAGACAAGACAGTCATAGGTGTATAGTGAAGGTATATTCTACTAAACCCCTGCTAGGCTGCAGGTAAGGGGACCTCCTCCAGGGTCTGATTGGACACGCACGGGGATGGGTGTGGGGTGTTAGAGGGGTCCGCATACGACACTCCGCACGCTATCTCCTACTCCAGCAACCTCTAGTAACCTCCAGGCAGGCAGCAGCATCTTTAAACCCCTCTGATATCTGCTTCCTCACATCAAGGCCTGTCTCCTATCTTTCTGAACCCCACCCTACACCTCTAACCCTAGAAACACGAGATATTCCCCCAGGTTTATACATATATACTCAAAACAAACTCGAAGCCTTTTGCATTTCGTAGGAAAGATACAATTTGTGTTCATATTATATAAGAAGATTGTCTTGCTGAAGAAGTAAATAACTAAGCCTTCTTCATATCCAAAGGCAAGCATATGTTTGTATCGTAAAGAACCCTGATTGAATACTTGGGGTTTTCAAGATTGCGTATGTTGTCTATCTTGGTATTTTGGGTCTGAATCTTTTTTTTCTGGTGTCAGTTGTCACAATGATATCACGACCTATCGATCATTTGGATCATACCTTTTCAGAACATCCTGATATGAATGACTAAGTCCTGGCGTCCACCTACTACGACAGAAATTTAGACCTACCGATATGGCACCGGTACAAAAAGCAAATATCGGAGACATATCCACCACGCATCGTAAGGTTTTTTTACAGTGCCTAATCCCAGAAATGTTATCAACTGCCCCAGAATTAGGTGACCTTTCGACGCGACTTTGATTTTTTATCGGGAGGTGCTTCATAGACCATATCGGAGCCATATTGAGCAGGTGGATGCCGGGCCTAACTTGGCAGTTGTTCAGTGCTGAAACTTATAAGTCTATTAGTTGATTGATGTGTGCACACTAGGTGTTCATCGAGATATAGCATGTAAAAGCGAAGCGATCTTCATGCATTATTTGTGGAGTATTTCTGATTATCCTGGCCCATGTCTTTACTCCTTGCTGTACTAAATGTGTCTCTCTTCATGACGTGGAGACTTGGCTGGTGCCATCAAGTAATAGAACCTTTTTTTATACCAAGAGATTGACCTCCTTCCACTGTAATCCAATCATATTTGATGATATTTCCCACACTGAAGCCCTGCGAACATTATTTGTAATTCTAAAGAACTTAGATCACAGTAAATTCACTATATGATGGTTTCAAAATTACATCGCAACCTTTTTGTACAAGTTTAAAATACTTCATCAGGTGATCACTTGTAATTTTTTAA
This sequence comes from Alentia gelatinosa, assembly GCA_950022655.1. NCBI lineage: Eukaryota > Metazoa > Annelida > Polychaeta > Phyllodocida > Polynoidae > Alentia > Alentia gelatinosa. The sequence goes on from OX465583.1 coordinate 31,156,959, forward strand.
CTGTATTAAAAAGTTCAAGGGATAATGGATGGTTGATGATTGGTGTCTTATTCGGAACTAAAGTTTCACAATAACGTGGACTTTACCAAAGTTAAAAATACTGAATCAGACATTAGTAGAAGCAGAGAGCAAGATGGTGGCCCTCAATTTCTTCTCTATTTGAATGTATTATATTTTATTGTAGGAGTGCCCTGAATGACATCCAATTTAAGTGTTTCCCAATGCTAAACGATCTCTATGTGACATGTGGAAATACTGATGAAATTGATATTTTTTGAATTTAAGAAAATTTATATTTACATTGACAGATTTTGTAAAAAAATATATATTATATAAAAAAAGATGTAAAATATTTATATGGAAATAAAATGTGCAAAAACCATATTAGAAATTCCCCGTCCCCCCGCCCCTGCCATTTAGTGCCGATTCTACATCAGTCAGACTTCCTTCTATGGCAATGATGCTATTTACTGTGAGCAGTGCGCTATGCTTTACGAGCCGTGGGAGGTATGAGTCAGACGGATGGGGATGGGGGTAAAACAAGATTAGGGTGTTTGCCTTCATGCAGATCGCACGAGTTGTCCAGTCCCCGCCGGAGCCGTTTATCACGCCTGGTAGATTATCCCTGCAGGGTGATAATCCGCTGGCTGATAAGACACCCAGCCATCCCTGGGGTCGCTGATCCGCTGCACAGACTGCGGTACTCCCGGGCTGTAGATTGCCTCCTGTGTATGACTGTATAGACACCTCCCTGTGTACCCCCACCCACCACCTCCTCCCCCTACCACCTACAACACTGACATGCTTCATTGGCACGCCCCATTGGTACTTCATTTGAATACTTAAAAGGAACTACATCGAGAGGAGTCAGAAGGTTTGGTACGCCACAAGTTATGGGTGCTTTGCGCTTTCCCGGTTCAGATTTTATCTCATTCCGTTTTACAAATAAAGAATATCATTAACATATATATCAAAAAATAATATAATAATAATGAGTTGTTTTAATAGCTAGAATCTCCATATTGCTGTCTTGGTGGAGAGGATAGATCCTGGCTGTTGTTTTCCGACGACATCAATGCATGTGGCATAGGTTTTTTAATGTGTTTTTAAAGGTATCCCACAAAGTGAGTTTTTCCAAATTGTTTACACTTTACTATTTGGAAAACATTTTAAAACAGTATCTGTGATATATACCAGGTAAAATGGCATTAGTCCATTTTGTGATAGGTTGTTTTGGGTTTTATGCAAATCAACGTTGTGTAAACATTTTTCTCTTCGGAAAATGGAGTGTCGTGGTGATCCAGCATAATGTCCTGATACCCTTCAATTCTTCTCAGATCACCCTTCCTACTTGTACCCTACTTGTATTGTGTCTTTCATTATACTGCACCCTTACTTTCTCTACTTCCAGTCAAATCGCTATGGTAGTTGTAAAAGTAAATTTGCGATCCAATAATAACGAACGATACCACAAAAACAGGAGGAAGGTTCCCCTATACTGATTGGCCCAGGTCCTGTCCATTAATTGTCATGTACTGTCTTGCATTAGCCCTTCCCTTTGCTGCCCCTGCACTGCCCTCCATCGCTTCATCCTGTTAGCAGCCCATTACTGTCATGCACTGATTTACCCTGATCCTTACCTTAATTGACCTGTATTGTCCTGCACTGATTTTCCCCAACCCTTCCCTTAACCAACCTGCACTGTTTTGCACTGCTTGGTCTCTTATTGCCCTTCCCCACTGCACCATTTTCTTTACCCCAAGGGGCCCATCACGTGACACTCACTTTAGTACCACGTGACAGGATCAATGTGGCCACTGAGTGTGGCCTGCTGTCTGGGCGCTATTGGCTGCTGTTTTAATTCCACCCTCAAAAAGTCCGTTGCCTAACAAGGGACATTCTCCTACCCCATTGGTGGAAGCATGATTTCTGCAGGAATCTCCTTGATAGTAGCCTTATGTGTGCAGCGAGGGTGAATAGGTGGTTGATGGCATCTATTGTGAACGTAAAAGACCAGGTTAACATAACATTGGCTGCGGATGGTGGCCATTAAAACATACAGGATTCCCTGTATGGGTCGCATGGCCTTTTGATGGTATTCCTGTTGTGGGTGGGAGATCACACGACATAGGACTGACTGCCGTACCCCCGTTCCCTTTGCCTCTCTGCCCACCCCGCCTCCGGGACCGGCAATATGCAGTGCCACGTCCCACCCTCCGCAGGCCTCACGCCCAAACCTGTCTGGTAGCCATGGCAACAAAATGAGACCACTCCTCCCAATCAGCACCAGATCGAGGGGTGGTGGGATAAACCATCAGGGTACGGCGCCGCCTGCACGATCACGGGCACGGGGTGTATACGGGGTGTAGGCGGGGTGTAGGCGGGGTGTAGGCGGGGTGTAGGCGGGGTGTAGGAGGAGTGGTAGGATAAACCATCATAGTACGGCGCCTACGTCGTGCACATGGTAAAGATGGGTGTAGGCGGGGCTTAGGCCGGGCATAGAAGGGAGTAGGTAAGGTATATGTGAGTATGGGCAGGGTGTAGGCAGGGTGTAGGTTGTGTATGCATGGTGCGGTTAGGCTGTATGTGGGATTTAGGGGAAGGTGAGAGGCAGGGCATGCACATATGTAAGGTATAGGGGGTATAATAAGGGTGTAGATGGGGTATAGGCAGGGTGTTGGTTGGGTGTACGCAGAGTGTAATATGTGAGGTGTGGGCAGGGTGTATTGGGTTATATATGCTGGATAAAGTGTGTGTAGTTGCGGATTTGGCAGGTTGTAGGTAGGGTGTAGGAAGGCTGGAATGGATAAGACTAGACAAGGGCAGAGGCAGGCGTGAGCTGGAGCAGAGAAGGGCCTATTAGAGGAGGACAAGACCAGGTTGTGAGCTAAGGTACAGAAGAGCATGCTGAGGCAAGGTTAGATCATTACATGGCAGGATTGGGCATAAGGGGGGGGGGCGTTAAGGGAATGTCCCAAGCCGAAAAGGGCAAAGCAGGGTGAGGCATCCCAGAAGGTGCTAGATCTAGTGGTTTTAGTACAGAGCGGGGTTGTGCCAGAGAAATGGGTTGAGTCAGTACATCGGCAGGATGGGATGGATCAAAATGGGATAAAATTGGAGAAATATGGGATTGGATTGGGTTTAGCCAGGGCATATGGGTGTTTAATAGGTGAGTGTGGGGGTATCAAATAGGGCGGGAGTCGGGTGGGGATGGCGTGGGGGTAGAAGAGGGTTGTACCGTTTCACCAGGGTTAGAGGAGCATAGGGGCCACACATAAAGTATCAACGAAAACTACTGAAAATTGGAACTTCCTATATCCTCTCAATCCTCGGCGAAATGGATTAAAGAAGAGGTTTACAACATTTACGACATATTGGACCCCCTGCCTCTATGCTTTAAGTTAATGCTGACCTTATACACGCATATCCATACATAATAGATGCAGGCATACCTTTATACACACACATTCATACGCACATATATATACACTATAAATATCTAAACATACATACATACATACATACATCATAAATACATTCACACAGAAACACACATACATAGACATACATACAGTCCGTAAAAAAATACATGCACAATCTTGACTGGTTAGAGATACAAGCGGCTGTCTGTTTCGAGGAGTTGACATGCAGAAATATCCGAGCGTATGCAAGGATATTGTGCAGAGGCAACTCCGAGGAGCATACGACCGCGTTTATCTGAAACCAGTCTATTTTATATTTATTATCCACCTTTTCCTGACAAATAGCGTACCTATATTATTTAATTTAGGTGCGCACAATTTTTTTTATATGCACTTTTTTTTACGTATGCGCCGTATTTTGTAACAAAGAGCATACGTCATACCTCTATGCTACGGGTATGTCCATAACCATTCCCTATGTCTTTTCTATGGACAATTTGTATTAGATGGATAATAGATATTTTAACCTACACAGGACCTACCCCATAACCCGCTAGACTCCAGTTACTGTATGATGATAAGGCACTTACTGCCCTGCCGGCACCCTCAGTCCTGGAGGAGAGGGTGACGGCCAACACGCCGCCACAGACGGCATCGTCCCCTCCGCTCAACACCCACCCCGGGCACGGTACACCGTTCAATAAAACCGCCCGCTTCAAAATTCGCACGCAAACCGGTCGTTAACCCCGACGTTTTTTCAGCTCCAACTGAAACTTCAACATAATTTCCGGAAACCGCGACATTGGGAGAGAAGCCCACAGACTCCTCCCAGGGTTCAATGTCAAGCTTCGCGTGCATGTTGTCTCATGTACTGACACTCCTACATGTCATTATAGGATCCCTGTACATGTCTTTACATGTCTCCTCTTAACCATATGCCATTCTTCATATACGTGTCCTCATACTATTCATCATATTCATTTTTTACTTCAGCTTTATCCTAGAGGTTTCTATTAGATAACGATATTCCCTATTTTCTTGAGGGTCCTGGATCAAAAGTGTTATATCGTTCTTTTCTTCTTTTTTTGTTGTTGTTGTTGTTGTCTTTCTTTTAACATCATTACACGCCATCCTTTTCATATCGTAATATAAGTAGCAGGCAATTAAAGTGTTTAAAAAGGTAATTACAAATCACTGAAGGTTCCTTAGGCCTGGCGTCCACCTACTGCGATATGGCTCCGATATGGTCTACGATGCACCTCTCAGTAAGAAATCAAAATCGCGTCAGAAGGTCACCTGATATCGGGGCAGTTGACTACGTTTCTGCGATGAGGCAACGGAAAAAAAACCTTACGATGCATGGTGCATTGGCATGTCAACACATATGTCTACGATTTTGCACCTTCCCGATATGTCCCCAATATTTGCTTTTTGTATCGGTGCCATATTGGTAGGTCTAAATTTCTATCGTAGTAGGTGGACGCCAGGCCTTAATTGATGGATCTGTAACAAGGACAGATCACACCGGTATATTGCTGAAGTCCTTATTCGGTCAATAAGATAAATTCCTTTTTTTGTATTGATCCTATCTTCATCATCACGTCATTCTGCATATAGATGTCACACCATAAATATACCCTTAGATGTGCATTATATATAACAGATCATTACATTCCATGTTCCATGTCACTACTCAACCAATATACAAATCATTACATGTCATGACCTATACACATATCATCACATGGTAATTCAAAACATGTTGTGATCATGGTACATGTCACCACATGTCGTGCCTGTACACACATCATCAGGTAGAATGACCTGCATTGATGGAGATACCATTAACACTGATTTCTATACATATGCAAACCGCACCCTCAGACCTCTCATATCTTTGATTCCTCTACCACGTACAGGTTTACTCAAAATTGGCCTGCTTTACTTTATCTCATGAGCTGCTATTACAAATGTTGCAATTCTACCCATCTAAAATCAGGTTAAATCATATATATATATCGTGGTATAGTGACCGTGAACTCTAAGTTGATGCGTAGTAATATCCGAGCGACTACGAGGATATTACAGAAAACCCCTGTAAGACATTTGTACTTCTATATCACGCCATAACACCACAACACTGTTAAGCACAGTGGTAATTCGGTGTACATTCTTACACCATTATAGAGTTAGCTATTTTCCCATGCCTTTAGCATGCGAAACCTTTTATTACAGTGAGTTCTGATGGTAAATAAAATAACCATGACTGATTTTAATGAACATTGAAGAAACTTATTTTGAAGTAAATGATGATTTGTCCTCATTTTGGATGGACCTCTTGTCAGAAATTCTAACGTGCAAGAATCGCCGTGTATCTGTTTCCAGGTGCTTTATACATTTCCTATGGAGACTTTGTATTAGAGGGATGATAAACGGAGAAAGGAGTGGTGACTGAGGTAGCAAAATAAGGAGTAGTGACTGACATAGCCATATAAGAAGATGAGACGTAACCATATAAGGAAGTCAGAGTGATAAGTAAGGTAGCCATATAGGGAGGTGAAAGTGATTAATGAGGAAACAATCTAAAGAAGTAAGAGTCATGACTGAGATAGCCATATAAAAAGGAGAGGAGAGTGGTGAGTGAAGTAGTCATATAAGGAAGAGAGAGTGATGCCTTGAACCGTCATATAGGGAGGTTGAGTTTTGACCGAAGTTTTATTAGGGCTAGAAGGTTATATGACTTAGGAAGCCAACATAGGGACGATATTTGCCAGACAGGCAGCAACCACCAAAGGTCTACACCCTAACACGTAGCCAGCCTTGAACAGCGTGAGTAAAATCAATAGTAATTTCGTCAAAAAAGATAAGCAGTAGAAGAGAAGAATCAATATGTGCATGTATACACGGCGTTGATTGGATAGCCCTTTATGTCACCGACCAATAAAAACCCTAGTTTGATACTCCCTTCTGTTTTTCTTGTTTTACTTCGTCTCAGTTCCACAAACACAGAAGAATCAGTAATCAGATGTAGTGCTGAACTGGCAGCTGCCATGACGTTTACTATGGAACATTACAATAAAGGTTCCCTGGGGGCTGCATCTATTCAGTGGTGCTGGCCGGCAGTTCCTAGAAGTAGAGGGTTGTAAAGTGTGGAGGAAGCGGTGGGGGCTGTGACGTTAGTGTAGTGGGGCGATGGAGGTTGCTGATTTAGATGTAGACTCAGTTCAATGTTGGCCTCGCACTGACTATAGTAAAACCTCGTTATGCTGAGCGAGGTTACGGTCACCATGCATACTGAATTGCCATGGTGACATATCATTTAACCTCGGTTATAGTCTAACGCTTAGGTAACGATCAGCCTATTCTTTCTATGGGATGTATGTATGTATATATATATATATATATATATATATATATATATATATATATATATATATATATGTTCTGTGCAGGCCTTTGTATTCTGTATGCTTCTCACGGAGACTATGCTTGGACTAACCGTTTAATGTGTAAATATATACGTTACTGGATGAGTACAACAACTTTGTTATATCGATATAGGCGAACACTATAGAGTTACAAACTACTTTCGGGGGTGCAGTAACTACAGTTTTCATTCCAAGGCCGAAGTTTCCACCCATGGCATGATGTCGTCTATACCAATAAGATCGAAGCTTGGAGCGTGAAGAAAACATACAAGTTGAAGTTGCTCGATAAGGGTGAACATAGCTAGCCCTTCGATCGGAGATCAATAGGTGTTCAGGTAAATAATAAACTGATTAGTAATTCCAGATGTGATACTCAGATTTCACCAGATATGTCCAAATCTGACGCCATACAATAATCATAATACCAGGTGTGGATTCGGCTATTTACTATATCTAAGATATAGATTATTGATCTAATCTTCTTGTATATATTGTGCATAGATCTATGACTATGATATACCAGATCTAAAATATGTTACTCACTGGTGAAATTTACGTTACGTTACAATATCTACATTTTTAGCTTTCAATAAGATATAGAAAGAAATTTCCCCATGTCCAAAGTATCTCGTTAGTAAGAAGTCACTGTATATATACGCGACTACAGAGCACTTGAATCGATGGCTCATTTCAGTCAGTTCTGGCATAGCTCTATCAGTGCGACACCCGCCCTTCACACTTACCTCATCCAGGGTCCGTACCCCGCCCGGTTGGCCGGACCCCCGCAGGGAGGAGGAATAGGGAGGCCGGGTACTGGAGAAGGAGGTACCGAAGGAACCACCAGCGGCCCGTTTGGGAACTCACTGGAGGGTAGTGACTGTAATGATGGGGACAAGAGGCAAAGAGGCACAAGAGGGACTGCCGGGGTGGTGGAGAAGGGCAAGGGACATGGAAGGGAACAAGTAAAAGGGAAGTTTATGGGTTTGGGAAGGCATAGGACATGGAAAAGAAAATGTATTTAATCGGATTTCTAAAAGTAGTGAGGGACCTATTAATATGGTTAAATCGTGCATAACGATAAAATGACCTAGGATCTAGATTGCCAAATAGAATATGGATAGGGACCTGGATCTCTGATGTGTTTTGGGCACAGGATATAGGTTCTGCAGAAACCATCTGGTGAATACGCTAAAACAGGAGACAGCTCAAGGACACCAGCTGTCAATGTACACACATTGCAGGAGTGGACAGCAATGGTGTTATGTCACAGAAAACAGAAAAATCGAAAGAAGACTTAGCAAGTAGTGAGACACGGGCTACGATTGATACGCAATATGAACTGGTGGATAACGAGTAGGTAGACGAACAGGGGAGGCGACCTTTTAGAATGGGAATATAAGACAAGGGTAAGAAGAAGAGGAATAGGGAGGTAGAGATGTATGGGGAAAATGATGAAGGAAAAGGCACTGTGTGAATGTGGGGAGGAAAATAGTAAGAAATGGAATGTAGGACAGATCGTTTTTATTTTTATTCTACCCTATATTCTTTTATTTCTTTTAAATCTATTTTTTGTTATATATTTTCACCAACATCCCGTTGGCTACTATAAGGCTAAGCACTAATAATTTTTCTTTTATTAACAAATTATTTCGAAATAACCTAGACCTAAAACATCTATCTTACAATAGCAATATTCTTAGAGATATTCATTTTTAAAAGTACTCTAAACTGCAGTTTACATTAGGAATCCGGGACTGGGTGGCGGCTGATCAATAAAAACTCCTCCTGTGTGTATAACTCCTCCATGGAGGTGGCAAGGACCCAGCTTCAGCAGCCAGCCCACCATCACGTCCCCCCCTTCCTCTACCCCCAGCTGTACAGCACCAAAAAAACGAGTCGACTTCAATTTGCTTTAGTCTGGAGACACCGACTTTAACTAGTAAGAATCCAATTATCTTCTTATGAGGCTAAGTTCTGTGATTCACATTCAATCCCTCTGGTGCTTGGATTACGCAGGACCGATATCTGAAGCCACATGGCTTCCACTACTGAGCACTCTATACAAGAAAGAAAATAAGATATCTGTCGAGTACCGGAATTACATCAATACTAAGCGAGGAACTCATATTTGAAGACCCGGACGAGTGAGAAATACAAAAAAAAGAAAAAGGAACATGTTTTAAGGAATAAAATTACATAAAGACAATTTATACATTACCAGCATGAGTGGTCATTGGCAATCATATATATATAATATATATATATATATATATATATATATATATATATATATATATATATATATATATATATATATATATACTATATTACGTCATATTCCCCTTCTTATGCAATTAAAGTAGCTATACTGTGGATACATAAATATCTCATGGAATATCATTAAGGCCATATACAAACTGCCTTATTGTTTTTTCTCTTATTGAGCACCTACAAACTTTCAGAAATGATATTAAAACAAGACAAAAGAATGTTCCTCATTCAATCCCTCAGCTGGTGGGGATTAGTTCTCATGTGATCAACGAAAACAAAACTGGACGAATTAAGGAAATCCCGGCCACGGATAAGAAGATTGAAGAAGCTGTCGCAGGACCAGAGTAAAGGACGATGGTAGAGGTGATTTACGTTGAACTCTATCAAAGCATCCAGTGAATGGATCAGGACTTGCAACACAGACGCCAGAATGCAAGGAGAATGCCTGGAGGCAGACAGAGGACAAGGATAGTAGAGAAAAATCTACAGGTATCTACAGCTAAATAAAGGCACTACGATCCAGGGAAGATTATTTGGGATTTGCAAAACGCAGGATTTCTCTAATCAGAAAAGTATTTAAAAAATTCACTAAAGGTAACAGAATCTTTGACTGTATTTACACATGGTCTTCATGAACATATTGACATATTTATGCTGATAAATAATAGACTGTGTTACTAACGAATATATTCCTCTCATAAAACCAGTTTGAAGAAAGAGGACAATTATTGTTATGTATAGACCCCCTGGAGAAACTATGGACTACATGATTGATATCTTGGATGACATACTCAAATCAGTTGAGGTTCGCAACAGTGAAATTTGGTTGGTAGGCGATCTCAATTGTGATACCCTATCGAGACAGAACCAGAGAGCCAATCGACTATTTGAATTAGTGCGCAGTCACGAAATGAAACAACTTATAACCGAAATAACTAGACCTAATAAAACAGGGGGATCTATTTTAGACTTAATTTTCACAAACTGTGAATTCGTTATCGACAGTGGTATTGCTAATGGATTAATAAGTGATCATCTGCCCACTTATGCTATTAGAAAAAAGAACAAATGCAAAGCCGACCGAGTTTCTTTTACTGGAAGATCTTATAAATTGTACGATAAAAATAACCTAGAGGACTTCGTTTCAAATTACAATTGGTCTAGTTTTTATGATTCCTCTGATCCAGAATTCTTGTGGGAGTGTATTTATAACCTACTCATTGATTACTTGGATGAAGAATGTCCTATAACTAAATTTAAAAATGTTAAACATAAAGACGATTGGGTCTCAGATGAAATTTATTCTTTAATAAATGAAAGGGCTGTAAAATTGAGGAGCTACAAGAGATCTCGTAAGGAATCAGACCTGAAGGAAGCAAAAAAGCTAAGTGTTAAAATTAAACATGGTCTCAGACAAGCGAAAATCGAATACTGTCGAGAACAAATAGAATTAACGAAGAAACACCCACAGGACTTTTGGCGATTTATAAATAACCTTACCTCAAAAGATATTGGTAATGCTGACTGCTCAATAGTAGATGAAAAGGGAGACCGAGTTCCCTCTGAAGAAATTCCGGATTACATGAATAATTATTTCTGCAATATAGGCTATAAGTTGTTTCAAGACAGAAACCTAGATAGTTATAATGAAAAAATGAGTAATTTTGATAAAACTGAACGTGATCCAATTGCGATAAATTTTGAATTAGAGGACGTGATAAAACTAGCTCGTGAAATTTGCACATCAAAAAGTTCTGGAATCGATAATATTTCTTCTCGTATAATTCGTGATTCTATATTAATCTTAACAAAGGAGTATTGTTATCTGTTTAATTGTTCCCTTGAAACAGGTATAGTTCCTGCTCCCTGGAAAAACGGGACAGTAGTTGCCATACCTAAGAGTGGAAACATGAGTAAAATAGAAAATTGGAGACCAATTTCATTGACCCCGATCCCGATTAAAATTTTGGAAAAACAAGTAGTACATGTATTAGACAATATTATTGAAGAAGAAATGTTACTAAGTGATCGGCAGTATGGTTTTCGTAAAGGAGTAGGTACATGCGATGCAATTTTTGATTTTTTACGGGAATTATATAATGCGAGAAATCAAGGTCTCAATATGGCGGCCATTTACGTGGACTTAAAAAAGGCCTTTGATTCCGTGCCACATGATCTCTTAATTGCTAAACTTAGGTCTCAACATTATATACCTATAAACATTGTAGTGTGGATAAAAAACTATTTACAGGATAGGACACAACGAGTAAAGATAAATAACCAGTTCTCAAGTACGCAGGGAGTTAATTTTGGGGTCCCACAGGGGTCTGTGTTAGGTCCCATTTTATTTAATCTGTTCGTGAATAGCATGTGTATTAATCCTTTAATATGTAGCCATATTCAATACGCCGATGATTTGGTTCTTTTTAGTGTAAATAAATCGCCCACTATTGTAAAAAATACTCTTCAGGACTCATTGAATGAAATTACTAAATGGTGCCACACAAATGGTATGACCATTAATTGTAATAAAACAAAAAGTATGTGGTTTGCATCTGAGAATCGTTTAAAATACCTGGGAAACCTAAACTTAAAATGTGATACTAAGATCTTAGAGACAGTTACCCATTATAAATACCTAGGGATAACCCTAGACTCGTGTTTACAGTTTAGAAAACATATAAACGAAATTAATAGGAATGCTAATAACCGACTATTTAGACTTGGCAAAATTAGGAAATATTTAGACATGTTCACTGCTAAGAAGATTTATGTATCAATAATACGGCCCACCCTGGAGTATTGCTCATTCATAATCGATGGGGCTAACAGGGATCTAATTAAGAAATTACAGGTAACACAAAATCGTGCATTAAGGATCATAAAGCGAAACTGGGGAAATTTTCAAAATATTGATAGGTTACATAATGATGTTGGAATCGATTTCCTAGATTGTAGGCGAAATACTCAATTATTAAGTATGATTTATAAGCAAGCACAAATTGAGGATAATTTATACCAGTCCACTCGTAATACCCGTAGTAGGAACAATGTATGCTTAAAAACTGATAGGATCTACAGTAGTTTCTATTACAGATCACCATATTATCGTGGCACAAAACTCTGGGCCGAATTAGGTTCGTCAGTGCAGAATATGAAAGTGTTTAAAGAGTTTAAAAAGGAAGTCAAGATAAAATATTCTTGTTATGACTGGCGCATATAGGCCTATTGACGTTGATCAAGCTTTCTTTTCTTCCTTCATCTCATCTCTCTTATCATCCTCTCTTGTTCTTTTATTATTATTATTTTATTATTATTATTATTATTATTATAATGGAATGTAATAATGAGTTCACATGTTTCCCATGATCTCATACGCAGTTGCGGTGGAAGATCTTACTTCTGTAAGAACCGTTTCTTCATGAATAAAAAAAAAAAAAAAAAAAAAAAAAAAAAAAAAAATACCGAACCACAGCTACATCCTACATCACAGGCACCATCAATCGCCCTCATCAAAATATTCATTTTCTGGTAGACAATGAAAAAAATAGGCGGTATTAGCTCAATGACTCGGCCCTAGTCGAGCATCCTTTTATTGATTTGTATTTAATTTATTTATTAGTTTATTTTGGGGGAGCTGGAGAAAACAAATGCCAACTCTCTTTGCTGCCTCCATTAGTGCTAAACGCAGGCGGGCCGTCGCTCACCCGACCTAGTTAGACGGTGAAAATTGCTATTGATTTAAACTTTAATTGGGTCGCTAAACGGAGGCAGTGAAACATGAGCTGCTTGCAGCAGATGTGTTTCAGACTGAGCAGCTCACTAAGCTGACTGAGCAGTTCCCTAAAATACCTGAGCAATTCACTTAATTGACTGAGCAGTTCACTCTACTGGCAGAGAAGTGAACTGAGCTGACTGAGCAGTTCACTGAGCTGACTGAGCAGTTCACTGAGCTGACTGAGCATTTCACTGAGCTGACTGAGCAGTTCACTGAGCTGACTGAGCAGTTCACTGAGCTGACTGAACAGCTCACAGAGTAGACTGAGCAGTTCATGCTGAGCAGTTCACTGAGCTGACTGAGCAGTTCATAGAGTTTACTGAGAAGTTCACTGAGCTGACTGAGCAGTTCACAGAGTTTACTGAGCAGTTCCCTGAGCTGACTGGCCAACTCACAGAGTTGACTGAGCAGTTCACTGAGCTGACTGAGCAACTCACAGAATTGAGTTTGGCCGTTTGGGTAGAATCAATCTAAAGCCTCCACATCTTCCAAACGATGGAAGGAAATTCATAGATTATTACCAGACCACTGAAGTTAGATGGAAGTAGGAATATCTGAGAGCTTACTGTAACCTCCAGTCAACAAAAAGCTGATAATACTGTGTGTAGCCTCATAGAGTTTACATTTGCCTCTGACTTTAGCACGTTTGACCAAAGCCACACTCTAAGTGAATAGAAGGATTTTTGTAAGGTACCCCTAACAATAGGAGTGCTACCATATATATACTTATTATATAACAAGAAGAGGTCTCCATATACTGATTATTTCAGCACCGCTAACATGCAGAATCTTGTCATGTACTTGTATTTACAAATTTGGCAAAATTATAGATTAGGCGTGTCTGCTCAGATGGTTCGTCATTTTCGCTTCCTCTCCCTTCTGTTTTATCAGACCCAGGGTCTACTGAGCTCCCGATACACTACGATAGGCCTTATGATGCATCCCCAAACACAGAATCGACATCGCGTTGGGAAGTTCACTTCAACCCATAACCGATACACTCGATGATGCACCTCGATGCATGCATGGTAAGGTCTATCGTAGGGTATCGCATATATTACGTGGTCCTCTGCCCGATTTTATGTCAGGACGTAAGATCGGGCCGAGGATCACGTAATATTCAACGTTTACGAAGCCTAAGACATTATTCTCCTATATCTGTTAGGTCACTAATCATCTTCATGTTGCGATAGGAATTGTTAATTCCTTGGAATAATCGTCTGAATCACCATCATTGACACTCCAACAGTTTCCAGACAATTACAAATTATTCATAATGCTTGATGACCACACTGCTTGGGTAATACACTACAACGTATTGATCTTTTGGCGTACCCTTTCAAAGTAGCTATAGATTCGGAAACCATGGGCCCACTGTAGGAGATGAAAGAATAATGAGTGTAATAAAGAAATCATAGAGTGGTACGCAGAGGAAAGACAGATGAAATTGTTGCTTGTTTCGAGCTGCAGCAGGGCAGGTGGGTGATGGTATTGACTCTGCGTGGCTGGAATACAGGATGGAGCAGAAAGAGTCCCTGAGGAATTCAGTGTCTATTCGCCTGCTTAAAAATACCCTCCCCAAACGATGCCACACTTCATGTGACTGGTGATGATGGGGGTTGTCCCGAAGTAACTGCTGAGGTCATATCAAGGCTATATCAGTTATTATCTTAGCCTGGAATAAACGTTCATAGGTTTAACATTAGGAACTCGTTCTCAACAGGATTGAGAGTACGGTCATTCATTATCAACGGGTGATAAACAGATAGAAATTTCCAGACTAAGATAAAATCAGAAACATATTCGTGCTTGGTTTGAGTCCCCATTCGCCATCTCGTTTGGAGTGCTTCAGAATATTCACTCGGCTATCGCCTCGTTCATCTTACTACGCACGCCAAACTCGATGGCAAACGAGGACACAGACCAAACACTCATCAGTTTCATTCTTAATCTTGATGCATTCGAGGTGGCAGGATATCTCAGATAGTAGTGCACTGGCTTGTGGATCATAAGGTCTGGATTTGGAGGCTCAGCCGTACCACTTTGTTTTCTGTTTGTCTGTCATCCTCTTCACACGCATTGGACCATGCTGTGATATGACCCTGGCGGTTGCTACGACGGAAAAAGACGTCGACCAAAAAACAGCCTGAATTGTGCAAAATCAACACATGTAATCAAAAGAAATAGTATATACCGGACTCCAGACAGGAGGACCCAAAAATTCGTTAGTCCTATGAAACAAGCTCTTATATGTATCTACAAAGCCCAATATAAATTGCTTTCGATGGTGCATTGCTATTAGTAGCAGGTATGTATAGCTCTCTATATGGTATCCCGATTTATTCAAAATTGTGCAAATAGACATATGATATTACAAGGCACTGCAGCGTGAATTGCCTAAGCAAGGACAATCGAAAACTGTTGAATGAAGAAAATACAAGGTTTAATTCCCCTGACATCAATAACAACAAATTATTCAACAACAAGCTGTCAATGTTTAGGAGAGCCTGGGGCCTGTTCCTAAGAACAAGTCTTGAGAATAAAAATATCATTTCATCAGTGTCAGGACTCTACTCTGTCCGTCAAACTTTGATGTTCACAGCAAAAAATATATGTGGCGGATTTCTGAACTCTGATTTCTCGCCATGTGGTTGTCTGTATTTCACCTACTTTTAATTTAGCTTTAGAAACATTATTTCGAGGAGTCTTATCTATAATGGCCCTCCCTTCAAGTCTCTTGTGGTTTGACTGTGCACCAAAAATATATACCATTTTTACAATTTCATAGATTTCCACCTCACTTAAAGCAACCTTTTTGGTGTATTTCATGGACCGCGAATGGCGTCTGAACTGGCCCCTATTTCCGTTAAATTCAGATCGCTCATGCAGTCCCATATTGATACTGCTTTGGGGGACCGGGACATGTATACACACTCACCACTCCCCCTCCCTCTCCCGGCCACTCCCCACCGTCCCTCCCGGGGCTAGCCGCTCCAGGCGCGGGCCTGCACACGCCCGCGGTACCACTGCTGTACTCCCAACTGCCTATACTGCTTATAGTGCTGCCTGGTGCGGAGGTGGAGGTGGCGGTTGCATTGCCCTGTACGCGGGCAGTTTTAGATGGGACTGCATGCCGTGGTTGGCGTCTCCCACTCTCCACCCCTCCTACCCCGGTCTATATAGCGTATACGGCCGGTCCTTGTTCCCAGGGGGGTGACTCGGGGCTGGTGAGGGTGGAGGGTGGAGGTAAGGGGTAAAGGGCGGTGTCTTACAAGGTATAAACCCCGCCGGGCGGGTGGAGGTGAGAGGAGGGGGTTGGGGATCACCAGAAGGAGCCATGCTTGACGGGTAAGGAGGGAAGGGGTCGCAGAAGCCGTCAAAGCGGAGTGGACAGCACCGTCTCCCGCTAGCCCCGGGCCCTGAACCGCCCCCTACCCAGCCCCGAACCGCCCGGGACCTGGGACCGGCGCCTCGCACTGTCCCATTGTTTGCACATGGACGAATCAATAGGCACCGCTGGCTTGTATGCGGACCTTCCCTCCGCCGCTTGGAACACTCTCCCAGCAGAGGTACCCGTCACAGAAGCTACTGTCGCTCTCAGCACAACCTCTGCCTCAGGGTGTTGCTTGAGGCCGAATCCTTCCGAGACTGGGTTTAATACATAGAGAACAGAGAGTCAGAGGACAGACATAGTGACATGGGTATATAAAGTAGAATTTGCGTGTTATATATATCCATGGTATGAACAACACTGGTCTCTCTACACTGAGACCTTGAAAAGTACAGCAAATGATTGAATACGTTCTCTCACTGAATATGATTTATGACGTGCATTGATTTTTATGATGCCTCTCTAAATTTCTTTTGGCAGGATTCTTGCATTGGACATTCCCAAACTCCCAACCATAAGAATTGAATCATTCGTTGTTCTGTATGTGTTAGATATGTTTTTGAAATATGTATTTCCCCCCAGAAAATAGTATTCACATACACACAACTGTGGTATATATCAAAGCTATACAGGCCTGGACAATGTGCTTTGGTTAAAAGCAGCAAGCAACAGTATCAATAGTCCGTGCAGTCTGTGGCAGAGTTACAGCAAACTGAATCTGTGTGGAGAGTTGGGTATGAGGGGGCAAGGTGAGATTGAGTGGGTAAGGCTGGGGGCAGAGAAAGAGGAGAGGTTCTGAAGAAGCAGTGGGGGGAGAGGGGTGTAGGGGGTGCCACTAACGGGACGCCGGATATGCAGTACAGCGCCCCCTAGGCAGGACGCTCTCACACTCTGCGCTGACTCACGATCCAACGGGTCCCCTGGCCACGGAACAACGGCACGGCATCGCTTCATACTGTACATCAATCAACACATGTCCTTTCAGACTCACGCCACTGTATCTACTACAGGGTCATATCACAGCTAGATTAAATCTGGCAGTGAAAGTGTGGTATAGTGGAGCCAAATGTGCAGTTTGTAGTACGATACTCGATCCAATTTACCATCCCTTCTCCCATTGATGAAGAAATCTCTGCACAAGCCCCAGTGAAAGCTGATTAGTACATATCTAATTACGGCTTTCATCTTTGGTGATGAATCGACCGTATTGGCGATGGATTTTACTTTGGTCATACGGAATGCGAGGCGAGTCCAATCATCACATTTTGTCCATAGTGATAGGTTGGTTACTACAGAGACCACACTGTATCTATGGTAATGTAATGGTGGCCTCAGTCATCTCCAAGAACAGTTACAGGGATTTTATAAAAGCTATATTTCTCTGATTCGAGAGTCATCCATAGTTTCCTAAATTCGCATGCTTAAAGATATTTGCATAGTTTCTAAATGCCAGTTGCTGAAATGATTAATCCACAATTTCCGAAAGTCGTTTGCTTAAAATGATTCGCAAATTTAGTGTCCAATTGTCGTCTGCTTAGATCATTTCCACAGAGCCTCTAAGAGCCGTCTGCTCAAATTATTTATGCACATTATCGTTTTCATAAATGATTCCACATAGTTCCCAGAGGTATCCTTTCCAGGGTTCCTCGTTTTTACTCCCAAATAATTTACTCCCCTACCTCCATTCCATTATCGAAAGATCATCCTATAACCTGCACTAGAATAATAATTTCAGATAAAAGATAAATAGATCCCCAGGAGTCACCCGTCAACACCTCTAGCTTTAAGAGCTTCTTCATTTACACAGTCGATCGGAATTTCCGAAATCTAATGCTGTAAATGTTATTCACAGACAGAGGCAAAGCATGGAGGTAGCGGCACGGCTAAAAGCCTATGTTTGTGGAAGAGGAGGTTGATAATGCCTTTTGAATATGGATGGATCAATCGGGTTTATCATGAGCGCGTCTCCTCTTATTGATCCACCGTCGCAGTGCACTAATCTAATACCGGAGGGATTACATCTACAGCGCCCGCCAGTCGATGATACTCAAAACCACAGGCACACCACATCGCCCTGCCTGTGCACATTACCTTGTTCTATGTGGGCATCAGGTAATTGGCCAGCCAGTACATATTATCATGTTTGTGGGCTTCATATAAGAACTACACAACTGTGTTTAGTGAGCATAAGGTAACTATAGCACGCCTTCAGAAAGTATCAGACTCGAGCTTATCGGAGTAATGGTAGCTAAAGAGGTAGCGGAATCACGTGTCACAGACTTGGTTGGTTTTCCAATATGATTATAAAGATTGTACAGAGATCAATCTTGCATCTGGTAATTTGGCACCCTTTATAGACAGCGGGCTACTTAATTACGTTCGTTTGTGACGTGACATATGGTATCAGAAGGAAACTGGCTTACTGACTTCAGGATACATCTGAAGGACAATTTCACCACATTACTTATTTTTGTATTCAAGTATATTCATAGACAATACAACCGTTCACCTGTTGCCAGTTGATCTTCCACGTTGGCGTCACATGTAACGTGAGAGGGCACGTTATGTACAGGCACATGACTCAAAAGAACATCACAATCCATTTATACAACATACACCCCAGTAAGATAGAACTATAACACAATCAATCACCATTTTCTCATCGAAATCATAAACAATATAAACATCGGTAATACGCATACATAACCCATGGACAACTGAAGGTCTTCTAACTTGATATATAGGTTGCTGACGCACTTTAACTGAAGTTATTCAGTATTGTTTGTAGTTCCTCCTTTACTTTCATTTTGAAGTTATCTGTTATACCTTCTGGGTTGCAATTCTCTTCTTGTTCGTACTTCTTCGGTTTCAGAAATATGGTCTGTGTTTTTGGTCTACAAGGTAATTAACATAAGTAGATGCCCAGCCCTTCTGATATCGAGACACCGAATTTTACATCTATTATGCAGTTCCATGCTGCTGAGTTCTCTTATCTGTTTAAACCCTTGAGCAATCCGTAAGGCTCTATTAATCATGGTTGGGAGATCCTTTCTGTTTTTTGCGAGCTACAGTAAAAATCGGCATATTCTTCTAGAGACAAGATCATTTGTTTTGCTATTATAAGTACCGCATTTGCAGTCAATGCGTATCTTATTTTTTCTAGATCTATACAGTCTTTTGTTTACCTCGTTCAGAACTTTGTTGGTATGGTCATTTATCTAAAATGAATTATCTATATAGACGCCTAAATATTTATAAACAGCTACCGGCAATAAGCTAGGCCCTCCAATGTGTACATGTAAATTTGCATCTATATTTCTACTGTTACCAACCCACATGATTTTTGTTTTCTTAAAGTTAGTTTTAATCTTATTACTATTCGTTCATGTGTCTATATCCGTTTAATCACTTTCCATTTTCTGCACATGATTGTTAAATGAAGGTAGCGATTGAGACTCCATAAAACGTTTATGGGGATGAGGTAACTATAGCCATCCTACATATATAGCTGTGAGCTAATGCATTTTGTCTCATGTTGTTTTATCCTTTTTCAAATAGTCTCTCGTTGGCCCATAGCCAAGGTGTGACTTTCCTGCAAACATTAATACTACAAGATTATGTGACTATCGTTGGGGGTAAAAGGACGTTTGAAAACCGAAAACCAATACATCAGTGCAGGAACTCTGTGCCGCGCTTGTTTATGGGCATCAGCTAATTGGCTATTGAATATGCATTACCTTGTTTATGGTTGCCAGGTAAATAGCCATCCTACATGTATTATTACTTTGTTTGTCAGTACAAAAAAGTTCACCATTGTCAGATAAGCAGTCCATTGGCACAAACCCATCAAAATATTAGGTCGACAATGTAGGCTTGATGGTGCTTTTTGACACAACAATATCCAGAGTAATATCAGAGCTAAATTCAATTATAACATGAGGTGACATACGTCGCGTTTATATCACATTGTCCTAAAAATTCTAGGGTGATTTGCAAACATGACAGTCTATTTTCTCATGGTTACATACTTCCCTTACAAAGGCAGGGTGCTCAATATGATTTATCTTATATCGAAGTAATTTAAAGTCACATATAATACAACATACATGGGTATACATGACACACAGGGCAATACATCAGGCAGTAACAAGACAAACCCTTATTTATTCAGCCCATCCTTAGTCTTACTATCAAATGTACGGTTTAAATCACCAATTAATGGCAAAGGGCAATCAAAACAGTACGTGGGCCTCCATGATATGACAGAGGTACTCATGATATGGCAGGGGTACTCATGATAAGACAGGATCACTCATGACACAACATGGGCCATCATGATATGAAAGAGTCACTCATGCCATGTGTCTTCCAGACAGTGATACCATGTTGACCCGTAACACAATGGAATTTTGCGGTCAGGAGGCAATTACCAAACTGTCACATTCCCGACACTGCACCGCCATACATAAAAACCCTTCCCGATCCCCATCACACCCCAGGCGCCAGCATCACAGGGAGAAGCAGTAGCGAGGGCCGCCACAGTCCTGATCATGTTATTGATACGGCTGCGGCAGTCACCGTCCATATTGCATACCTCCTGTTGGGGCCTGCTTCCTAAAAAAGAATAACACCAATAGTTAAAGAGGTCCATCAGGAGGGCCAACAACAGAGGGCTCCAGTGCCCAAGGCGGGCAGTCGGTGATGGGTCCAGACAATGGAGCAGGGAGAAGGCTTATTGGCCAGGAGGAAGATGCTGGAGGAGTAATTGTATGGCGGGAGTGGGGAGGTCAAGTCAGTGTTGGAGCATGCAGCGGAGACTTAGAGGGATTATTACATGGAGAGATGGTTTGGAGATGATGGTATTGCCTGCCATTCCCTGTGTTGTTTGTTCATGGCATTGTTCGGTGTAGGAGCTGAGTAAAAAAACTCACCCTTTGATGGAATCTGGACACTATCCTACATCGCCAGTACACCATGTTTTCCATAAAGTAAACGATGGACACTGTTCTTCGTTGCATGTTGTCACCACCAGATCAGAGGAAAACATGGTGAATCGTCCAATTTTCGTAGCTAGTGTCCGTAGCGTGGTGGCTACATAGAATAGTGTCTTGTGTGCACTAGCGTTAACAATGTTACGTCTAATTATACATGCAAAAGACTAAGAAAGAGTATTTTATCGAAATATTTTGAGGTTATAAGCGTGGTTTAGCAACCTATGTAAAAATATAGTCTTATGTTTCGAACCACTGGCAGCAATAGCCTGTTGTCAAATGACAAAAGGCCGGCTCGCTTAACTAGTATTACAGAGAAAAGTACAATTTTGAAGAAAATGTTAAATCAAGCACTACTTAATTGCAAAAAGAATCCCCAAAGACCCCATCCCATACATTCTCGCCATGTAAGACACTCCTTACCTACATCACATGTTACTTTCCCAATAAACATGACCAATCCCGCTTGCACATGCCGCTCATCCACTACTCGCTTGCCTGCCCACTGAGGCTGCCTTCTCAGCCCACAAAAAGTAATGCAACCTTTGCATGCCTCAAGGTATCATCTGCTCCTGCCCCCTCTAATGGAGTGTCTCAAGGTATCATGGCATCGTTTGTAAGAGGATGCCTAAATCCATACTCACGCAGAGGAAGGAAATTCAAAATGTTATTCAATTCATTACTTCTGTCATTCATTTCATCACGTATTTCATACTTGAGAGGTAATAAGGTCAGGAGACCGGATATTCTTTGCCTGGTATTCAGGATCGTCGATGAAACAAGTATCTGTCAGGTCGCATATGTTTGCAGTTGCAAATGAATAGGCCATGAAAACTGAAGGTATCTAGTTTAGCATCATACAATAGTGTGTTACTGTCGTATTGTTGCCAATGATGCTACAACAGTGTCCTTGTGATGATGATGTAATCATAATACAAGGAACTCCTTCACTAAACAGGAATACCTGGATTCAATATATACTCGTGCACGTACTTTTAATAGTTGTGTACTGCTACTCCCCACACAGTATATATATTGTGTATGGCACCCTGTCCTGTACAGTATGTGGAACAAGTTGAGATATCAGCCTCAACATGGTTTCAAAAGCAATTTATGATACAATTAGATTTTCTGGTATATAAACAATATAAAAGAACATGCTATTGTCGCACATTATACAAGACTTGACGAGGCTAACGTAAACACCAGCAAGCCTCATCTCGTCTTGTATAATGCATGATCATGGTTAGGTTGTTCTATATGAATATTGCCTAGGAATTTTAAGTCTACGCCTTAATCATACTTTTTATTAAGCTTGTACAAAATCCTTCTACCAATACTTCAAGGTATCATGTCTTCTTGCACTTGCAATTGCTTGTAGCCATGGATTTTTTCATGAAGGCATCACTTCCCTCAGTCAGGCAACGTTGTATGTTACCTGTTGTTGGACATCTACTGCGAACACGAGTCAAGGAGGGAATGCCTGTGTCTGGTCTCGGTGGCTTTAGTGTAATACATACTTGTCTTACACTCTGGCTTGTTTCCGCTCTCGTGTTTTAAGATAGGAGTCAGATAATCTGATGCGCACACAGCCCTACAACCCTTATCTACCCACCAGTCATAGTTCACTGAGCACAGAGCTGTGTCTAATCAACCGTATCGCTTGACCAGCGCCGCCCATCGGGCACTGTTACAAGCATGGTTAGCACTACACCACCGACCACTTCTGCCTGCCTCAATATTTCTCTGTCTCTCTATCATATTCTTTGTCTATCTGTCTGTCTGTCTTTCTGTACCTGTGTCTCTGTCTCTGTCTCTCTGTCTCTCTGTCTCTCTGTCTCTCTCTCGCCACTCTGACCCTTTCTCTCTCTGCTCCTACATTTTTAACCTGGAGGTCCTTGATTCTCTCCAATGCAATATTTTCTCTATCAATTGTATATGTTCCCTAACCCTCTCTTTCTCTCTCTCTCTCTCTCTCTCTCTCCTATGTGCCGTTTTGCATTCTCTCTCTATTTCTTTGTTCATGTCTCTATCTATCCTGTATCTCATTCCCTATCTTCTCCGCCCATCTATCTGTATATATAGGAGTCAGTCCGACTGTGGATGGACGGCTGACCTGGCGGCTGGCAATAGCTACAGTCATCAATCAATATGGATTTTATCGTTCGCATCGTAAAGCAAATTTACCGGCTGTATATGGGCGGCTGCAGACAGGGCTTTGCTGTCAGCAGCAGTGGGCTGTGCCTGGACGTTTAGCTCCGTAAACTGATCAGTCAGGGTTTGCAGAGCCGTATGAAGGCAGCCACATGCCCGCTCATCCTACTAAAACCTACAGAAAGACTGAGAATAAATGCTGCATAATGCCCACACATCGCGATTCCTCATTCTATTATCTAGCGAGAATGCCTTAAGGCGGCATCTCAGGATGGGGCAGGAATGACTTAAGATATTATGTATTATTGGGGGCTGAAGATGCCTGCAGACATCCTTTAGAAATTCAATAATATTTCAATAAATACAGGATGGTTTTAGAAAAGAATCATATATGTAAAGGAGTCTGTGTAAACCAATATAATTATCATTTTAGAAAAAATCATTTATGGCAATGATGAGGTCGTATGGACCACACACATTAGCAGTGAAATCATAGTAAATGCCTCAAAGTATTCTAATGGGATCTCAATCTTAGACAGATAAACCCTGGCAAGCACATTCACTTATATTGCCAGGCATCACGTCCACCCGTACCCATTCTGATCGGCCTGAAAGGCAATATCCCATCTCCGATGAAACATCCCCCCCCTACTATAACCCCTGGTAATGTTACCCCATATTGCCATTCATAAAGCCCAAACTGTAAACTGACACTCCCTGAGCCTTAGCATCTCACATAGCTTTAAGTACTTACACCCAAACCCTGACCAGGAAAGGATAACCCGAGTCCCTACCCTTACAGAGCTATGTAATAATCCCTATTCATCTCCTCCCTTCTTCCCTGTTCAGGAGTAATTGTGTCATGATCACCCCTCATCATTAAAACCGATATTCAGGCGAGTGGGTATTTGGGGAATGTTGAATGTAGACTAGCATCTCATAAATATTCATGCGGCTGCCGTGACTGCGCACCATCTGAAGAACCCCAGGGTTGCAGCGCGCCGGATTTATTATCCCAATACTCACTCTGTTTTGTGGCATTCGGAATGTCTCTGTATATTCTCATAAAGAGTCTGGTGGCTATAAAACGGGACACGTCGAAGGTTGTGGAGAGATAAAGCGATTTATATCACTCTGTGATTTTTTCGCTCCATACTCCATAGCCAGTAAAGAAATGGTATTTTACATATACAGAGTAGACTGCTCAGTGGATTACCGAAGATGCTATCCATTTGGCAGATATGTCTTCCTTTCCAGACAGCATGAGGGTGGACTCTAGAGGTCTGCCAGGAAACAATTACTGGGTGAATTGACTTGAAGGATTTTTGGCGTCTTTGTACGCCCCGGCACCGAAAGCAGAGTAACATAGAAATGGAATAACAACTGAGAAATGAGTCAATTTGTCCACATCATAATGCTAGCCAAGATACACATGAGAATATATTTGTCAGATAGGAATGTATTTCATCATATATATAGTGCGTAACCTATAGCCATTCTTTCATAGATACACCTAATCTTATCACTGTAGAGATTCATTTATACACCATATACCTCGATATAATCAAATGCATAGGCTTATACAAGGATCTTGGTAATAACCAATATTTCAAGAATGACTATACCAACAAGAATAAGCATAATGTTCAATCACTTAACAGTATTATTCATTGATACATACACTTACGCCATCACATAAATTCGTAGGTCCTTCATTGGAATGATTTACTATATATATTTACATCTAAAAACACAAAGGTGTAAAGCAGTACTTTCCGTAACCATAATTGCATGTCTGTTATTGGTAAAAAGTATTTTACATACGACAAAAGAGCCCGTTTATAAGAGATCTGAATTGAATTTCTTGCCAAAACTACAAACAACAATCAATCATGAATTAAACTCAAGGTCTCAAACTTCCCCATTAGCACGATTAAATATAGGTAGGCCACTCCCAATTTGCCCTGATAGACAGGCAGGTCACTGCCGAGCAGCTCTGAGCGGTTCATGGTGAACCTTCTGAGAGAGAGATGTGCTTGGATCTGAGGATAATAATAATTCTGTTACGTGATCATCCTATGAATATCTTGTCAAGTATTAATCAATATCTTACCAAATACCATTGCAGACAGAAAGACTTTTAAGTGTTACCTCGCACAATGTAAGTTATTCTGGTAGGTTGAAACTTCGGGGATGAATCGATTAAATAGGCATAAAGAACTCCTCCCGGTTATTTGTTCTTTGATACCCACCATGTTCATGGTGTGAAGTATTGTGGAAGTATCCTACTTCATAGACCGGGATTCCTATCTACTAGAACGGGAATATGCCATCTACCTTTGCCACTCTCTCTCTCTCTCTCTCTCTCTCTCTCTCTCTCTCTCTCCCTCTCTCTCTCTCTATCTATCTATCTCTGTCTTAGTCACTGACTCTCTGTCTCTGTCTGTCTCAGGCTCTATATCTGCGTTTGTCTCGCTTTCTGTCCCTGTCACTTCTCTGTTTTTGTTCCAGCCGCTGTGTCAGTCTCTGTCCCCCTTTCTCTATCTCTGTATAATTCTCTGTCTTAGTTTTTCTATCTTTGTCTCACTCTTTCTGTAGCAGTCTCTCGATCTCTCAGTCTTAATTTCTCTGTCTCAGTCCCCATCTCTGTTTTAGTCTTTCTGTCTGAGTGTCTATTTGATATTATACATGCATGGTATTTTACATAGAATGAGTGGGACGTGCTACTCTCTGCTAATACAGACTCTAGTACTGAGACCTCCTGCTAATTCTCACCCCACCTCCTCCTGTCCCTACAGACACCCAGTCTGGTGCAGTGCTGCCAGGCTCTCCTCCACCAGGGGGTGTTGATGCTTGCCCGCCAGGGTGGCAGATCCCCTCCGTGCCCCTTGCCCACCTCTGATGTGGCATCGGATCACCCCTGGCCTGTTTAGACTGTGAGCTGATTCTCGAGCCGCTCTGAGCAGTTCCTAGACACTGAGGCGTACACCCCACCACATCACCCTCCAACCCCTGTGCCTATCAATCAATCAAGGCTGCCTGCACTGCTCATTGAGAAAGCATTAACTTCGATCACAGTCTGGCAGGATAAGCAGGGGGTGGGATCTCAGAGCTGACCTGCAAATCAGCACGTTTGTAATCCTGCTTTACATGGGGTTAAAACCTCCCAAGGGTGATTATATGTGCCCTAGTACATAACAAGACCCTATTAACCTCTAACCTGTGTTCATACGTATTAGTAGTCTAATGTATGATTGACTGAGCATTTGCATCGTTTTCTCATAAGGCATTTTTCAACTGACCGAATATTTAGCACCAATCCCCAGTCAGGAACCACTTATTGGAACTAACGATACAAGATTTGCTAATGGAAACAGACAATGCAATGAAATGGAAACGAATATTTTGCTGAATATTGTGCAATATGTAATCACAAACTGATTTCTTCATTGGCTGACTAAATCAAACCCCTTTGATTTTCGTAGGTGGTCATTTGAAACAGACCAAAGGCATCGCTTCTCACCGATAAAGCTGAACCTACTGGCAGTTGTTGGTGGCCACCGACCAACTTTTAATAAAATTCAATTGATCGGTGGGGTTTACACAATGTATATGTTTCTAGGAATGTACCATTTAAGATTCTAAAAGATATGACAATCATTGGATACCAGGATGTTACACTCACCACTGAATCTGTTTGACAAAGTCAATAAAGGCTGCAAAATATAATCAATATAGCTATTATATGTTATTTATACGACCCCCATTATCAGTTGCACATCTTCCCTCTCTTTCAGTGATTCATTAACTATTGCTTCTCATCCTGTCACTGGAACCAACGACAAATACATAAAACATGAATTAATGCTTCTAGTTACCTGACAGATTAATGTCTTTACGATCATGTAAATACAGCCGTTAGAATATTCAGTGGATTGTTGCTTTGGATGAGACAATTGTTGGAGTAATCAATTAGGTTAATTCTTCTTGCGATCACTGAATAAGAAGCCATTGCAGCCAGTAATGCAATTGCTAATTCCTCCAGCGTACAATCAACCGATACAGAGCTATGGTTCTTTTCGTGGACGTGCTGGGACTTTTATCCTGTAATTGCTTTAATACGAAATAATAGCTTTATTCAAGATAATTTCAACGTAATTACAATGTCTTAATTTGCCCACCTTTAACACAAGCAGCAGTTACTGAAGAACCTGTCACATAGCAAATATTTGGTCTATTCATGAAAACCAGTCCATATTGGGATTGGAATCTGTACCACCGTTATTGATTTTTACCAAGTATTATATTGTATGGATCTATTGCTTACTGGCAAATGAATATACTAAGAACTGAGATCTGTGTTGATTTAGGAATTTAAGTTAAAAACTGTAAGTTCATGAAGTATCAACAGAGAATATTTAACCGAGAAATGCATTATGAAAGCACATGATTTGCTTGGCTCCTCTCATTTTTCAGTCGCTTCACTTTTTCGCTATAAGGCTATGATTAAAGCCCAGGTGGGGTTTATGGCTGTTAGATGGCCTTATTTACGATGGAATCAGATAATGGGGGCTTGCCACATGCGCAGCAGTGCAACAACGACCAGTGGGGTTAATTATTAACCGTTGTTTTGTTTCTTTGTCGATGGCAGGAATCCAGTCACAGAGCAGCCATGGCTCAGTTAACAGGTGCATCAGACGGCGGCTATCCCTCGTCTTCAGTCTCAGGCCGGATATAGACTAGCAAATAGATCCTTCGCACCCGGAATACATTAATGATCCAGATACACTCAACGCCAATAAGGTGCTACAGCGGTAGCACAGTACATTCATTATACCAACAATCTACTTCCCAATAATGTGTTACGGTGCCTGTACAGAACATTCCTTATGCCACCAGTCTCTGCCATATAATGCACTGCTGCATAGTTGTGCATTCATTATACCAACACTCCTCTGCCAAATATTGTACTGCAGCGCAAGTGTAGTGCATGCATTGTACCAACAGTCCTCTGCCCAATAAGGTATTGCGGTAAACGAACATCACATGAATTACTCCAACAGTCCCCCAGTCCAATAACGGAATGTGGTATAAATACAGTACAATCATTGTGCCAACAGTCCGCTGTTTTACACAGGACTTGTGACATGAATCTGGTATTATGACCGAGGTATATAGCAATGAAGAAAGGCAGGAAGGTATTCATACAATACTTAGCCAGAGGCTGAGGTGAATGCCTATTAAGGTATTACATCATAGATCTAAGAATGTTTATTTGAAATTGACATCCCTACGTATATTTCTAGATGATAGTGCTATTCTGTGCCCCATCCTTGCTTATTTATTTGGGCATACCTAGCAGAAAACAAAATGCACAAGCGTGCTAGTGTATAGTTTGACTAGCACATGAAGAATACCCCCTCCCCTACATGTGGGGCTGTGTTTAGTCCAGGCGGACCCTGGGGGAAGCCCCCCGACCCCCTTTACCCCCGCCCAGACCTTCCACATGTCTCTACAGACTCTCACAGCCGTGTTGAACTCAGTTTGGAGGAGGTGCCACCGAGACCGGCGCCCCGACGCCTCCTACAGGCGGGTAAATAAACTACCCCGCCGACAAAACTAACCTTCTCCAAGCACATGTTTAGAGTCCAAGCACCATCTGTATCATAGCACAAACCACTGCGCCAGGTAAAGTGGCCTTTATCCAACTAAATGGAATCAATTGATCTTTATTTCTGCTGAGGAATCGTTCACATTCAGCCAAAGGATACGGTATATTTACAGAAGTAAAACATAACATATAGGAGAGTATGAGATATACTTCACTCTTGAAATATAGTTTCTTATCTTGCTTCCTACAACAGAGATATGCATTGCGTACCATGACAGTGATTTATTCTCATAACTTTTTAATTAATAGGATGATAGACTCCATTTTAATCTTTCACTGTTTACTTCATATAAACCCTACCCACAACTATGATTATAAACTTACAAAGTAGAAGTGATTTTTATTAGTTTATCTTATTATCTTACAACCGATCAGACTTTAATTCGAGATGAGCTTACAATGTAGAATATGGGCAGTACCTGCACCTTCCAACACAAATACAAAGAAAAAAATTAGCAAACATTCATGGCAGCTGGATAAATAGAATTGAAACATCTAAATAGCTCGTCCGCTAATAAACCCGATTAGATGGCTGCTTTAGTTGTCACAGGAGGCAGCTGTTTCGTCGGCAACAAATTAAATTTTACTTTACTGGTTACTGTTTGAAACAGTAGTAGAACATATTTAATCCTCAACTAATACCCAAGACGCCCAGCCCATATCGGACCCTACATATTTGTTCTCCCCACTTCTAATGCCTGTTCATGTATGTGAGAATGTGTATATATTTGTATGCATGTATGAATCTAAGCATATAGGTTTTGTCTATAGCATACATATGTACTAGTATATTCATGTATACTTATTTATTGCTGTAGGGGTATATGTGTTTGCGAAATATTCTCATATGTGTAATGAAAATACTTAGTTAAACATATGACTATTTTGTATTATCTGATGCATAATCCATGCTCGTACATTTTTTGTCACCTACTGAAAATATGTATCCTCAGTTTACTGCACTTATTAGCAGCTCTGCAAGCAGAGCTTGTGTGTGCTTGCCTCTGGTCGGAGAGGGCACCATGGTGTACATGACATTGCACATGTTCACCAATGGGCGACCTCGTTGCTTACGACCGTAAATCAGGGACCTGTGAAAGGGCCTGGGTAAACGAACAGGAAGACTAAACAAAAATCTGCCGCCGACCACCACCAACCCTCCCCCGGGGATCAAGTGCCCGGCTGTACATCTCCGCCCCCAGACCAGTCATAGACCAACTGCGCATGCGTATCGTTAGATACAAGAGGAAACATACAATTACCATAATTCACTGTTCAAATCTGAGGATGTAATTCATTATCTTTATGAAACCGCCCCCGGAACACCAGAAACATAAAACTGTATGTTTCGCTTTTTTTAAAATTGTTTCCGTTTTTGTTTTGTTTTATATCAAAATCTGCATCTATGCGAGAGTATTTCCATACACCTTGCAGTGCATAGTGCAATGCACCCTGATATCAAACTAAAATACCGTAAAATTCCACGTATATGGATCATTGGACAAAATATTATCACAAAATAGATGAAATACTTTAGCGGCATATCAGTGATTCTGTGCTAACAGAGAAATTGAACCTACCACATGTCCCTCTATAATGGGAAAATCCCTGACTTTACAGAAGTGGGGCCTCCCTCCTACCCGACAGCATGTCTCCTTTGCTCAAACACTTCACGGTTTATGAGTCTTTGTATCACTGTAAGATATATTCCTCACTGGCACATATGCACACACCATACCACACTTCTGTAAGCCACCCCAGCCTAACCCTTAGAAGGTGGTGAGTGATGACATAGGGGTATAAGAGATGATGGGGTACAGAGGGGGTGAGGATTTATTACGATCATAAACACGTACTATAGGAATATCTAAAGGGTATCTAAGAAGGTAAAGTTCATAGGATCATGACTTCTGGATCCCCAGATCTAGGGAGAGAGAGGAGGGGTAGGAAAATGAAGGGGTGTTAGTGCGTAACTCCGTAAAAAGAAAAAAAAGGTAAAAAATCAACGACCATGCTTTTCTGTATTTCCTGTGCCACGTGTAAACATCATTTGATCATTCAGCGCATTCAACAATGATTAACGACTTAGAGAAGCCTCCTGCCACCCTTGAAATGAGAAATATTGGGCAATATCTCTCAATACTACTCCTTCGTTGCAGACAGCAGCTTCGTTCGGTATGTCTATGCCATAAAGGAAGCCATTCACATATCTTTCTACAAATATGAAGTTTTCTCATTGTTTTACCTAGCTATATTTGTCAACCAGTTTTAATCAAAATAAAGTAATGATTCTTTTTGTATAGGTTTCCACTATGCCTGGAGTAGTGGAATAAGGGAAAACGTTGGGCAGAAGAGAAAACCTGACCATCCACTTGCTCAGCCGGAAGTGTGTGTGTGATATAGCACTATGTTCATTTATATACAGACACCTCGCTGCGATTGTTCCTGGCTGGTACCCCAGCTTCACATACGAGTCGATATCATACTGCTGGCCGGCTGACAGTGTGGCAAAAAAAGTGCTGAGAGTAATGTGTCTGGTCATGGTGAGCCTTGGAGACCGGAGCTTTCTTGCTGCTCGTGGCAGTGTTTCGTTTTACTCACAGGTCTTATAGATCCCTTCAATGTCCTTCAGATTATCATCTACCAATTCTGAAAGCGGATCGATCTGGGTATCTATAGATGGGGTGTATAGTGGCTCTGGTGTTACAGTATACAATGGAGGCTGTATAGTGCGCGCGAAGTAATATATACGGTAAATAACGGACTATTTCCTATCGTCCTGTCCACTTCTCAAGGCGGATTGATCTGGGTATCTATAGATGGGATGTACAGTGACCGTAGTGTTATGGTACACAATTACCACGCGTCCGATATGTACAGAACAGTAAATGACGAAGTATTCCATATTATCCTCTACCAATTCTCAAAGCAGATCGAACAGGGTATCTATAGAAGGGATGTATAGTGGCTGGGGTATTCGGCCCGGCGTCCACTGAGCTCTAAATCGTCTACGATAGGCCTTACGATGTACCTAAAAACCGACTACGATGCACGCCAATATTCCTAGGCTAGACGTTTTTGTAAGATACAGATGTTCCTGATTGTCTCTGATTTTGTCATTGTACATTATAGTGCATCGGGAGGTCTTACATTGTTATCGTAGTAGGTGGACGCCGGGCGTTATAAAATTCAATGGGGGCTGTATTACTCCGTATGAAGTGTATACAGTCAATAAAAGACTGTTTCAAATCACCCTCTACCAATTTGAAGTCTCATTGATTGGGGTATCTATAAATGGGTTTTAGAGTGGCTGTGATGTTGTAGTACCCAATGGAGGTTGTATTAATTCGCCTGAAGTGTATACTGTACTAATAACGGACTAATTCCTATTACCCTGTACCAATTTGAAGGCGGATTGGTCGGGGTATCTACAGATGGTTATACAATTAATGTCATGGGTATTATTGTACATGATAGAGTCTGTATTATTCCGCACGAAGATTGTACAGTGAATGACTATTTCCTAACCGCCTTGATCAATTAACGACAGGGAATAGATAACTCAGATCCTTAATTACAAGTTAAAGAGGGAAACACAGCCGGTTTAAACCCAGGACTGGCGTTGTCCCTGTATCAATAGTGGATCGATAACACATGCAGACGATCTCAAAATACGCGTGTAAAATGGCGGGAAATGGGTGATAAATGGTGGAATTTGCTGATACCACTGGTAAGAAGCCCGAGACGTCGGCGCTAAGGTTCTGACTGTGTTGTCGCGTACCAGTCAAGTGACGCAAATCGCGTTTGCTGATTAAACAGTCGGCTATTACCAGCCGCCTCCCGACCCTGGAGGCGACCGGGTACCAGCCGAAAACAAATGTCGTCTGCTCTCACTGCCAGACTCTCAACCCCGCAAAATGAAACCAACCCTCCCTTTCGGATGTGACCCCTTTTGGAAAAATAAGGCTTTATCTGCATTATCTATGGTAAAAATAGAATAATAGATAGAAATTAGCAAACTTATACCTTTCATTTTCGTAAACATGTAAGTCATTCTTGTTCGAACATTGCTAGATATATCAAAATCACATACTCCACAGAGATTACAGTATACGAATCTATATTACTACAGATATCTATAGCTATAGCTATTTGAAATATTTCTCATCTAATTAAAGATATCTGGACAATAATATCTCGATATTTGGTCAAAAATACTCACCTCATTCTTCAAATTCGGTGACTATTTTTGACCATAATTTCTCTGAACAGATTCCATTCAGTCACAATTTCTTCTCTCTAGAGTACTATATACTATAGTCTCTACCTATAGTTAATTGAAATATTTCTTATCTAATTAAAAATATCTGGAATCTATTTACAAATGAGAATGTAATAAACTTTTAATTTAGTAATTAACATCCCAAATTCCTCATTCTAGTGTCATTTTATGGTGTCTCAAATTGAATTCAGAATACCTTGAATCGGTTTGGAAATTTTATCTCATGACCACGGGCTAGGTATCTATGTTTCTTCATGGTAAACGACATCCCATATTTTTCATCCCTGTGATATTTTAATGTCTTAAAAGTCTCAAATTGAGTTCAGGATATCTTGAATCAACTTAGAATCTTGATTTCAGGCGTCTTTAATTTGTGATGCCATTCCCTGAATCATTTATTTTCTGAATGAGCAAGATCATGCTTCGAGACATGACACTCAAGAGAAAGGTTAATCAAGAGAGCCATTTTTACCACATGTACGTGGCGTACGAAATGCCTTTTCCCAGAGGCACATGATGTTTTCCATGCCAGGAAAGCTCGCATTTGGCCATAAGAACATCAAAGAGACAGCGGTCGTGGGGAGGCTTGATGGGTATAAGAAGATGTGTTGCTAAACATAAAAGGTCATAAATAGCTCTGTATAGGCGATCACTTTAAAGTGAGGTGAAATACGGACAGATATAAAGTACTGGAGGAACGGATAATGGGTGTATGTCGTGTTGATACCATAGCGTGGAACATGCTACGTGAATGCTTCTTGACCCCGCCAAAAATACAACCAGTGTGACAGACATTCAATGGATTTGTATCTATCCATCCATTAGCCACTCAGTTTCTCTCTAGATTATTTCATTGCATCATCTGCCAAGTGTATTTTTCAAATAGGACACCGATAGTATTACTATTATTAACGTGGTCTAACTGCAGTTGAACAGTTTATACGAAACATTGGCCATTTTGAATTAATTGTAATGTTACCTGTTGGCCTGAACTTCATACGTGTATTGCTATGTA
The DNA here is from genome assembly GCA_950022655.1 of Alentia gelatinosa. NCBI lineage: Eukaryota > Metazoa > Annelida > Polychaeta > Phyllodocida > Polynoidae > Alentia > Alentia gelatinosa. Next base: position 31,191,362 of record OX465583.1, read on the forward strand.
GAATGAGCTCCAATAGCCTTTGCGGTTAAGAAATGCCATTGTCTTGAAACAGCAACAATCGGGGGCCTATGTTTCAAGTGCAATAATCTATAGCTTCTACTTGTAGCAGAGATGAGGGGAATAATACGGATAATCTACCGCGAATACCACCTGCCTGCTTTCCTCCATTCTGATTGGCTATATCCGCCGAACAATTTCTCTGGTATCCCACTTTTATGGTGTGTACTATACTCACCAGTGTTATTTCGGTCGGCACCCTGAAAGTGTATTTTACTTTACACTTTCACAAAATATAGGAAATTACATTTTCTATATAAATCAAAGAAAATTCAAACAGGACTATTTTAGCCATCGGTTGAGGATGAACTGAATAGATTTCAATTCTTTTGCCTGCTGTATATTAGAATAAAATCAAATAGAAACCCGTTTGAACCATAATTATCAATATTCAAATTCACCCAGTTGGCGCCACTGTGAAGTATAGGGTATGCCTTTAACAGATAAGACTACAAGGCGATGAAACATGTCCTGGTATTTATATAGATAACACATGTAAAGTCTCACGGTCCTGAGGAGGCCTGGTATCGAGGGAATGAGATGGGTCGATGCGCATGCGCAGCGCACACTATATCACTGTGTGTTTAAGCCAGACAAGTCATCGTAGAGCTGTTGGCCTTCCATGCCTGTGAATGCTTGTGAATTGTTGTTATCTGTAGATATTAAGCTATTATGCGGCCATCCATAAAGTACGTACGCAACATTTCTAAAAGATTTGATCTCAACCCTTCTCCATCTTGAATGTATTAGATTAAAGAAGGAATGGTGCAAAATGTTCACATTCTTTTACTCCCCGGCACTCCCCCTCACTGCACACATGTATACTTTGTGGATCGTTCCCATATTTGGCATAGAAACTGTACAATAAACTTGATTAGGTTCTACCATAAGGGCTATCGGAAACTCATTGGTTTCCCAATGAAAATAATATTATTCATGCTGGTATGATGGTGTTTTCTGACAGAGCAACAGCCAGGGTCAGATCAATGGGAGATTAAATCTATTAGGTGAGAATGACAGATAAGTAGGATATAGATGAGCCTTGCACCATGGATCCTGCGACACGTAGGTCACCATGTTAGCGACCGAGCTATCCTGCCAAACTTGCCATTCATCTGTTTGTAGGCTGATTCATCCATTTTTGGGTGTTGACTTCCATAATACAGAAAGAGGTAGTGAGTAAGAACCCTACTTGGGATCGTTTAGTAGATTAGGTATACAATGCAACTTGTGTAATCTATACTAGAAGGTATTATAGAGGAAACCTATGAGAGTTTAGGGTCTGAGCTCCTATCCTATCGAGTTTGCATCAAATAGTAATTCACAAGGCGAAGCTAGGTGAATTATGTAGTGATTCAAACGAGATGGGATCAAGCTCTGACACTAAACTTGAATGGGTTTCTGAATTTATCTCACCCTTAACATTGACTAATGGGCTATCATTTGTGACATAATCCCCCATTGGATATTTCTCCCAAATATCTAATGGGCGTTAGATACAAGTTCCCAATGCTAAGTCTATGGAGAAGAAATACCAAGGGTGAGATAAACAGACAGATATAGTTAATAGTAGCATATTCATAGATGTTGAATGCAAACATGAGTAATAAAGTCAGTGTGTGGATCGGGTGAAAAAGAAAATCAAAACTAACAATGTAATTGTACGAGAAATAAAACTATTCTGCAAAAACGAAAGAAAAGTAGGAGGAAATTCGTGCATGTTAACAGAGAGGGGGGTGTCTGTATTTAAGGCCGCGAACGGGCCGTGCTGTGGACGGAGTGAGCTGCTTACAGATTACAGGCCGAAGATGGGAACGGACGGCTGACAAATCAAGGATTAATTATTGACTAAGGCTGTCAAGATCAGCCTGCTCGTCGACTCGGACAGAAAACAAACCAACGATGACAGTAATTAGCGACTTCAAAACAGGCACACACTTGCTGGCCTTTTTTGTAAATCTAGAGCCACACCCGAATTTTAAAAGAATCATCAGCAACAACTCGGCAATGCCAAGCGGTCTTGGTCGAGCAGACTGGTCGGGAATCCAGACCAGCAATAACACCAGGCTGAGTGACTCACGCTTGATCTTATAAACATGAGCAGCCCATTACAAGTGTGATGTGTTCATATAAGTCCAGTCTCCGGTCGGCAAGTCTGATCACAGGGTTCGTTTATGGTCGATTTACTAATGACAGAGACACTAGACCCTAAGTGAAGCCCAAATGGTTGCAATGGTGGTGCCACTTGTAGTGTACACCAGGACTACTAGCATGTTTGTTGGTTAATTTGGGTTAGTTTGCTTTTAATTATGTAACTTCTCTTTCGACTGAAGCCTGGAGTAGGCTTTCAGATGTGCCTCCTACCACTTGGGTCCAGTGGCGCCTCAGGCAGATTTTAATTGAATGGGACACACTCCTTGCTTCGAGTAACAAAACTTACGTTTCTATCCGGCTTAAGTTCTACCAAGCTTTCCACAGATGAAACTGAGAAATATGGATTTTGAGGTATGCACCATTAGGTAAGAACTATAGTATGACTTGGCAATGTGTACCATTATATACACATGAGGCATTGAATATTTATGAGGAATAGGGACATATACTGTCATAGCGTCTAACCCCAAGCCTAAACTTCTTAGATATGAACTGCCATCAACTTTGCTAAGGCATGATATGGTTCCGAAACCTCTGGTAAATGCTCAACGATGATAAGGATTGCAAATCGCTGATATAACTGGAAACCCTGCAAAACCAGATAACCGACTGTTTTCTGTAAATTCAAAATTGATCCTCAAATTACTCTTTGATCTTAATCAAGAATAGAAATATTGTTCAGAATCGTAGTTCTTTTAATATTGTCGATTCATTTCTTGGTAGCATATGACTCAGGGTTCATCAGAAGTGGTCTCCAAGACGTAATTTGTGAATCCCATTTTACAGATAATTAGAACATAATTCATTAACAATCACAACTTTCACCTTTCCTACTTGAGCACCTCCTTTGTGACATCATGTGACATTTCACTGGATTTGGGACCTCGATTCACAAATACTACTGATAGTACCTGTAATTATAATCCTTGTGGTATTACAGGTAAATACCATTTCCCCGCTAAAAACCACGAACTATTCCTTAGTTCACGTGTTGATATTATCAAGCACGGACTAAATGCCATGTGAAAGAGCATCTTAATGTCGGCATGCATGTGAAAACAACTTTCCTCGATCTTTTATACATTTATCAAGGATAGTGCATCGCTTTATTGTACATCATATCACGACGCTCTCTGAAAAAAGGCAGAAACAAGTTATACGACATTCGTCAATAAAAGGTATATAAATGATATTTTGTGCACAGAATATAATAATCCTGATATCAAGGCTCTGTATGATCTACGCTGCGAAAGTATGAATATAGGTATGAGACTCTCGTGATTGTCCCTCATCTGTCAAACTGTTTCCATCAGACGACATTTTTCTTCTCTTAAAGATGGCGGACGTGCACGTGACACACATCCTCACTGCGCAGACGCGAGTAGACACGAGAGACATGCGATAAGGGGACAGTCTCCGCCAGCCTCAGCCTGGTCCACACGCATGCGCCGAGACACAAAGCCTCGACGATCTCCGCACCAAAACAAGATGGCGGTGAGCACAGCACAGCGTCTGGTGCGCGTGCTCCGAGTCTAGATGAGCAGCTCGCTGGCTGAGTGACTGCGAGGTAGTCATGCACGCACATGATTCCTGTGTTCCATGTATGTTCAGGAATGCTGTAAGATACCAGGCATGAATTGTGATATACTAACTTTAGCATAATGTATGTATTCTGACAGGTTAATCTAGCGTGATGTATGGACTGACCCACAGGGTACTCTAGCATAATGTGTATGCATTATGACACAGGTTCATCCGGCATGATTTATGGACTGTCATACAGGGTATTCTAGCATATTGTTTGCACAGTGATACCGGTACTATACCACAATATATGTAGTGTAGTTTTTGCTATTGAAATAGATTATGATCTCACATACTTCTTCCAGCAAATAAAATCTTTAATAATGCTTGCTTATTTCATGATATCTTTCTTTTGCATTGTAAAATCGCTGATACTGTTACATGCAATAATGTTCGGTAAAACTTGGTGATATTGTACATCACATGATAATGTTTAATAAATCTGAAGCCTGGTATGTAAACTTGAAACAAGGGAGTTGCCTAGGTGTCCTATTCGATCCCTTCCGAGAGTTCCATTGTTTATACTGATGTGAACCGATTACCAGGTATCTATGTGTTTAATGCTTAATCGATGCTGAAACGGTCTGTGATCACTTGTATCACGATTTCAACGGACTAACTTCTTCATAACCTTCAAGGAGCACCACAGTCGGTGGTCGGTAGGCCAGACTTATGCCTCCTCTGGGAAATGCCAAGTTAAAGGAAGATTTATTGGTGTTTTATGCCATAGCAACAGACAGAGTCATTTCACAGCAAGATTGAATCTATGAGACGAGGATGGCGCACGGGCAGAAAGCAGAGTGGCATAGCTGAGTCCCGAACGCGGAACCCATGATCTGCAGGTCTGTGCGCTACTGACTGAGCTATCCTGCCACCATATAGGTAAAGAAGATCTCCTGCCCCGGAGGGAAATGAAGTGGCTCTTGTAGATCCTCAAGGAAGACATTAAAACTTACGCAGGAGTAACTCAGTAGGAAATTATCACAAAGCCTGCAGGGTTCGATACAGCTCAGTAGAGATGTATTGAAATAACAGATACCTTCCAGGAGGTCTTGGACGATCCTTGCAAGGAGACTAGCAGACAGGCCACCCCCACGAGGATGACAGAGTGATGAGCAATATTCTGAGGCTCCATATATCCGAGACATGTCCCACGATCCAGTTGGAATCGTTGCATAAATCTAGGGTTCTTTTTAACCTGAAAATGAGGCTCGGCCTTTCGCATTAGATTAAGACCATCTATTTCTGGAAAAGAACTGGTGATTACAGTCAAAATAACACCTTATTATACTTTATTTTGAGAACTAGCTTCATTCAGGACTGCCCACTAGCTGTCCTTTTAGAACTTTCGAGTTAGAACTATTTGGAGAAGTCCCACCTTCAAGATTTCGTTATCCTATGTCCACCATAACTTGTTCCTGTCCTTTCCCCAAAGACAGTCCATGGATAATTTCCAAGACATATCCTGGATTATTCAACGGACCCCAGGGATCTACTTTATGAAACGATATTTGGCTTGGATCGTCCAAGAGGTCCTTCATCTTGAGTTAGATCTTATCGTCCAGCCCTACGATACATCCTGGATTATTCAACAGCACCCTGGATGATGGTTGTTTGATTGATGGTGTTATATGCAAAGTAAGAGCCTACACCGTAGCAACAGCCGGGACCATGTCATGGTGAGATCAGATCTATGAGATAAGGATGACAGACAATTAGGGAACAAAAATGCATATCTGAGGCTTGGATCCCAGAATTCATATCTACAGGACATCACACAATCCGTTGAGCTACCCCGCAGTTTCCATGGTGATTACGGAAGAAGTATAACTTCAAACTCCACCTAACCTTCACAGTATTTCTAGATGCTATCATCATTTTAGGGTAATGACTCTGCATTAACCTAATGAATAGCTTTTGATTGAGAGGTAATCTCACACTAGTAAGAAAATCACCATACAGCCGCCCACCCCTCGTTCGTCCATCCGTCGTCCTCTATCGGCCGGTAAATTCGATCCTACACCGGTGACTATGCGCATGAGCGAGCGACGGCTTTAATTAGGTGAAGATGACGCAGGCAAAAGGACGGCGATAGAAGAGATGGAAAAGATGCCCTCCGCATTGACGTAATTGAAAGCCCTCCTCAATGTAATTAAGCCCTGCCAGAAAACGTACACACCGCCTACGGCGCTAGCTTGGAGACGTCACTCAATATGGGGCAGTGTTTTCTGCGACAATTATTGATCTTTATATATATGTATGTGTATGTGTGTAAGTGTGAGGCATCTGAGTTGTCAGGTCTTAAAACTAATTCAAATACTGACACTTGGAGTGCGTTTGTTTCTGTGAGCAATTCGATACGGTTGTTAAGCTACCTCTCTGATAACTTTTGTTTATCAGTAGCGAAGAAAAACATTGAATACACATCTGAATATGTATATGTGTGTATATATATATATATAGAATATGTATATATATATATATATATATATATATATATATATATATAGAGAGAGAGAGAGAGAGAGAGAGAGAGAGAGAGAGAGAGAGAGAGAGAGAGAGAGAGAGAGAGGTATATATATGTGTGTCTAATGTATATATATATATATACCTATAAATTTCGCCTTGGATTCCGAACCTCTAAAAAATAACATCTATCCGATATTTACGAAGCGTGTAGTGCTCCTCAGAGGTGCCTCGCACGTTCATTAACAGGTAAAGGGCGTAACCGATTTCTATATTCTTTGTGCAATGAATCATTGCAATGTCCTGATATATCAAGAGCAATTTTGGTATCACTGTGCTGTATGCCCTGAATATTGTCCAATGACTACCTCCCTGCTATACATGTATGTGTATATAACACATCACACATCATCACAATGATTTGATCACCTGCATTTCAACCAATTTCAATATTGATAAATGCGAAATTTGGCACCTCCAACCAAGAAAGTATGCTTCCAACAAAATGAAAACAGATTGACACAGTTCATACCTATCATACCAAAGATGCTAGAAAATGTCCGCAATTATTACACATGTACCTCCTTATAATAACTATGCGGAGCACAGCCGATTATTTGTGGACCTCAGTGGGGACTTTCATATAATTGTATTGTCTAATGCGTATAGGAATTCATATCTCATATAATAGTTTTATGTGTATCCACAGCTAATTGTGGCAAATTGAGGGTTCTGCCCCAACGTATAGACCCGGACAAGGGTGAATCACACAACCTTCCGCAGGACCACCATTAGGTAGCAAAGCTCTTTACTGCGTTTCTTGTAATATTCAAGGACTATAAGTCTGGAGGTCATTCTAGACCCCGGAATGTTGGGAATGTACATCACTTGTATTACAAAATACCAGGTATTCAACTGTGACTGTTGGAGTTACAGTGCGATTTCTGTTTCCATGTGTTTGTGTCTCCGTAACAATTAGGTTGAAGATTATGTATCCTTGCTATGTGTGAACCTTGTGTCAATAAACTATTAAAAGAAAGACTTTACTCACGCGCACCGCCGATTCAAACGCCCGCCCTGGAGGATGATGGAGTATAGAGCATTCCCATGATACTACTGATAGCAGTGGTAGGGCTAAGGCCTTCTACTGTAATGCCTACAATACAATCTGACTGCTATAAAAGAGTGTCTATAGTAATGTCTATAGAATGAAATCTGACTGTCATACAAGGATGTCTACTGTAATGTTTATAACAAAAAATCCGGCTGATTTACTTGGGTGTCTACTGTAATTCCTATATAGCATAACCACGATGATTATACATGGCTATATATTGTAATCCATGCAGTATTAAACGCGACAGTCATAAACATGTCGATTGTAGTGTTTATAGACTCCGAATTAAAAAAGGAAACGTAGAGCAACGTAGCACGTACATGTCAAAAGATGTTAAAAGAGAGGTGTAATATCAGCAGCTACTACGGTTAATCGATTTCAATATATTTTTTGCAATTATAGATACTTATAAATGATTAATGTCATTTAGTTCTAAAGGCTGAATTCACGAAAGGGATGTTACAAACGATGCAATGTCTGCCAATTCAACCTCGTTCAACTGCCAGACTTACCAGTCTTATCCCATTCTTATTATGTTATAGAAACGTTAAATAAATTTCATTTTCTCCAAGTTCAATGTTGAATTTGAAGTAATTTTTAACTTGACAGCAATTCCACTAGAACTCGAAACATACATGTACTCACAACTCATTAGGAAAAATATTCATAGCTCACAAAATTGATAATAAAGGTTACCTTTATGGTTATCCTATTCGGAAGACACACAAAAAGAAATATGAACATGGAAAAATAGCTTCAGGAGTGAGAATTGACATGTTCTCCAATCATAGGTCTAGGTCAAATGATCTGGAGGGAGAGTGTCAAAACCTTACAGGTAATGGTTCAAGGTACCATGAATTTAACCCAACCATAGCTAATGTAGTGTAGGTCTGGCGGACAGTGTAGTCCATTGGATGTTCCTCGTGGTCTCAAAACCCACCCAGACCAGGCGGCCAGTGTAGGCGGTGAATTTTCCTCGTGGTCTCAAAACCCACCCAAACCAAACTTAAAATTACTACTTCGTTGGCCTATTATTCACATTTTCAACCTCATTCAACTACCAGACTTATTAGACTTATCATTTTCTTATCATGTCATATACAAGTTAAATGAATTAGATTTTCACCAAATTCGCAGTTGAATTAGAACGATAATAGAGGCATCACATTTTGGACCTCCGCCTCAACACTTGTTGTTCCCTTGGGCCTCGTTTCGATGTCCAAGATGGCAGCCCCCTGGACAAACCTCAGGGACATCTCTATCGACTTGCCCCTCATACGTCTAGTCCAAATAAAGAGGAGATGGAAGTAGCGACAGCAAGGCAGATAAGGGACTCATCTGGTTGGTTGTAGGATTGCAATAAGGTCACGCCGGGAAATACGCATGTGGAGGTTAGAAAGACACAGAGAGTAAAAAGAGAGTAGTAGCGAAAAGACAGAGTACACGAGATCTGGAGAGAGAGAGAGAAATAAAATATGTAGAGAAACAGGGACAGACCAGACAGACAGAAAGAGGGAGAGGGAGTGAGACTTTGAGGGACAAACGGATATGATAACGACCGAAATAGTGAGGTAGAGAGAGACATAGAGAGAGTGAGAGAGAGAGATGTAGAGACAAGGGATATGTGATAAGTGAAAATGGAGAAATTAAAAGTAGACAGAGACGTAGAGAAACCACGCGATAGGGAGAGAGACGCATAGAGATGGAAATAAAGAAAAAGACGACGACGAAGGGACAGGAAGAAAGATAGAAGGATAGGAAGAGAGCGAGATACTTAGAGAGACACAAGCAGAGAATTGGGAAGTTATAGAAATATATAGAGAGGTACATGGAGAGAGGGAATACCAGAGGCTGAAGTCATAAAGATACCTATCACATCTGATAAGAGATGCCTGTATGATGGAACTTATCTGACCTGGGGGGCGGAGGACGGTGGCGCCATCTAGTGGGCAACGTCAAAGCTTGGAGGTGTCTAGCAGGACCAGAGACGCCCTCCGCGCACGCGCACACCAGCAACTGCCATTCCTGCTCTTTAGTACAACGTCTGAGAGCAGAGACCATATATTAGCCACGTTTCGGTCTGCATTCTAGATGATCTGCATGTCCCATTGCCAAACCAGCGTCATATCCCGACAAGATCCAAATTATGAATCATATATAAAAGGTTGCCGCCTCTGCTACATTACAGATATGTCATAACCACATCAGGCATAGCTATCCCATCTATGTAAGAGACTTATAATAACTAGCTCCTTTTGAAAATTGAATGTATACATCGATAAATCAATATAGAAAACAGCACTGTTCACTCATAGACACAAGCCCTCCATTTCGTAAAGATTTACCTATCATGTTAAATGATATATAAGTTTGAAAAATATGTTAATTATATCATCTTTAGCAGAAATATGTGCATTATACCAACTTGGCCCAATACCTCTTAATCTCATCATGAATCATGTCTCGGCTTGATTTGATTTAAGGACTGAAATCATATTTCACTAGAAGGAGTGTTCTGAACTGAAGTGAATAAACATCTAAATAGAAGAGATTATCTCTATCTATGAGATCTCCCACTTTCTATTAATAGTCAGAAAAGCGGCCAGGTATTCTACAGGTTGACGATAACAAAATTTCATGATGAGATCTAATAAAACCGCCATAATTGATCAGCTGTGCATCTGCTTTGATGCCAGGAATTTAGCCCAGATGTGAATATCTCCTCCGGTTGAGATATGGTGAATGAATCGATAAACTATGTTGCTCTAATATGGTCCTGTTTCATGCATATGGTAGATTGATGAAGAGAAAGTGGCAAACTAAAGGACTTGGTTTATTTCATCGTTCCCTTAATTCTGACGTAATATATAAGGATAATCGTTACTCTTACCCATTATTTTCACATACATCTTCCTTTGCTCAAATTTTATCTTTTAAATTATATCATATACAACAGAAACGCATGTACATAGATATAGCAGATAAGCCAGAAGGAAATTTAAAAGACAATATTGCTCCTAAGGCCTGGCGTCCACCTACTACGATATGGCTCTGATATGGTCTACGATGCACCTCCCGATAGAAAATCTAAATCGCGTCGGAAGGTCACCTAATATCGGGGCAGTTGACCACCTTTGTGCGATTAGACACCAATTAAAACCCCATACAATGCGTGGCGGATTGGAATGTCTAGACATATGTCTACGATTTTGCACCTTCCCGATATGTCCCGATATTTGCTTTTCGTATCGGTGCCATATCGGTAGGTCTAAATTTCTATCGTAGTAGGTGGACGCCAGGCCTAATTCTATCAAGGTACCATAAAGAGAACTTTGTTCAATATCATTTGTGTTCATTGCAACCGAGAATAATGTGAGACGTACAATAAAAAACAACTTGTAAAATGACCTCCCCCCCCCCCTCCAAAAAGGAAAGAAAAAGAATAAATGAAAGACGTTCACACGCAGCTGCATCTCAGAGGCATGCGGGATCGGCCACCCAGACGTCTACAGATTATCACCAATTCCCACGACCAGCGAACAAACGTAGTTTGGCTCCAGTCTAAGGTGTTGATGGACTCGGCTGGAGCGCCTGAAAATGTCACTGGTTTGGCTTGACCTTCTAGGAAATGGCAGTTTGTTAAGCCAATGCTAGAGGCGCTGCCGCGGGCTACCGCCGCCAGGGGCCGCTACTGTCTGAGGCGCCATCTGGTTGGAGAGGGACAGCGTGGGAGTGTGCATCTGCTTTACAAAAAGAAATCCGCTGATTACTGGTCAAGATGCGAGGTTGCTGCTGACAGAGTGGCAGAGACTAAGAGGAATTATAATCATTAGTGAAGACCTGTGTCATCATTGAGGCCTGGGCCTGAGTATCCCATCATGTGTTGATGTGCTAGTTTCTGTTATGACAGCTACATACAATCACAAATCCACAGAGTAGCTGAGGCGAAAGGTGAACACTTATTACGTTCTCATGTTGGTGTATGATTTCGCTGCTGGCTCCACAGCCTGAATTGGTTGGGGACTTCTACGACTATGAGGCAGCAATGGCGTACGTATCCATGACCATTAGGGGGAGCAGTAGACATTATGGAAAACCCGCGCTGTTGTTAGGCAGCACAGAGACAGGAAGCCACATGGGAAGCCAAGCAGGAAGCCACTCGGGGTGGGGCAGTTAGGCAGGCAGTTGGCAGTGGGTAGTGGAGCCACGTGCGGGGCCGGCGGCGGTGACGGACGGCCGGGCCGCAATGACGGCAAATCACGGCGGCAGCCCGGGGCTGGGAGGGTGTAGGAAGGGTGTAGGAAGGGGAGGGGGAGGCCATCTTGGCGGCTAATTTGGCGGCTTGTTTCCCACGCATACAGAAGGCGACCCACGTGCAGTGAGTGCCCCAACTGCAGCAGGGAGACGTGTTAACCCATGGCGTACCGCCGCACGCGTCGCCGACACGGTGCTGAGCAGTGAGTGGCGAGCGGTGAGCTGCTCCCCGGAGCTCGTCAGGGGATTTCTTTGAATGCAAGCGAGCTGCGCATACGTGAAGCCGTATGAGAGTCTATCTGGCATTGTCCCTGTTATACGCTATATTATGTATTCCCTCTCGCTCTCTCTCTCCTATACTGTATCCTGGCATATGTCCCTCTTCTATACTGTTTTCTGGATCCTTTCTGTATCTTTACTGTATAGTGACCTCTTTCTATGTCTCTCCTATACTGTATCCTGGCATATTTCCCTCTCCTATACTGTACCCTGGCCTCTTTCTCCGTCTGTCTTACACTGTATTATGGCCTCTTTCTCTGTCCTGCTCTTTTCCTCTAGTTTCGCTCGTCTCTGGAGAGTATCCTGTCTACATGTATCCTTTCCCTTGTTTCTGCCCTTTTCCCTGTCTCTATCCCTGTCCCTCCTGATACGTTTTTCTCTCGCTCCTGGATATTATTATATACCTATGGCCGTAGGACCTAAACATACTGCCCGCTGCTACCCATTACATATATATATAGCATGACTAGCTAAGATTTAACCATTTTTAGGTATGAGATAATACGAAAACGGGCAAACTGTCTTAGTACGTCAAAAAACTTGTTGAGCCAGCATCGGGACATATCTGATCAATAATTTTACCTTTTGTCCTTACTTTAGTTTCTTTAATTTCCCTGTATCACATGATCCTATACTTGTTCTATCACTATGTTGTCCTTATATCAATTCATACACCTCGGTCAATCTATTACACACTCTCTCCCCCTTCTATCTCTGCCCCCCCCCCCCCGCCTCCCATCTCTTTCCCTCTCCTTCTATTCCTCTGCCTCTCTCCCATGATCCGATTGTCTCTAACCTCTGTATCATTCCCTCCCTATCCTTATGCCTTGACCCCATAAAGGGGCAGTCCAGGTTGTGGGTGCGATGCATGTGGAGTCTGTCCTTGGTGGAGTTTCGGGCTGAGGGGACCAGGCCGCGGGTCCCAAGGATAGACGGGCGGCCCGGCCACGCCTCGACGCCCTGGAGTGGCGTCGGCTCCCGGAAGGGATCCAGGGCGGCGGCCGATAAGGCGGCGAGTCGGTCTACGACAGCCGCCCGCCTAGATTAGCACATAATGCTGCCGGGCGCCCGCCGACAGCGCCCGGCGCCCACCGCTCGTAAAGCGCGGTCGGGTTATGCCGTTTCGATACGCTGAGTGATGCGAAACCCCCCCACTCGGAGGGGAGAGTGAATATAACTATATATATATATATGCAACCCCGTGCTGCTGTATATGTGGAGGTGTGTGGCTATGGGGGTAGCGGGATGGCACGACTGCGGATGATGTAGGAGGCAGGATGGGGAGGCGCCTGGAGGCGTCGGCAGCATTTCTCGCTGTACCTCCAAGCCTGGACTAGGGTCCGAGGTGCCGCTTGCTGTATACCGATACGCCACACACTGTACCGACATGCTGCTGGCTATGCCAGCTGTGCAACAAACCCACACACCCATGGGCCTACGCACAAGCTCCTGGATTCAATATGGAGTCAATGTCGATTGAGCGCCATGGTAACAAAGTGAAGCGACGCCGGATAGACGCCCGTGAGACGCCTAGAGATATGGGGCATGCGCAGACGTATACGCGGCTTTTTCCGGCCGTTCGTGTCGTGCGCGGCGAATGTCGTCTGCTAGACTCTGGCACGCGCTGCACGAGCATACCTCAGTCTCGCCACACGCCCACGTTGCCATGACAAGAAATGGAAATATGAAGTACGCATGCGTGCTGCAAGGTCAACAGCCCACCATATAGGCTTCCCATCATGCAATGCAGGCCTGACTGGTACAGCAAAGCAAGTGCCATCAGTCTGCTATTCGGGGCTCTAGACAAGATGTTTTCTTGCAAAAGGCATTACCGTCGACATGTCGGAAGCTGGGGCAGTGTTGAATTCCCTGTACCAACTGTCCATAGAAATTCATGCAAAGTTCAATAACCTTTGGTGTAATTAAGATGACGGGATGTTGTTTGCGCATGTCTTCAGAACCTAGCATATGATTAGGCTTTAGGTAAATGACCGCTTTAAGACAATTGATGTTTATATATGTCATTAGAATAAGTTAGTCTTTACCTATGATAAGAACATTTCTGTCCTAGTAACAGTAGCATTTCTGCACATAGGGAACACCACGGGCGGCCAGGTCGGTATTGTTGTAAGGAGTTTGTTAGCTGCAGCTGGTAATGTTTGCACAGGGTACTGTGGCCCGTATATATGTCTATATATGTCATGGCCGATTAGATACCTATATGTAGATACATATCTACGCCATACGCCCAATACAGCCATAGCGCCTTCGGAGATACGCGTGCAATATGTCCTCTACGCTTTCTATGTGGGCGCCCAATATGGACATATATTTATGAAAACATTAGTAGACACAGCCTATACGAGCGTCTTCGAAATGGTGTCAAAATTAATAAACCCAGTCCTGTGTACATTATATCTTTATTGAATGCTCCTTATGATTCATTAGATCACAGAGTGGCCGGTTTTATTGTCTCCATCTATTTATTTCTATTTCCTTTTTGTAATTTTGTAGATATCGAAGAGAATTAGAATTACTCTCCTGTATATCTGCCCTGTCCTTGTTTTACCGTCTACCGAACTACCTCTCCAGTCTTCCCTTGACATCTCCCCTATCAATATATATTAACTATCTATGTCTTCCTCCGTATATGCGAGAAGGCAAGCAAAGTCACCTTCAATTACTGTTTAACTACTGCTATATATCTTCTCCTCTTCTCCACACCTAATGCTGTTTATTGATTCAACATCAAGCCGTTTCCATTTACCTGGATATCAATCGGGAACTGATCATTTGCCCTTATTCTGCTTCCATCTGCCATTTATTCCATTGCTGTACTTTCTCTATTTCTGCTTTCATCATATTTTTCTATCCAATATCTTATTATAATTAGTTGTATTTTAGACCATATCCCAATCCTGTGTATCCCCTGATGCTAATATTCAAATATGGCTCTATTTATGCCCCCGTCCCTATTTCCTACCCCTCATGATCTTACTATTCATCACTGGCGACATTTCTGACTCTTTCCTGATCCCCTAATTTTACTAGAATTGTATCAGCCTTTGTTTCCATCACCTATCTACCGTGTTGCTTCTTTCCATTGCTCTTCATTTCTATCTAAGCCTTAGACCTATGCCGTCCCTTATGTTACTATTCATCTAACGCTCTATTTCGACTGCTTCACCATCCCATATCTCTCCTGGTGCTACTATTCATCTGAACCTTTATTGCTGCCTCTATTCCCTATCTGCCACGATCTTTCCATTCATCTATTGCTCTATTTCCAGCTCCGGCTGAGCGATCACTCTGCCGGCTGAGAGTGCTCTGAGCAGGTTTTGCTCTCTGGATTGGAGCTATTCCATATGAATATTATATGCGTGTATTTGGCTGTGCTGCCTATACAGACAATCCGCGAGCTTTGCATAAAGACTGAACCTCCAACATCGTTCTCCTAACACTGTTTCCCATCTGTAAGCAGCCTGTGTTTCCACTATGGATCGTAAATATACAGTAATCGAAATGCATAATATAGTATGGCTATGGATTTATTCTCTGAATGGACTTATAACACACAGGCGATCGTTTAGTGATGGGAAGCATGCTGTCGATGCAGCCTACTGCTCTGATAGAGCAGAAACCATGGCCCTTCTACCTCTGCTTTAAGTCTGTCTTGATCTATATGCAGCACAGCAGGAAGTCTGCCTTTGATGACCCAGTTAATGTGCGTTGAGATGAAGAAGTTAGGTGCTGTAAAACTGTGGCATGTTTGATGGGCTTCCTACGTAGCATATTTCACACTCACGCCACCTCAGGCCACTGGGGATTTACCCTCTGACGTTTTTCTGCAGCTAAATTCAAAATGGATCAGACGGCCCAATTTCAGTAAGACAGACAACAAACATCGTCGATATTCCACATCACCGTATTCTTCACTGCTTGCAATGTGCCATTAGCTATTATGGATGAGCGGGTACTAATGACATGCTAAAATGCGCCTCCATGAATTTTATATTTACCTCTGATTTTCATTATCTATTTTCTGCTCTGTCAATGATTACTTATGGATGCACAACAGACAGGCCAGCATATATCTTTTGTGATGCTAGAATGAAGGAATACGAAAGACTTAATCATTTGATCCCATATAATCTCGGTGAACATTAATGGACCCGGGGTAACGTATATACTTCATCCCGGATGGTTCTTGTTATCATGGGTGGTGAATAAAAGAAGATTCTGTTCCGATGATTACTTACTGAGCCTACGTGGTTTGGCTTTCTGGATATGATACTTACATTTCGAGCAGCCACCGCATTATGCAATGGATTATGCATATTTTAGGCTGCAGTTTAGGCAGAGTATAATGTTCAGACTTTCTCCCTCTGTAAATACGATCGATTCTCATGAAAATTGGTGCACATTTAACCAATAATCGGTCTTCAGGTGTAGGACAAATACTGGACAAACCACTTATTGGTCGTCAAGTGCAAATACCTCAAAGACTTGCAGTGTCACCGATTATTGCTTGTATTGTTTCTCTTTCTTTCATTTAAGAGCCATTTCTAGCAATGCCAGTTCTTCCAATGGATTACAGAAACATCTTAAGATACATGAATCACAACTTAAGTTCATCGAAATCTTTTGACAATTCAAAGTATTCTTTAATAGTTGGCTGTCCCTCCACTTCTTTAAAGATACTCCTTCTAAATTTTGAAAGTTTAAACAGCCTATCGTTAAAATCTTTTGAGCTATAGGCGGTATGTTTTTCAAAGTCTAGGTACCCAGTTTTATCCAACGATAGTTGTATGGCCATTTACAATCAAATGTTTTTCCTTCGCTATGAATCACCCCTATTGGAAGATGTCTAGTTCGTCACTGCGATTCAAATCGTTATAAGAATTTTCCCGGGGACTACCATCAACCGAGGCTTTTCTTCTCGGCATTTTCCGTCGGTAGGTGTAAACTGGGCCTTAAGGTCCTCAGTCTGACCTGACGTGGACCCCACCTGGTTTTCTGACATGATCCACAACTGCTCGCAGCGCACACACCCGCCACCCCGTCACCAGGGGGAGACAGATACACCATGCTCTCAGTGTTACGAGCAGTACCCTGCCCCTCTATCTGGGTGGATGAGAGGTCAAAATGTCACAGACCTCTTGACAGTAGTACCAGCCTTGTCGATTTGTCACGGAACTAGGCGGGGGATGGGCGAGCTTGCCTAGATGTGACAGAGACCAAAGATCAGCAGTTAATATCATTCTTTCAAGACATTCTGTAGAATGGGTAACTACACCTGAATTCTCATCTCTGATTGTCAACAATAAAGAGCAAAAAATGATTTTTCAATTGAAAAAGACCCCCAAACACTTACAATGATTTAATTCTTCCGCAGGAGATAGGAAAATGTTTTCTTTTTAAACCAATAAAGAAAAATAGTGTCAATTTCAATTTCCAACTGTCGGAATTAGAAATACTTCTTAAGTGTGGTCTACATCGAAATTCAATGTCCAATTTGGTTTTCAGTAAATATTTTCCAGAATGTTCATATTAGCAACAGCCCTCCCTTTATGATTTGTTCTTGATGAGACAGTGGTGATGGTATGTTATAAAATGGTATTCAAGCATGGTGTTTGTTATACTTGATTGATGGTGAGATAAGGATGATACACTTGCAGGAAACACAGCGCCACGTCCGAGCCTTGAACCCCTGACCCGATGATCCGCAGGCCAGTACGCTACTCTCTGATTTATCTTGCCGACTCTTTCATATTGGTCACTGGGTTCTGTCCTTTCAGCCAGTCGACACTTGACATTTGAGACTGTCTGACCCGATGTGTCCTTGAGTGGGCTTTTAAATGATCATCTGTAGAGCATTTATGTCTTATGTGACCTGAGCTACGACAGCAACAAGTCTGGAACCTGCTGAATAATTTAGGAAAGTACAAGACGATCCTATTCTGCACTCCAACAAGACACCGGGATCACCTTTATTCATCACTTTCAGATGACTTTTCATCAGCTCGGACTGCCTTAGTGAACGAGTGTGAATATTATCAAACGATAAACCTCGTACAAGGCCTCCCAACATGTACCCTGAACTTTCGCAGGCAAACCTTATTCAAAAGGTTCCCGGTTCCTAAACTACAAATACATACAGCCAGATTCCTATTTCTCTCAAGCAAGAGAAATAACCTGGCTCTAGCAGTAGTGATATTACTAATACATTAGGATGTTTTTAAAGAAATATATCATTTGTTGAGGCAATGGCATTCAATGTTTTGAAGGACTCAGCTATATATGTTTTCTTCTCCCGTTAAACTGTTTCATAAAATCATAATTTTACAGATTGCTACGTTATCAGCTTCTATCCCAAGGCTTACACCTTGTATCATAAGTTCCCAAAGTGTTCAGTTTTCATTCCCATCTTTTTCATCAATATAATCTCATGTGCTAGTTTTTCGATTATAAAGAAGTATGAAGTGTTCCGAGAACAATCATATATCATTTGACTGTACGATATCCAGCGCATTGTGTTGGAATGGACTCTGTGATGTGCTCATGATGAATTGTGTCTGCTTACATCTGACTGCTAACGGCCCGTCCTGCTGTCTCCCACCCCTACTGGACGATAATGTATACACATACTTCTACAGTCTTTACGTTCTGCATTATTTCTTCCACATCTACTTGATCATCTGCCAGTTGAACTATGATGTCTCTGAGAGGTACGTGCCTGAAGTCGTTCTGTGTCTGGGGGTGTCCTCAGGACTCCCAGAGAGAGAATCTAGAAATTCTCATGGATTCTAACTCAGTAACACTTTAAGCCATATTGCATTCTATTTGTGGGGATATTTAAAGGGGATATTGTCTGAATAGCCAATAGTATTACTTAATTAAATGGAATACCCCGAAATGTGGGTCCGAAACACCCATTAGGGATGGAGGGTCCCACTGATGAAGAGATCTTTTTTCATATTCTCAGTAATAAAGAGTTCGCAAATCTTTGTAGGATAATGACACTGTAAGATATATGTATGATCAGGTGTTAGGGTAGTGTGGGGAGCATGCTATAGTGGGTACAGGTGTAGCTCTCACACGTATGGCCCTCAGCCTGTATAAACACTTTATTGTAGGGTTTCTGGATGCTTCGACTATGCTCCCGGCTATTTAGACTCTTGTACATGGCCAGTACATTCGTTGGGCGACAATCAATGATCAATCTATACAATCCTGTACTCTATATTGGCTTGAATCTGTAACCTTGGATCGATCTGCATGATTACCGGTTATTAGGCCAGCTCATTCACCCACAAAGTCTCTATTAATCTAATATTAGGGATGTTACCTGATACCGGTTATAGACACACGGGTGTATCCATTTAGTGATAGAGAATATGTACTTGATTATCGTAGATGTAACACCAACTTTGATGCTATAACAGTTTTTAGTGCCTTACAGTAATTTGCACTAATTTAGAGCATCATTGGCCATCATCCAACAAGCGATACAAATATCATGAATGTGGCGAGGGGCAATCCATATCCTGTTTCTGGGGAATAATGTTGTCGTAAATGTGTATACCTGAATAAAAAAGAAATAAAGTATACAGGTCCTACGCAAATTTCTGTAAAATTTGACCCCGCCCCCATCCTAACAATCTTGTACGCAATAAAACAAAGAAGGAGTATACGCAAAATTCTTTTTTTTCTGACCCCCACACCCCTTCAGTGCGTACATATATTATGACTGGTCTCAAATTAGGGAAGGAACAGTTATACAAATTCCATAAAATCTGTACAAATTAAAGTGGCCGTTTTGTATTTCTATCATAATCCTAAAACCACAAGAACTAACGCCAAGGATGGGCAATCAATAAAAAGGCACATCATTCAGGATGATGGCATGAAGAGTAACAGTAATGTCGTCTCTTTTGTACTACGTATACTACATATACTTTGAATTGCTTTGAAATATACTAAAAGGGTTACGGAAAATTGGGTCGGTACTGATTTTACCTGTACCTTCACCTAACCCAATATGCCACCTGACAAATCAGAATTGGGATTGTGGAGTGGGGCAAGAGTTCCTCTTGGAGGAAAAATCTCGCCCACACCATGTTACATGTTCAGTTTGATCATGTAAATTCGTGCATCATGTGACCGTTTATTTTCAGAGCGCCCACAAGCGGCCATCTCAGTGTGTTATAGTGACCTAGATGTATGATCCAAGTCTGATTTCTATATCCGCAAGCTAGGGCATACACACCTGAGGGTCGTTTCATAAAAACAATACTAGGCAACTATTGACGAAAGAGGTGATCTCAGCTGTTTACATATTCAGGATCCACTGCTTAGTATAGAGTTGGATGACACCCAACTTCGACTTTCCTTACTAGAATGTAAAAGCCTGCTATGCATACCATTGCTCAGTGGTATATCAAAACCTCATAATATATAGAAACTAGTCTGAGAATAAAATGTGGAATTAGTAGAAACCGAACGAGAGTTAGACTTGACAATGTTTATGCCACGACGGGAAGGTCGCGTATTACTACACGAGGCGTAGCCGAGTGTAGTGAGGAGCAGACCTGACCAGAGTGGCATAGACATTGACAAGTCTAACTCGAGGTCGGTTTCGTATTTATCCTACCTCGTCTATGCTTTTGTATTACTAAAAGATAAATATTGAGTCAATGACCAACAGAACTTTTTTTCATAGTAGCTGACATCCTGCTCTCTGATTGATCAATATTGTTATTACTCTAGTGGCATAAAAAACCCTTTATGTCACGGCCTGCCACATAAAATTTCCCTTTGTTAAGTCTATGGCGGTTTTTTATTAGGGGTAGGATAAATCATCAAAACTAGGTATTGGTCCTCTTTTTCCAATGCTTTCCAAGCGTGCAGATTGTAGGGCTGCAGTAGATCCTGGACCGAGAAAACCCGCAACCAACATATCTCCAGGGGTTCTCGAGAATGCCTTTGGGCATTACTATAATATTAGCTGTCAATCGACCGAAACATAATCACCGTTTTTATAAATGGTTTTTCATAAAACAATATATTAGCCTCCACATATTTCTTTTCATATCGAATCAAAATTCACTTGCCACCTAAAGGCATTCTTATTCCCTCTAACTGACATATCGTCTAAAGGCATTCTCGACCTAAACGATATATATACCTTAAGGCATTCTTATTGACAAACTAGATAGATGTATGACCATTGGGTGTTCTTTTCCCCAACTGATGTACTGTCTTACGACATTCGTTTCCCCATGGTTGACATACAACTGTAAGGCATCGTGGTATCCTCACTGATTTATTAAGGTATTCCCTCTTGCCTCCAACTGACAAACTACTTGAAGGCATTCTTGCCCCAAACTTACATACTAACTGAATACACTCTTGCTCCGAATTGGCATACGACCTTGAGCCATTCTTTCCCCAACTGACTACTACCTTAAGATATTCTGTAAAGGGTTTAACACATTCTACAAATATAGTTTGGTATGGTTTATTTCGACAGAGGGCTAGAGTAGCCTATCAGATGTGACCATTTCCTACTGGTTCCAGTGGCCTGATAATCATTCATGCATCTATTTACAGAGCATAAAAGACATGGGTGTCTCAGACAGAACGGATCTGAATGGGCCACCTCCTTGCTACTACCACCACCACCACTGCCACCACCCACTTTCCCACCACCCTGGATAATTCCACAACCATCCAACCCACAGACAAGCGGAGATTGGTGCGTATTCAAGACGAATTGGGGATCAACTCGGGAATCTCTGCTGGGGATTTGTGAGCAGTGTCTATACATGTCCCTCCTGTACTTTGAGCGTCTTTTTTTTTATCGCTAAAGGCTTCTCAAGACGGTATTTGTTGTATTGAAGGGGGAGGGGAGTATGTACATAGCGTGTCACCTGAGGAGATAGTAGATATACTATGGAATGCGTTATGGTATATAGGTGATCTATGTGTGTGTAGAGGACACCTGTACTGCTTTATACTAGTGAACACACACGTGGTGGGATTGTACGGATTACACTGGAGAAGAGAGGGTTTCTCCTCTGCTGTGTAATGTTATTGACTTGCTGTCTTCGTACATCAAAAACTTGCAGTACAATTTCTGTCAAATTAACCCTATTTCACTTAATCACGGTATGTATAGTTGATGCGGATATAGGCTTATAATAAAACCCTCGAATCCTTGCATGTATATATATATATATATATATATATATATATATATATATATATATTATATTATATATATACTTCTACCGTCATAGATTTCACAGATTCATCTTTCGAATACCAGTACTAATTATCAGCCAGTACATCATATTCGTAAGACAGTTAACCTAAAATAAGTAGAGATGAGTAATAATAAAGGAATCATCCACAGTACATTTACCAATTCAAGATATGGCACTCGCATGCAACAACTTAGTGATAATACCCCTGAACATATTATTAGTTATTAAATGCACATATATGCATATAGATCAGTTTTCATAGCCTCGTTTCCTAGAACCGTATATCTGTACTTTTATAGTCATCACACTTTTGATTCCAACCTCTTGTTACCATATCAGTTGGATAAACAAATCACTGTACACTTAAGATACGCTTTGGAGAGGGGTCAAGCTTTGACACCAGCTTAACTTGATAATGTGAAACGGGCGACGGGTAGGGCCTTAATCCGGTGAGATGGGTGCGACCTTGAGTCATCGAAGATCACACGAAATGTGATGTCTCCACTGAAGGAGTAGAACTGCTATTTCCTCAATTTTAGAACGCATTATGAGGATCTTCGTGCTTCATCATCTTAAGACATTCCATCCTTTCTTGAGGCAAAGGTTCCGGGTGCCTGATTGGAGACGATGTACATTTACCAATGTGAAGTCATTGATAGTGAGCCCCCATTACGCTATTAACAGTTGTGCTTTATCATCAAGTCCAGCAACTTGTATTTATGTCCGGAGCTATATCGAAATAATCATTTACTCTAGCATAATCAAAAATGCCCCTCTTAGGTTTCAATATCCGTGTTTTAGATATCCGAACTATACAAGGAGAATAACTCTCGTGTCAAAAGGTGCAGAGATATATATGTGTGTGAATAGACATCAGAATAATCCAGAAGAGAGTTCCTGAAAAGGTATTGTTCAATGTAATGAGAGACCTTCTACCTATAAAGCTGTTAAGTCAGCAGACGGTCTAGAAAGAAATCTGAATTTAAATGATACATTAATGTATATCGACAGTAGACTTTCTTTTATTCAATAGACCAACATACATTCACCTGTTTAGGCGTTCTTGCATGCTTCTGTAAATGAACCTAGTATGCTAAGTAGCATTTTTCGTAAAAATCCTTTTGAAGCGCAACAGAAAATCTTCACCGTGTTGAGTCTCATCCTGAAATCACAACCAATATGCTCTTTTTTAAGAAAAAAAAAACATAGTAAACTAACTTGACACTTACCACAACGTTTCTTGTCGGACTTCGGCGTACTCTCATTACACTCGATGGCACTGTTGATGAGCTTGACGGACTTTGGAGTGGCTCTCTCCGGGAAGGCCGAGATGCGGTACATGGGCACTGCAGGATCCACATTGTAGGACAAAAACACGATCAAAGGCCCGCTAGCATTCAGCGGGGCCACACACTCATCCTTACTGGCCGGCCCGAAGTCTCCGGCAATCACCAGACGATACCTGTTGCCTGGATGCTGCATGGGGAGCTTCCCCTTGTGCAGCCTGTTCACCTGGAAGGAGGCGTTGTATCGTTCCTCCAGGTCGTTCTGGTACTTGCCCAGGAAGGTGCCTTCGAAGACGATGTCTGAGAGGAAGCTCTTAGAAGCCACATCGTCGAATTCATAGCCGCACATGTGGCCATAGGCGCTCTGCACGTAGATAAATAACCCGAGGAAGATGTACCTGAAGCGGTAGCTGTGCATAGTGATAGGTTGGATGTAGGAGGGGTCCTACCTACCTACAATTAACCAGGGGGGTCAGTGATGGGACTTGCTTATATGGGGGATGTGTAGACCGAGGACTGTCTCACACTGTCTCCGCTGTCTCCTGCTGCACAAATGCACGTGAAATCCGGTGCTGTCTGTGTGATTATATATTATATATCCGCGTTAGGCACGTGAGGGTGTGCTCTGGCCCGGGCTAGCAGACCGTGTGGCCGTTCTGACTGTTACACCGCCGTTGCTTCTTCTGCTGACCGTTCAGCCTCCCCGAGAACGTCCCCATAGCCAGACTGTAGCCGCTGCAGCAGCAGTGATCCCCGCCCTGGTGCGCTCAAGTCCAGGGTGGTAGGCTGGGTATGGAAACAGATACACAGAGGTGCCTGGGACGGGAGCCAATGCCTTTTGCTTCTCACAGAATCCTGAGTTTGCTCCCCCTGCTGTTTCCTCCAGTAGTCTGAGACGTTGCAGGCAGTCCGGTGGACTACTGCTTCCAGTACTACTCACTCCATTGTGGCTGCCTGCGGGATGGTGCAGCAGCTGCTGGCAGTGACGGTGGCGGTGGTGGTGACTATACTCCAGGCGTGGTGCCTCCACGGGCTCCCCCTCCTCCAGTACCCGTGTCTGCTGCCGACACTGCTTCCTGCTCTGCCCGACGCGGGAGTCCTTCTGTCTCTCTCACACACACACTCTCCGTCTCTCTCTCTCTCTCGTCAAGGCCACGCCTCTTTTAGCGTGACGTCACATGCTGCATGAATATTACCGTAAGCAGCGCGACCTGGTGGTAGCAGTGGGAAGCGCTGGACAGGTGTTCTCTGCACGGTGAGTGACTGCTGGAGACTGTGGAAGGAGAGTGGATGGGAGAATGAGTAAGTAAGATAGTGCCACATTAACACGAACCGTACTGATAAAAACCTTAATCTCCTTTACTTAAAATGATACCTGCGGTCGACTGGTAAACTGCTCCAGCTGATAATAACACCCACACAGGATTAACCACACATAACACCTCTTCAAATACCAATCTCCTCGACACCGGAGGTGGCTATCCGGTGGCATATTTTGGAATCACGGCCAACACCATGGGGCCAATTTGAACTTGTAACCTATTGACATACTGGCTATGAGTGGAGAATCCATTTGCCGACAAAAGACTTAAAAATCTGAAAGATCTCAACGATTTGGTTTTCCTCCTATAAATAATCGTTCGGAGATTTGGCTCCATTGAAATTGTGCTGTGCCTACCGCCCGACCTTTTGGACCCGTGGTAAACCCTGTTTGATTAAGATTTATTGTCTGTCGGTGGTGACCAAATTTGCCTATCTCTGTGCTGAAATCAGTCAGTGTTTGTATAAATTCCTACTTTTCATTGAAGGATCAGCGGCAAAAGTCGGCCAATGGAAACATGGCTACAATCCGCTCTATTGTGTCGGGGTAGTCGCTCTATAGTCTTAGGTATATAGGCAGAAAAGAAAACAGGGTCAAGGGTCTAATGGATACTTCTAGAAATCTACCTCTTTCAAAAGTTTTATTTTCTGTACATGGTGCAAAACAAGTATATTTCTGAAAACAAAATATCAGTCTAGATTCATTTTCTAAGAAATATTTAGCTCATGGAGTTCCCCATATTGCGCGTGTTTTCGTAAGTAAGTGATAACAGTATACATTACCTTTGGCTTGCCACAGTGTGATCAAAGAAAGTTTCCTAAATATTGTTTCATCAGTTACGCCTTTCAAGAAGGCCTCATAATGGTCTGCGTAGGTTGTAGATGTGTAGAGCCGGTGGTGTTTCCATATGCAAGTTCCTTTAAAAGCATTTCTAGAACATTTCTTCTGATGGCATGCAGTGCCATAGAGGCAAACGATAGAGCTGAAAAGCAGTGAGTAGTCAAAAGACAGGGAGAGGCGAATTTGGGTTAAATATTTATTTCACATTTTCTGGGTATGTTCCACAGGCAGATGTTTCATATTTTAACGATATTTTTGTACTCGGACTGATCAAACGCCTCGTCTCACACTATCAATTTGTTATTAGTGATATATTTTATGTTAGACTTTTCGTAAAGATCCGCCTTTTATGATGTCTGCATTGTTAGTTACTGTAGAAGTATGATTAAAATATTTGGAAAGTTTAAGTATTTAGATACATGATGACAAATATCCCTCTACAGTAATGAACCGAATAATGAAATGTAGCTGTGGGTGGGTGGGTGGGAAATGCAGTGAGTTATGTATGTCTCTGGCAGCAAAGATTAAGTTTGAAATTTGATTGTTTCAGACTCAACCACACCCTCAACCTAGATATAACCCTCATTGATAGTCCCAGAGTCAGACATGTATAAATAAATGGACAACGTACATGCAACTTACTCATCGTTAGGTCACCGTTTCGACGTCTAGTATATCATATCTAATTCATATAATGAGGTTGCAACCTCAACATCAACAGCCGCACCAACACCAAAATCAACCAACATCAACACACAAAAACACCAATCCACACCAACCAACACCAACACCCAGAGCCACATCCATTCACACCCAAATCCATGAACTAACACATCAACATCAACCAACACCAGCACCCACAGCAACCAAAAACTATACCAACACCAACAACCATGAGCACCAACAACCACCAAAGCCAATACCAGCCCCCACAACAGTCATACTAGCCAACACCTACAGTACAACCATCAACATCAACAGCCATATCAAGACCAATATAAGCCTACATCAACACCCACCAACATTAATCCTCACCAACCAGCACCAACACCCACAGCCACACCCATTCACACCCACATCCATCCACTGCCACATCAACACCAGCCAGCATCAACACCCACAGCAGTCAACACCTACACCCACATTAACACACCATCAGGATCAACACCCAACACCATCAACATCAACACCCACCAACATCAACGTCAGTCAACAACTACTGACTAAGAAACCGTACCCCGATTGTTTTGCGTGAGGTCAGCTTGTGTTGCAACTGACTAAGCTAAAATGTGGTTGTCCCCATTATACTAAGCATAATGTTCTGATACTTAATCTAATGTAGTTATCTATGGTTCTTCCCCCGGAATGGCAGCTTATGCTGCAACTACCATGAAGGGATTACCTCCCACTTCTGACCATTAAGTAGAACCTGAGGTGTAACCCCTTACAAGGGGCCCTGGTTTGTAGATATAGTAAACAGTACCTATTTTCTCACTTTATTTGAACATGAGGATAATGAACTAACGTGTCAGTGACCCATCTCATCTCATCATAAGGTATGGTTGCGCTGGTTTGACCTGTATCGATCGTATTGGAATTTATATTCCATATTTATTCAGCCATGTAAGAGGTTTTTTTTACAATGGCCATACCAACACCCATCAACCAACTCCTATGCCAACAACAAACAACACCAAAAGCCAGATCAACCATCAACCACACCCACTTACCACATCTATCAATGCCAACAGCCATACCGATAGCAACCAACACCAACACCCATCCATTGGTGGTATAAGTATATATAGTTTATACCAGGAAATGGACACTTATACCACCAATGGAAGTACAGGCGTTAGAGGTATGTGGCTGTTGATTTACAACTCCTGGCTTGTGGGAGATTAACGTTCGTTGTTGCCCTTTTTTCAGTCATATAACTATTTTTGTTTTATTTGTAACACATTACATCGTTCGTTCGTCACGCTCCTACGGCTATGCAAATACGTAGATCACACGCTGTTTATGCAACGACCAGGTACGCGGTTGAAACTGCAAGTCGCACCACTAATATGGTTTGTGTTTGTGGTACTTGTTGACTATTTTCTCCAATGTTCTTCTGAGTATCAAGTCAATACATAATAAATGACTCAATTGCTACTTCCCACTTTACCTGTGAACCCCTTTGTGAGACCTCACAAAGTGTTTATTTAGGACTCTGACCTTAACTGATTGCTTTAAAAGCACACTGCAAGAAAGGGCCTCCAAAGCTGCTACCGATTTCTTCATTTATATGAATACCAGATATTTATAAAACGATACCTGGATGAATTATCCTACCATGAAAGGGACATAAGGAGGAAGTGGCCTCTGTGGGAAGGGGCTGCCATGTCAAAATATTCCGTGGAAAAGGTCAGTTTGCACACACAGAGTCTGATCAAAAATTAACTACAACATTCCAGGCTATTTTTTTTCTCGACATAACGTCTATGATGGGAAAATACCAACTTGCACCAAGACAGTGAGATACCGGAAATGAGAAATGGTCTAGTCAGCTGAAATCAATGCTCACAAACACAACTAAACGTAACCTCAGCAACAATACCAGTGCCTTGAAGTCCACCTTTACCGAATTGATTTAATTAGGATGAAGCGCAGCATCATAAGTGTTGAAGACAATATTTACATTGGTATAGTAAAATTCTGTCCCTGGGCGAGAAGGGGGTGGTGAGCCACCTGCGTCTCCGTTGGGGGTGTACTGGTAGTTCTCTCTTCCAAGAAAAAAATCTTTTGGTTCAATTATACGTCCTTTTTCAATATTTACACCTGTATTTATTGATGTGTCATCAGGAGATGGTATATGGGTAGCTTCTATAGATAGAGTATTGTGCTGTCTATCGGCAGTTCATTTAGGATATAAATATTGTTTACAGGTTGAAAACTATGTGGTAAATATGCAGATTGTTCCGCTGACTAATGTCATAATAGCTGCATGCCTGTCCACCTCAATGATTGTCCATAATCCTTGCGGTAATACGGCAATAGTTTGCATCAAAACGTGCAACATATACCCTGTTAAACAGAAAAAAAATCCATGTTTATTCCATAAGTAAACATACGTGCATAGATATTATTAAAGTTGTTGTATGGCCATGGGTTTTCAGAAATATTTTACTTAAGTGTGGCATAGTTTCCCTCTCCAAATCCTTCATACCCCACACATTGTTATCAATGTGTTCACTTTAATATGCGAATGGGGACCTTACAAAGGGGTTCTATTGTAATACAGTTAAAATCATCCTCTCTATCCGTGATGTATGCAGCTCAAGCCATGGCGTTTACAGCGGGAACTCCTTCACGGTATGAATACGCAATAGCGCCAAGAGGAGGGTTTTTATCAACACCCCACAGAGAAGCGCTAACCTAGACCCTGGAGCTCCCCTGGAGGAACGCACCATGCATCATGGGAGGGACGCCGCGGACGTAAAACACAAGCGCCACCTGTATTCAAATCAGGGTACTGAAGCAAGGCAGCAGGTGGCACCTTCCTACCTGGAGCTTAGGGTTTCCATGGCAACTTTTAAGTGCATCAATCTTCTACTGGTGTTTAATGGGAGTTAAGTGTTGAAGATATGTGCAACCCGCTGTCTCGTTATCTCTTAGGTGTATCGTGGATTGGGTAACAGTTACCCATTTTAAGGAGTAATCCACTTTATGTTTCTCTCTCTCTCTCTCTCTCTCTCTCTCCCATGTAACTCATGTAACCAAGCTAATCAAGTTCCCATTTATGGTAACCAGGTAACATATTAACCAGTGACGTAACCAGTTCCTAACAGTATCGCCAGTCACCATTTCTCTATTCTAGTCCAATCTAAATTCGTTTAAAATATGTTAACCCCACCCTATGAAACTAACTTACATTAAGACAAAGTATTGATTTAAGTCACCAATAAAAACTGTAAGACAAAATTACATTTACAGGGATATATTGGCTTAAATTATTTGGTATAACACACTAGCAAAATAACTGGTACTTTCCCTGAATACATGCAGGCATATACTTTCTGAATCTTGTTCTTATACTACCCTGCTGACGAAACACTTTTATCGTAGTGCTAGGGGACTTTACTCTCTGGCCTCTCTCTTTAAGCGGCTGTTTAGTGTTGGGTTGAGTAAAAGTTAATAGGACGTGAGTGATCTTTAAACCCCCAACTGAGGAGAATCTAACAACTCTTGGCGCGATGTATCTCTCCTGCTGTGTCTCCATGGTGTCTGCCGGGTCATGGTAACCACTGGTGCCCCCAGTGTGTGATGATAAACATAGGGACTGTTAAATAGGCGCGAAATACCGCATACTACGTGCTCAGCCCAGACCGGCATGTTATTGGCATTAGCGTGACGACATGATGCATGATACTATCGAGCTGAGGACCGAGAAAAGTGGGTAGCCGGGGACACACCAAGCGATAAACGCAAAAATAAGAAATGGCATGTATGTGAGGTATTATTTTAAAGTAAGATCTCCCACTTATAATGTAGTGTCTCAGATGCAATGATTCGGGGAAACATGAAATAATGACTCACATAAACGCCATTTTGTGTTTTCCTATTTAGATATTTTTGATGATCGTTGCATGTTATAAATACACACCATGCTACACACCAACACTAATTTAAGAATAGAATCCCATTTATTTGTAGTTGTGTATTGTATTTGGACTCAGATGCCTTACTATATGCGGCTTAAAGCCGGTGAAAAAGAAAGGAATTACCACTCGTGGAATATAGGATGATTGTACCCCAATTTATCACCTATCACCTGTCAGGTGTTTCCTCCCTGGCATGGAGAGGGGAATAAACCTAATAATAAAGAAAGGATAGACCCTGTGGGAGCTTTGACAAGGGTTCACTGATAACCCATAATGTAGTTCTTTCTACAAATAAGGAATCACCTTTGTGTTGCTAAAGAAGGATAAAGTAGATTATACTATTACAAGTTCATTCTGGAGGCGTTGGAAGATAGAGCCCATTAGTTCCCAGACGTACCTGGGGGTAGATAATAGCTTTTAGATAATATTCTCTTTTGTCTGAGTCTCTCTTCAGAATGGATGGCACTTGTGATAAGATTCATGTATTGCCTATAGACCACACGTCAGGGAAGACTGAGTTGCTCATTCTAACACTAGCCAGAAACAGGTCGCTCAGAGTGGTTTCGGTAATACACGTCCTTCAGTATTTGGACTAAGCTTATGATCTTATTTACTTTAGGACGTATTACGCGTGTGCCCCGAGGGAGGTATTGATTGGCTGGACATGTTAGTACAGGCTCGGCTTACCTCGTTATTGGTCAAAACTACAACGGCTTTGAAAGTCGATGAGGCTTGTAGTTGTTGAGAAGTATAGAGTGGGATTTACATTAGCCGGCTAAAGCCTCGACGATTTCTGTTCTCTTCCTACAGGACTTAAGTCTCTGCTCGGCCCCCGAAAAAGTAGTTATTGTTGGTAACCAGGAAATAGAAGATTTCTATTCACTGATGTCTTGCTTTTCGCCCGATTTCTGGAGCCCTGACCGATTTCGTCAAGGATTGAGTCCATATTTTACATCTGGTAAATTTTGTCACAGAATCGATCAGTGGTGTGTCCCCAAAAGGTCAGTACACTTTGGCCTGATATAGTCAGTATTTTCTTTCCATTTACTGACTTATTGTCTACCACCAAAATTTGCAGCCTTGAACCTTTCATCAAAGACATGGTCACGCTATTTGAAGGTGGCTTTTTTGTAGCACGGTACTGCCAAATACTGAAATCCTTCATCGTGTCTTTGCGTTCCTATTTTCCATTGAGCGATATTTTGTTATGCGTCACCTTTTATCGGTCGGCGGTTAACAACAAGTCCCTTGGTGGCAGAACTCGTCGAATTAGAAACCCCATTATGCCAGTATATGTCACTTGTTGAATAATGTATTCTTTTTATCCGAGGTCCCACGTTGGACAAACATAAATCACAAAACAAAGTCTTCGTAGAATTCAGATGGCATACAAGGTCACATTAGTCACTGTGAGTACTAGACATGGGTCAACGTTCACATGAAGGCAGTTCATAATAATTTTCTGATACTTTTCAATTCACTGGTCAAAGGTGACTCCACCTTACTTTTCAATGATGATTGGATGAACTTCATCATTGGGCTTAGTCAGTATTTTCACCACTTCGAACCCATACATGTGCAGTTAATGTTAATATGGTGAAATAAACCCTGCATGATATGTATACTCTCACCACTTGGTGCTTTTCCGCATCAAGTAGTGTTTTAGTTAGTTTGCTTATCCTATCGAATATATTCGTATATGGATTATAATCATTTTTACATCCAGTAAATCTAAAAGAAATTGCATACATTTCCCTGCCCTGTGGAATTTTTCCAATGATTAGCTTCAACATCGGTGATGCTAGAACTAACATTCAGCTTCCATCGTTCATCTAGAGTAAAAAAAACATATCCCACACTCATTGGGTGTTTCCAGTGAAGTCCTCCCTTCTCCGAAAGCTTGAGCAGCGGTGCTCTCGTACCAACAGAACACGGAGGATTATGTGTGTTGACGAGGGCTCTAAAAAGTCAATGTTTGCATAATTGAGGGATGGATGCCTATTGCCCAGATCTAAACATGTCTCACAAGTCCTCATAGCTTGCAATAGGCATGGTCCTATCCTCCCACTAAGCTATGTTCAATATGCAAATATTTATTAACCTATCCTGATGTAAAACATTCCTGGATGTGATCGGTTTGGATGTGTATATTGTCGGTTTAGCCTTTTATCGAATATATATGAATAATCTCTATTGCCAAAGTCATTAACAGAGATTTCAAATGCAGCTCAACAGAAAGATCTCTATCAGAGTGCCCTGAAAGAAGGCATCATATTCTTCGTGTCTAGTTGCTAGTCTTTGGTTTCTTTTTAAACTAGCAAATGGCCTATGCACACTTCATAAGAAAATAGGACACTATATTAAAAGGCTAACTCTCATGATGCTATTATAAAAATATCAATAATATCTTTCCCTAATAGTGGTATCACAACATGTACAATATTGACATGGCTTTTGTTTAGTGGATACCAAAGTTAAAGATCAATAATTCTGAGAGAATGCTATTTCATAAATCCTTTGTTTATATATGTTTTATGACCGTTACAATAAACATGACGCGACGACAACAGGTATATGTGCTAAACCCGTGTCTAGGTAAATAAAAGTAGGATGATAGAAGGCCGCATGCTGACTATATGAGCGAATCCAAAATTTAGAAAAATACTCTATAATGCATGTTTGGTTCTGTCTGTAGTCAAGTGGCCCGATTGAGCAATAACCCCTATGGTAAATCCCGGCGATAATTCTGTTAAGTTGTTCAGAAGATAATTTATGTATTCAGGTTGGAATCAAAGGTATGAACCAGGAACTGTTACTCAGACAGCAAGTGTTTGTTATGATATGGTGTGTAATCTTTTAGTGGCGATTCGGCCACACAGGAAGTACGTACTTTGGAAAAACAAGTGCCCCTCTAGATGAATGAGTGCGAAATCAGTACTAAAAGTACTTGGCTTGCACCTATGTTACCTCACTTAATATCCATCCTTGTAAGTATATGTTGTGTCATCTCCTTGTCTAGGTACAAAGCAGTCAAAAACATCACTTACCTTTTTCTTGTGCTATTATTTCTTGATGCATCCGATGGGAAAGAATCTGATAGAGAGGTGTCATGATGCCTCTAAGGTACATCGAGGATTAGTTGGCAGAACGCCTCTATGCAGAATGATTATCCCTTGAGGTGATTTCCAATGAAAGGCGCATGATGCTTCCAGGAACTCCAAGAGAGAAACATCATGATGATTTTGATCAGGAAATCAATATTTTCTAAAAAGGTGGATGGATCTAGCATTTTTCTAAAACACCCTTCATTTTGGGCGCTTTTTATTCATACATATTCCATGCTACATGTGTATCTAAGAGTTAAAGAGAAATTATTCAAACAGAAAAGGAACCTTTAAAGATGGGAGTATAGAGTCATACCGGCTCGCATCGTCTCCCACGTAAGAAATTGTAAAAGGTGGGAAAATGTTCTCTCCTACCTTTCCGCACGATATTACATTTGCGATCCCCTTACGATTGACCACCATGATTATTCCTTATATATTCATTAAATACTGACTTATTTTTCGGCGGTACATCCCCTATAAATTATATATAGCCTCAATCCTTTGGGATGAGTTTAGATACAAATACTAACCGTATGCCAGGGTTGGCCAAACTTATATGGCGTCAGGGACGACGACTCGGAACACACATATCTCCTTGAACAAAAATATTCCTAAATCCAAATCTCAAATGGGGAGTTACTCGTTAAGTGCATATTTAGTCAGCACATCACAGACAAGGAGAGAGACAGAGTTCAGAAAGCTGGGGGAGCTAGGAGCCACGTACGCAATACAAGCCACTGTGTTTGTAAACAGTGGCACCGGGCGTCGCCTGGAATCAGGTTGATGAAGCTCCTCGTCTCGCTCACACCAGACACCCTTCGGAGATGAGTCAATCACCACTGAGGAGCTCGCAACTCTCTCCGCCGCCAAGATCTGCTCTAAGTGATATTGCTATTGGCATACAATAACCTCCACCATTTTTGTTACCTTCCTATGAGAATTCGGTTAGATTGGCCTTAAATGATTTGATGTTAGAGATGCCATTTCATTAGTGCCTAGCAACCAATTTCGATCCATTTCATCAAAAACTAAATCTAGACCGCCAAGAACCACTCTCTGTGCCTCAAGTGGGATTTCCAATGACCTTAATCATTTCTGTTCCGTTTCTGTGGGAATTTGGTCGGTTGTGTAGCCCGAGATCGTTCTTCTCAGCTTAATAAACTAACCATGACCAATTTACCCCTCGCTATACCTCGAGGATTTCCATTGGCCAACAATAATCTCAACCATTTCTCAATCATTCCTGTTAGAATTCGGTTGGTGGTTTAATGCTGGAAATCCATGTTGGTGGCACAGCAGCGCTTTTCCATTGGTAAATCCAGCAGATCTGAGAAATCACGACACATTTAACCAAATACAAAATCAATCTAGGCTAAATTTGTTGAAGGAGCATATCGTCAGTGAAGTGCCCCTAAGAGGTTGACGCTAGGGATTTTCGCTGTGTCATTGGTGCCTATCAAATGGTTTAAGGAACTGTGTTCCATTCCATCAACAGAAAGATTCAAAGTGCCATAGAATCGGTCAGTAGTTACCGATAAATATGTTAGTATCAAATGTCGGCTAAGGCAAATCCCTCGCCAAACAGTACTACTTCATATTCAGCGCAAACGCATGAAAGATGCTCTTCACATAGAACTCTATGACCTCTCTAAGAGCGTGTCACAGATTCTGAACTCCAAGTAATAAGAATGAATACATTGCAATTCCCATAACTCCTGCTAAATGTTGAAAGAATAGATCCTATATGTGTCCAATTTGGAATTGCGCACTGAAGTACACGCATATATGTATGACTCACTCTGATTAAATAGCTCTCCTTTTCGGAGATAAAGTAGATACAGTGTGACTAATATAAATATAACGTGGCCAGGTATGTGTAGCACTTCAGATAAGAGCGGATGATGCACGAGGCATTCTCGCAGCATCTGTATCGGTCTCATCGTGCCTGGTTTTCTCATGAAGGACCAAGTGGATATCAGGTCTTCTCAATGTGCTGATGTGAAGGAATTGAGGTCTACTTACTTATCTAGAATATGTCATTAAATCACAGGAAATATGTATTGCTTGTCGTAGTCCTGCACCCTGTGGGTACATGTAACCTAAGAACAAGTTTATTCTTGGCCATTGCCTTGATCGTTACAGACGGAATTGAGGAATCCCATTTAAATAGACATGGTATTTATAAGGACTCGGCATATCTCATGGAGGAAATGTCCGATACGACAGATTGAATTATGTTTCAAATTTAAAAAAAAGAGAGATAGAAAAAAAGAGATGCGATAGTGCAGAAAGCAGATATGAAGATGCTTCTAAAAGTATTCTAGAAACTAATTATTGAATGAATCACTGGTCGTTGTCGACATTTACCCCTTTTTTAACTATCTCTATTTTTAGCCAGCTTGCTTCTGCACATCATGCCCTTCATTCACTTAAAAACCTTCCTACAATACTTGCACAGTGAGCAGACATAGGAGATCCATCGACTGTTACTTCACAGGAAGATATATGTACAACATATCGATGTGAATAAAGCCTCATTTTCAAAATGAATATGTAAAATAGATCCAGGAAAATGGGGTTCTATTGTTATTGTACAACCTATAATCGAAACATTCTTGATACAATTCAATTTTCTAATGGTGCTTGACCCTTTCCTTACCGAACCCCGATGCAGGTTCACGTCGTTAGATGCCACACACCTGATGCCTGACCAACTTTGTATAATTATGTTGCATGTGTTACAATTGTGAAGAAAATTGATTCTTTTCCACCATAGTTCTCTGTCAGTCTTCATGGTAATAGATTTATGGTAATTATTTATTAATCATCACTTTAATTCACTCTATTCATAAAGATCTATATTGAATCAACTGAAATGACATTCTAACAACAAAAAATAGGAAAATGATGCCATGAGGCATCATTTGCACTAGTCGCAGGAGTGCCTTGATGTATCATGGAAAACAAAGGATACTATCACTGAATCCAACCACTAGATACAGGTTTAGAGTTTGACAGCATTCCGCTTTGTACAATCATGGAAAAAGACAACGAACGAAACATAAAAAGTGTCTTGGGGTCAATATCCGGGTCTCTCTCGGCGTGGCTTAGAGTAGCTCATCCCCGAGACCCGAATGTCTCAGGGTATTTACCGACGCCGCCGAGTGGTGGCGCCACCGTCTGTTATTACCTCCTCTAGGTTAACTGCCGAGCTACCCCTTTTGGCGCCTATCGGAAGCTGCCTCGATCCTTTGGATTTGTCTATAACTTCCGGTTTTGAGAAAGTACTGCCAAATATTCGAAGGCTATTCAATTACGGTGGAACTTAAATTGTTGATCTCGTTGTATTAGGAAAATGTCGTTATTTCATAATCTGGGTACTCGTTTCTGTGTGTGAAAACGCATTTATTGAATCAAACAATAAACTGGATGAAAAAAACATTGCAAAAGTCTATATTTTGAATTCGGCGTATTGTGTACTTTATTAACCATAAATATTGGATAGAGTTTGAACTTGCTGACTGCTAGATTGAGGTTTTTTAAATAGAACAAACTTGAAATTAGACTTTCCTTTATGCTTCTGCATTTTTATTTAGTACCCTAACAACATTCACGAGAATTTAACGGTTAGGTCATGAAGGCCAAGTGTCAGAAAACATGTGTCAAAATCAGTTTCAGTAAATAGCTTGTAGCCTAATACCAGTCTGTCTCTTGTAGGCTCATATGGAGAGTATATAGAATCACCCCCAGTTGTGGGGGTGCCCGAACGTTCACTCACCACATGACTAGAGCCAAAGAACTCAATTTTTGCCTCATATATGAAATTGTATGGGAATATTCTTAAATAATGTCCTATTTTTATATAGGTACAGGATAGGATCATACAGGACAAGATGGGATTGATGTATATTTACAGACGGAGGTGTTTACAATGTAAGACCATGGGATGCTGTTCTACATTTATAGTATACACGAAATTAGTTATATTTTCCCATAGATTGGTGTAGAAACCAAGTAAAGGCCCACATTCCGGTAATGTCCCAGAGTGTTCCATAGAGAGTGTACGGCGCACAGTGCCACATCTAATAGATAACAATGTATTATACTCTCTCAGCTCAGGGGGTTCGATTTTATCTCATATGTGAATACGTTATGGTAGTTTTCTTTCGTAATGTCATCCTATAATTCTCAGAGATGTTCTACCGTACTCCAATATAATTAAACTGTCAAGGAAATGCAAAACGAGATATGCTTACCTAGCTTCTTATAGTCAGTTGACATTAGATTGTCAATCAGAACTTGAAATTAGATTTTACAACTTTGAAGAATTGAGGTAGAAGGAGTTCTTCCACAACACAGAATGCCAACATTTGATTTCCACGAAGACAGAAGAATAGTGAAATCTTTTTATTCCAGTCTATTTTAATCCTAGTTGTCAATTATGAATGATTTTTGAAAAGTAGAAAAGTAGAAAACACCTCAGTCGTTTTAAGTACCTAAAGCCATTTAGCTCTCACTCCTTTGAATGTTGGCAATTCAATATGAAGAAAATAGTGCCCAATATGACTTCTTCATTCCCATATTTTCCCTTAAATGCATACCATCAGATAAAAAGGAGCAAGAAACGCATTTACCGGGGGCCTCTTTCTTTTATGACCATTCTGCGAACGTCAAGGCAACTAATCAGAGTCCAAATTAAGGCTTAATAATGAAGCTAAGTCGTCTTTGAGTCGCAGGGGAAACTGATTTCAGAAGACAGACAAAACATGAGATTAAAAAAGATGCTCTCAGCCTGTGTCTCTTCTGTGGAGACAGACTCCAAGTCTTTCACCTTCTAACGATTCCTCTCTAACGAATCTTTTGAACTTCCCTCTTTCATGGTCTTTAGGCCGGAGTATTTGATCAAGTAATGTCCCATTCTTCTTTGCTGTGCTTCGTCAGATATTATCAAATTTTAACAATGTGTCACAATAATGTCATCATCAATTTTACTTCTGATCAATTAATGTTCTGTTCATAGCTGTACGTTATTGAGACTGTAGTAGCAGTAAAAATTACAATGTGATTGTATTTGTTGTTGTTTTTATTCCCAATATTTACATCCTACATTCCGACAGGGAAGTTCTGTATTTGAGGAGTTCTGTTTTATGAAGAGACTTAATAGCGCGTCAACAGAAATGTTATTTTAACAGTATGAGGTTTGGAGTGTATGTTAATTGTAATAGATCGGCTGTCCCTGTTTGTCCACATTGACATATATTCAAAGGTTACATTCGAAGATTTACGGAATGTGATATGGGCATCTAGAGAGCTATGTCCTCACATACAGTGTATTGAGTGGGCTGTGAGGAGGAGAGGGGGCCGAACCAAGCCTGTGTTTTCTCCAGCCATGAGGATGTGGCCAGTATTTATTTGGATGTGGGGACGCTGCATGCCGGTGGTTCCCCCTTATTCGGAGATTCTAAAACTGATGGCTTTTTAGTTCCTGTTTATTCTATTTTGTCACATTACAGAAAGTACTGTTCCATTTCCATGGTTTAGTCTTTTTTATTATGGTTACAGCTAGATGTTATTGAATTATTTGTTGATATAGATATTATTTTTCTTAATTTTATTTGGCACATGGATGTGAAAAAGATACTTGGCATTGTCGATTTCTTTCAAAAATTAATAATGATATGACATTTGAAATATATAGTGAAAATCATTATGGCAATATAAAATCGTAGACTTTATATAAAATCGAATGAAGGCAAAGGCGATAAATCTTGTTCATAGCAAACACGCAGGTCCCAGGGTAAACTTTGAAAGAGACTGCATAAAGAGAGATTAATGCCATATCCGACAAAAAGGCGTCGTCTATGACAGAATTGAATTAAATCAATAATAGTAATTTCTCCCTCATCAAAACACTTTCCTCCATATTGTTTTGATCCCCCATCATTACCATATATAGGAAGTTAAATTCTAAACGTATCCTTTTTAGTTTGTGATGAGGATGAGTTTAATGTATTCATTAAATACAGAATCTATTTGTTTTGAATAACCAGCATAATCACTCTAATAACAAAACTCCATGTGGATGCAGTAAACTAAACAAGTTCAACCTATGAGCAGACGCGTGTTTAAGTCAACACTTGGATTTATGGTTCTAGACATGGAACCTGGTACAACATATAAACACTTTCCACCCACAGTCTTAGTGGTCAGCCAGTCTCCGCCGACTAAACAATCATGGTTGACCGCCATAATGTTAGTGGTAGAAGGACAGTCACGTATCCCCTTAAAACAGTTCTAGATAAGTGTGATGTACATCTATATGTACTTCAGCCACTTCCTGCATGTTAATGGTCATGGCACGGGTAACGTTCGGCCACTCGCACACTGGTGTAGAATTTTCAGTTATACTGACCCATGTGTAGATAGTTCTGGCTTTATATACTTCGCTGATATTGTGATAGAATAGTGTCCATAAGTTCAGGTAGGAAAAATATGAAATGACGTGAAAATGAGAAAGTATCTTTCTCTTGTTTATGGTGACACGTTGGTGTTAAACAATCCCAAAGGTCATTATTCCGTGACCTGTCCTACCATATTAACACATTATTATCCTTGAGTAGAATTCCCATAGCACAAAGTTCTACCAATCAGATTCATGTCATCCTAATAAAAATAATAAGGCAGCGGAGAATGCCGGGCGAGTAGCGACAGCGCGAAAAAAAAACATCGTAGAAATACCCGGAAATAAGTGAGAAATAGAAAATATCTGTGGACTTACCTGCAGTGAGCGACAACAAGGGAGTTTCTTTTGTTGGAGAGAGAGTCAAGCAATTAAACTGATTTACTGGGATATCGTCATGGTTGCTCACGGTTACCTTCCCCACTCGAAATCACATAGACTCAATAGTAAAGTAATCAGTGTTTGATCGAGCGACAGTCTCAGTAGGTAATGCACCACTAGCTGGCGCTGAACGGTAACTCATGAGCTAAACCACCTAGCTCACAACTGCCCAGTAAAGCACAATATAATCGACATAAATCGATGGCGGCCGTAAGCCACGAGAGGTTGACGCGTAGTAATGCACCGCTGACACTCTTGTATTACTACGCGTCAACCTTGAGTGGTTTACAGAGCCAACGTGAGATGAGGCCAAGATGGCGCATTTTCGACTGTCGCACAAAGTTCCTCGTCCTAGAAAATCTCAGTCGCCATGTGCGATGATTTTCTTTCTTCGAGACGCAACATGAGAGTGGTTATGGCCCCTAAGATTCGAGGTCAACTCTCGACTGTATAGCCCTCCCAAGGCGCTAGCAAATATCATGTAAGGAGGTCAGGGTGAAGGTCAGGGTTTGCTGCGAATGCAGTCATTGGCTACTCGGTCTACTCTATTCCTTATATGGACTTAAAGTAATGGGACAACTCCATGCTGGAGAAGAAGATCTGCTGGGACGACATCTGGGATACTTCCAACATTTGTGTGGTAGAATATGGAATTATTGAGGGGCAGTAAATGAAAATTGTTTTTGAAGAAGGCTTCTAGGGAAGCAGAGCCGGCATCAAGATCCCGAGCATGCGGTAAATGGGGTAGCAGACGTCGGTTCCCGTTAGAGGGTGTGGCCGGATAGTCCCGCAGTTTGCGCCAATGAATTGTCAAAAGAATTTAACAAAACAACAGACAAGGAGGGAATGCATATAATATATCCGCAATAGACGGAACAGCGTCGGTCGTTAAAGGCACATCATATTTTCATCAATAGGTGTCAATTATTAGAGTAGCATATCATAATAGGCTTTTGAATTTCCCCGTAACTGACAGCGCTTGTCTGTAAACCTTCGCTATAAACAGCTAGATGAGAGATTAAGTAAAGGTGAGCAATTAATCGATATCGTGACAGGTAAAAAGAAAGAAGAGAATCAATTAAAAACAATTAAACGGTATAGGGTGCGGATATACCAACCACCAGTGGGTCAATGAAATACTTTGGTCTTTGTGCAGGATTTCCTGCTTAGGAAAACTGGTGATGAGATGAATCTGAATCAATTTGGATATCAGAAATTATACGGTACGTGTCACACGATTTTTAAACTATTTCAAGAGATATGTGAGGCTAAGGATGAAGGGAAAGAACTGCATGTTGCTTTTTTGATGCGAAAAAGGCATTTGACTGTCTCCCTCGGGAAATGTTGTTGCAAAATTAAAGCATTTGTACGGCATATCGGATACAGTATATCTTGGTTAAGAGGTCATTTAACAGATAGGAGGCAACTGGTCCGTTTTAATGGTATCGAATCAAATACAGCAGAGCTACCCTTCGGCATCCCGCAAGGGTCTGTGTTGGGACCTATACTGTTTAACTACTGTGTAAATGACTTAACTGATAATGTAATTCACCGATACGCTGATGATTTAGTTATGTACACAATGTGTATTAAGCAAGGTGATGATGAGAGCGAGGTTTTGTACCATCGAATCATTTCTAGTAAAAAAAGATTTTTTTTTTTAAATAATGTTTATTCCACATTCTGTAGGTTGTACAGTTCTTCCATGGAGATAAAAAAACGAATAACAGAGTTTGTACATCGGTGAGGGGTATACATGATATGGGTGAAATTGGATGATTGGATGTAAGAACTACAAACATAATAAACAATCGTCTCTAGTGTATACGATTTTCCTTTCTCTAGACATATTGGAGAACAATATTTCGGCATCGATCTATTTTTAGTCTCAATTAGTAACCATAGATTCGTAGGAGGTCATGTCTTTTCAGGGTAGCCGTGCCCGTTTGGAAATGTAAACTATAAACTTTAATCTTTAGTTTGAGCATTTTGCCATAGCACCGGGCCTATTCCTCTGGGTCCCTTCTGTGCTTCCAAGTTAGCGGGGGAGGAGTTCTATGTGGAGCAGTGCCCCCCTTTGGGTGCCATACCTCCTCAGTGGCGTGCCAACGTACATCCAAGGGAGTCGTGTACATCATGAGGTGCAGAGGTAAGCATTGTCTTGCATACCTGGACGACTTCGCAGGCGTGGCTGCCAGGGAGAAAGCCACACAGGAAGCGTATCATCATTTCCTCAGCCTGACAGATGACCTGGGACTGTACCTACCGAGGAGAACCCACCACCCGCCGCATCACCTGGACGTCGCCACCTCCACAGTCACCATCCTGGCCGACAAGCTCCAAGAGGTAGTACAGACCTGCTGTGACTTAAAGGAAGCACATGATGAAGACCCAAGTGCAGTCGTTCCTTGGCAGACTCATACACGTCGCGCACTGTACGCGGCATGCCCGTCGCTTCATGGCTCGCCTCTTCACCACGCTTTGGGCTGCTCGGGGGTTGGCCATATCTCTGTTGGCCAGGCCATGCACGCCGACATCGCCTGGATTTTTGCTTAGGAGGAGTCCTATGGTCATCATTTCTTCAGCAATCCATCGCAATAGTCTCCTGCACATCACTGCAGAACAGCAGTGGCATGACGGCGACAATGGATCACTGGGCCTGTCAAGGTCCTGGACGAACAACGACTGCGAGCTATCTCAGGATCCAGCTTCACGGGCTGGTGGTCACGCTTCTCTTACAAGCCCCCCTCTTAACGCTCGGGCATCAGATTTGGTTTCTTGCCTCTCTTTGAGACACCGATGTGCTTCTGGGAGCTATGGGGGCCCCACCTCTGCCTCACGCACCAAGCCACATCACCATTCCTCCAGCCTCAGATCTGTTCTCCACTTCTCTCTGATTACAGGTACGCCAGCTGTGCTTCATGCAAGGATGTGTGCCTCCTACGGGGCCACCCTTGCCCATCTACTCAACGTAACAAGGCCGCCCAAGCCCGCCATTATGCCTCCTTCACCATCGCCCACGTCAGAGACCCCTTCACCCAATGATGCTCGAGGCCTGCTTCTTCATACAGTCCCTCGCTGATGCCCTCTCACTGCCGGGGGCTATCTGGAAGGCATCTCCAGGACGAGGGTGTGGCTCTCTGATCACGCAGGCTTTTTGCTCAAGGCAAGCCGTAGCCATCCTGAAGGGTGTCACTCTCAGTTCCAACCACATCTTGTGAAAGGCTCCACCCATTACAGTCGCCACCCTTCTACGCGCTGATGCGGTCATTGAGGGCAACTGATTGCTTCTCAACATCTGCTCGGCCAAGACGATCGGTCACGGCCGGTCTCCGGTCGTCATTACTCTAGACTCCAGCTTTATAGTTGGTCATTGTAGCTTTAAAGTTGGTCATTGTGATTAACTGCGAAGGCCTAATGACAATAGAGCGGAGAACAATCCGGCGGCGCCACCTTCCACTTGACAGGGACGTGCTGCGCTTGGGAAACTACCACGCCATCTACCTGGTTCACCGTCATTGTGACGTCACTCACCGCTCCTGTCACTTCCGCACATTTGAACTTGTTCCACCCTCCCACCCTATATATGCTGTACGAGTTCCTCATTGGGTTTCTTGTTTATGAAATCTCAAAAATATTTCCCCATGTTTCATTATCTTCATGTCTGGTGAATAAATTTTATGAACCGCCTTCGACGCTTTATAGTTGAGCATTACTAAAAAGTCTATTTGCACCTTCATGTCTGTTTCATTTCCTAGCAGTAAAATACTCAGCATGTTTTGATGACACCATGTTAAAAGCATGTTCATGTCATTTTGAACATTTTTATATAGTTCTTGTTCATCCTTTCCATGTTTAGAAATAACAGTATCGTCCGCGAAAAGAAGCGCTATCTTAGTGCCTCTAATTAACCATCTGACTATTATTATGCACTATATTGGTGGCCCATCTTCTAACAGGTGAACTGTTAGCAGGCGCACAAGCTGAGTCGCCGACTAAGTAAACAACTTAGCCAGTACCTCACACCCTTCACCTCAAGGATACTTGAGTCCCAGGGTCAGTGTTCACATGATCTTTGTCCTTGCAATTTTTCCTTGAGACTGGCAAAACCAAATATTAGCACCTTACCATCACATTTCCGTACCAAAGGAGAATTGTCTGTGAGTAGGGGAAAGGTGTGAATCCCGATTAAGTAATTTCTATACGACGAGATTGAAACACACTATACTATAGATGAAGGGGAACACTGCTACCAAGCTCTAATTTCTCAAAGATATGTATTAATTGAAATATGGCTACAAGCCAATTATAAGCATTTATATATATAAATATGCTTACACGGAAGAATGACATACAACTGGTGATGACAACTTATCTATCTATTCCTGAATTCTAAGAAGTAAATACAATTACTGCAGAAGGCAAAGGGTTTCAGCCGTGAGTG
This sequence comes from Alentia gelatinosa, assembly GCA_950022655.1. Lineage (NCBI taxonomy): Eukaryota > Metazoa > Annelida > Polychaeta > Phyllodocida > Polynoidae > Alentia > Alentia gelatinosa. Next base: position 31,236,026 of record OX465583.1, read on the forward strand.
GAAACGATACTCATGTCTAATGCTAAGCATATAATATTGTCTTCTCTATAATTTATATTTCTGAAATGGGATTATCTGAAACCCACATCGCGGTTCATGTGGGGTATCTATTGTAAAGGTATATATTTTCAGCTATGAGTGGAAACAGTTTTCATACTTGGAGTTTATGATGTCTTTGGTGTATTGATTGTGAAGGATAGAACATAGTGGACAATGTCAACCAGCAATGCTCCCACCTATCACACCTGACCAAATAAGGAAACGAATCAATTCCCTAAGCCGAACTACTCTGTAAATACAGATCCTGTTATTGTTATATCCTCTCTCAGTTTGATCTTGGCGTACCCCTGACTATGCACCTCATGCTGACACAATCCAATGTATTTTCTACGGGGGCGTTTTTAATCTCCATTACCACAGGTGTAAAAACAGGCATTCCTCCACGGTTTGCGGACACCTACCACTCCTCCAGGGTCAGAAGAGTGACGCCACACCACGGGTGTTCCTCCGTCTGGCAGGCGGCCGAGGCTCCGCGATTAAAAAAAGGTGCATCCATATTCTTTATGTGAGAGAGTGCCAATATTTACAGGTATAATGTAAACTCGATCTGGTTGTGTGATGGCATCCAGACATTGCTGAGATTCTCAGATACATTTTGCGGTGACATGAATTGCCCTGCCGTGTCAGCAGGACACTTGTATTTATTTTGTTATTGTATGTGTGTGTACCGTTGCTTATGAGTGATTAGTGTATACTTCCGCAATAGGGGATTTTTAATCGTGGATATTCTGAGATTAATGTGGTCAATGACACTGCGTGATGTGAATATGCAAATACAGCCATAAGCATGTTTTATATAAGAATGTAGTAATCACACTCTCTATAAGAACGCAATCAGAAGCTGAATGAGAAAAAGCGCTTAGAAAAGCTAATTTATATCTGTAAGGCTAACAGGATTATTAAGATTGTTTACCAAAGAGTGGACACGCCTCAGAGAAATTTTCATCCATTTATATGGTGTTCTCATTATTTCCCCCATCCTACCTAATCCGCCCATTATTTCGTCTTCATTCGCACCTTGGCTTCAGTAGTATTACTTAAGGAATTATCATTTAAATCCTTTTTAAGCGGGTGAATGGAATATACATAGCATATTAGAATGCAGAATATGCTAAACCGTCATCATAGACCTAAAAAGCTAATGAGCGTGATTCACAAAGAAAAAAGGAAGCCTATGAAGTGAAGTTGGTTGTAAAAAGGGATATCTTGATGATTCCACTTTGATCATTGCACCCTTGGACTGTGCTGCACTGCTGATCCTCTTTCTATAATTTGTTCTTGCTTTGATTTCACGAAATCCCACCAAGCTCCGCCATCAACAAGATTTAATATCTTTATTCGAAAGCTGGTACAATCGACTATAGGGCACAGAGTGGTTGCTAGTTCTGTCTTCCTCTGCCAGTAAATTGTAAGATAGCACTACTTTAGTCGAGGAAGAACCCCTATCATCTGCTGTTATAATCTTTAGATAACCGTTAGACGAGGCTAAACCCCCTCTATGCCAAGCCAAAATATCTTCTTCTTTATTAAATCCATTTATAACTATATCCACCACCTGATATTTTGTTGGGTTTTGGGGGAAGATGGCCACCTCATTTACACAATAGCTATGTGCCCTATAAGAATGAACGTTTTGTCCCTTTCTAAAAGGATGATCTATTCTGTAAGTTTAACATAATGTAATCTCTTACTATCAACATACTTTTATGATGTTTTACGTGTGATGCTCGTAAGAAAAGAAAGCCAGGACTCCCTCTATGATTAAAGACTGACTTGAGAACAGGTACTCAATACATCCTTATAATGGAAAAATTTAGTTTATAATATGCATGTCTTAACCAAACTATAATACCTTTACCACACAATTCGTAATGATATGCATCGTTGTATTTTTTTCAAAATGAGTCAAACTCCTTTTTATTGATCATATTATACGGTATACATCACTCATGCCTGATATCGTACAACCACGCCACAGTACGCCTATTCGGACAATGACCCTCCAACAACTTATAAGAAACGAGCTCCAGCTCAAAGTCCAAAATGACGAAATAATTCGTTCCGGCAAGGAAAAGTAGACTAAAAAAACCTGGGCTTCATGGGAACTGACCCCGGAAGGCATCTTCTGGTATCCCTCATTCCATGTCTCCTTAGTGTAAGTACAAAGTGCATAATCATTACTCTACGCTCTGTAAGGTTAGAGCAAGTGTACCGCCCAATGAGTGATGATAATGTAGCTAATTGTTTCAATTGTTCAAGAGCATATATAAATATATAGAGGTGCGTCTTTTATATTACATGGAATCGTCGTGGTCGTGGTCTGGAGTGATATAATCATTGTCTCTAATAATACAATATTGATCTCATTACATTATAAAGAAGAGTGACACATGAGTTGGCGCGGGAACTAATATTTTCATTACCTAGCCCAATTTCTTTACTTTTCTCTGGAGCCTGTAATTGGAATAATTGTAAGGCATGCAACGTTTACCCACCTATGACTAAACATTAAACAAGTAGTCAGACGGGAGTAATGAAAAAACAACTATCAACCTGGACAACAATGACGACAAGCCTTTGAAGAATTAGTGATGTGCTTTCCTCTACATCTAGGGAATTAACTGTGCAGCCGAGAACCACATTCTGGAGTTGATACATTGTTGCAATTATCATAACTGCAATAAATGTCAGACACATCGCCACTAAACCTTCATTTACTGGATTTACTGCTACCCGTTTTGCAGTCAAATACTGATTTGGATACACTGTCAGAACAGACGTGGCGATATTAACACTTTTGGAAACGACAAGCATTAGCCTCAGAATTATACAATTTTCAAACTCTGGTGAGTTCTGGTTTTTGGGGCCATTTTGACTTTCTGGCACTAATCGTACCATCATAGGACAGAAATCTTACAATTTCTGACGGGTCGCTTTTTGAAAACTCCAAACTACCATGTTTTTCCACCCTCTCCTGAACGGATTGGTCATATATAAGAATTACTTCAAGTATAAAAACATGGGTATTTGCCTTTTCTACAATAAAAGTCATATGGTCAACTAGTCCTGTAATGTCTAGGCCTTCAGATAGCATATACTTCAAAATTATTAATGACCGTTAATTTTTCAATTGAAGACGATTTCTCATTTTCTTTCATCTAATTGATATTGTAGTGGGATGGGAATCCAGCAGTGTTCGTTTGTTTCACAGAAGGTGGCGCGATATGCCGATCCTTACTGTGTAGTGATTCCGGACAATGCCGCACACGAGAGTGGCGCGGCGGAGACCGGGATTAGGTAATGCTTAGTATATATACTCAGCGTTCACAGTAGGTCGACAGGCTGTCCTCGCGCGTCTCTTCTACGGAACGGATCCTTGGGCCCTCACTTTGCAGGCGGGTTCTCGTAACCTTCCTGGTGGTTAGGCGAATCTTCCGGATTAGCCTATCCAGCGTTACCTAGCACCCATGTGCTAGGGTACTGTACTTGTGGGGAAGATCTTCCAGATCTTTCCGGGAAGTAAGTGATTAATAAACATCCCTGTTTATTAAATGACGTTGTTGTGTTATGTGTGATTAGGTCTGTGCAAACTAACCGAAAACCGAACCAACCTACGTGAGTGCGTAGGGTGGGATCCTGCCTGGAACTAGCGTTCCGGATTGGGGTCATCCAACCTGCTAGACAGGCGGCGACCACCACACTGGTGCCGTGACCAGGATCCTAGGTTGCTTGCACAACCCGGGATTCTTGGTAAATGCACGGATCTGGAATAAAAACCAGATCCCAGGCTGAACAGGAGAGTGAAGATGGGGAGGTAACTTCTCAACAAACTCTTCCGGCCCGGAATGACGACAAGTCTCCAAAACCGGAGGGAGGGGGTGAAACCCAGAAGTCCGGTAAGGAGAAATCTCGGAAGAGAACCGCCACTCAGAATTTGAGTTTGACGGTCCTGAAGAGTTTCAAGTTTCGGATCTTTAACTTGTCAATGGCGAGAGCCGACAAGGTTCCGATGATGCGCCCAGAGAACGCAGCCAGAAAGAATGCTGTCATTCCAAAACCTTATGGGAAAGGAATGGAGTGGGAACACTGGTTCGCGGGATTTTGTGAGGATATACAATGTAATGGCTGGAATAAAGTCGATGCATTGCCATACCTCAAAAGAGCGTTACGAGATGGACCCGGAGAAGCTGCACTTCCCGCTTTTCGCCGTTCCGGTGGTACGGAATGGGATGAGCTAGTGGAGGTAGCCTCGTACTACTGTGGTGAGTTGGTAACGCTGAACCCCCGATCCACTTTTCTAAAGAGGATCCAGGGTAAAGAGGAGACAACTCGCGCCTATGGGCTAGCTTTGCAACAAATGTTGTTAGAGGTTTACCCAGGGACGGGATTAGATTCTCCTGCGCTACATGAAGATCTACAAACTCAGTTTGTGAAAGGACTTCGAGATGATGACGTGAGAGCAGAAGTCATCTCTAAATGGGAGCCTGGTATGAACTTCATGCAGGTGTTGCGAATAGTAGATGCCTATGAACAACGGTGTATACTATTCGGAAAATATGCTAATCCAGGAAAAACTTCCCGGGTTAACATAGTGGGTTCTACTTGGTCACAAGTAGAAGAAGATATCTACGAGTGTCAGGAAGCAGAAATAGAGGATATACTCTCTAATGTCCGCTCGATGGTACTCGGAAGAGGAGGTTTCAATAGACGGGGACGTGGGAGAGGTCGAACCCCTAGCTTTGGAAGGAACAGCGATGTACCTTCTGTGGCAGAGGCAAAACCAATAACCACTGATCCTGAAGGAAATTCCTCGGAGGTTATGAAGTTGTTGACCAAAATCAACGAAAGACTGAATCAGGTGGAGAAAAACCAGCTGGATGTCCGACGTTGTTGGCGGTGCAACAAAATGGGACATATCTCTCCAGATTGTCCTGAAGCCCGGAACGTTACTACAGTGGAAACACCTCGTAGTCTGCCTGCGTTGATGGTTGCCTCTCAGAGTGAACCGGAAAACAAAGAAGGACTGTAGCGAGTGGCAACACTGCGGTCCGGGAAGGAAAGTGCCAGGAAACTCAAACCTGTGAGATCTATAAAAAGGAAAATATTTCCAACTTACCAGAAAAGGGAAAGATACAAAATACGGTCGCAATGATCTGTAGTAAGTATCTTTCACCCGGGCACCCCTGTCTGCAATGGCTTTGTCAACGCGGATGGGATCTTGGAACCTTGGATGGGATTTTACGGTTTATACGACAACCGTCCCCCTTAGGAGGGCGACGTTGGTATGTGCCGGCTAGAATTCAAGGAAGAAAGATAGATCTATTATTAGATACTGGCGCTAGTCGCTCTGTGTTGAACAATGGACTCTATCAGTCTCTTGGATTTGCACAGGAATGTCATGTTCCTGGAGCTTCGGCAAAAGCTGCTAATGGCACTCACATGAGATGCTATGGTAGTGTGATTATTCCAGTCTCAATAGGTAACACTGAATTCGTATGGGGTCCCATACTCAGTGATATTGAAGAGAGTGGAATATTAGGTGTAGATTTCCTCACCCTCTATGGAGGTTCTGTGGATCTACCAGATGGCACTCTCCGACTCAAATTTCCTGAGTTAATGGAAGTGGAATGTATTTGTCGACGGATTTCTTCTTTGATTTCTGTTCGACAAGATGTGGGCATCCCACCTCAGCAGATGGTTAATGTCCTGATAGCTGGGGAAGGCGATTTACCACGTGGAGATGCACTCTTCGAGCCAGACCCGGAACTGTTTTCTAAAAAAGGAATACAGGCCTGGGATACCTTGATCGGAAGTGCCAGAGAAGGATCTATTCCTATAAGTAATCATACCTCTGGGTTGATTAAACTGAAGAAGGGTGATACATTGGGTTGGCTAACCCTAGCTCATGTAGATGGCCTAGTGGTCTCCAGTCCACAGGGAATCACACCTATTCCAGTTTCCGAAATAACCGGGGAAGATGAACAATCTGAACTGGGAAAATTGGACTCAACAGGAAATGATTATGAAGAAGTACGAGTTAGTGCTATCGATACAGGAACGGGATACCTTCCAGTTCCAAGTCCGTTGCACGAAACTCTGGAAACTTTAGTTCAGACGACAGACGCACTAAACAGTGGGGAACGACATGAACTAAGAATTCTTCTGAAGAAAATGGAGTCAATCTTTGCTCGACCCGGAGATCCTTTGGGAAGGATGGATCGAGTAGAACACACGATTGACACTGAAGGTCATCAACCTTTCCGCCTTCCTTATCGACGGCTACCTCCGGTAAAACGGGAAGCTTTAGAAGAGGAAGTAGGGAAAATGATGGACCAGAAAGTAATCATCCCCAGTGCAAGTCCTTGGGCTAGCCCGGTGGTAATGGTTACTAAAAAGGATGGTACTTGCCGATTCTGTATTGATTACAGAAAATTGAATGGTATCACCCAGAAGAATGCCTACCCAATACCCCGGATCGATGAGAGCCTCGACTCTCTGGGTGGGAACCAGTGGTTTTGTACTCTGGATCTCCAGTCTGGATATTGGCAGGTAAAGATGAACAGTGGCGATCAGTCGAAAACGGCGTTGACCACTCATCAAGGGCTTTACGAGTTTACAGTAATGCCATTTGGCCTCTGTAACGCTCCTGCGACTTTCGAATCCATGATGGATCAGATGTTGCGGGGTCTACAGTGGAAAAAGTGCTTGGTTTATCTGGATGACATGATCATCTTCGGAAAGAATTATGTCGAAAGTCTAGAAAACCTAAGAGAGGTATTTGAGCGGATTCAATCTTATGGGTTGAGGCTCAAACCTCAAAAATGCAAGCTGTTTCCCAGATCTGTGGAATACTTGGGACGGATAGTTTCCGGAAACGGAATCCGGGCAGATCCTTCCAAGTTGGAGGAAGTGGCTAATTGGCCACGCCCCCAGAATATAAAAGACATAAGGTCTTTCCTAGGATTTTGTTCGTATTACCGCGACTTTATCCCGGGTTTTTCTGAAATTGCACACCCCATGCAACAGTATGTAGTACTAGATAAGCCAGGGAAGCAAAAAGAGATCCAATGGACTCCGGAAGCTGAACACGCTTTTCTGGGACTAAAAAGGAAGTTTATGGAGACCCCCGTGTTGAAATACCCTCTACCCCAGGGTCGGTTCATTCTTGACACTGACGCTAGTAACGAGAGTATTGGAGCGGCGTTGTCTCAGATACAAGATGGTGTGGAAGTTCCAATAGCTTTTGCCAGCAACAGCTTAAGTAAAAGTCAGCGGAACTACTGCACTACTAAGAGGGAACTCTTAGCAGTTGTAGTGTATGTGAGAAAATATCGACACTTCCTAGCAGGTGGAGATTTCATCTTACGTACTGACCATTCTTCTCTCAAGTGGCTCTTTAACTTTAAGGACGCCGAGGGAATGATTGGAAGATGGCTGGCAGCTCTCTCCGAATTCGGGTTGAAAAACTGTCAGATCGAGCACCGGGCTGGAAAGTCACACATTAATGCGGATTGTCACTCAAGGAGACCAGTGCGGAAATGTGGACGACCAGATTGCCGGGATTGTGGCGAGCATAGAGCAGTGATAGCTACTCTACGTTCCCAGAAAGTGAAGCCGCCACTAAACTATCAGTGGACACTAGAACAGATTAAGGAAAGTCAACAGGCTGACCCAGATTTGTTCCGGTTAACTAAACTGATAGCTAATGGACTCCATAGACCTACAGGGCCCGAGATCTCGCCTGAAAACCGAGAATTTCGGAATCTATGTGGTCAATGGAAAGAGCTAGAGGTCCGAGATGGAGTATTATATCGATGGAGAACCACGTTGCAACCACTTAAACGTGCTCTACAACTAGTGGTCCCTCGAGAATTACGATCCGGACTAATGACTCTATGTCACGAACATAGGAGTGCAGCTCATCTAGGACGGAAAAGGACGGTAGCCAGAATAAGGCGTCGTTACTACTGGCCTGGAATGGGTGCAGATATTCGAAGATGGATATCTGGATGTTCCATATGTAGCAAAGTCAAACCCGGGGTAGGACTCGGAAAGATGCCGCTACAACAGGTTTGCCAGAATCGCTCTAGATATCATATCTGGTATCGACGAGTCAGAGGAAGGAAATACCTGTATGATGGTGGTGATGGATTATTACACAAAATATGTGCAGATCTATCCTATGAAGAATCACAAAGCTGCCACGTGTGCGGAAGCTTTAGTGAAAAACTGGATGTTGCCTTTTGGAACTCCGAGCATACTACATTCCGACCAGGGAAGGGAATTTGAATCCCAGATCTGGAAAGAAATGTGGAGGATACTCGAGATTAAAAAGACACATACGAATCCATATCGTCCACAATCAAATGGTATGGTGGAGAGATTCAACCGGACATTGATCCAGTGTCTTCGGACCCTGGTAGATGAAAATCGGAAGAATTGGGATGAATTGGCACCATTTATAGCTCATGCGTACAATGGGACCATTCATTCAAGCACGGGGTGTTCACCTAATTTACTTGTCTTTGGCGAGGAAATAGTGATGCCCGCTGACATAGTCTATGGGGTTCCTGGAATGTCTACGGATGATCCTTGTATTCGTAATTTCATCGTTCCAGTAGACCCTGCGAGAGCGTCCGTGGTTGGAAAAAAATTTTGTCCCATAGGATTTGTCGAAAAGCTCAGAGAACGTTTTGTAGAGGGATATTACCTCGCGAGACGGAATCTGACAAAAGCTGCAGAGTGGCAAAAGACTGGCCATGACGTCAATCTTAAACCACGTAAGTTCCGAGTAGGAGACCGGGTTGTACGATACCACACTCCGTTGGTAAATGTAAAACTCGCTCCTTACTGGGACAGACCATTCAGAACTGTTCATTATTGTCAGAAATGACAGTAGTGATAGAAGATGAATGGTCAAGAAGGCGTTATAAATCCCATGTAGCTCGTTTACGACTATGGGAAGGAAAGCACGAATGTTCCGACTTTGAAGTTTCACACCCTGCTACAAAGCGGGATGTGTCACTGAACACGGGTCCTACTGGGGAACCAGAGAGGTCCCGGGTTCAAAGAGCCGGGAAGCCGGGTGTCAAACCCCCGTCAACACGGCGGAGGCAGACCCCGATGGGGAAGTCCCGGTCAAAGGTTACCGGGGTTCCGAGTGGGTGCTCACCTACACGGCGAAAACTGGGACGTCCGCGGAAGGTGATTCCTACTTACGCTAACCTAAAAAGGGAAGTGTCGGTAGAGAAAAAACCTGACATGGAAAAGTCTAAATTTGCTACAAATCGAGCTGTGTATAATAAACATGGTTCGAGATGTAGAATGGAGTCTAAAATAGACTCAAAACCCCGCCGCAGCTCTCGACTAAAATCGAAGGCTGTGGTTAGCTAAAAAGAGTAGTGGTGCCGGGGTTGTCGAAAACACAACGAGAAGCAATGGTACGAAATGTAGATCGTTGGTAGTCAGTGGCGTGTCAATTATACATGAATGTTGATCAAACAGTTACCTTAAAATCAGTCGTTGTGTGCCGCAGCCCAGACGTTGCTCTAAGGGACCCCGTCGTGGACCCTCTAGAGGCTGCAGAATTGCCGAACGCTCTGTAAGGTCTGATCCATTTATATGAAAATTGTACAAGTCTCCCATACTATCAACAAGATACACGACGGCGATAAGAAAATCCACGCGGTGGAGAACTCGGGGTGGAGCTCAAAAAGGGGTTTCCCCGGGTTTCGGAACCTGTGCTGGGTGATTGAAGGCGTGAACGAATCAAGTCGAGCGTAACGCTAACCTTTGGTTTCTTCACGCATGCGGTGTTGAGACGCTCAAGATGAGCCAGTCTCGACACGGTTGATTGGTTCGCGACTGCGAATCTAGGTCACTTAGGAGTATATAAGACCCTGTTTTTTTCAGTAGTATTCACTCTGTGATCGGAGTGGTGCCTAGCACCACGGGAGTCGGGCGGTAGCAGCATGGCTGACCGTGCCCCGTCTACGGAGGGTGAGCGCGAGCTCCCCTCATCCCTGCCCGGATCCTCAGATTTGGCTGAGCGGGGGGCAGATCTGGACGATGATGCTTTGCTCATCGGGTCAGATGATGGTGATTTTGACCTGGAAGGGGACGAGTCTGAGGACTCTGTTCTTCTTGGGGTAACCCGAGATGAACGACCCGGAAAGGGAAAAAGTCACAACGGGAAGAAGTCCGAGGCGGCCCCCGCCGCTAAGGGTTCTTCTGGTGCCCGTCCAAAGACGAGCTCAGTGAAAACTGAGGCCTCTGACTCGGATGTGGTTATGGATGTGGTTCCGAATCGGAGCGCGATCGCCGAGGTGAGGCCGAGCCCGCCCGCGCGTCGTCGCTCTCCGAGGAAGTCCTACGAAGAGTTGGGTTCCAGGCATGAGGTTACTACTCAGAGCCTAGAACAGATGTTGGCTGGGATCCCAGATCCCAAAACGCGTGCCATAGTACAGTCAATGTACCAAAATTGGACTCCACCCGGAGTGGAGCTGGCGGAAGCCGGGACCTTTTTGGCCCCGGGTCCGGTAGCAAAACCCGGAAGGACCGAGGCTGGTACAGAGACAGCTATGGAGACTGATTCGTCAGTTGGGGGCGACTCTATAACGGGGTCGTCCAGCAAAGGTGAGAAACCAGTGTCACAACCGGCGCCAGGAAAGTCTGTCAGCGACACTGAGGTGTCAAAACCTCAGGATGCTAATAAGACTAAGCCGCAGCTGTCGAAGCAGACCAGAAGCGACTCCGTCGTGCAGCCCGGAAACGGGCTGAAGCGGAGTTGGAGAAGACTGAAGGTCAGCCGGAATCGCGTGACTCGGGGAAAGGGAAACCTCAACCTGGGAAGCACGAGGAGTCAAAGGGGGCTGAGTCGAAAGGCTCGGACAAACCCGCGGCGCAGGCTGGACCTAGTGCGGCTGACGCTACACCGAGCACCTCAACAGGTGCCACGGGTGGCGAAGATGTCAAGTGTTGGGGAACGGAGATGGACAGGGCTAAACCCCTGGCCAAATCTAACCCCGACAATGATGACGGTGATTTCTAACCTGGCGTAAAGTGGGCTGGGAAGAGAACGGTAGCTAGACAGATACCCGCCTCTTTGCTGGGCAAGACTTATACTTGCCTAGAAGATCTCCGTCATGGGAACCGGCATTACATCCCAGATAGTGTCGGTTTAGATGGAACCTCTGACGACGAGGAATGGTTGGTTGACGAGGGTTTTCCCAACGCCTGGTACATCGACCGGGTGAAAGGAGTGTCCCGAGTCAGCCGGCTGAAGTACGAAGATCAGGTCAAAGACCGGATCGCGTACGCGTGGCACAAGTTTGGTAACGGCAATCATTGTGTCTTTCTGAGTTGCCATGGAAGGGACAAGAAATTGTCACCGACCTACGCGACTGAAGGTCGTTATGCTAGGCACCTCGTAGAGGTACACTTAGCTGAGCGACCGTGGCTACAGTGCCTTGGTAAGAAGGGTGGTTCTTGCCAAGCCGGGTGTGCCAGTTCGAGGCGATCGTGTCTAGTCCGACACATTGCCCGGGAACACCGGACTGCTGGTGCTGCTGCTCGGGAACGGGTCATGAATCTGTGGCAGAGATTCATTGACTTAGGTTCCGATGCTCAGAAAGGCAAACCGGAACCCAAGACTTGTGTGACAGACGGTCGATTGTTTAAGATCGGATGGAAGAAGAATCCTGACTACTTCTACCTTGAGTCGGTGATCGTAAGTTCTGAATCTGGCTTAGAATTGGGGCCTTAATTGGTACTCGATTCGAGCCGAGAACAAATATGCCAGTATAGCTGGAGCCAAATGAAAGAACACTGATACCACACACTCTTACCAGGTGGATGGAGAATTGTTTTGCCTTTTTGGCCGTTATTTCCGTCTTCAGAAACTTTTCAACACAGAAGGTGTCTAGCGAGGCTGACCCTTCTCTACATATGGATGACTTCCAAACTGAAGAACAGTGGGAAGCCTAGCACCCGCCGGCATCGGGCTGAATGTAGTAGGTCTACTACGCCGGTGGGACAGCTGGGCTCGATACTCCAAGATGAGAAAGAAAACGACACTTCACTCGCCGGAAGCCAACAAAGGACTTCAACAAGATCCGGAACAGCTGGAGGCAGAGTGCTCGACAAGCCGGGCTGACCACCTGTAGGTCCGCGACTGTCGAGTCTTCCCTGCCCAACGTTCAAGAATACGCTCCCCGGCTCAAGATGGGTGAATATCACATTTATTCAAGGTACTAGCGAGGCTAGTCCTTCATTCTTCAAATGTCGTTTCTTCTTTCCTAAATGTTGTATCTTCCATATTTTTAATAATTTCTCCATCTTACAATTCCACCTTTTTCACTTATACATTGGTATCAGTGAATTCTTGTGAACACCAGGAAGCTAGAGAGTAGACCAAGAACTGCTGGATTAATGTTGTAATTTTTAATTGGGTAGTCCCTTGACAGCAAAATGGCTGCCTTGGTTCCCCCCTTAGTAAAAACTGGGAGGAGTAATGTAGTGGGATGGGAATCCAGCAGTGTTCGTTTGTTTCATGGAAGGTGGCGCGATATGCCGATCCTTACTGTGTAGTGATTCCGGACAATGCCGCACACGAGAGTGGCGCGGCGGATACCGGGATTATGTAACGCTTAGTATATATACTCAGCGTTCACAGGCTGTCCTCGCGCGTCTCTTCTACGGAACGGACCCTTGGGCCCTCACTTTGCAGGCGGGTTCTCGTAACCTTCCTGGTGGTTAGGCGAATCTTCCGGATTAGCCTATCCAGCGTTACCTAGCACCCATGTGCTAGGGTACTGTACTTGTGGAGAAGATCTTCCAGATCTTTCCGGGAAGTAAGTGATTAATAAACATCCCTGTTTATTAAATGACGTTGTTGTGTTATGTGTGATTAGGTCTGTGCAAACTAACCGAAAACCGAACCAACCTACGTGAGTGCGTAGGGTGGGATCCTGCCTGGAACTAGCGTTCCGGATTGGGGTCATCCAACCTGCTAGACAGGCGGCGACCACCACAATATTTAGACAGGTATTTACCAGCTTCGGTGTCTTCTTTCTCAAATTCTTTAGGCTGGGATGATTCGCTAAGTTCTGGTGCAAGCTTGCCTGAACTTGTTTCCTTGTTTGAACTAGTTTGAACATGTTTCGCAGGTTGTTTCACAGGGCATCTCTCTTGGATTAACTCCAAGGCAGCAAAGATAGACGACCCTAAAGGATCCATTCATCATGACATCTCTAACAACAAATTCGCATCAGGGCTCCTCTCGTCGGGGCCTGCTATGTTAGAACTGCCCCAGGCGTGGTGGATGGGGGAGACTGCTAATATGAACCGACCCAGAATTCCTCCATTCTTCATCACGATTTCCTGAAAATCCATAGGAATTATCAACAATATCCGGGGACATTGCCCTAGGCTCACTCTTCAGCCCATGATAACAGGAAACCTTCCTAAAATGCCCAGGATATCAAGATTTTTTAACTGAAGTTAAACGTTTGTGAGTCGGTTGCGAGCAGATGAAGAATGGCTGGAAACCGTTGGTGAGTTGCTCACACCATGCGTCAAGAAGAATCTCCCAAGTTACCACATCTTAAACGGCAACCAGCTAGACATGTATGAAATACCTTTGAACGATCAAGTAATAGATTTTTTAATGACTATCAGTAACAGTTTGTCTATATCTGTAATTACAATTATTTTTATGACCCCTATATATGTGGCAGTTGTTCTCTGTCTCCATTATATTTCTCTTATCTAAATGTCATAATGTGTGATTCATTTTAAGCAAAAATCTGTATCCGATTATTTGATATTCCTACAAATTTAGGACTTCTTGTTTGTACGTAAATGATTAACAGTAGTAACGATAGATCTGAAGATGTTACTGTAATATTGGTAAATAATGCTATGAAAGTTATAAATTGATATAGATCTATGAATTAAGCTTAATTCAGTTGAATGCAGGTCAACTCACTTCTATAAAACGCAGTTCACAATATTTAAAGTCCGATGCCAATACCCGTTGAGAACTAGCAGCCATGTCATATGGTAATTAGAATCCACGCTGCCAATTCAATTGGGGGAGTGTCCTGCACTGTACACGTATAGTCAGGGCATTGCGTGATCTCACGATCGTTCCTCGATGGCATATAGTGCACGATTCATTAAGGTAATTAATATTCCTGTATGGATCGCCTCTTTAGCATAGTCAAGCAGTATCAGGCTAACAGCAAAGACAACATGAACAGTCATCTTGTAATCTAATGTGCATGTAGATTTATCAACAGGGCCTAATAAACTGTACAAAATGTATTCCCGAGAACGATATGTAGTCTCTTCTACAAAAATTAACTGCCAAACTAAGTTCCTGAAGGGTGTTAACAGTTGACCTGTTTAACGAGCATTATAAGTTAGTCAGTGTTGATACAATGATATTGTTTTTCAGATATTGTGTACATAGGAACTTCATAGGTCAGTAATCAGAAATAAGGCTTTATTGTAAAGTAATCATTGTATCCCCATATATGTCTGGCAGGGAAACGGTTGTCATATGGCAATCGGGAATGTAACCTTTCTGATATATACTCCACTAAAGTTTTATTAGTTTTAAATCGGACACTTAAGTATATATCTGAATCTCAAGGAGACAATTCAAGTTGTAAAATGTCGATTATACTTACTACAAATGACTTTATTTAGACAAGAGCTGTGGCTGCCTCAGGCTATGCAGACGGGAATAAAAGCAGGCGCATGAACCTTTATCAGGAGCCACAAGACAATTACTTTACCCTAGATACGAGATAGATATAAGACAGACTCCACTGCCGCCTCCGGCGCCCCATGGTGATGGAAACGGACCCCCTGGCAACCTAGTGGGAGATGGATGAAGTTGTGAGGCCGTAGATCACATGTCTACAGGAACAATTGTTGAAATATCCCATTCTACTTCAACACTTAATCCCTGTTTCTCACTGGTACAATGGCCGGTTATGATCAACCTTTTTGATGTATAATACTCCTTCATACAGTGACTCACTTAAAACTGCCGGTCTGTTGCAAAGTTTTGCTACCTATTAAAATCTGGCTCCTTCCGGCAGAGGTATATAGCTTTGCATGTAGGATGGTATACTTCCTCTCTAAGGGGTACATTATTACTGCAGATTGGGGTTACACTATCATTGCAGATCTTTAAAGAAATACGCTCATGATGCAGAATCAGACTAATTTTCCGTAACCACTCCATGCTGCGAAAAACTGGGCCCAGTGTCATCAAAGACTGAGTGTGACTCAGCTGACTCACCAACTCACTTCATTCTAGCTGGCCGATGACCACACAGGCACCGTACACTGTCCGACGTGCACCCAGCGACTTCTTCCACCAAGCTGGGTGGTGGACATTGACAACATTATCGTGCTTCGTTCGTTTTCCATTCATTTGATAGGGGGCGTGTCGAAGGTGCAAAAGCCATTGTGTGAGCAAGGCAGTGTGCTCCCCTGTATGGGAAAGATCACATCTCGTCAAATATCTCTTGAATACTACATTTAAGCAAGTAATGAAGGTGAACTTATAAGGATAAGTGTTGATGTTATGAATGTGAATAGCACACTCTGGCGCTAAAATCCTGCAAAACTTTCACAAATGTTGGAATTTTCCGCCTCCGCTCATGGGTTAGTGGCTTGCGGGTTTCACTCATTTATGTTGACCGCATCCGTCGTGGTAGAGGTGGGGAGCAGTCTACACGGATCCAACCAAAGCGGCGTACCTGAGAGTCACCTGTTCGTGTTGACCGTGTCCGTTGTGGTATAGGAAGGGAGCAGTCAACGCTGATGCAGCCAAACACCGCGGCGGCAGTGACCGGCCAGCCAGCCTGCCAATATAAAGTTATTTAATCAGTTTTGGGCCGGTGATGGCCGGTGGTGCTTTGCAGGTGGCATTGTAAAAATCAGTGTGGACAGGCGCTCATAATGTTGTGCCACCAGGCTGGCCAGGTTGGTTGAGGAGAGGGTGAAATGGGTTATAGGGCAGGCCAGCCCACCACCAATTCTACCCGGAGTGAGGACTCAATACTGTTGTCTTTGGGCCCAGTCGGGTGCCCGGCACCTCCGGGGGCACCTTTGGTACTCTTCCACTAAGCCGATGGTTGGTGGTGACATGCCAAATCTGCTGATGACGACCATACAAGCATCGGCCTGGGCTATTGATTGGTTGAACACTCACTTTTGGCAGTATGCAGTGTCTACCTGTTGGTGACATGTTGGAAAGTATATGCCACGAGTATTGGCTTTCTGGCTATTTCATGACTTGTCACACTCATTTTGAAATTATAATGAGGGTGATATGTTATATATGTTACTAAGGTGTAAAATATCAAAACTTCCCCCCACCCTTCACTCTGCGGCCTAATCCCTCTATCCTGTACCCTGTCACTGTACCTCCACCAACATCCCTACACATCCCCAGGTTTACCCTCCACTTGACTCTGCCTCCAGGGTTGAAGGCTTAGGTACCACGAACTTCCATCATCTTGCATCCCTTAACATTTTACATCACTCCTAACCCATATGCTACTTCTTGTATCCTGGACTCTTATTTTTCTCGTTACAGATTTGATTGATTTCACCATTTCACCTTTTCATTTCTCTTCTTATACAACACCTGGATAAAAAATGCTATCATACATGTTAAGGTTGGATATTGGAACTAGGAAACTGAGTGTATATGAAAATTAAACTGTATCTCGATAAAGATGATATGAATTTAAGAAGTTCGTGGAAAATCACCAAAAAAAAACAGTAATCACTTGGTAGATATCATTAGCGATGAATGCAATGGATAGGTAGTACTGGTATCAAGGTCTGCCACGATTTTTCGGTATTGTTTGGTCAACTTCGTTATGGGATGACAATATAAATTTGTTTGCATAATAAAACCTATTAGGGAAAAGGAAATATCTGAAATATTTTTTTAAAGTCACTTACCAAAAGGCAGAAAGTTATATCTCTAAATAGCAGAGGAAATGTTGAATATAAGGACAAATTATGGTTTCGCTGAGGATAAATTATAGCAAGAGTGAGCCCTGGTTAGGCCTTGGTTAGGCCCTGGTCAGGCTCCTTCAGACAGAGCGGTGTAAATGTAACTAGACAGTTCATCACGTTGAGATAGCAGGGTGAGTGTGACCATGTCAAGTCCGCTGCTTCACCACCATACCTCACTCCACCTTTCGTAACCCTGTCGGCCCTCCATAACAGTACCATCCGGTGCCGCCAGAGGGCCCGCATCGCCGCCCCCGCGTCTCCCCATCGTCTGCGCATGCGTCCGGGATGGCTTGTACTCATTGACCTCTGGTTTCGGGGATCAAATGGTGGATCCCAGGGCCCAGGGTAGGTCTCCGTCCGCCCCCTGATTTGGGGAGGGTCGGTGGCAGCGGGGGACGATTTAAGTGTGCACACACTTAGAAAGAGGCTGAATCAGTCGCCCAGACACATCATCGCCCAATTAGTCTTCCTGAGTTTACTGCTGCGTAGTTTCAACCTTTCCTCCTCCGCAGTAACAGACTGAGGATGGTAAAGAAGACGTATCGGGGACTATCACGGCAGATAAATAGTAAAGAGGCTAAAGGAGAAGATACATAGCTGTAGAATAACGATGTTTCCTTGTACTTTTGAGTCACCATAATGTCATCTTAATTAATGTTTATATACTTGGAACATCGGGAAAATATGGTTCACTCTATTACTTACTCCTAATTTTGATCGCTTTACTAAAAATATATCAGATGTACACTATTTAGATGGAAAGAAGAATGATCACAAGTGAGTATTTTGTCAAGCGAATCTTCTGGAAAAGGGAAATTGTCACCTGCTACCAACCTGGAGCCTTCGGAGCCAAAATACAGAACCGAAGGGTAATAACTATGCTTGCTGTGCCTCCAGTTGAACGTTCTGGTAGCGACTTGATATGTATATGTCTTGAGGTCTTTCCTAACCTTGTAGACTGCTTCTCTATGGCAGGTAATGATTCTATCATAGGAGGAGACTAGGGAAGTCGAAATAACACTGATAGACACATGTGGTATGTGTCATTCTCCCTGAAAATAACTTCGTCATTCTCCCTGAAAATAACTTCGTCTCATGTAGGCATCTTGTATACTATGAACGATTTTTGACTAAATAGCGCTATGTGCATCACACATGTTGTGATTACAAAATCCGCAATTCCCTGAAAGAATTCTATTTACAGCGACAGATTCTCTCGCTATAGACTAATTCTATTGTGGCTCTATTGTTGCGTATAGCAAATTAAACTGGACTTTATAGTTCATGCGTAGGCGTTCATTAGAAACACTGGACTACAATAGGATCACCCTTCAGTCGTCACTTTTCAGGCCACCACACTATAAATAACATAAAGCCAAATATTTATTCCCAACGATCGAAGACGTTACAATAAGAAGCACAGGTATGTGCAAACATCTAAGTAGGTCAAGAAGTATTCACCCTGGGATTAGAAAACACTGTAATGATTGAGACATGGGGCCCTTTTATAGGTCTGTTTCCACTCGCGGATTTGTTTGCATCCGATAGATTTTTCGGCCACCATCGACCGATTTTCAAGCCTTTCATCCAAAACTCCGTAAGTAGAAACATACTATTTGAAATGTCGGTTACCTATTTTCCAATTATTGGGGTGTTTGCATCATTAAAATTACAAATTCGATTTTGTCATGGATAAATCAATTCAAGTCTACAAAGCGACCTTACGATGTACCCAAGGCCTGGAACCCACCAACGCCGACCCAGAATCCAGACCTCTTGATGGACCCCGACCTGCATTCAATTCACTCCAAATTGCGTTGTACAGCGTGTCGTAAGGAGTCTCGGTGTGCAACCGATTACGATGTACACTGCACAAATTTATATCATAGTTGATGGACGCCTTGCCTTAGCACCCACAACGCTTCCCACTATTTGCTTATTTGAACAGGTTGTTCCTAATAATCGCCGATCATTCGGTTGGCAGGTGAAAAACCACCTTACAAAGAGGAATGTCTGTCTCATTACAAAGCAAAATCTAGGTGTGCTCAGATTAAGGATGTGGGAGGGATTGTTTAGCCACAAAGAAATAAGGAGGGATAGAACGGAGGAAATTGTATGGGAATGTCAAGCATTGTCAGAAATAGCTTTGATTTCCTGCTATGTGTGTGTCTAACATGGGGGAAACTGTCGACAAGGATAGCGATGACAGCTCATTATTTCGCACGAATAGGTGTGTCTAAATACTGAATCTGTGTACAGGACCACCTTCCACCTTCCGTGTTTTGTTTCGGTAAATATCACCACAGCCTTCAGCGATGACTGTTGGAGAGTAAAATTGGATACCATATTCACAGCGGAATGAATCATAAAATACTTCATTTCAAGGAAACTTAGCGGGCTTATTGAGTACGATCTCAACTGCTGATTTCGCTTTTGATCCGCTAAATGTCAGCAATGTCAGCAATGGCACAAAGTAACGTTAAATTTAAGTCAATTCTTAATAAAGCGATGTGAAAGAGTGACCTTTCGTATTAACAAGCAAACGACCGAAGGTAAGCTCAAATAGAGAGGCACCGATAGAAGTTTATATGGGCTGAGGACAAATACTATTCAATCATCAGGACCTTGACTCCAGGGATGAAAATTGTGTTTAAAAGAACAATCGGAAATAACATTTAGAAGGAAATATGACTGGGCAGTTTTGAGACTGACAGTAGTATATGCTGTGGGTGTGTGTACTTTGATCAGTTACGGAGACTTACTCACTTTTCAAAATTCAAGGCGGCACTTTTCGGTGGCTTGTCGGTTGTCTGATCCCGCCATGGTCTAGCTTGCATCTGGTCGAGCTATGGCTAGATCTAGCCAACTTGTAGATATTGCGGAATTTCGTTTACTATAAATGATTATCTTTTCCTTTTTTCAAATTAAGCAACGCTCTTTATCATATCTTCTTCCTTTTGTACATGTAAAACCTCCAACGTTATTAACTTGTGACTATCTAGTCACACTTTATCACTATGACACCTTGTTATCTTCTCTTTTTTTTCTCTTTTTTTAAACGAGTATATCTTTAAAACAAAAATTTAACACCAAAGGAAGTTGGATGGAGAGGTACTTGTCTACAGTAAAGAATATATCCCCATTCCACTAATTCCCTTTGCTCTATTCTTTCTTCCTTTTCCTATGATATATTCCCTGTTAACGATGAATATCCTAAAATTTAGGATATTCATGACAAAATACTTGCATCCTTGTTGCATTTGAGGTAGTTAAGGATTGGTATCCAAAGAAAAACATACACATATATACCCAGCTAGATAAAATAATAGAAGCTCACAAAAAGATATCTTACCCTTCGAACCTACGAATCTCCGATACAGACCAGGCAGACCTTACATCACGTGGTCTTATCGTCGTTCTCTGACGTCACATTTTGTGCTGGATGAGGAACGAGTCTCTGACGTCACAGCGGTACTTGGATCGAGCGGCGCCTTATCAATAAGGAGCGACGCAGTGCAGAGGCTGGCCCCTGGGAGCTCTGGCCCTCTGACAATAGATAAACCACAATCAAGGTCTCAGCGCCCCCGAGCGGCCACTTGATGCCCTGGAGTTCACGAACTGCGAGCGCACACTCAAGGTGGGCTCTTCAACTGGAAGCAAAATGCAAGGAGTCTGTGACTCTCTTCGGTATTGTGCATTGTGTTAATGGAAGAAGATTCCTGTTTGATTAGTTTTTAAGTCATGTATTCATAGACTGAAATATATGCTTCTGTATACCTCAATTTCTCACGGATAATGCTAAGTCGTTACAACTTTCTAACTCACCAGTTACTAGCTTCGTCTATAGGTATTCGTCCTATAGTGGGGCTGATGTTTTAGTCATGTGTGTAGATGTTCATCTGTTTTCTCGAAAATATAGCATATATAAGAAATACCCTACGAAACGAAAGTTTTCCTCTTTCATATTTGCTGCAACATGACCGATGACCTTCCCAGCCAAGAGCGATTGATGCCAATTGACGTTTCTAGCAATGGGTGAATGATACCAAATGCTATCATTTTGCATTTTGCAATATAGGCTCATAATTTGTAAAATACTGAACAGAATCACACAGTTTTTACACAAAACATGTATTTCCATGTATCCAATAGAAATAGTTTAAAAGTTCAACTAGGTTCCCATTTATATACAAATGACGTGTATTGAGGGCCACTGCCTATATGATGCAGCACAAAAAGCTTTCGTAACGATTCCCCTTAATGCATTGTGCAATGTAAGGCTGTAGATTCCTATGGTTTGATATCAAAGCTAATTTTTTTCTAATTTTGTCATCGCTTCAAATAGAGGTCGATGGCGTCCAATCGTCAGTTAAATCGTTCAGAATTTAATGATATACAAAATTAGTTTGAAGGGGGGAAAAATCTTTAGATTCAAATGTGATGTCGAATCTAGACTGAGCGAAAAGGATTCTCAAGGTATACTTTAAGGAGGAGTCATGATAAGTACAGTAAAACCCTGTATACATAAAGGGACACACTCCATTCCAAGCAGAAGTGCCCTCTTTAATGCGGGGTCCTGCAAGCGGGGTTCTACTGTATCTACTATGTTTTGGAAAACTGTAATCTATTCACATTTGAGGCTATTCCGTATACATATGAGTCTATATGAGTCTAATTTATAACACTTCAACCACTAAAGATTACACACAGTAAAAATGTTATGTTTGCACTGTCTTTCCACATGACTATCACTCATGCTGTCGTTTGGCATAAACTTAAGCGAGTACTGACTGATTCCATGTAGATGGCGAATTGTTTAGAAAACCTTCCAGGAATTCTGAGGCCTCTCTTTTCTAAACTATCACGAAGTCACCCCATCACAAGATATACATACATACAATGATTCAGTCGATACGATTTCCGGGAATCCTATTTCGCAACCTGCACCATTCCATCTGATGGTTCTTGATACAAATGATTTATCCCATTCATCTATTCATGAAAAGTGGTTTAATATTCAATATACAGATAGACGCAATTTCCGATATGCATGAGGGAAAATAAATGCTCTCTTTGGGTTTATCTTAATAGACCTAAGTTCCTCATTGATTCTCATATTTCAGTATATATCTGCTATAATAAAATATGGGGTGTGCCTTGCAATATATTTACTACCATTCTAGAATAGGATGGTTGACATCAGTTTATTTGATCTTTAATAAAGACGTTTTTATCGATCATTCAATAACGTGTAAATCTAGATTTCGTCATTTTCATATCGACATTTCCCTGTATTTACATGTACCTTTTTTTAATCTTAATTATCTATTTTCTTCACCGAGTTTACTGACTGCTTCTTTTCCATGGGATAATACTCTTTTTCAAAGTCCAATATTATATAACGTGCAGTATATGTCTAATCCTTCTATATTCTATGATCTGAGAGGTCGTAAACAGTACATTTAACCGCCAAGCAGTATTAATGGCATGGAAAATTGCTCTGAGTACTGCTAAAAACTATCTGAATCAGAGCCATCGCGAGTGCATAATATTCCAAGCAGCTGCCAAGTCATGGATATGGGACCGGATACCCATGGGCCCTTCTGTAGGCAAAACAGGACCTGTCTAATCAAGAATCTCATTATAGATCCCGTGTATTTCTCAATTATCATAAAAAAAATTCGCTCCTTACCTTTGTCTAAATTAATCTGTTCTAAACACATTTGATCATATTTGTAAGCTATGATTACAGTTCTTAATACAAAGATTGATTATGTTTTTTTCAATTCATTAATTAAGGTATTCATTGCCAATTATTGTAGATACGATGTTGACTAATGTATAAAACTATGAATTATTGTACCTTACTGGAATGCTCATTTCTACAGTACGAGTGTAGTGCAATTATCAATAATAAATGGTATGATGTGATGTTTAATCCATATTTCACATGTAATGTTTTAAACCTTGCCAACTGAAGATAATAGCTACTTTTATTTCCACGGGCATCTCCATTTATCCACAGGATATGGGTACATCAAAGGGAAATCCATAATCAAATATTTTCTCCAATCGGTTTCATATTAGATCTTCCTCTTATGACACGATACTCTGAATGGTAATTATATGTAGGATTTTTCATTATTAATGGAAAAATTGTGATTTCTTTTCACTTTTGCCTCTATGAAAATACTATGACTATGTTGTTTTTGCTCAAGATATCCCCAAATAAGTTTTCAGGGAACGCCCCCATGTGTTGTTTACCATCTTGCCCACTAGACCCGATCTTGTTGACAGTCTGTACTCTTTCTCCCCCCCCCCCCCCACACCCCATCAATTATCTCTCGTTCTACATGTTGTCCACTTAGTACATTCACTTCTCATTATGGTCCCTAATTTGTCACTAATCGGTTCATCAATAGCTATTTTGTTGTCTTTGTGTTGCACTATAAACATATGATTCTATGACAAACCATACAAAGAAAAATAAGTTTTCTCCCCAGACTTTCCTTAGACCCCTACTGGCTGTAAAGGGCGAGATTTTAAGTTTTCCTTTTTTCTTTTCCATTACCCTGTATCCTTAACACAATAGAAGGAGAGTCTAGAGTTGGGAAAATAAAATTTATTTTAATTTTATGAACCAATCCGACATGAGATATTTATACAAGGTAGAAATATGTAAATGATAAGCATATCCATATGTTAGATATGATATGAAAAATCATATTTGTAAATATGATATGAAAGGTATAACATATTGGAAAATATGATACAAGGATATACATATTGGTAAATATGATATATGAAGAGAAGATACATATTGAAGAATACATATGGTAATTGACAGGTGTCAATTATGGTATAGGTATACTAGTATTATGAAATAATATGTATATGTATTTGTATAAAATGTATAAAATAACCCCTACGAAAGTAGGAAAAGAGGAGAGGGTGGGTGGGAGAAATTGTAGAGTACGTCCGTACGTGGTGAAGAAAAGCAGGAGAATGGGAAGAGGTGAGTGTAGTGGCATACCACGTGACCGCGTGGTTCACGTGGCCTACACGAGGGGGCGCGCAGGGAGCGCTAGTAGGAGGGGAGTGCGTCAGGTGGAGCAATGACCGCCCCTGACCCTACGGCCATGGGCTACCCATTACCCTGTATCCTGAACACAATAGAAGGAGAGTCTAGAGTTGGGAAAATAAAATTTATTTTAATTTTATGAACCAATCCGACATGAGATATTTATACAAGGTAGAAATATGTAAATGATAAGCATATCCATATGTTAGATATGATATGAAAAATCATATTTGTAAATATGATATGAAAGGTATAACATATTGGAAAATATGATACAAGGATATACATATTGGTAAATATGATATATGAAGAGAAGATACATATTGAAGAATACATATGGTAATTGACAGGTGTCAATTATGGTATAGGTATACTAGTATTATGAAATAATATGTATATGTATTTGTATAAAATGTATAAAATAACCCAAAAATACCATGAAAGGTGGTGGTGGGTGGGAAAGAAAAAGTTTGCAATTCACTTGTTGAGGGATTTGATAAGTGATTTGTTGACCTCAGTGGCATTCGCGTCCAGGATGTAGCTCCTGTGAGCGTTTGAGCGCCACCCCCCGTATCGTTGAATGGACAGTTCTGGTACCCCGGGCTGGAAGGCCTGGGTGGCGGCGGCCTTTCTCAGGCTGTGTAGGGTGTAGGTCTTTGGTGGGTGGCCGGCCTTGGTGAGTAGCCTATTCCACTGTTTGGTTAACGACCGGGTCGTTATCGGCGTCCTGTCCTCGTTCATAAGGAACGGATCTTGATCGGACCTGGTGGGGACTGCTGCGGTCATCTCCCTCACGGCCGTGATGGGACATGTCGCCGGCTCCGGTGAGGGCTGGAGGGCCACCCGCTTCTCCTCTCCAACACACTGGAGGTTTTTGGCAGCTTTGATCCTTACTATCACGTGAGTCAACGTGACTGCCATGTTTCCACATGAAAGGTGTCGGACCGGATCGAAGCCCCCCACCGTCGGCGGCGCGACCTCGCTTTGGCGGAGTGCGGCGTAGTACAGCACCAGGAATGCCGCGCGCAGTGTCCGGTCGAGGGGCGTGGCCGTGAGGCCGGCGAGGACGTCCCTGAGCACACTCATCGGGACCGGAGGCTTGATATTCGGCTGGTACATCTTGTCTCTCCTCATGGCGTCGAGGGCCCTCCTCACCCGTACGTCCTCGGTCACCGCAACGTTTCCACCGGAGAGCCGTAGGTGCAACCGTAGATGGGAGAGATGATTCACCACGGTCGCTGGTGAGGGGGCGTGGTCGGCGACGTACTCCAGGTAAGCTGTTACAAAACTCACGGACGGTGCCTGAGGGTCCGTCCCCATCCTCCGGCAGAACGCGAGGTATGTCGATACGGCGCTTCGCTGGTTTGCGACGGTGCCTGGGGCACGAGCCGCGGTCTGTCGTACAGATGCCCTCTGCTGGAGATAGCGTAGCGCCGGATCTGCGACCGAGAATCGTACACCTCGCCGTACACTGCGTTCTTCATTATGTAGGCGTTAACGCTCCGCTCCTTAGGGAAAGTCATATCCGTGATAACTCTCCGCGCTGGGGAGTCCCGTTTCTCCCGCGACATCAGGGGAGACACGTGGCACCACGGGCCGAACGGCGCCTCCGGAAACGGCCCGAGGAGGTAAGAGAAACCTAGCTCCTTTTTCACAAAGTCGCTCACCTCAACAGGGTTAGCGGTGGCACTAGGGTGATTAGGCATGTCACGAGTATCGGAGGCCGGCCCAAGGTAGCCGAGGGGAAAGCCGTAGCGGATGAATCCGAGGAGCTCGGCCTTTCCCTCCATTCCCGTCAGGTACGCCTCCTATGCCCGTAGATTCAGGTCGGTGGGGAGCGTAATCTTGGCACACATAGCGTTTGGGAGCCCGGACGCCCGAACGGCCCTGTAGATATGCCCGTGTGCCGCGGGCGCGATCTCGTGGAGGGACGGCCATTCCGCACGGCGGTGATGTAGGAGGGCCTCTGGATCCGTCCGGACCCGGGGGGGAACAACCCCGGTGCGGCACACTTCCTTTAGTGTGTCGAAATCCGGAGTGTTAGTCTGTCGTACTCGGTGTGGCGCGGTAACACTAACACCCCTCATGTAACACTAACAGCCCACCGGCGTGGCCGCTCGCCACGTGGTGCTTGTGTTGTTGTTGTTTTCAGGTCCACGTGCGCTCCCCGTCACGTGGGGGCTGACGTCACTGGTCCTCCCTGCCCGGTCTGCTTGCTCCGTGGGGGCGCAGCCGTTGGGCCCGTATCCGGTTCGGGCCCGCTCACCACCTGTGCCCACGTCCTGGCCCGCGGTTTATTGGGGGGCGTTACGCAAGCATCTGGGGGTGCATCCTGTGTGATCTCACGTGCTGTGTACACGGCGACTCCGGGCTCGGGGGTGCGTGCACGTGAGCATCCTGTTTCAGGGTGCGCTCCGATCACTCGCGGGGTGCACCGTAACCGTTTTTTTGTAGGTGCTGGCGGTGCGTGTTGGTGTACTGCTTCCTGCCTGGGGTCTACCGCCCGCATCGTGTGTCCGGCTTGAGGGGTGTATCCGGCCGGTCCGGCCCGGCGGGGTGCAGCAGGGGGAGCCGGCTGTGCGTCGTACCCCATCGTGTAGCCTAGCTTGCGGTTACACGCGTGTAGGGAATGCCCACACTGCTTCCCAACGGAATCGCAGTACGAGCAGATGTGTAGCCATTTTACTGGCCCGTCCTCGTGGCTGCCCCGGTGCTGGCACCCCCGGTCCGAGTTGTACTGCCGGCATGGCAGATCCTTCGAGCTCATTTTTCCCGTGTCCGATCTAGCCTGAGTGGTCCCGGTCGTCATGGCCAGTCGCACTCGTTCCTCTTGAATCAAACTGTAATCGCTCCACGCGAGTCGGCCTGTTTCTATCTGGTCGAACACGTACTGCGACCACCTACGCACCCCGGCCCACAGGCAGGACTGCGTCGACCGAGACTTGGTGTAGCTGCTTGAACATGTGGTCCCGGTCCCCCGGGGCCACGGCACGGTGGTCGCTGAGAAGGCCGATGAAGGCGCTGACGTACTCCATCGGTCCCAAACTCCCTCTCAACTCCAACTTCTGAGAGAGAGTGTACACTCCCTCTTGGTCCAGAAACATATACGGCTTGGATGTAAGGCGAGCAATATTTAGATCAGAATAGAGCTTACCGGCCGTACGGTCGTGGCATATCGTCTCCCGGTCCAGTTCGCGTTGGACGTAGGCGTCCGGGGCGTAGCGCTCCCTCAGCTGTCTCGGCTCCGGGAGTACCCGGGAGGCCTGGTCCTCGGCCCAATCCTCCGTCCTCCGTGCGGCTGCTGATCGTGCCGAGGGCGCCCGGGAACCTCGGTCCTGGGACCGCGCCCTGGTCAGTGCTGCTACGGCTTGCACCACGCCATTGATGTCCGCTCTCATCTGCGCGAGGCTCACGTCAACGGCCGTCGCCCTCGTGGATCTCACGCTTCCCGCCTGGGATACGGACTCCACGTGGTCCTCTCTGGCCCTCATGGTCGAGTCGGAGATCTGGTCTCCCTCCTGCGCTTGCGAGGGTCCCGCCGTGGCCCGTGTCTTCGGCATTTTCCTCCCTGTATCTGTACTTTCAAATCACCCGTAGTTGTCCTCGTACGGCTCGGTCCGATACTCGTGGAGTATAGGGACGGCGAGCGATGTAGGCCAAAAAGGAGAAATTGTAGAGTACGTCCGTACGTGGTGAAGAAAAGCAGGAGAATGGGAAGAGGTGAGTGTAGTGGCGTACCACGTGACCGCGTGGTTCACGTGGCCTACACGAGGGGGCGCGCAGGGAGCGCTAGTAGGATGGGAGTGCGTCAGGTGGAGCAATGACCGCCCCTGACCCTACGGCCATGGGCTACCAATTTACTCATAAACAGGTTTCCTTGGGCGTAAATAACAGCCTTATATGATTATGCTTGCGACAATATACTTAAGGAGATATATAGAATATATATATGCCTAAATGGTAGATAAACCGATGAGATAACAGGGGAGTACTATCAGCGAATGAGCGCAAGCACCACTCTATATATCACAGGCGGCGTGGGGAGCGGCAAAAGTGAGGGTCCTGTACCACTGTATCACAGCAAGAAATGTAAAAGACTCCGCTGACTTCACTCTGGCTTTTTCTTTCAATGTTCCGTCCCGTCTTTCCGATACCTATAGCTTAAAGCATATGAGAAATAAAATATGGCAGATTATACATGTTAGCTACTTCAGTGTATTGTGCAACTTAGCAACCAGCGGACTGAAGGCACGTGGCTTTTACCTCTTTACCTAAACGCTGTCTTGACCACTGATAGAACTCTTAATCTTAATAAACAAGACTTAGAGCCAGTGAGACATTTTGGGAGGGTTGCACCAATGCAGTGTCCGATTCTTCTTTTCAAATGGCGACTTTGAAGCTACCCTGTGCACCTCCAAGTGTCTATGAAATAAACTACAAAGTGGCGCTACCTATTTAAACCCCTTATATGCGTCTTGAAAGTTCAAGCAAACCCTGTCGAATTCTAAAACGTGCCTTTTTACACTACATACTAGCGACTTGGTCGATTCATATTCAGTTACCGCCCACCCCCCCCCCCCCCGTCATCCTGTTTGGGAGTCTGTGCTCCCTGGCCCTGGTGACAATGGGGTGTACTGAAGTCTAACAATTCCTAACTGCCATCATGCCTCCTAGCGCGTGAACCGGAAACTATCATAAACTTGTGTTTATCATTTTCATCCATCTATTGAAACGGGCCCCTGGGACCCATTGTAATAAAAGGCCGTCACTATCCAGTTATTGACATGATTAGTGACCCCAATAGTGACAGGAATAGCAGAAAAGTTAGGTCTCGTTGCAAAAGGCATGTCACTGTAGGGGAGGTGTGTCAGTTCACTGTTGGCGACATGGTTATATTGCTCCCTGGCCCTATCAATGGATGGTGTATATGTTACCGGGAACAAGTGCTATCAAGGTGAAGGTCACCACATAAATTAGCGACCGCGCTTGAGTAATCCTACACTGGCCACCAGAGTACCATTTGCTATGACAAAATTCAAATGCGAATATCCACAGATAGAGAGAGGGTATACCCTCTCTCTATTTGGGACACATCTGTGACCCATACAGTGACCGAACAACGGTCTCATGAAATGGTACATACCACTATTAGCGCCAGTCTGTAACCCTGTGTCGCAGAATGGGTTGTCCCTAAACTATTGCAAAGCAAACTGCCGCTATTGTGTCACAGGACCCAATAACGGACGTCCTACAGACTATTGAAACGGGCCCCTGGATAACTATGTTGCTATTTGCGGGAGCAGCTCCAAGTAGATCGGACAGAAATCTAACGTTTTATATGTGGTAGGTTATGAACATGCCACCTGGTGAAAATCGGCCGCACTACAGTCTATGTGTACGTCTTAATTATTTCATGTGACACAGGTACTTCTACCAGCAACCAGCAGAATATTATCTCACAGACTGATCTCAGGGCAGATTTCAGTTTAGTACTGCACGAGAATCTCACTCTCGTGGCTCTTCAGTCTCCATGCCTAGGTCTAGGTCTGTTAACAGAGGAGGCTACTGACACTAACTCATGTGGTTCCGGTCACGTGGATCCCACATATGACTCCACCACTTCACCCACCGCTGTCGTCCACTTCTTCAAGACCAAAACCCCTCCATGGCATTTCGACCCAACTCGGATTTTACCCTGATAAACTCTATCTAAACATCACGGAAAATGGGGGAAACACCACAAACTTGAATATTATTGTAGTGATTGCCGGCTTTGGCTTCAGAAGATCTTATGTTTATCCAGCGATTATGTTGTTATCCTACATGATATTGCATACGTTGGTTCATATTTTTTTAATATAAGTTGGAGAGACAGTAACCCCTAGTCACACAAGACTAAACACAGATAACTTCGATGAATATCTCTTTATTGTAAGTTCTTAGCGCTTCGGCTGAGCTCACGCCCTAAAATCACAGTAGGTTTGATCCTTGAACACCGGTGTGTCAAGTAATGTAGAGGGAGCAAGATTCTTAACCAAAGTTAACAATCTGTGCTCAACCACCAAGAGGGTTCGGAAAAACCTACTACCTTTGTGATGCCCCAAAGATTCACTCCTCACAATGAGAACACAGCGAGTGACCTGCCGACTGCTGCGGCTCTCCCGAACCACTACACATAAGGAACTGATATCTCGCGTCCTCTAGCAAAGAGTAAACACACCACCATTCAACTAACCCAACCCCCCTATATTATTAAACGATAACCCTTGTTACCTACTATATCTAAAAAACTATGATTCTGATAGAATCCGCATGGAGTGTCTCCCGTACATAGAGACAAAGTGAACCAGACCTAGGGATGGAGACTGAAGGGCCACGAGAGTGAGATTCTCGTGCAGTACTTTACTGAATCCTGCTACTATTTTTTGCGTTTCTCCACATAGATGTACTTCCATCCTTAGGATTTGTTTATTGCCATACTGAAAACATAATTTAGAGCTGTAGTTTTCCGATCTCCTTTCCTTGAGAGAATGCAATGAGATCTCACCCTTTCGCTGGTGTCAATCCATACTGTTCTGATTGCCGATGATCAGCTTAAGCACCTGTGTCGTACGAAATGATGTGCAACGAGTTTATGATAGTTTCCCATTGTCTCGCTATTGGGGCCCAAGGACAGTCAGAGGGGGAAGGGCAGAGTGGGTAGGTGCTAGCCAAATACGAATCGACGAAGTCGCTAGTACTTATAAAAAAGGGTCTTCATGTACAAGCCTAGATTATTCGATGGGCCCCCAACTGATCTAAATTTGATAGTTGACAATTAAGACACCTGGACTGCCTTGCATTACCTTTACTACCACTAAAAGTACTACAGTTTTATGATTATAGGTTATGAATTTGTACATAAATAAAACATTAAAAAAATACAGTTTTATGACAATACATTAAAACATTGAGTGCTGAATAGGACAATTGGTAAGTAAAATAGGTTCATGGTGTGGGAGAAAAATGGTGTATTATGATGAGATAAGAGACATGATAAGACATATTCACAAATGTAGATCACACAGAAACATTGAGAAAATATAACAGTTTATTGTTAGTAGGTTGTCAGTCCAGTTGAGTAGAGATATCATATGCCGTAGTCCTAGGGAATGGCAGGTGGGGAAACCTGAGTGACGTCAGGTAGGTCATATGTTGACGCTAAGATTCAGGTATGTACTACAGTGATCTACGTTTAAAAAGAAAAAGGCAGCCAAGTACAGAATTGATATCAATTCACAATTAAATGCTATTGCCTCTGTTTATCACTTAGATAAAAATAGGTATGTACAATATTTAGGCCTACAACTGTGTTCTAGCAATATGTCTGGTGATCCCATGTTATGTCGGCCATATCTGAAGTATTACTAAGGTGATATGCATGTGTAGGGGTGGGGTCAGTCTAGTGGTGGTTCTTTTGCTCTTTGAAAAAGGGCGTGGGATGTCAGTCCCTGCTGTGTAGTGATTCGGGTGAACCCGTGCATGCAGGTGTTACAGGGTTGCCCAGATTACGTAACTTGGCCTGCATATAAGCCAGGTTTGCAGTAGGTCGACAGGCATTCATGTGCATTCTCTCTGAGAAGAGTGAATCCTTGGGGCCTCACTTGTAGGGTTTCCCCGAACCTTCATGGTGATAGGTGATTCCAGTACTCCTGTATCTGGATTAGCCTCCTTGGCATTACTTGGCATATCATGCCAAGGTACTGTACTTTGGTGGTGATCTAACTGGAATCACCTCGGGAAGTAATTAATAAACATCCACTGTTTATCAAACTTCAGGAGTCTGGTTATGTTTGACTAGGTTTAATCCATACATTCCAAAAAGACCAACCCAACCTATGTGATAGCACATTGGGTAGCATATCACCGGGAAGAGGTTTATATATATATATATATTGTAGCGGTTGGGGGGCGTCGTCTCTTGCGGGTTTGAGTGAGTTCCGGGGGAGTCTCCGGGAGAGCTCCGGGGGAGCTCCGGGGGAGTCTCCGTATGGAGGTCTCTCCCGGGGGACGAGAGGTCGCGAGAGATGACGTCACCCGATTCCGTATATAAACAGAAGCCGTCTGCGGCTTCAGCAGTCATCTGCTAGACTCTGAGCGATACATATCAAAGGATTAAAGGCTTCGAGCGGCCTTTGCTGTAGCTCATATCCAGAATAAAGGTTCATCAACGCTATAGCAGTGGAATCTACTCGTCCTTGTCATTCTATACACACGATCGTTACAATATATATATATATATATATATATATATATATTTATGTATACCATCTTTCCGAGGGTAGGCTATCCTCCATAAGGCCAGAGGTAGCGACCGCTACACATGTTTAACATACCAAATTGAAGCTGCAAACCATAGAATAAGATGCAGTTGCTGTACTTTCTCTGGAGATAATATCAAACATTAATCGTAAACTGCCTAGAACCTGTGGAATATATGGTAACTACATGTAGTAATACTTCAAGTATTGACATTAGATCTTAGGAACAATGGTCTACACCATATCCTCAAATTAATGGACACTTGGGCATTTTCGCTTCGAGGTTCCAACCCTCTTGAAGCTGAGCGATTCGCATTAGTGGTGACAGCTAGTGGATCAAACTCATAGTTTACTAAAGGCACGGCCCCACTGAAGCTGTTAATTAATACTCCGTTCACACTGAACAAGTTTGAAGACTAAGGGACGAGACAACCAGGAATAGATTTCATTCAGGCACCCTCGTGCTGTCTCATTTTTACTATTCCTGAATATCATTAAACTGTCATGTTATTAATAGCAGTATTGAATTACAAGTTATAAAGTATGGAGATACTAACTTCTATGTTCATTTATCACCCGTGACATGAATGGTGCCCGCACATATGACCCGCAATTTGGTGAGACATTTGCACACAGGTATTTACGATATAATCTGTTAAACTTTCCTTCCAAATGGATTGGATGTACTTGAATATGGAGCATATATATGCTTTTGTCTCACACACTCAATCAAAAACTATTATAGTACCGATATTATTTGTGGATTGTATCCAATCAACTCCATCAGTGTCAGAACACTGACCTGTTACTGGTATTGTGGTTTCCTATGTAGTGCTGTGTATATCCCCCGTTTCGTATCTTATCACTTAATTTTGGCTAGGAGTATTACTACATTTTATCAATGAACACAACGTTTGGTGTGACTAGTTCCAAGTCTGCTGCTTTTGGACAGCAGTATCGTCAAAAGTTAGTTAATATCAAACGAATACCAAGCTATAAATCCCCAATCTGATTGTAAGACCATATATCTATATTTGGTGGACATTCGAGATATTATCGACTACAAGAGTGCACATTGTGTAGAAGTGATTATGTCCTCTATTGATGCATAAGAAGATGGGAAGGGGAACATACAAGGGATTTTAGTTTGTACTGAGCTTGTTTCCCAGTGAGTGCGCTCGATAGTTCGTGTAATATCCACTAGATAGCAGCTGTTTTCTTCTGTCTTGGCATGGACGTTTGAGTTTTCTGCATCATCAATATAATTGACTTGCACACACTGTGTTTTGTAGCTGTCCTTCAACCTATCCCACAAATCTTCGACGAGACCCATAATTCTAGGACTATCATGTGCTCTATCAATGTTTTATATTGCAAAATAGTGTCATTTCTCAATGAACGTCCATAATCAAATACTTATCAACAAGTCTAGAACAGCCCTTCCTGTTTCTGCTTTAAATAGTTCTGAATGAGATGGTAGGTGGCGTACCGGTCATGGGTGGTTCGCTGGTACCTCAACTAGATAAACCTAGGTAGGACTTTATAAATAACAATTTATCTGTGGCAATTATAGTTGTAATTTCGTGTTTTATCACATTCCTAATAATAGCATAAAGGTTAAATTAGGAATATTCTATACTTAATTTTAAAATCATCCAAACTGCCATACTGTTTAAATTGAAGTAAACCACAAGATATTTCAGTATAAATCAGCCAAATATCACCAGTGTTCATGATGTTTATTCAATAAGACAGACACATAATTTTACAAAGGTTATATTTGTAGTACAAGGCACACTTGGAGAGTACTTTACCAATGGACGATTCCCATGTCTTAGCCAATATCAAACAGCAGAATCTCCGTTCTATATCAACACATTCAACACATTAAATAACCCCTATTACTATACTAGTGGGGTATTTATTGCATTTATATATTATATTGTCGTTGTTTTATAGAGAAGTGCAACTTTGTGTTTCTACATCCACATAAGAAAATATTTAGTTCTCTTCTTCAGTTCATATCGCGAAATGGAAGACTCCGGTAGTTACTGTATAAATCAAATAATATCCTTCTTTGTTTACCTTCTTGCTTATAGCATTTTCTATTATTATTAATCTATTCATGCACGTAACACAGACCCTGAATATCACAGCTGGACGTGATGCATGCTTTACAATAAATCAACGCCCACATTGATACAGGTAATGGCGAGATGACGTCTCTAGGTAGACAACACTGAAATCAGTGACAAAGGTGGACGTCAGTTTCAACTCAGCATGGGAGAATTTCCACTTATTAAATCGTCTTCTTCTAGTAGGTGATGTCAACAACTATGAAAATTATGCCGATGTTGTCGTGCACACTATAACACTGGAAATATGAAAAGTACTACAAATTATGACAAAATATTCTGTACACTTCACTCCCTATCCCCAAGTGACAGTGGCACAAAATTAACGTCACTTACTGGGAACAGTAAAATAGTATGGTTTAGTACAGTCGAGACTAAGCCATTGCTGTCATTGGCAGGATATTGTCCGGTCTTTTTTTATCATTTCGGGCTTTGACAAACAGCATACATAAATATTGATATATTATACAGTACGCATCAATTCAGGACTGACAATAGTAAATAAAAATATCAGTTGCTTTGGGGACACAAACGAAATTTGCCATGGCCCATTTAGTTAAAGACCACCTAAAGCATCCGTGTCACCTAAAGTCGATAACGGAGTGTACGGGCCACTGGAGTCAGATAGAAATAGGCGCATCAAAGGGTCTACTCTAGCATCAAGTCAAAATATGAATTTTTTTAAAAAACATCTTGGTGCACAGTTGGAACTATAAGTGACCATTACAATTTGAGTGGCCTCACACACAATTTACATAGGTCTATGACCATAACCCATTGGGACAAAAGTATTCTTCTTGTCCGAAGCTCATAGCGAGTGACACCTGTATGTGTTGTGTGCATCTTCCTTATGGATATCGAAATTAATTTGAATAATGGAATACCAATATTCCCCGCCTACAAAATCAGCGTTTACTATTGAGCGTTATCAGTAAACACTTAAAATTGACAAATCCGGTTGAGTTCGTCTTTAGGAACCATATACAGGGTGGCTTTAATCAGATATAGAGAGTGCCAAGAAAATGGGGAGGTTTGGATAGGTTGCAGAAGTTATAGAAGTAGGAACAGGATAGAGTTTCACAGCTTCCTTTGCATGTTGGGTTCATTTGCTTTCTCCAGACCAATCCCTACTATTGGGGAATGTCCAGGAGCCCAGAATGGGAGCTATGCAGCTTTCACCTTGGAGATTTTTGTGGCGTTTGAGCTGCTTTGTGCTCTGCGATCTCTGCTAGGACAGTGACAGTGAGCTCATCCGATGTCAAAGAAAGCGACATCCTTTTCCCACCACTTTTGACGTGGATTCTATATATAGAGCTGGCTATGAGTGTTTACTATTTCATTACAGGTCTTTATTATAACGGGGCTCTTTCATTGGAAATTGATGGAACATTAGTTCCTAGTTACAGACGCAGAGGGTTAAAACTAGAGATACCTGTAAGCAGGTGAAAACAGGACGAAGAAACAGGCAATAGGGAAACAGCAAAGGGCAATGGACGGAGGATGAAGAGATAAAAGAAGAGCGTAGAAAATGGATGTAAGGGCAGCAGGGGAATGGGTACAGGAGGATCAATAAAGAAAAGCAGCAGGGCCCAAAGCCCTTACTCCAACCTGAATACAACATGTGATGTAGGACATAAATGACGGAACTGTTTCAAACCTCAAAATAGTTTTTTGATATGTCACCAAACAGTGAATCATAAAAGGTAGTCCGCATTTTTGAATAACGTAAAGTATCCTACATGGATAGTTTTAGATACATAATTAGATCTTTAAAGTACAAAGCGCATTTAGCAAATATTTTGGGAAAGCAACTCAAAGAACTACTTTTCTACTCAGAGAGTAAAAGAAACGGTGTTATCCTATGTCCTATCGGTATGACACCACATATTTGTGCACTATTTTGTGACGGCAGAGAATCTGAACCTCAAATTTGCAAGGGTGGAATAAATATATAATCGAGCTGCTGTTAACCCAGTCACCTCAGCTAGAACCATCATGTAATACCTAAAGTCTAGGGGACATAACCACCGAACCCTGACTCTCACCATTCCAATGGGTTGAACGAAACGATACCAATCAGTGTTGATATATGCTACCCTCAAAAACATGGTCCTGACTCTGATTCAAGGGTGCTGCCATGTGTACAGGCTGGACCAGGCGGGCTGTGGGCTGAGTTAGTCATGTCCCACGTGCGAGTAATGACCAACATACATCAGTGAGACAGTAAAATAGAGTCACTGAAGAGCGTAAATCGAAAAGGATACCACTGATGGTCACCAATCCGATGAAACCATCAGTGAGAACCTAATAGAGAACATTGGCACATCAATATCCTATAGGCTTAATACTCAGGTATTGCTACCTCAGAGATTACAACCCAAACAGGTCAACCTTGATATCTTTGACCACCTTGACCCCTTGATTCATCCTCCCCTCTACCTGTGCTTCTAGTGCTCAGCACCCTAAAGCCCTTAGACATTGACACCGATCCCTGAACCCACCGATCAAATGGTTGGGTTAAGTCGGTAACGATCGATGCTGGGGTGTGACTGTAATCAAAGGCTGCTGCCATGGACAAAGCCAAGCTGCATTCTGCTGGTAGAGGCAGACTTAGTCCCATCCCACGTATGTATA
The DNA here is from genome assembly GCA_950022655.1 of Alentia gelatinosa. Taxonomy (NCBI): domain Eukaryota; kingdom Metazoa; phylum Annelida; class Polychaeta; order Phyllodocida; family Polynoidae; genus Alentia; species Alentia gelatinosa. Next base: position 31,273,285 of record OX465583.1, read on the forward strand.
TAGAAAAGAACATCACTGATTGTCACCAATCTGACGAATTCATCCTCCATAATCAAATCGGCATGTCGAGCTCCAATAGGTTAATTATCTCGCCTCTGGAATAAATGTCCATATGCTTAACATTGGGAACTCGTTCTCCATGCCCCTACAAGTATTGCAGTCCGTTTTACATGATCTATATCCTGTGTGTTGTCCATTCATTTAGTGTGTACAGGGGTGAGATAAAAACAGAAAGCAACTAGTGTTGGTCATGGAAGTCTTCTCGAACTCGTTTGAATGTTATGTGATATACACTCGACTGTAACCTCGTTATTATAACTCCGCATCAAACTCGTGGAGAACGACGACTTTCACCAAAACTTGTTCGTTTCTTCTTTACTACCTCACTCCTACTCCAAGGTCGCCCCCAACCCCCATCCCACCCCCACAACCCCTATCACGTGACCAGGTCACATGATGGAGCACCTGTCCTTCATGCCTGTCGTCCGCTTGTTGTCGGCGTACTTGCCACTCCACAGTCCCATCTGTTTGGGTTCCAGCATGATGAACTCGATGACTGGGATGCCGTAGTAGACGTCCACGCGTTCCATGCTCACCTTGGAGGCATTTTTGGGCAGGGTGGGCTTGTTGACGGCCGCCTGCACGTCCGCCTTGATGTCCCGCCGGTCGAACGGCTCGCCCAGGTAGTTCGTCGTCACCAGCTCTAAGTTCAGGTCAGGGAGGGCTGTCAATAAAAATAAAAGTTAATTATCAGCATGCTCACTGTATATGATCCTTGTTTTGTAGGTATACTTCACTCTGATGGCTTGTCGTTGTCAAGCTATATAGGAATACGCTACCTTAGCTTCATGTCTTTTATGGATATCGTCTGTTTTATATACACAAGAAATCTGGAAATGTGCCTGGCAAACAGGAAATGGTAATATCATACAATGGAAAACCAATCTTATTACAGGATATTTTGATGTACAATCTAAAGTGAACTAGATGAATTATTTCCTCACAATAGACTACATATGTATGCTTTGAAATGGTGAATATACAATTGCATACAAGTGTACATCCTAAAGGGTTGTATCCTGAAATTAGATATATATTAGGAATGCTGTCATGGACCACGTGATGATCTATCACAGTCTTAAAAGAGATTCGGCATTGAAAATCCGGTCTGTGTAGGGAAAATCCCACCACAAATTGCATTCGGATTTCCTTCTTCAGAATGCATCTCAGAGAGCACCCAAGAAATAAAAATTCTCAAAAATCTTCCACCATTGAAACACCTACAGTTGTGTTAGATTACACTGCACGAAAACCACCATTTTACATATGAATGTGCCCGGCGTATATAAGTATGACTTTGGCGTAAACAAGGTCGTCCTATTTCCCGTGTATATACGCCTCATCTGTAGGCGGATATAAGCGTCCAGTGAAGAGGGCTTCACTGAGAGCGGGCGGGAGGTGGCGGGGGGGGGGAGGGCTTCCTACTGAGGACACCTTTACTTCTGCCAACACAAACGGGCGGGGGGAGAAGCTATTTCCTCTCATATACGCCGGATGTGAAATACAGCCAAGACGCGTCCGTATATAAACCCTGGGCGTATATATATGAAAACAAATCAATATTCAGCCAATACATGCACTTCCACGATGGCGTATATAAATATGAATAAAATGGTGGTTTTCATGCAGTGTTAGGAATACAACTTCTGTAGGTACCATTTTTGAGCCACTTAAAATACTAAACTATTATATTACATGCTTTAACTCTTATCAATTTTTATCAGATCATTTTGAGTATGCCTGGAGGCAATCTAAACCTCCGCGAATGCATGGAGGCTCAATAAGCCTCACCCTATATGGGGCACTATTCTTCCCCTCTATGGCGTGTCCCCGCCACCCATTAGATTGGTAATATCATTGCAGAGCAAGTCAAATTCCGCCTTCTATAGGAACAGCATCGTAGCATTTAAGTGTCTCTCCTCGAGTCCCACACGTGACAAAGGGTTCGTTGTTGCTATTATGTGCTGACTATGCCGTCCTCTTCACTCACAACCGTACGTGGACCTACTAACAGATGTAATGTGGTCTGCTGAAGGCTACACTCAGGTGTGAGAAACATGAAACTACGAAGGCTCAATCTATATGCGGTACTAATTATATTCTAACCGAAGGAAATCCAATGACATCAACAGTTTCTGCGCCTTGAGTTTCATAGCAAAATCCTGTATTTGTATGAAATGTGAGAGAAAGGCAAAACTGTTTTCTAATACTTCTCCTTCTCCCTTTAGATATCAGCCACTCTGCCGCCAAACAACAGTCTTAAAGACAAATAGTGTCCCATTTCATGAGAGGGTTTAACTCACGATTATTTTTCTTGACCATTAAAACGTCATTTCCACATTGTCTCTGAACAATTCGTTGCGTTTCCGCCTGACGAATCTAGCCATCGATTCTGACTTTTACCCCCACCCGCCGACTATTTGACACTTTCAGGGTGCATAATCGTCAAGTGGAAGCGGAGATAGAACTTTCAGGCCGACGACTATTTACGACGTGACGTGCAATCTAGCACCACCTGGTGAATACGTGCCGATCACTTGTAACCGGTACATATAATCGGTGGCGGGTCGACGACTCCTTCCGTGGCTCAGTCGTTGACTTCGACTTTCGCCAGGTGGAAACAACATGTTTTATTCTGAGGCCGACGATTTTGCACCAAGATTAAATCTCAAGTGCCATCACCCGACGACTAATTCTACCGTTACCTCATAATCGGCGGATATTCAGTCGTCAGGTGGAAATGCCGCATTATGGTGATTTACTGAAAGACCACTTTCCATAATTATTACGCTGACGGCGCGCCATACAGTTCTACCTGTGATACTTGCACTCATTCCAGGTATTCTCTTCATGCTGTGAAGTACCTCACAAAAATATCTGGGTGTGTCTTCACTACATCCAGAAAGCAAATCTAATGCATAGGAATCCTACACAAATCCAGGGTAGGATAAATAGATACGCAAAACTTAACTATCTTCGGCTACTAGCGCCCTTCTGTTAATGCTCACATACTTCCTTAAACAGTGAAATTTCTTATTATCTATGGCGTTAGAACCGGTACAAAATGGCAAATTGTGCACTAACTCCTTACTGCATTGCGAACTTTACCCAATTGTTCTTAGTACTCTTTCTCGCTGTTTTAGATTAGCCCTAAAATCAAAAGACAGGGTGCACTGAGACTATTGAAAATGGGAAATTGTGAAGGTCATGTTCCCCTCAATTGTCATATACATTTTCTTGAAAGGAGAGCCATCCAGCAAGTGCAACTGTTAGTGCTTGAAACGGCACATAGCCTAAGCTGATTTCCCAGCAACGCACTCCGCTAGAAGGATCATCGGGAATTCAAGGGTATTCTGTTCGAACGGCGTCGGGAGGTAATGGAGGCGCCCACATGAGGACGCCTATGTGCCGTATAGAAAGCAACCCAAGAAAGGACATGAAACGACTTTCAAAATAGACACAAGTTTTATAGTACGTTTATCTCTATTTCCCTAACTGTGTTGCCTTCCTGTCTTATTTGATCGCTATTGGTAGGTATAAATCAGAACGGAGCTGCAGTTGCTTTCAAGCTCTAAATCCAGAGCAGCAATCAAAGTGCTTAGACCCCTGAGGCCAAGGGTGCCTGCCTGTTTGTATGTTGGTTACCCTGATTTTTCAAATTTGACAATAGTTAATATGAATTTAATTTCTAATACAACAATACGAAGTATAGTTGACACTCAGACTCGTGAGGAGCGCACTATATCGGCAGACTTAGTAGAAGTACAGTCAATAGGTTATAGCCACATTAATCACTCCTGAATTCGAGGTTAATGTGTAAGGTTAATGGTCTCCATACAGACAAGTTATTACTTGAGCTGCTCGATAGCGAGCACCTGAATAAACAGAGGAGTTAATCCTCGTAATCACGTCCGGGATTTACCCTCCATCTCCAGTGAATGCCACTCCCCTTGGAGGACTACAGTGGTAATAAGCATTCAGAATACTGTGTCCAAAACATCCGCGTAGCTTAGAGTGAGTGAAGAAGTAATAAAGCAGTTAACAGGTCAGGATGACATGGTATAAAGCCTTAATGTATCCTGGTGGATACCTTATCCTGGTGGTTACCTTGGGTTTTTATACCACGGTGGTAAATAGCATTCAGAATATTGTGTCTAAAACATCCGCGTAGCTTAGAGTGAGTGAAGAAGTAATGAAGCCGTTAACAGGTCAGGAGGACATGGTATAAAGCCCTAAGGTATCCTGGTGGGTTGGTTGATGATGTTTAACGCCATAGCAAGAGCCACCCTCATCTCACAGCGTGATTGAATATATGAGCCGCGGCTGATAGACCCGCATTAACACAGCAGTTTAGCTGGGATTCTAACCATGGAACCGGATCCACAGTCCAACTAGCTACCCAGATATATCCAGCTGCCTTAGGAATCCTTGTGATGTGTTTGTACCAACTACTACAATTTCTGATTAAAAAGCTTTACTTTCAATGATACGTAGAAACACCCCTAAAATGATTTACCAGAGTACATTGTACTCCCTTCTTCTTCTTGTAAAGCAGTGCGAGGGGAAGATATTCCTTATTATTTAACCAACTACCAGGCTCTGAGTTAACCCTATCCCAGGTGGCCGTTTTTCATATGCTATACCTTTATAATACATGTTTATACTAACGTGTCTCTACATTATCTATATTCTCTAACCGATTCAACAGGCTGCAATGGTGCTCTCGAAAGAGAATTGCTGACCACTTTTGATCGCATATTGCCAGTCTCTTGGAATGTTCACTAAAGGAAGAAACATGTTGGAATTATAAGGTAGGGAGTTTAAATCCTGTCTGTCTATTGACCTTTATGGCATAGGCCGAAAGTGCTATAGTCCATCCTTCCGTCCTGCCAATATCATTCTGGATGTAGCTACGCAATACGTCTACCGTAGCTTTAATGATCTGGCCATATCACCAGCACAACACAAAGTAATCCAGTTGTCTCATGCACATCTATAACAACGTCTGCAAGTCTGCTGGGGTGAGTTAAAAAAACAATGTTTTGTCCAGTTTGGGCTAACCTGATAGGTAAAACAAACCTAGGTTATAAGACACTAACAAGGAAGAGACATGCTACCTGATAACATGTGGAACTTGTTAGGAGTTTTTGTCTTTTCTCCTGGACGAGAAAACATCAACAAAACGTTAGATATATAACACTCTGTTTACATTGACAACCGGAGATGCACCTGGAAGCACCGGGGATGGGACTGAGTCATGGGAGAGTTCACGAAACGCTTCAAAATACGCATTTCTAACGTCCTTAGGGTCATCTATAGCCTGAAGATGACTAGTCGGCAATAGTTATATTGAGTAAATCAGAATTCTGTAATATTGTAGTTTTGAGGGAAACATCAGTGTGTAGATATCCCTTTTAGTCACAACCAGAATCTAGGATCGGTTGGTACACAGAGAGTCGGAAAGCCACACCAGCATATGTTTTCCACAAGCAGTGTTCAGTTGTGAGATGAACATTGTAGTGTTCTCATGCATGTTAAGGTATCATATCATTCCGTTTGTGTTGTATTGAATACTGCTGTTCCGAAATCCGTGTGTCAGTGGCTATCCCCGCTGGAGAAAACAAGGTCACTAGAGTTCTAACTAAGCTCTGCAATATTGATGTTTTTCGCAACATTTGAATATTGAATTACGTAGAACACAACAAACATGGGTCTCATTTTGAACTCTTGGGCTAACAGCAACACAACCAAAACATAGACCATACATTTTCTGTACTGCGGGTGACATCTATACATCCGTTGTTGTTTGGAGGGGTAGACTTCTTTGGGTTTTCTTATACTGAAAAACCTTTTGTATCAAACAAAGGCACATATGGGATCTCCCACAAGTTTTGGCAATATTTGCATTTCACTAAGCTTCATTTAACATTAGGGTATAGGATATTTCATATTGTAATACGTACTCTTCATAAGCAGCCTAGTTATAGAAACACATGATAAATGATAAGGATAGTAACTATAGGGTTTGGGTTTACGGTGTATATTCAGTATTCATCTCTTGAGATGAATTCTTTGGTACATATTTTACTTTGTCTTTCTGCATATAGCTGTATTTCATTACATTATTGGCCCATTCATTAGTTAGAAGGTGCATTGAAGGATAGACTAGGGATCAATGCGACATGAATCTGCACTCTACGCTTTTAGGGGTTATAGGCAATAACTATTGTCCTGTATCACCTTGGGTGTATCACCTTGGGTGTATCACCTTGGGGGAAACATAAGATGGATTCTCTTATACAATGGTTCTAAAGCATATATATACCTATTTTTACCTGCTCACTAATGTACTAGTTTGGTAACTGATATTGTCCTTTCTTTAGCTCTGCAAAGGTTCAGTATTGCTTCTGGCAGCAGGATGCTGCATATGTTTTAACTACTTTTTGGTTGTTTCTTTTTCTTTCATTGTGTGTTTGTTTCCTTATTATCTATTTTTCCTTTTTCCACATTTCTATCTAATTATCTATTTCTGTAGGGCTCCTTCGTTGTCTTTGTTTTTGGGGCCATGAGGGAGCGTCAGTCGATAATATGCCACTTGAAACAAGAGCCTGATGAAGATGTATGTTGGGAGCGTTCCAACCAGTACACATAAGAAATTTATACTCCCTTCACCAACGCCTGCTCTAGAGAAACGCCTCTCCATATCTTTTCTTGCAAGCCGACGGTCAGACTATTAATAGCATTTAGCATATATCTGGTCTTATGTATACGATTGTCAATTTTCTATTTTTAAAAAGACAGAAGCCTCATACGATTCAAATAATATAGGGACAATATATAAAAGCTACTCCTGTTGAGTTGTCTTGGCATGTATATATCCAGATAGTTATCAATTCGAGATTTCGTTCTGTGTAGCATGCTCTGTCATTCCCTACTCAGCTGCCAAGTCGTATTCTGCTTTGGGAAACCTAAGCAATGATATCCAAAATGTAAGTCCCGGCGTCCACCTACTACGACACGATAGAAATTTAGACCTACCGATATGGCTACAAAAAGTAAAAATTCGTAGACTTATCGAGAGTGTCCATATCGTAGACAAATATCTAGGCAAGCATTGTAATGGGTTCTCCTATCAATAAAAGGTTATCACGGTCCTGATATGCCTCACAATACAATCAGGGCACAATTGCATATCTTGAGGTGTTATTCTTATTTTTAGACATACGATACACTATAATTCAGGAAATATTGCATCGATAATGTTTACCAGTGCACATAGAACAATAATGTATTTTTTTCAGGCAGTTAAGTTCTGTTCCAAGTCAAACTAAGAAAGTATTGATTTGAGACACGTAACCGTATCAGAAGTCTCTAAATTTGCAGTGTATACAGGCATATGTATCTTTTATCTATTCCAAAATTTCATAATTTTCTTATCAGTATCTCACACGATGCTCCCGGTTACCCAATCCCATTTAATCATGATTTAATGTCGTAGAGACTCTATGATACAGGTTATTCATCTGGACCAAATCATAGACCCCCATTTTTAATCGGGGCCTAATCACAGAGAGGTGATAAACTGCCCCGATGAGAGGTGACCTTCCAACACGATTTTGACTTTTCATTGGGAGGTGCATTGTAGGGCACATCGGAGTGTATTGGGAGCTCAGTGGACCCCGGCCCTAATTGCACATCCCATAGATGGCAATATTTTGTGGAAGCTTGGACAACTCTACATGAATCATTTATAATTGAATTTCTCATGTATTATATTACCGATAATTTTACTAGGGGCATTCTGTGTTTTCAGAGTTATACATGCAATTGCATGATACAATTAATCCAGTGGATTGAGGGACAAACGGGGAGCGGTTCCTGAAGTAACGTAAACATATATGTGGAATACCGGAGGAAAACCTTTTTAAATGTAGAGTCAGTCAGATAACTTTCAGAAAATGGACAGAAGGAAGGGAAAGTTTGGTTATTGGGCCAAATCTTCGCCACCTTGGACAATATGCTCCTGTCATCTGACACAAAAAGCATTGGTACCCTACCTTTCTGGATGGTGGAAAAGGCGGGGAAGACCATGGTGGGGTCCAGCAGGTGGAGCTTCACGAAGAGGATGTTGATGTCACGTCGGGTGATGCGCTCATTGTGTCGACCTTGTCCAGCAGGGTGAAGGAATTTGTGCAGCCACTGGGAGTCTGTCAGCTTGTCGGCAAGCGCACTTGCCCAGTACCGCCTGCAGAACAGGTGAAATGTGCATGCTTGTTATATATGCCCACTGCTTACTTTGCCTGATGATTCAATGCTGATCTACAGTCAGGTGTACCAACGCAAGATCAGTTAATGGTAATGGGCAATGCAGTGAAAAAGATTCGACACCAACCGACAAAATCAAAATATTTTGATTTGATTGGTCGTCCTCAAGGTCTGTCGAATTGTCGGTGCCAAGGTTCAGACAAGTTTCCTATTGTGGGAGTTCCATTGGCCAACTTATGATACTAATAAATCTGTGGACATTTCAGTGGACAAAGGATGGACAGGGATCGTTTGCACTCGATTATTTTATATAAGCATTACATAGGAAAGTTAGGACGTTTAAATGCTTATTTCATACTTTCCCCACATGGAGTTTATGAATATGATGTTTTATCGTTACGTTGTAGAAAGAGGTTGCTGGGTCAAAGGAATGGCCATTAAATGCTAATTGGATTTACCTAGGCAGAAAGACAACTAGAGAGCATGCTTATCTAAATGTGTGTTATTGTAAATTGAAGGAAGCTCTGTTTCTCAGGAAATTCTCTTGTTACGCCGGAGGCTCCAATACTGTAATTATAAGGCATTACCTTAAAATCCTCCCCAATTGATTATCGACATATTAGTCTCATGATTAACTTATTATGCAATTAACATGGCTGATTAGACTTTTACAAGTGGCCGACTTATCAGACAATCACCGGCAATTACACACAGTTCCAAATAGTTCTATATTTCCTCAGGTTATCGTCATCATTCAACTATTGAAATCCCCTCACATCTCACTGGCTGTGAGCCTTTTTCTGACAGGGTTAGCTTTTTCACCCGTTTCTTAGCAGTGAGAAGTACCTTAACACCCAGGTGAGGTGATGAAATTTGTCATCCATTTTCTTTTTTATAGGTTATAAGTTATTGGTAGTAAGAATTATTTCTGTTTAAAAGATAACAGAACATGCAGCTCACCAATCGCCTAATGTAATTCATCTCGACGCAGATGAATAGAGATTATGGATGATCGACCCACATTCCATTATTAGACTGATCACTCCTAATTAGATGTTATCCACAACGTCCTAACTTGTTGACGCAACCCCATTAATGTAATCAGTAACAGTTACCCTTGTGTCATCAGGAAGCAATAATGAAACAATGACAGTTGGATATGAGGATCCCAGAAACTTGTAGAATACATGAAGAACTTAAAAGGTAAGGATCAACAGTTTTCGATTAGCAATAAATATCAGAACAATACTTTCACAGAATTAAGCAAATGTGTCTATTACAAATTTAGACTTTAGATCTAGTTTTGGCAAATAGTGAGATATTTCCTAGTCAGGGACTGGTCTGGAACCTAAGCCCCTGGAACTTCTTGAATTCTGGTATTTCAATAGTATTTTATAGGGACGTCAGTGATATAATAATTCATCCAATGAATCTGCGTCAGATTTCTGATCCTTTGATTTTATGACTTAAGAATCGTGAGACCGTAGGAACGTGTCAAGATTTGTGTGCCCCTAGGCCTATAAGTAAAGTATCCATCCCTATTCAGTTCTCTCTCTCCATTTAGGATAGGCAGGGCCGGTGTAGTGCGATGGTTTGTTAACCTGCGATAACACGTTATTATCGCCCACTAGTATCTGGTGCGCATGCGTGAACATGCACATTGTTGAAGTCCACGATCGGATATGAAAAATATGCCAAAATTAAGCATATTACCACATATCACAACATGTAATTCTCATGGTGAAATACTATTTTTTTCATTTATTTACATTTAAATCACATCAAAATAGTAGTATGTCCAATAGTCCGTGATATCTGAATGGAGGAACGTGTCCAGACACATGTGCGTATTGAGCGGGCAATAATAACAGGTTACTGCAGGGTAATAGACTATCGCAGCACACTGGGTACATACTGGCTAGTGTGTCCCATGTGTTATGATATGTGTTACAACATACAGAGGGCCGTGCATATCCATTACAACGGCTTAAACATATACAACTTGTACCCTTTTTAGTTTCTAGTAAATATCAGGTGGCACTTCCGGTTCAGTAATTGCGGTTCTAGGCCTATACTCTATGGCCTCATGGATGTAGGGATGTGGGGATGTGGGGATGTAGGTATGTATGGATGTGGGGATGTATGGATTTGGAGATGTAGGGATATGTGGTTTTGGGGATGTATGGATGTGGGGATATAGGATGTAGGATGTGGGGATGTAGGATGTAGGGAAATGGGGATGTAGGGATGTAGGATGTATGGATGTATGGATGTGGGGATGTAGGGATGTATGGATGTGGGGATGTGGGAATGTAGGGATGTAGGGATGTAAGGATGTAGGGATGTATGGATGTATGGATGTGGGGATGTGGGGATGTAGGGATGTAGGGATGTGGGGATGTAGGGATGTAGGATGTGGGGATGTGGGCATGTATGGATGTGGGGATGTAGGGATGTGGGAATGTAGGGATGTAAAGATGTGGGGATGTAGGATGTGGGGATGTAGGATATGGGGATGTAGGGATGTGGGGATGTAGGGATGTGGGGATGTGGAGATCTGCCGCACGTTTCATACTTCCATACTTCCATACATCCATACTTCCATACTTCCATACTTCCATACATCCATACATCCATACTTCCATACTTCCATACTTCCATACTTCCATACTTCCATACTTCCATACATCCATACTTCCATACTTCCATACTTCCATACTTCCATACATCCATACTTCCAAGAAATGACATACTCTCCAACCATAGATGTCGGTCAGCAACCCACCAAACCACACGGTGAACCTCTTAAAAGTCGGGAGTTTGTGTATTCTGGGAGAGACAGGGGCCAGCATAGAGAGACCTCTCCTGTCTTTTTCCGCTATGCTGTCCCAAACTAGGGATACGTCTACAACAGTGAACTGACACACCACCCCAACAGTGACATGCCTTATGAAACGAGACATATAGTGGCTATTCCTGCCACTATTGGTGTCACTATTCATGTCACTAACTGGCTAGTGACGTCTATCTAGTGAAACGGGCCCCAGGTTCACTCTGTCTCTATGTGTGGGGGAAGCTCCAAGGAGATCCAACAGAATTTACACGTTTAATATGTGGTTGGTAATTACTGAAATATAGCATTTTGAAAGAAAAACTTTAAGTGTAACTTAATCACATAATCTCAGCCCACACTGACAGGAAATGCGCGGGATTCCAGCGTGTGAGGCTGCCACACTAGAGTTGAAGATCGGGCACTGCAGTAGTTGATAACCAAGGCGGCCGAGTGCTGCATTGTCAGTAATTCTCACGAAGGCGAAATTTGGTGTACAAAGTAACTGAACTTGTTTTAGGGAAAATAATAAGTGGAATCTTATTCTGTGCTTTTTACAGCATTAAAATCTACTGATTAGTTCGAAAAATACATGTCTACCATTTCCAGATGTACGACGACTGGGAGAATTGGCTGGAAATTTAAAGATTTTAATTGGTGTTGGCAAGAAACGCAAGGCAACGTTCCATGGAGAGTTGCAAGCATGAATCCCATCAGTTGGAATAGATAGTTAACCTATTTGGGCTGGTGGTAGAGGGAATTAAGCGTTGTGATTCTTTCTGATTCTTCCTAACATGTCAAGTTGCCTTTTGAGAGCCCGCACAGACTGGCATGTTTAGCACAGTTCTACTACGTCACACTTTTTGGGGCTCCTCCACCAACCAGACATGCCCGTATATCTTAATGCGATTTAACACAATCTCTTCAGTTGCCTGTTTCAGCTTTGCTTGGGTCTCTGGTGGGATACCCGCTTGATGTCATCGTTTTATTATTATACGTAACAAGGAACCAATGCAGATGGGTTTTTTTCAAATCGGGAAAATGTCACTGGCTAGTGAGACACATACAGCCGTTCTACCAGTGGGCTTTGGTTTCTACTCATTAGTATCGTCTTCCCAATTAGTCCAGGCATGTTTAGAGAGATACTGAAGATACTTACCTGTCAGATTCTATGTAGGCTTTGAATGGAATCATGTGCTCTCTGTCTACTACCAAATCTTTAAATAGCATTGTGTACAGTGCGAAACCTGAAACCAAAATAAAAAAAGTTTAATAAATATTCAAAATGTTTGGCAATATTCACTTACATATAAAGATGATATCTAACCCTATAACCGCAGCATGATGTCTGCAGGTATTCAAAGACGAACTGCAGCATGATGCCTCCAGATATCATGGATAAAATTACGTATAGAATTTGATAGCTAGAGAAATAATTACTTGAATTCTATCAGGCTATAAATGGGACTTTGATTTAAAATAGAAAACAGCATGTACCAATGTAAAATATTTCAAATCATATGACATTGTTGTTTAAGAGTTTAAGGTGCCTGTGGTAGGATGGATGCTACTGCATGCACTACCTGCTGTGTCAGGGTAATTGGGTGCTGAAACGAAGGGGTTATAATCAATCATGATATCGTTGCTCATTACAATATCTTTCACTCACAAACCATTAGTTCACCATGAACACCCTCTCAACAGAAAAGCGCAGTAAAGATATAACTGACTGTTCGAGATTTTTTTCAGTGTCTTCGTACCTTTTTCGTTCAAAGGAATCATAGTTATTCAATAAGGCCCGGCGTTCACCTAGGATAAGAATGTTCAGAGATATTTTGGTCGGAAATATTCACCGAGTTCAAAGAACAACGTGATTATATCCGATCAAAATATCGAGGAACAGATGGAATTCAGACACGCTGTCTATTTCTCCTTATTATCATATACCTAGAAATAATTAACTAATTTTTTCAGGAATGAAAGTGGCCACGTGGTACAGAGGGAGGTATGAATATTCTTTCGTCACTCATTGACGAATGGAATCTGTACTGGTCAGTAAAAGTGAGACATTCGCCCACGTGTATATAATAATATCCCAAATCGTAAACATATCAGGAAGGTCTGTTTCTTAGATAAGCGTCTAGACTGGGAATGTATTTTTATTTTCAAATATATCATACAGTATTATTAAGGAAAGATTGCATGATTATCAATAAATGTTTTTTCCAGCATACATAAAAAGACATTGGATACTCAAGGCTCGGTTTCAGTTCAAACTATAAAATGACTTATCTGAGACAGGAATTTCTATATGTTTCCTACTAAATTGCAAAATTTCATAATTTTCTATTCAGTATCTCACACATTAGTGATATTTCCGCTGTCCATAAATTATATCACACTTTTTAAGGCATTTAAGGACACCCCCACCCCCATGTCACACATTTCGAATCACCCAAAAAAAGTTATGTCACACATTTTGAAACACCTCTCCTCCCCTTCTCATGTAAGATAGTACAGCATAACAGTTATTACATCTTTGACAAAGCTACTGTAATACATCACTAATTTAGAGGGAGATATTCCATGAGGCAAATCTTCTGATTTACTAGATCACTGAAAACCTACTGAAACTTTACTGTAGTGACTGTCATTTTAGACCAACCAGTCATATGCAGCGCTGAGGTTTTGATTAACAAAAATCTACACTACTTCAGTCTCCTCTGGTGAGTTACTATTGAAATCAACATCTTCCTCATTGTGGTACTCCACATCTTCCACCTCCATGTAGGTGATAAAACTCCACAAAATGGGCACTGTACACAAGTTGGTAAGTGATGGCATTTGGGATTTATCCTAGTGCATAATCATCGACCACAACAGACCATTTCCAGCTGATGGCTGCTCAGAATATACTTCCTTGGTTGGGGGAGCACAATTTCTATCTCAAAGAGAGGATGATCTCTTCCTAAGCTATAGCTGAATATATATTTCCAATAGACAAACTGGCGGGGCTCCTATATGTTTCAAATAGTGTGAAGGTAGGAATCATTATCACTGAGGGAAGTGCCTTCTTTTTCATGGGAGGTGACCACTAAAGAGTTGAAAGTGCAGTCTGCCACTGATTAAATGTAAATTGGTAAGGCAAAATGTTATCAGATGGTGCAAATTTCTTAATGTTGGAAAGAGAAATCATTGACCTGAAGTTGTTGTCCCCTATTCTACCATGATTATTTGCCCAAGAGTGTCAAATCGTCAGTGGGTGGTGCTAGATATCATAATCAGCCAAAATCATCAAGTGAAAACTTGACAATAGGCATATTGCATCCCTGGCAGAAACCTGTCCTCATTAATCAGAAAAAGGGAACTCTTCCAAGTATAACAGCACTCTCTGCTGGTATACTTAACCTCTTGTAGCATATACATTTACAAACTTTCCTTGATTTGGACATTCTCCTATTTGGCTGCCCTTTTCCTTAGCGGTTTGACTATTTCAGTGGGTTTGTGTATGCGGCCTTTAGAGCATATCCACCGATAGCCACTTATAATGATACTTTTCCCAACACCTTTCCAGCATAGGCAAAGTTGCCTCTTAGGTCTCAGAATTAAGATATTTAAGTACAAAAGAACTATGGGACAGAAAATATGAATTAACACATGTTCTGTCACACACTGCTGGACACCCCTTCCCCCAGGGCAAGGTGATTTTTAGGCTGTGTCACACTTTTCAATATACCCCCTATCCCTCCAAAGTGTGATATCAGTTATTGACAGCCCCTTGCGATGCTCCCGATTTGTCCAAAACATTCAATCATGATTAGATATCGTAAACACCCTATAATACACATTTTTGATTGAGATAAAATCGTAGATGGGCGGTGTGTATCATAGGGTAATCTGAAACAGGTGATCAACTGCACTGATTCTAGCTTACCTTCCAACGCTATTGTGGTAACTTTTTCGTTCGTGCTTCCCTTGCGGGAGACGTTAGAAACAAATTTTTTTGACTATTTTCAATATGGTCGTGGAAGCGGTATAGGGGTAAGCCAGCAGCCTAGTCTCACCCTCTTACCTTCCAACGCTATTTTCATTTTTTATAGGTACGTGGATCGGAAGGCCTATCATAGATGCTTTTTAGCTCAGTGGACGCCGGGCCCAAAACGATGAATATCATAACACATTGTGGTTTTGGAAAGAAATTTGATGTTGATCTATACATATAAACATCTATATATCTGAAAGGGTGCTCTACTAATTCTAGTCATGTGATATAGCGCTATTGACAACATAATTGGTAGCCCATGGCCGTAGGGTCAGGGGCGGTCATTGCTCCACCTAGCGCACTCCCTCTGCACTCGCGCTCCCTGCGCGCCCCCTCGTGCGAATCACGTGAACCATTAGGTCACGTGGTGAAGCACGCTCTCACACTCTCTCTCACTCTCTTCTCGCGCTTCACTACGTTCAGACGCACACCAATTTTCTCCGCTATTTTTGGCCTACATCGCTCGCGGCACCGGATACTCCACGAGTATCGGCCCGAGGTCGTTAAGGTTTCAAAGTACGGTTAATTGTTTGCCAGAACAACGTGAGGATGCCGAAGACACGAGCAGGCCCCAGCACATCGCACGCCGATGCGGAGGCCGAAGTAACGTCGGAATCCACCCAACGGCCGTCGGAGGAGCACGTGGACTCGGCCTCCGAGGTAGGCAGTGTTAAGACGGTTAGGCTCGTGGCCGTGGAGAAAGGCCTCGCCGACTTCAAAACGGACATGAAAGATCAGATCGGGGGAGTCCTGGCCGCCATCAACCGGCTGGCGGAACAAAGGAACAACGACCGGGCCTCACGGCCACCTTCCGTCCAGTCGGCCGTGGACCGACGCACCAACGAGTGGGCCGAGGACCAGGCCGCACGGGTCCTGCCCCCGCCACGCCAGTTGAGGGAGCGGTATGCGGCCGACTCCTACATCCAACGCGAGCTGGACCGTGAGGCCATCAGACACGACAGGACTACGGGTAAGCTCCACTCGGACTTAAATATCTCTCGCTTGACCTCGAAGCCATTTATGTTTGTGGACCGCGAGGGCGTATTTACACTGTCTCAGAAGCTGGAGGTGCGGGGGTCCCTAGGGCCGATGGAATACGTTAGCGCGTTCCTCGGTCTGCTGGGGGACGACCGAGCCGTGGAGCCCGCGGACCGGGACCATATGTTTAAACATCTCCACCAGGTGTCCATCGACGCCCAATCCCGACCGTGGGCCGGGGTGAGGCGATGGAGCCAATTTGTGTTCGACCAAATCGAGGCCGGCAGGCTTAGCTGGTCCGACTACGGTCTGATACAGGAGGAGCGGGTCCGGCTCGCCATGACGACCTCGACCCGGTCGGCCGGCCCGGAGAACACAGGGAAGGACAAAGCCAGGGAGCTGCCGTGCCGGCAGTTTAATTCGGAGAGAGGGTGCAGGCATCGGAGCGGGCACGAGGACGGGCCCGTGAAATGGGTTCACATTTGCTCGTTCTGCGATTCGGTGGGGAAACAGTGCGGGCACTCGCTCCATGCCTGCAACCGCAAACTGGGGTACACCATGGGTTACGAGTCCCAGCCGGTAGCCCCTCAACCAACACGCCGCGGGCAGCAGGGCGGATACACCCCGCAGGCCGGATACACGATGAGGGCGGCCGACCCCGGACCGGATGCCCTCTACCAACATGGACTTCCGCAGCCGGCAAAAAACGGGCACGGTGCGCCCCGCGAGTAACCGGAGCGCACCCGATCACAGGATGCTCACGTGCACCCCCCACCCGGGCTCCCGGGGTCAGAGGGTACGCGGCACGTGAGATCACAGAGACGTCCAGTGCTGAAACAACACGGGACAGGAAATCGCCAACGGCCACGTGGGCACAGGTGGTCAGCGGCCGCCTCCCGGTCGGCACCCTCCCACGTGAGGCCACCCCGACACGTGACGTCACACACGGGGTAAGGATTCCCCCACGTGACGGGGAGGCAATACACAACAAGAATAACAACACGACTCCGCAGGTCCACGTGGCCGTGCCGGTGGGCGTCCCCCACCCGGGTGCGACCGACCACGGGGCCGAGGACGGACCCCCTCCGTGCGCGCCCCCGGACTTCGCTAAGCTCGAGGAAGTGTGTCGGACCGGGATCATTGCCGCCGGGACTCGTACGGACCCGGAGGCGTTCAGGGCACATCGGCGCGCGGAATGGCCGCGGATGCAGGACGGCGCCCCGCCGGCGCACGGCCACATCTACGAGGCGGTGCGGGCCTCGGGCCTGCCCAACGCGATGTGTACCAAGATTACTCTCCCCACGGACCTACGGTTGCGGGCGTGGGAGAAATACCTCACGGGCATGCGGGGGAAGCAGGAGCTGCTGGGCTTCATACGATACGGCTTCCCCCTAGGATACCTCGGTCCCGCGACGGATACCAGAGGGGTGCCTAACCACCCCAGCGCCACCGGGTACCCGACCGAGGTAGGGCAGTTTGTGAAAAAGGAACTGTCGTTCTCCAATCTGCTCGGCCCGTTCTCCGACGCCCCGTTCAGCCCGTGGTGCCACGTGTCTCCCCTGATGTCGCGGGAGAAGCGGGACTCCGAGGCCCGGAGAGTAATAACGGACATGACGTTCCCGCGGCAACAGAGCGTCAATGCCTTCGTGATGAAGAACTCGGTCTACGGGGAGGAAAGGGAGCACAGCCTCCCTACCATCGACGGGTTCGTGTCCCGCCTCCTGAGATCGGGCCCCGGGGCCTACATGGCCTCGATCGACATCGCGAGGGCATACAAGAACTTTCGATGCGACCCCCTGGACTGGCCCCTCCTATGCTTCATGTGGGACGGCGGGTACTATTGTGATACGGCCATGCCGTTCGGTGCCCGCGCGTCCTCGTACCACATGCAGTGCGTAGCGGATACCATAGTGGAGATTCTGGCCGGCAAGGGGGTCGAGGGAGCGATGTATCTCGACGATCTGATCATCATATCGCCGTCGAAGGAGAAAGCCGCGGCGGACTTCGCGACCGCCCGGGAGCTCTTCCGCGAGCTGGGTCTCCCCGAGGCCCGGGACAAAGCCCAGGAACCGTCGCAGGTGGTCCGGTGGCTAGGGATCGACATCGATGCCGCGAAGATGACGCTATCGATCCCGGCAGACAAACTGCAGGATGTGCGGCAACACGTGGCGGCCGTCTCCCGGAAGCGGTCCCTCACGAAGCGGCAGCTCCAGTCGATACTGGGAAAAATACTACACGTCGCAAAGTGCATCCGGCCGGCAAGGGCATTCGTCAGCAAGCTCCTCGAGGCCCTGCGAGGCATGTCCGGATTCTACATCAACATCTCGTCGGACATGCGGCAGGACCTCGACTGGTTCTCGAGATTCGCTGACGGGTGGAACGGACGTGCCTTGATCCCCAGGGGCCCCCCGACGAAGTGTATCACTGTAGACGCCTGCCTCACCGGCGTGGGTGGGACGGACGGCCGCCTAGCGTACTCCGGTCAGGTCTGCCCGGTCGGGGACCCGGTGGAGTGTATCTCGGAGCTCGAGGCCCTAAATACCATATACGCCCTCAACACGTTCCTCACTGACCGGGACCGAGGCACGAGGGTGGAGGTGTTCTGCGACAATATGGGGACTGTCCAGGCCCTCACGTCGGGGCGGGCACGCAACCGGGTCCTCGCCGAGTGCGCGCGCCAGGCCTGGATGGTACAGGCGAAATTACAGGTGGACCTCCTGTACACACACATCCCGGGGGTGCTCAACTCGGTCGCGGACGCCCTCAGCCGGTCGCACCTCACCTCCAGAGACAATGCTAGAGCTGAACGTTACATGTCATTTCATAATCTAATGCCTGTTGTGCCTTGTAACCACGCCTCATTTGTGCCTGTCCTCCGGCTCTCCTGCAGATCCGGCGCTACGTTGTCTCCAGCAGAGGGCATCTGCGCGGCAAGCCGCGGCGCGTGCCCCCGGCACGGTCGCGAACCAGCGAAGCGCCGTATCAACCTACATCGCATTCTGCCGGAGGACGGGCACGGACCCGCAGCAGCCGTCGGTCAGCCTCGTCACGTCGTATCTGGAGTACGTCCGGGACCACGCCCCCTCGCCCGCGACCGTGGCCAACCACTTGTCGCACCTACGGTCGCACCTGCGCCTGTCCGGGGGCAACGTCGCGGCGACCGAGGACGCGAGAGTAAAGAGGGCCATCGACGCAATGAAGAGGGACAAGTCCTACACGCCGAACATCAAGCCGCCCATCCCGATGCAGGCCCTCAGGAGCGTCCTCGGTGGACTAACGGCCACGCCCCTCGACCGGTCCACCAGAGCGGCCTGCCTGCTGATGTTCTTCGCGGCCCTGCGGCAGAGCGAGGTCGCCCCACCATCCGTCCGAGGATTCGATCCGGACAGGCACCTAACTCGCGGGGACGTGAAAGTCACGTCAACTCACGTCACCGTCAGGGTAAAAGCGGCGAAAAACCTCCAGTGTGTTGGAGAGGAGAAGCACGTGGCTCTCCAGCCCTCTCCCGACCGGAGGTCGTGCCCTATGCAAGCCGTGCGAGAGATGATCGCGGCCGTTCCCACGTCTAGCGACCGAGACCCGTTCCTGATGAACGCTGATCGGTCACCGATAACGACCAGGTCGCTGACGAGGGAATGGGACAGACTTACGGCTCTGGCGGGGATCCCGGCGAAAACCTACACGTTGCACAGCCTGAGAAAGGCCGCGGCCACTCAGGCCTTCCAGGCCGGGGTCCCCGAACTCTCCATCCAGAGATACGGGGGGTGGCGCTCGAACGCTCATAGGAGCTACATCCGAGTGTCGAGTGCCACGCAGGTTAACGACTCTCTGATAAAGTCAATTAACAAGTGACTCCAACCTTTTCCCACCCTCCACGCCACTTTTTTCATGGGTTTTTGGCGTTTTTATACACACTGTATATTCATATATACCATTATACTTTATACATGTATATCCATATGTATTATACTATTACATATCAACATACGTAATACATTATACCTTATCACGTATAACATATAACATATTACCATATATGTACCATATCTACCAATATGTTATCATATAACATAACATATCTTCCATATGTATCTTGTTATCTTTAAGATATTACTATCACGTATTAATATCTTCTCTCTTCGCTCATAAAATTAAAATAAATTTTATTTGCCCAACCTCTGCTTTATACTTTTGTGTTGCGGGATAAAGGGGTAATGGGTAGCCCATGGCCGTAGGGTCAGGGGCGGTCATTGCTCCACCTAGCGCACTCCCTCTGCACTCGCGCTCCCTGCGCGCCCCCTCGTGCGAATCACGTGAACCATTAGGTCACGTGGTGAAGCACGCTCTCACACTCTCTCTCACTCTCTTCTCGCGCTTCACTACGTTCAGACGCACACCAATTTTCTCCCACCCACCCTCTCCTCTATCTTCCTACTCTCGTAGGGCGTTTTTATACACACTGTATATTCATATATACCATTATACTTTATACATGTATATCCATATTGTAACGATCGTGTGTACAGAATGACAAGGACCAGTAAATTCCACTGTGATAGCGTTGATGAACCTTTATTATAACTTTGGAGCTACAGCCAAGGCCGCTCGAAGCCTTTAATCCTTTGATATGTATCGCTCAGAGTCTAGGAGAAGACTGCCGAAGCCGCAGACGGCTTCTGTTTATATACGGAATCGGGTGACGTCATCTCTCGCAACCTCTCGTCCCCCGGGAGAGACCTCCATACGGAGACTCCCCCGGAGCTCCCCCGGAGCTCTCCCGGAGACTCCCCCGGAGCTCCCCCGGAACTCACTCAAACCCGCAAGAGACGACGCCCCCCGACCGCTACACTCTTCCCTCCTTAAATTCAGCCGCAGCTTCTATTACTGGCACACGGCGCCCCAGAGGAGGGCCAAGTTTACGAAGAGGGAATAAACACTACTGAAAAGGACAAGTTGTTCTTGAATTACTGAAATCTCTTAAACAAGAAACGCTTTAACGGTTACTAAAACTTCTGAGGGGGCCCCTGGTCAGCCACGCCCTTCTCCCAATCTTCCTGGACGCCGAACATCGTTGACGAACAAGGTTCTTCCCCACCGTCGATGAACAAGGCCACCTGTGACGCACGGGTCCGGCACCTGGTGCTCGCCTGCTCCGGCACCTGGTGCTCGCCTGCTCCGGCACCTGGTGCTCGCCTGCTCCGGCACCTGGTGCTCGCCTGCTCCGGCACCTGGTGCTCGCCTGCTCCGGCACCTGGTGCTCGCCTGCTCCGGCACCTGGTGCTCGCCTGCTCCGGCACCTGGTGCTCGCCTGCTCCGGCACCTGGTGCTCGCCTGCTCCGGCACCTGGTGCTCGCCTGCTCCGGCACCTGGTGCTCGCCTGCTCCGGCACCTGGTGCTCGCCTGCTCCGGCACCTGGTGCTCGCCTGCTCCGGCACCTGGTGCTCGCCTGCTCCGGCACCTGGTGCTCGCCTGCTCCGGCACCTGGTGCTCGCCTGCTCCGGCACCTGGTGCTCGCCTGCTCCGGCACCTGGTGCTCGCCTGCTCCGGCACCTGGTGCTCGCCTGCTCCGGCACCTGGTGCTCGCCTGCTCCGGCACCTGGTGCTCGCCTGCTCCGGCACCTGGTGCTCGCCTGCTCCGGCACCTGGTGCTCGCCTGCTCCGGCACCTGGTGCTCGCCTGCTCCGGCACCTGGTGCTCGCCTGCTCCGGCACCTGGTGCTCGCCTGCTCCGGCACCTGGTGCTCGCCTGCTCCGGCACCTGGTGCTCGCCTGCTCCGGCACCTGGTGCTCGCCTGCTCCGGCACCTGGTGCTCGCCTGCTCCGGCACCTGGTGCTCGCCTGCTCCGGCACCTGGTGCTCGCCTGCTCCGGCACCTGGTGCTCGCCTGCTCCGGCACCTGGTGCTCGCCTGCTCCGGCACCTGGTGCTCGCCTGCTCCGGCACCTGGTGCTCGCCTGCTCCGGCACCTGGTGCTCGCCTGCTCCGGCACCTGCGGTCGTTCCCCGCACCTGCGGTCGTTCCCCGCACCGGTGGTCGGTCCAACCAGTCTCCTGCATGCCAGTGCATTGCACATCTGTGCCATGCGCCTCTGTGCCCTGCGCCTTTGTGCCCTGCGCCTTTGTGCCCTGTGCCTTTGTGCCCTGCGCCTTTGTGCCCTGTGCCTTTGTGCCCTGCGCCTTTGTGCCCTGTGCCTTTGTGCCCTGTGCCTTTGTGCCCTGCGCCTTTGTGCCCTGTGCCTTTGTGCCCTGCGCCTTTGTGACCTGCACTCCCTGCGCCCTGCACTCCCTGCACCCTGCACTCCCTGCGCCCTGCACTCCCTGCACCCTGCACTCCCTGCACCCTGCACTCCCTGCGCCCTGCACGCCAGTGTCCTGCACTCCAGTGTCCTGCACTCCAGTGTCCTGCACTCCAGTGTCCTGCACTCCAGTGCCCTGCACTCCAGTGCCCTGCACTCCAGTGTCTGCACTCCAGTGTCCTGCACTCCAGTGTCCTGCACTCCAGTGTCCTGCACTCCAGTGCCCTGCACTCCAGTGCCCTGCACTCCAGTGTCTGCACTCCGGGGGAGGCCACACTTCCGGGGGAGGGCCGCACTTCCGGGGGGCCGCACCTCCGGGGGAGGCCGCACTCCCGGGGGGCCGCACCTCCGGGGGAGGCCGCACTTCCGGGGGAGGGCCGCACTTCCGGGGGGCCGCACCTCCGGGGGAGGGCCGCACTTCCGGGGGGCCGCACCTCCGGGGGAGGCCGCACTTCCGGGGGGCCGCACCTCCGGGGGAGGCCGCACTCCCGGGGGAGGGCCGCACTTCCGGGGGGCCGCACCTCCGGGGGAGGCCGCACTTCCGGGGGGCCGCACCTCCGGGGGAGGCCGCACTTCCGGGGGAGGGCCGCACTTCCGGGGGGCCGCACCTCCGGGGGAGGGCCGCCTTCCGGGGGGCCGCACCTCCGGGGGAGGCCGCACTTCCGGGGGGCCGCACCTCCGGGGGAGGCCGCACTCCCGGGGGGGGCAGCACTTCCGGGGGGGGGGGGGGGGCCCGCACCTCCGGGGGCCGTCCTCTCCCCGGGGGCCGCCCTCTCCCCGGGGGCCGCCCTCTCCATGCTTCCAGGGGAGACCACGCTCCCAGGGGAGACCGCACCTCTGGGGGAGACAGCCCGAGACTGGCCCAGTGCCTAGTCCAGACTCAGAGCCCCGGACGTAGGGCGGTACCCCGCAGGTCGGTATCCCGGGAGGCGGCACCCCGGGAGGCGGCACCCCGGGAGGCGGCACCCCGGGAGGCGGCACCCCGGGAGGCGGCACCCCGGGAGGCGGCACCCCGGTACTCCCACTCCAATCCTGCTTATGTATCGGCCGTATTTTCTGCTAGATTTTCCGCTGGACATTGCTCTGTCAATTCCCCTGCAAAGACCCATGGTCTCCCATGGTTCTTTCTGTCATTCTGTGATCGTAGAAATCGGGAATAAATCCCACCGCTGCCACCAATGTAACGATCGTGTGTACAGAATGACAAGGACCAGTAAATTCCACTGTGATAGCGTTGATGAACCTTTATTATAACTTTGGAGCTACAGCCAAGGCCGCTCGAAGCCTTTAATCCTTTGATATGTATCGCTCAGAGTCTAGGAGAAGACTGCCGAAGCCGCAGACGGCTTCTGTTTATATACGGAATCGGGTGACGTCATCTCTCGCAACCTCTCGTCCCCCGGGAGAGACCTCCATACGGAGACTCCCCCGGAGCTCCCCCGGAGCTCTCCCGGAGACTCCCCCGGAGCTCCCCCGGAACTCACTCAAACCCGCAAGAGACGACGCCCCCCGACCGCTACACTATGTATTATACTATTACATATCAACATACGTAATACATTATACCTTATCACGTATAACATATAACATATTACCATATATGTACCATATCTACCAATATGTTATCATATAACATAACATATCTTCCATATGTATCTTGTTATCTTTAAGATATTACTATCACGTATTAATATCTTCTCTCTTCGCTCATAAAATTAAAATAAATTTTATTTGCCCAACCTCTGCTTTATACTTTTGTGTTGCGGGATAAAGGGGTAATGGCGGGAGCTATTTCCCAAATAGCCAATTATTGAATAGCAGGCTGGTAGAGGGCTGATGACTCGGGACTGGATGGAGGTTGGCAGCTCTAGTTTTGGCACACATCAACTCTAGATGACCCACATTCGCTGTAGACCGATTTTTGTGAGACGCGTTTTTAGAGGTGTGAGTTAGACTGGCCCCGTTTATTATTTTAGTAAATGTGCCTGGCTTCCGTGTGTTGGGGCCGACGATATACCCGCCTTCCCAACAATCTCCCTAGTGCCTCTAGTCTGCTGTATATCCAATGTGTATCTGTGTATATTGACCGAAATGGTCTTAATTATACAGTTATAAAGTTACTTTGGTCATCAATAGTTGATGAGTACATTTGTGCGTCAATAAAAACAACTGTATGTGTGAAGGAGTTATTCATAGCATGGTATTGT
Organism: Alentia gelatinosa; assembly: GCA_950022655.1. Classification (NCBI taxonomy): domain Eukaryota; kingdom Metazoa; phylum Annelida; class Polychaeta; order Phyllodocida; family Polynoidae; genus Alentia; species Alentia gelatinosa. Next base: position 31,297,960 of record OX465583.1, read on the forward strand.
TTACCTCAACGGAAATACACTCATCATTGCTTATGGTTTATGCTGACGTAGATTTGTTTGTTTTGTATAATTCCGTTGGTTTTTTTTGTGTTTATTCGAGGTTTTGTATTTCTTCCTTAAGTGGGGTGAGACTCAGTTGATCGTAGATACATAGATTGCTCATAAGGGTTGTATTAAGTATTCTTTACGCGTTGGGATTCAGTCATGCAGGGATCTTTATAGAGATGCCACAGCCTAATATGAAAATTGCACAAGGTTCCTCTATATTGGCACAACGTTGTTGATGTCAGCTCCCTTCTTGTGGTATTTTGTCTAATTGCACTTCCGAATGCAATTGACCTGTAACCATCACACATTGGAAAATACATAATCATAGCTAAGTGCGCCTTTGTAAGGACAATTATATCTAATCGGTGTTATACGTGACAACCGCGTGGAGGATCGCCAAGTTACTGTTGAACATGCTGTATTGTCGTTGAAATGTTGAAGCAAAAAGAAACATTTCGGAATGCAAAAAATCCTAAGAACTTAAAAAAAACAAGGTTAGCAGAGTTTAGATGAACATATAATCTAACTAGACAGTATGCACAGGAATCCAGTGTGTATGCTGACATTTGCATGAAATCTTTCGAGGAGTAATTGCAATTCTGTCCTTCAATAATTAGGAAATAACACAGTCCTCGACTTCTGTTCATTCTGAGACTATGCGAGTTATTTAGAAATATCTACCTAAATTCACCTAGCTTCTGGCAAAGCTGTGAGAGTAGGGTGTGGCTGATTTGTTCTCGTTGGGAATGGTTGTACAGATTAACCTGGCAGGTTCATCGTCTGTCATGTTAAACCACTGAGTCAGCTATTTTACATTCCACTTAATCAACGGGATGTTTACTACACCAGAACCTCTCAGATAGTCGGTTTGTTGGTCCTTTCTATGTGTGGTGCTGTTAGCATTAGTCCTTTTGATATAATTTTCACCTTTGCTCTCATATTATCAACAAGTCCATGAAAAGTTAATATGAGAGGTGACAGTTTGGCAGACGTAGGATTTTTGTAATCAATTAATATATTAAATCATAGAAAATGACAGAACATAATATATTATCATGATTGATTATGATATTACTTGACAGGTTATTACCCAACATTGTATAATATTTCAACAACTTATCATGTGCCCATACAGATTATTACCCAACATTATATGATGTAACCAAGCCACTAGGCAATAACATTACCACCAATAACACTTGTGAAGGCATGCTTTTTGACCAAATCGGTTAAAGCCAGAGACATATGTATACGTGAGATCAAACAAACTGCAAGGGTAACACCACCTGTAGTTCCAACATCATACCAGGATTGCATGCTCTTTTTGTAACTTTTATCTGAAGCTTATGATAGGCCCTCAGATGTGCTAGTTTCAATCTGCCTCCCGTGACCTGGTAATTTTTCATACATTTAAAAATTTAGAAGATATTGATGCTTCACAGAGACTTAACCAAATGTGTCAATCCTCGGTCAGAGCGAACAAGAATATGAGGACAAGAATGCTTAGGTTTACTTTAATTGTGGCAGCAGAGTTTATCTTGTTATGCATCTCTTCTATAATTGTCAGAAAACCTTGAATATGCCAATAAATAAATTTCAAAGAAAAAGATATCCTTACCGACTTTTTTCCAGTCGGGGCTGAGATAGAAGTCCGTGAGGAGGTCGTCCACTTTCTCCCCGGAGACCATTTTGTAAATGTTATACTCGTCTCTGTTCTGATACAAAGCATGACACACAAACGCATTGGCGAAGTCCTCAAAGTCGAACCACTCCGGATCTATCTGACCCTCATAGCGGTCCGGCTCGTGGTGCGGGAAGAAGGTATCACGTACATTCGTCTGTGATTTCACATGAGACAAGAACAGCTGCCGACACGCTCTGCTGACCAGGTCCACGCCGTTAACGACCGGCGTCATGGCCAGGAGGTTGTCCAGGGTGAGACTGCTGCGGGTGGCCATCACTGAAGTCCAGGTGATCACTCCTTCATTCTGCGCTAACGCGAGGCTTGACCGGCTGCCAGAGTCCACTGCTCCCCCTAGCGGGGAGGGTCTAGGGGTGCTAACGGGGCCGCCGGCGCCGCCGGCTCCAGGTTGCTGCTCCAGGGCGTCGTCGGTGTCCTCCAGTGGGACGGCCGTGTGGTGTCCGCCGCCTGGTTTGTAGTACCTGCGGTAGATGCCCTTGAGTAGGCCGTCTCCGCCGATGTTGTGCGGGTCGGGTCCACGCATGAACTCCAGACACATCGCCGGGGTGCCCCGGATAACCCCCCTCTACTCCACCTCCTGTTACTGCTCCCCTACACACCCCACTCCTGCACACCGCACCCTCTCACACCACACCACTCCACGCCAGCCGGCCTGCCTGCCCAGAGCAGCCCACCACTACCACAGAATATTTAACTCACATCCACATGACCCCGGGCAGTGCAGCTAGTGCCTCTAGTGGCGGCGGGTATGTTGGTAGGGGGATAGATAGCCTGGACAGAGCCGCCCTTCACAACTTCCAACACCTCTGTGTTTGTAGTAGCCGTACATGAAATGTCGCTCTCCTTACAGAGATCCTGTGAACCTTTGGTCAGAGTGCCTATGCGAAGAATGTGCTAGGAGAGTGTGATTCTATGGCTGGATCTGGGCCGTTTCCTCGCCAGGTACCGCCACCGGCAGCGACGTGATCCGATGGAGCGAGCAACTCGCGTTTCCACTGACCGTATTGTCCGGCTCACTGAGCAGCTCACAAAAGGTTAAATCCCGGCCTCTGGCACCTCCCTGTACCGCCAAGCCCATACACACCACTCACAGATTCCGCGAAACTCCACCCGCTACGTCAGAGAAAGTATGTAATAGTAATGTGAGTCCGGCTGGCTACTGCACACCACCGGCACCCGGCAAGACTATAGCACATCACCCAATCACTGAGCTGCTCATCGCCACGAGAAATACCCGAGCACTCCCGAGCACATCCGAGCACCTCCGGAGAAGCTCAAGGCTCCTTCTTTATCTTTTTGCTCGCTACAAGGCGACCTCGACTCGCTATGCAGCTACCATGCAGCGGGTGTGAGTCCAGACGAGTTATCTATTTTTACCCGCTTTGCGGCACATCATCGGTGCAGACCGCGGTGTATAGGTAGAGGCGGAGGTGTAGACCTGTAGGTGCAGGCATAACAAGGAGAGCTGCTCAGTGTGGGGGTGAGCAGAAGGAGGGCGTGGTATGAGTGACTCGCCAGCATACTGTGACTAGGTCTCACAAAACTAGGCACTCCTATAGCAGCGACTTGAATAGGATGAACCAAAGAGGTTGAAATAAGGTATATTCTAATGTCTTTGCATGCATGTAGTAGTGGTATCTATACCACTCTACATTCATTCTCACAAGGTTAATTGTAACTTTGACTTTAGTTCAATCGATGTCTGTGACTTGGTCTCTCGAAACCTATAGCAGCGACTTGGATAGCATAAACATATAAGTGACTTACTATGTTACAGTACCTCTTAATAGGCTTATTACACGTACACTAACTTAAGTAACAGTAACTGTGGGAGTGACTTCAACTTTAGTGAATGTAAATCGTAATTGTGGCTTAAGCTCGTTAGTCGCTGTAATGTCACCTAATGAAACCAGGCACATGTTACAGTAACATTTTCCATTATATTCTCAGACCCCAATTGACATCCCCGTATCAATGATTCTAATTTTAGTTATTGGAACTGGGATATTCTTTTACTGTAGCATGTTGTAATAAAAACAATTGCATGATGTATGATCTCGTGTAGCATCAAATGTATCCTAGGAATGAGCATATAAGTGGCATCTCCATCACTCTACGGCCTCACATTTTAGCTAGGTTCTAAATATCTGATATCATATATGGTTGTTTGACCCTTGCTAGGAAATTGTGTTAGGTATTTTTCCCAAATACATGGGTGGGTGGGTGGGTTGGTGGGTTGGTGGGTCGGTGGGTCGGTGGGTCGTTTTCATATTGACACCTACACCTGGAGGACTCTGCGTGGTCGACGTGGGCAAAGCATCCTACTGGAGGGAGGTCGTAGAGGCTAATTTACTTAACCCTGGAGGCGGACCTGTGACCAGAACGTGACTGCGGGGAGTCTTCTCCAGGTGATGAGTGGGCAGCCACGTGCTGCCAGTTCTTTATCTTCAACCAACGAGTATAGAGATATATACTCGTTGCTTCAAGTTATTCTCAACTTAGCCAAGTGACCTGTCCTGATAAATCCCCTCTGGTATAAGGAGAATTCTGTAAAAAATACCTGTTGAAATCTAATTTGGATAAGGATGTACACTCCTATTGGGGGATACATCTCAGCTAGATTTTGAAGTGAGTGACTAAAAGGTATTCTAGAATTCTGGAATTGCTCAGAAGGGCAAATATTGATATACTGCTGAAGTTCCATATGGGTAATTCTATGATAGTCTTGGCTATATGAAATGTTTGATTAAACTGGGTTCTGTATTAGTACATCACCTGCTATATGACTCTCGTTGGATAAATAATCTGTATAAAGTATAGAGGGAAGAAGAACAACTGAAGATATGAATACTGAAGAGCTAGTTACACGCGGTATTGGCCATGTTGGAGGGGAGAAAGTGTGAATGCACGTGTTTAGAGTAAGGGGAACATGCAGAGACGCGGTGGTAACTCGAGATATACACAAGAATCACACCGGAGACGGAAATAGCGTATGCGTGACTCTGAGATGCTTATAATAGTGCATGCGCGACTCACAGACGGCAGAACCACTTACGTGTTACAGCGATCGTTTCATTCCTCTCCTTACAATGTGCTCCTCGCATAAGTTCTCTCTGGCTCTAAGCCTTTTTTCGGAGTTTTCTCAACCGCCTCGAGTGGAATTTCTATGACATAGAGCCGGGGAGAATGAAAAATCGGTGGTAAAGTATGTTATAGCATGCATCATACAGTTTACACATGAAGTCTGAAATCTCACAGCTTAAAGGTGGATGAGAATCTTAAAGATAAAGAAACACGGAAAGGAAAGAAAAAGAGCGATTTTGAGATGAACATTGTACAGGAATAAGCAGATTGACATTGAAAACAGATATTATGTTATGCTTATATTCTGATCTCTCTTCGATGGATGTACACTAACCCAAATAAACAAGGTATCCTGGATTGGTAAAAGGTGGAACCTTGGAGCGGATATCTGTTTTATCAACGTATAAGGTTTAATGGTATCAATCTTACGAGAAATGAGACTGCATAAAGTGGATATGAGCAACTGAAATGGATGTGAACACATGTACTGGATTATTGGAAATAAGTAGAGCTTCGCTCGTATGATAAAGAAATAAAGAAACACGGCATGAAACTTGTGAGAAGTTCTGAGAACTGTCGGCCTCATTGGGTATATTGATATAATATACGGAAACGGGGTTACTGTTGCTGTAGTTGATATATACGCGGTAAAAATGACGGTTTTCGTATTATTATATACCTGTTATACCTTCGCTTTTGGATGATTTGTGGGGTTTTACTGCCATACAGACCACATACGTCATAAAATCGACATGGGTAGGAGCGGGCGGTATGTGTAAGAGACATGGGCGCAGGTATAAAATAATAGATGCTTTTTAATAACATTTTTAAGATCAATGGCATTATCATTATACAGTGTGTTGGTATTGGTTTGTTTGAGTTGCATTATGTGGGGGGGGGGGGAGAGGAGGCACTGCTTATATTACATTAGGATGTTACACGGTTCACATGCCAGTTAGTATTCCCTTTCCATATTTCCAGTGCACACTCACTCACTGGTGATGTTGGGAAGAGAGTGTACCTGAAGGAATTGATTAATTTCCCTTCGCACTGTCTAACCCGGACACAGACATTCTGCTACACAGACAGATATCCTAGAACGCATGTTGGGGAATGATTCATAAACCCAATGTGCGAAGCAAGCTGAGGACTTATAACTTACTACTAGACTACTATTGTAGCAGTACATGTATCTGACCCTGGAAGCACGGTTAATGAAGCCGGAGTATGTGGGCAATAACACAATAATCTTCCCTATTAATCAGCACTGAGATGTAATCCGTATTGCATTATCTGACCGGGAGCAGAGGATCAGCCATGCCTGGTGTTGGGTGTCTTAGCAGTCCATCCGTAGGTCACCATCCCTGATCATGAGGTGCTCATTAATGGACATAATCTTGAGCAGTGAGCACAATAAACAGATTGTATGCTGGAGGTCGTTTGTCTGTTTTATCGTTATCATAATTATTATCATCATTATTATCATCACCATTAATATCATCAGGAACAGACAAACAGAACATTTTTGTTTAAGAATATTTTCATCAACATCTCTGTTTACAATAATGGAGAAGGAAGTGCCACATTAGATATAGATCATTCAACAGAGAGAACATATAAATGGTCACCTCTGTAGCTAAAAGGGTTATCTTTTTCTGTGCAAGTACAACTGTATTTGACATCTGCTTTTTAAGTTCTTATTGTGAATCTTTGTGTACTTCGTGTCTGATCACTTTTGTTTACATTAATCGGAAAGATAATTCCATGATAAACAGAGATGTTTTTGTCATTATTCAGCAATGGCACAATATATACAGTCCCCTTTATAAAAGGTTTAATTTCTACTACGATAATTTATATTTACATTTTCAGTTCTTCCTTTTAATTTCCGTATCCTAATTTGAAATAATTGAAAGGAAAATGTATGGAAATAAAATTTTCTCTTGTAATGTTATAACACATCCACAGATTTACATAAATGTACAAATATCATTAAATATTTAACAGAAACATATGCGGTGGGGGTGCAGCCCTTAAGAACAAATCTGTAGCCTATGTTTGTACTTTCAATTATTCACATTGCACTTAGTCTAAATATCAGTGTTGGGATATATTGCCCTCCCACTTATAATATATGTATTATCATTATTACTATTATCATTATTGTTATCATTATTATTATTGCATCTGGGATATCGGGCTCCATATTTCATTAATGTTTCTCCAGAACCGCTTCACATTGTTCCGGTTGTTGTCGAGATGTCCTTGCATAACGCTTCCTTTATGCTCTCGTATCTTAATGTTGATTTCGCCACGTAGTTGGCGTATTCGAATCAAATTGTTCATATAATTCATGTCTGAATTACTTTCTTTTAACAATAGGTTGGTTCATTCATCAATCAATTTCACTATACATTTTCGGTAATAGTGGTTCGCACTTGTGGATGGCGACCCATTCTGTTTCTGGACTGTTACACATTCTAGTGATCTGGCCGACCCTTGAGACCTCCTGGGAGAGGGTGTAGTGTGTGATTTTATTTGTTTTGGTATTCCAAATGAAGTTGTTAATGATTTCTTTTGATTCTTTGAAGATTTCTGCAAGCTTGTAGGAAACTGAGATAGCATACAGTAAAATTGCTATTTTGCCCTTATAGATCGTGTTCTATGACTCCATTAGGCACAAATTGTCCTATATTTCCTTAATTTTACAGCAAAGCTAAGGTTGTAATTATGTAAATCTGTCATTGTATTGGAGAATGTTATTCTAGGGTTTCTTTTTCTTTTATGTATAGGGGTAGCTGTTTATCATTATAGCTTCCTAGCGTCAAAACAATTTTTCTGTATTAATTTTCAGCCCTGCGTAGCACCTGAATCGCTCAAGAATGTCTAATATGGGAAAGAGAAGTGGCATCTTTGGTGACGCATGGCATATTGTCTGCGACTTGATATGTATTTTGTCATCGAGAATTAAACCATGTATGTCTTCCTTATTATATATGGCTATTGCTAGGATTTCTATGAGAATAATGAGAAGGTATGTGGAGATGAAGCAGCCCTAGCGATGCGTCTTTTGGAGAAAACCCATGGGGTGTGAAAACCGTTGTTTGATACAGAAGTTGCAATATCAATGTATAGTAGTTTCATCCAATTAATAGATTTATGCTGAAGACCAAAAAATGCTAAAGCACCATAATCTCCCTCCCAAGAAAGTGGACCAAAGGCTTTTTTAAAATCATTTTTTTACATTGATATAATATATTGTCTCTTGGATGGTGTGTATACATGTACGTCCCTATGTACCTTCCTCTTAGAATTCAACTAAGAAACATTTGAAAAATTCAAACATCAATCCATCTGAACTGGGATATTTACTGGCATTCAAGTTTGTAAGCACATGCAGTAACTCATTGATGGTTAAGTCATGTTCTATTAAGTGACGCTGATCGTCTGAGACTTGTGGGATGTATTGCTTAAGGTATTGTGAGCTTATGTTGTCTACGAGAGATTCCCCTTCTGTAGCTCAATAAAGTTTTGAATTATATTCATGTATAGTGTTCAGTATTTTTTTGGATTTGTTATTAATGATTCGCCAGGACGTTGAAGTTGGGAGATTTGTTTATTGTGAGCATTTTATATTCTAAAACCAAAAATTATTTTGTTGTTTTTTTCTGCCAATATAACCCATTTGGCCTATGAGTGGATTGAGTGATGGCGCTTTTTTCTTTTCTTCAAAAATCAAATTTCTTTTTAATGCATCTAATCTTTGTAATATTTCCTCTCTATTTTCGCGATCTGGATCTAAGTCTAGGGAATTATTCAGCAAATTGAGTTCATTTCTTTTGTCTTTGGCTAATTATTTCTATCGTTTGGCCATCCTAGAAGCATAAGTAGAAATGTACAACAATGTGTGAGAAATATAATAGGACAGGACTACAATAGAGTATGACCAAGGGGTAATCATTATGTAGTGCCATGCTTTCTACTGTTATTATATACTTGAGTTCCTCAAATTCAACTAATCTGACTAGACTTTTCTCCATAATTCTTGAACTACTTGACCGATTTTTAAAATCCCAACATCTTTTTGATCCTATCTTTCCCAGCTATCTTTTGCATATATTATTCTAATTACAGATATGAAATCCATTGTTGTAGCTACAGAATACTGTTTTGGGCTCCGGGCTGGGCTCGTTAACCTAGGATTAGCACAGATGAACAGAATTATAAGAATAACTCTCTAGTTGTCAATGATAGAGACGTGTAATTTAGCATACTGGGGTATTTTAACATGCTGAATCCAATGGAGATATCTATTTTCATGTATATTGATGATGTCATAGTTAATTTGCATAATGATAAGGAAATCTGTAATAATGATGCATAGTTTTTGCAAAAAGCACTCAAATAGTACTCCTCTCTAATCTAGATCATGTCATATAAGGCAAAGCATATTTTGGACTTGTAAATAGGAATTTGGACAGCTAATTTGCATAATTTATCTTGAACCTGAAGTCCTCAGATGGATGAGAGAATTGATAAATTTAGTTTTTCAGTGTAGTTATTTGAAGATGCTAGCCTTTTACATCTATCAAACTATTGCATATCATACATCAAATTAATCCTCTATGTATGCTCTTTGTAATGGCATAGGAATTAAATTGTTTCATTCATTCATTTTTGTCTGAAGAGCTTTCAGTGATTTCCAACAAGTGGGTCACAGTATTTAAGGGCATCGCACACTATGCCACTTTTTCCTTGAGGTACGGTTAAGATTCTGTACCAAAAAATATTGCATAAATGGTGCTGCTAACCCAGCAGGGGCGGAGGGGTAAAAGTCGGTGCCAAGATCTGATCAGGAGTTGGTTACCCCAGCAGGAGGTGGGTAGAATATTTCTAGATATATCTGTACACACCTTGATATTCTCTCTTGGGATTTCTTCTCATTGTAGTGATAAAAAATTGCTAATTTCTCATTGTAGTGATAAAAAGATGCTAATTTACCGTTTGTACGGAACTCGGCGTAAACACCTCGGTCCGTACATACCGTATATTAACATCTTGTTTTTTTTGTTTTTTTTATTTACATATAAAACAGTTCTGCAGGTTGCAGATCTTCCACTGTTATGTCAGTACAAAGTGAATCAGTACATATATCAGTTCATACATATACAAATTGGTGATGATGATGGCGATGAGAGTAACAAAGATACTTCACAATTAATCACTACACAGGCAATCATAGGTATACACTTATCCTGAACTCATGACCAGTCATATACAGACAACCTTTTCTTAATTTCCACTTTAAAACTTTTGACATCCGCGATGTTCTGAACCGTCATTTCAAGTTCATCCCACCACCTCGCCCCCCTGTACACCGGTGATCGTTGCAGCAGACTAGTTTTCGCTCTGGGTACGCAAATTTTTATTTTGCCATGGCTTCTGGTAAACCTTCTATTGTAGTTGTCAATTAGCTCTGGATATTTCGACATTTTGAATATAAGAGTCAATAGATGCATTTTTCTTCTCACGTCGAGGTAATCGATCTTCAGTTTAGAGAGCAAATCGTCTGTTCATTGCTTAAAGATTTTCTTCCATTGTACCACCCGTAAGGCTCTGTTTTGGAGTTTCTGTATGGACTGCACATCCTTCTGGCTGGCTCCATCTAGAAGAAAACTACAGTACTCAAGTACAGGTCGGATTATTACTTTGTATATCTGTAGGGCTGTTTCTTGGGAGATCGCTGAACGTATCTTTATTAACTTGAAAATCTGTGCGTTACAGCTTTTGACCAGTTCATTTATGTACTTGTTCCATCGTAGTTGACCATCGAGAATAATTCCTAGATATCGATAGTATTGCACCTCTGTAAGGCGAGTGCCGCAGCAGTCTAAGTCCAGTCTTGGCAGATAGTGGTATCGTCGTGTGGATGCACTCCAGCAAGTTTGTGTCTTGGAGGCATTGAGTGTCATTCCGTTTGTTTCGCACCAGGTAACAACTGCATTCACTGCCTGTTGCAACCGAGATCTCGCTGTATTACCATTTACATGCCCAGAATAAACCACTAAATCGTCCGCGTATTGCAGCGCTCTACATTCCGTTAGACTATCACACATGTCGTTTATGTACAATATAAAGAACAGGGGTCCGAGAATGGACCCCTGCGGGACACCGAAATCAACCAGCCTTAGATCGGAGATTACACCATTTGCAATTACCTTCTGTGTTTGATTCTCTAAGTAATTTCGTATCCAACCAATTATGTTCTCTGAGAACAGGTAAAGACTCTTTATTTTTATGATCAGCTTCTTACGGGGCACAGTGTCGAACGCCTTTTTTAGATCAAAGAAACATAGGGCAGTTACTAGGCCCTCGTTGCGATCTTCGTATAGGTCTTTTGTTAATGCCATAACTGCGTCCGACGAATCCAAAATGTTTGTCAGTCAGGATGTTGTTCTCAGTCAACTGGTCGTTGATAATGTCATATACCAGTTTTTCTAGTACCTTAGAGGGTGTCGGTAGTAGTGTTATGGGTCGCCAGTTCCCTATCATGCGACTGTCCCCACCCTTTGGAATGGGCACAACTGTGCCTACTTTCCAGTCTTTTGGTATCCTAGAACTATTTAAGGAAATCTCAAATAAGTGCATGAATTCGTCAATTAGGATCACCATGGCATCCTTCACGACTCTACCCGAAATATTTGTTAAGCCTGAGCTCTTATGGCAGTTTACTTGTTGTATTTGGTTCAGTACTCATGCTTTGTCTAGTTTGACCGGGCTAGGAGCCATTGGCTCACACTTTCCTATCAGATCATCCAGATGGTCGTCATATTTATCTTTGGGTAGCTTGTTAAACCTGAGCTCTTATGTTAATGCCATAACTGCGTCCGACGAATCCAAAGTAGCTATTGATGTATTCTGCAGCGTCGAGATCTTTGATAATTAAGTTAGTATCCTCGTCTACGAGGCAGCATTTAGTAGCCTGGCGCTTACCATTTAATAGTCCATCAATATGTCTCCAGAAATCCTGGGGCTTGTCTTTGGAAGCTTCTATTTGGTCGAGTAAAAATTCATCTTTAGACTTCCTTAAGTCGTGTCGTATCTTATTATTTAACATTTTTGCCCGCTTTATATGCTCTATGTTATTTGTACACTTGAATTGTTTTATGAGTTTGTTTCGTTCATCTATGTCACTATAGGTTTCATCATTTACCCATGGATCATGCCTATTTTTAAACGTCATTGCCCGTAACGGGCACGAGACATCCAAATAGTCCGTAATTCTATTTAATAAGAAGTTCCACATGTAGTCTACATCCTTACACTCCCAGAAAGATGCCCAGTCCCCGTCAGACGGGAATTCGTTTAGCGACTCTTTAGAGTAATGTTAACTGCGCCCTCTAAATGCCACGCGTTGTTTTAACTCTCTTCCCTTTTTCCTTACAGCATAGGTCGGTAGATGATCGCTTATTTTGATATCACTGATGCCATGGTCCTCTAGGTATCTACAGTTAGTAAAAAGTTCTGTGACTTGTACAGCATGGTCAGGACGTTCCATATAATTACCTTTGCCTTTATAGCCTACATAGAACGAAAAGCCTTGTTCCGTACAATCTGTAAATTATTATCTCGTTCTGTGATTTGTACAGCATGGTCAGGACTAGATTGGACACCTCCTCTGTCTACACTCTGTTCCAACTAACGTAGTGTAGCTCTGGCAGCCAGTGTAGGTCAGGAAGTTCTATATAAGTACACGTGTACATATTTTATCCACAGAGGGCTGCACTGTACAAGGTCATTTTTAGACGGTAGCAGGTCAAGTCTGCATACATCCCACTTCCAATGTCAGAAAGATAGCCGTCAGGGGAAACAAAGATGCTTTACCCTCATTTTGTGTCATCTTGGGATATATCCGAATCAACCTCTCCAACTTCGTTATGCTTATTTTGAAGTTTGGATAAACTAAATAAGGTGGGGTTTTTCCCACTGCATACGTTTGGTGGCGCCATCATGCATTTTGCCTGGTAGCTATCCTCAGTTGTACTTATTCATTTATGATTCATTTCTAGTGATAATTAAAAAAAAAGTTCACCCAACAGCATTAATAAACTTGAAGTACTTTTATTAATACAAGCATGGTTTGCAGATCACAGATGGCTTTTGCAGTATCATTTGGTATATTTGTTAATATGATTATACAATGCATAGTTCGGCATCTGATCGCAGGGTAAAACCATACATTAAACAATGTAGGTGCTCATTTCTTTATCCTCAAACTACTGACTACCATAATTGGGTTGTAATTCAACTTAATATCATATACGAATCTGTCACAATTTTCCGTATATATATGCCTCGATATATTGTTTAAAGGTCTGTATTTATATTTGAAACCGGAAGTTTTTTCGTCTCTAAGGCCCTTAGCAAAAGAAATACTGTTCAACAATTGCACACACTTCATGTAAAATAATTTTCTCATATCACAGAATGCCAGACGGTTAACACACCACAGTCTAATGATACTCCATTAAGCAGCTTCTTACTTCTCCAATAGATTAAAAGCTTAGGTACTAGTAATAATAACATGAACGTCTTATTGGTTGTAATAATAATAACAGAGTTCCTAATGCCTAATACAGTATTCGATGAGCAAGAAATAATACATATGTATATATATATATTTACACACTTTATACCTAAATATTAATTGATAACTTTCTTTAACTATTTTCCCCGAACTTGGGGAATTGTTTCAAGGCATGTACGGAGAATGGAGCTCTAGAAAAGAAGAATTGGAGAAAACTGAGAAAGGCATTATGAGATAATGCTTTCTGTAGGCTGCATTGATAATGAGCAATGGGCAGAAATATGATAATACAAGTAGTGATAATGATATTTAATCATATTCAAAGGCACTTATAATCTAGCGCCTCTGAGTCAGATTCTCGAGGCAAATTACAAAATAAAAAACGATGGTATTTAATTAATGACCATGTTAAAACTTGGGTTTACTACAAGAGATACTGAAGATATTCACTTATTACTAGGACAAGGTCCTTAAGACTTCATTTCCATCATTATATTTCGTCTAAATGATACGATGAATTGTGGGCTGAAGTCGAAATGGTACGATGAACATTGATGAAATGGAAATTGTTCAGAATTTCAAATACATTCTGAATACTTGACACATCAGTACCTTTTGTAATGGGACATAAGGCAACTTTTCGAAATATGTATGGGCAGATTTAATTATTCTCAGATTTCTCTCAATTTATTTATGAAATTCTCCTTTCTTAAAAACCTAATTCCACATGATGTAAAATAACTTTCAAGGTATGCATTCCACATACAAGTTTCATTCATTATAAATTCTCATCTCATATAATTAGTCATAAGTTGACATCGTCCCTAAACCCAATACCTTTCTTTACAACATATAACATATTTGAGTTTTCTGTTTTCGTTTTTTTCCTCATTCCATCTTTTTTCTCATTTTTTTAGTTCATATTTTTTGTCTTTATTTTTCTAGTAAGCTCCCAGGCTTGAATACAGCCCTACGCCTTATTGGCTGGAGGCTCGCTTGTCGCCTCCACCACGCCTGCTGTGGGGATGGTTGCCTGCTTGGGAACGATGGGGCTGGGCTTGATATTGCGGGCGGAGGAGGGGCGGGGCGGTGACCTGCTGCCACCCGCCGGGCCGGGCGGCACGGGGCCCGGCGCCGTGGCCGGGGGCCGGGGAGCGCCCGCCTGCGCGTACACTACCTTACGCGACATCTTGGGTGATTGTCCACTTTGGTTGGGTCCTCCAAGAATGCCCTGTATAGTGAGAAAAAGAAAGACGGAACTTAAAAAACAAACAGGGATAAAGCATTTCCTGGACTACTGAGGTTTTGATTGTTTCTCTTCTTTGTTAGGCCACTCAAAAAAAACAACTTGTTTCTCATCACCGCGCGCATCAGAAAAAATGATTTTAGAAGATTTTTTTTTTTTTTTTAAATAGATGAATCTTGATAGAAATTATGAAAGGTATGTGTATTTAGTATCAAATTAAAGCTCCTGGTGTCAGGGATGCATTAAATGTATAGCCAGTAAAAATCTGGAAACCCCGCATAAGCAGACACCCCGCGTAAGCAGCCACTTTGGCCCGGATCGGAGGGTGTCCACTTATGTGGGGTTATACTGTATGTCTGCCATCTTTGATATAGCAAAAAAAAAAAAAAAAAAAAAAAAAAGCGCCCTCTTCATATTTTTCATGGCTTGGTGATGAGAAACAATTTTTTTTTTTTAGTGGCCTTATGGTTTTTTTTTTCTCTTTTTTTCAATACTTGGCTGCCTCGGTGCCAAATTCTGATCACCTTGGACGATGAAGTTTTAGTTTGAATATTACATTCAGCTTGACGACTACATCTATAACACTGGTCCTTCATTTATGCAGCAGCATAATATGGTCAATTTCTGGGCGAAATTCCACTTATCACTTATACTTCTTTTTTGTTTGTTTGCTTTGTTTTATTTGTTATTGTTTATTTTCATAAACTGTCGTTAGAAGGCTTTAACATTATATCAGTAAAAAATGTGTTTTATAGTTCAGATCGGGGCAGTTACCGGGGCTGACTGTTGGAGTGTGGTGGGAAGTCGGGCCTCGAGCCGTCCCTTGTAGATGTGTCCGTCAGCTCCTTGAATGTCCAGCTCCTCTCTGTGAGTAGAAAAAGTACATGAGATGTCAGATAATCAAAAACCTTATCACATATCCAGTGAGGCAAGTCATGGAAAGGAGCACAAAAATGAAATGAAGGGAATATAACTAGACAATGTCGGGACTGGCAGAAAGCATGCACAGGTATGTGGGATTTGTGAATATATACCAGTTAATGAGATTCAGTGATTTCTGAAAATAAAAAGTTGGCATATTTCGGGGGCCTAACGGCCCCTTTCGGCAGACTGCTCATGGCTAAGTGCGACTGTAGTTTCAGTATGAAATTGGTAGGGTGTCGTTGATTTGTAAATGTTGGAGAATTAAGATTATTATAATTGTAAATCTTCAGAAATCCATTATTTATCTAAATACCTGCATCCCTGCCCACCATCTCATGTATCCAATAGTATCAATTTTCATACCAATTTCAACACCCGATCCATCTATTTCAATAACGGAACATGCACAGACACGCTTAGATTGCCAATTTCGACGCTCCAAGAAAGTGTTTCGTACATAAATGGCTATATTACATGCATATATGGTGAATGTCAACAATATGGAGAATGTCAGAATATGCAGATTTGTAAACACAAGCCGGTATACAGACATATTCCACCAACCCAGACGACATGCAGAAGCCCAGTGGCAGACTAACTTTACTCTGAATGAACTCTGTTATACTGTGTATGATTTATTCCTGAACGGAGACTGGTCGACGTAGCCGGGTCCTACTGTAATTTAACCTCAATTCATAACAATTTAAGATTTGGATCAATTTTCTTCGGGTAGAGGAAAAACATTGAATTGAAATGTTCTGGACCAGAGCTTATTCTGTGAAATACATTTTGTATTATGGTCCTACTGCTAATGGCCCTACACATTTTTCTTCGATACTCCATAAATGTCAATTAGAACCTTCTCGTAAAGTAAGTAGAGAGGTACTTGCATATTCGAGTTCAATTTAACAATATTGATATAAATCACAATGGTAAGCGATATCTATCATACCGATTTGTAGTAGTTTTCATAGAATTATATTGATTAATAGCACCAGGTTAATTTCGTTTATGTTAAGTTTTGTATATTCACAGTATTAAGCATTTAGCGCGCGAGTTTTAAAATGTGTACAGACATGCCCCCTGGTGGGGTTAGCTCAACTAGCTTAGTGCAGCTTTGAGCAGCTCTGGGCTTGTCATAATAGCTATGCCTACTAGTCACCTCTTGACTTCTGTTTTTACTTCCAATGACTTATATTTATATACATGTACCTATGGACAAACTCAGTGTAAATACACATCGCTCCTCAGTGTAGAATCAATGTAATTGTACTGCTATACTACAGAGTTGCAAATGTATTGCGCAATAATTCTTTGCTTCACTGTAGAATACTGCTACGGGTGTAATACCACCAGTGGCCACTTCGTACAAATGCAAGCACTGACCTTGGTAGAATATAACTAGGGATAAAACAAAGGTGGAATTTTTACCAGTGGCAGGAGGTCGGACTTATTAAAGTCAGAGGCTTGTAAATATAAACTCTATTTGAGCCCATACAAATTGTAAGTGTGACCCTGTACTTCTAACCGCGTACCAGGCTGGGTTTATTTCATGACTTTTATTTTGTCTGGAGGCTAGAGTAGACACTCAGATGTGCTTATTCCCCTCTAGCTCAGGTGGTTTGGCAACTATTTGCATATTTCTTTACAGAGGTTAGAATACTTGAATGCCTCAGACAGACTGTAATCGAACGGCCAAACCCCTTGGTGGACCAGGTTGGTCAGGTTAAATCCTGTCTATATAACCCCCAGGTTGTCCGGGTGTGTTCTTAGGTGATAGGCTCAGGTAGGTATTGACCCCTGTTGAATAATATCGGAAACAATACCTAGTTTCTACACACAACCTATGTGCAGAGATGTATTGCTATCGTGGTGTTTTTTTTCGTTGTTTTCTTTCATTGTTCAAGTTTAAGCCATGTGCTATGCGCAGTGTCTAATGAAAATGTTATCTATACCTTTTAAATACCATTTTATACACATTACCACTAATCCATACAGATACAAAGTTCACACGTTCCATACTAATGGTTAGTATACTACACTACATTATTATGTACATTCTTTTCAATAACCTACGTAAAAACTTACCATTAAGAAAAATTGCATTTTTATCATCAAACAAGAAAATGTGTGTGTAATCAGATATAGAAATCGTCCAGAAAGGAAGATTACTAGAATTAAGAGAGGTATATCTCACAACGACATTTGTGTATCGTATAATTTCATAACTTTAATTCCTGACCTTTCCATTTTAAAGAATTTTGCTATACCTTTTCGAACCTCTTTTTCCTTTCTCAGTTTTTCTTTATGTTGTAAGAATGGCATCCAAAGGTATTAATTCAAAATCATGATGGGTTAAATTTCAACTTGTATGTCGGGTTTTTTTTCTCAATATTTATCACTAGAAATACCATATGATATATGTGAACACATTTTGTAACGTTCATAGCTTCTTTTTTTTTTTGTATCATTCCTTTTGAACAATTTGAAAATATTGGTTTCAATGGCAGATGTATGAGCATATTTGCTGGTTACCACCAGGTATATTAACTTATCTAGGAGCATATTAGTTAGAAAGTTCAAGTTCTACGCAGGCGCACTATTAACAGTCACAGGAAGTCAGGCAGAGAAATCAGCGGTCATGTGACCCGTCTCTATACTCACATTCCGGGACGCTGGTGCTCCCTAGCGGCAAGTCAGGAACAAACATTGTATATAACCAGTGGAAGTCAGAGCAATCACTTACTACCTCTTACTTTTACCCCTTAGTCCATCATATCATATATTATGACAATACAATTTGTACTCTACAAGTCATTTGATATCATGGTGTAATATAGGTTTAGATATTAATTAAGGGACATTTTTTTAATGTTTCTTAATGTTGAGATGTAGACCTGAAGCGTTATTCATTCAATCTTATCAAATGTATTCATTACTGAACCAAAACCATTACTCATAACTGAACTCAATATCATACAATTTCTTTTTCACAGGTACTTAGTTTGAATTTTTACTTGCAAATACCCGAACACCTTTACACAAACTAGCTGAATATATTTGCTATATTTACCTAAAGCAAACTAGACTAAATTTCTATAATTGTACACAGGTTCCACTGAGTATCAAACTTTCTATTTCTAGATGTAAGCAAAAATTAATCATCTCATCCAAAAGGGGTTAAAATATTTTGAGACAGAGGGTAGAAATGCCATACTGAAAAAAAACAGGATCTAAATAGTCGCCAACTACATTTAGCATTTCCAATAAATCAGGTTTCTGTTAATATATAAATCTATCAACTACATGAAATACGCTATCAAACTGATTCTAATACGCACTATGTTGTCACTACTGCAAAATAACTGCTGGAGTAGCATTGTATGTGTGAATGAGAATAAAATTATAATCATCGAAATGTCGAAATATAATTCTACCATTCTGAATCCAGAGAATATGATTCCTTTTTTGCAAGCCTAGATAGGAACAAAGCAATATAAAGTGTGACGTCTAAAATATGAGGATGCCTTAAAGTAAATAAAGAAAGTAGTCCCGTTCGCGTACTTACACGGGTGTATTGGGGCTGCCATCAGGTTCAGATATATAATGAGATTATATTGTTGTATACAGTTCATTCTCCAATTTTACCAACCTTTTATTTCTAATTAGAAAACGTGTTTGATAAAAAAAATTAAAAGCATATACTATCATTATCTTAAATATATAAAACCCCCTCTAAAAAAACACAAGATATTATTAGCACTAGGTATGTTATTTACAAATACAAACAATGTGATAACTTGTAATGGGTGTCTCTTCATTTTTATGTGTATATATGTCGTTCTGAGTGTGAATATAAGTAACATGTTGGTTTAGTTACTAGTATAAACACGGACAAGGGTTCTCGGCTTAACAGCCCAAACTACCAAGTGGATTTTGTATCTGACAAACCATGCAAAGACCTGTACATCCAACATTACCTGGGAACCTTAATCTTGATATTTAATTTGGTCCTTTGAAAGACAAGCCAAAACAAACCATGCTAAAAGATAAACTGAACATATAAATGAATTATACTGCTAATACTAATACGCACATCTTTACATCTCTACTTTACATCAGGACCAAAGAAAAGAGGATTGTTTTATGAATAACATGGTTCCAAATAGACATAACTCAGATCAAGTTCCTGTTATTTCCTATTCTACATATGAATAAAATAATGGTGTTCATTAAGTGACTGACTGTGAGTCTATATTAGGTGCTAGGGTGGTCGCTGTGGATATAACTGAGTTTTCCAGGGATGCCAGTGAGATCTGGGAATCTTTGAGAGAAAACAAATTTGAAGTTGTTTCATTTTATTTTCACTTAGCTGAGGTAAAGGTGATTATTGCAACGTCGTAATTATTACGTCTAGAAACGTTACTTATTTGTGGCATCCAAAACCCAAATAGTTCACACCAGATTTGATAAGTGAAAAGACTGATTTTTTTTTCTAACCCTGCGTATCTCCAATCTTTGACTATATGTAATATATGATGATAATTCAACACACAAAAATCTGATGGAAACCGGACATGACAAGACTGCTGGCATCCCTGCTGGGTGTTATTTTTTCGTTGTCTTCTTTTTCAATTGGGTGCTGGTTGAGTACTCACACTGGGGATTCGCAGGCAGGGGGACTCTGACTCCTTGCCAAGTGCGGTTAAGAGAAGAACATTTGTTTATCATACAGAGAAGGAATTAATTAATAGAGTCATGGATAGTAACGATGGAAAAATACCAGGTATGGGTGGTTTATAAGAGAGGTAAGATCCTCACCTGCAGACAGGAGCAGCGGCGACCACCTCATCATCACGGAAAAGATTACTGGGGAAAAAATCAGGAACATATTAATTTCAGACATCTATATTTCTTTATTTCTATATATTTTTATTTGTAATGAAATATCCAGAGATGCCAGTGAGGTTTTGGGGGGAAATCCGAACAATTTCCCAAACCGATAGCTTATTTCCAGTTTATCTCTCAGCGATGTCAGTTGGGGTCAGAAAAAAAGTGGAATTATTTTCATGTAACGTTTTCTGACGTTTTCTGACTCATAAAAGCCGAGAAAACGTGGAAAACACGTCAGTTGGGCCACAACGCGGGGCTGAGGGTCTATCTGACATATCATAACCGGCTTGTGAATTCCCCCATAACTGACAGCATCGGTCTGTATTTTATAAACTGATAATGAAAGCAAGGATTTCCTTGAAAAATAGGAATACTGCCATCTCTGACATTGATGTTATGAATGTGCATAGCACACTATGGCAGTTTCTGGTGCTAACATCTTGTCCGAACATATTGGAAATTATGTTATCACCTCAAGTAGGCATTGAACAGGCGACATACTCCAGCAGGCGAAAATTAACAAGTCAGTTAACAGGCGGCAATATGCAAATTATTCAGAGTAGGTTATCCCAAAGATGAAGCTTGGCGGTGTAACAGTGAGTTAAACCAACATTACACCCTGAAAACACCCATCAGGCAGCATAGATTCAGCACCAGGCGCCTGCCGGGCGCATACAGTCCACCAGGCAAATCGTCGCCTGCTCCAGAGATCCGTTTCACTAGTTTTGTGACATGTCTAGATGGCGTCTAGATGGTGTGTCCGGTTTCATAGGAACTAGACATTAGACTTCGTTTTGTCCGTTCGTGCTTGCACTGTTGGTGCCACTTTTGTCACAAAACTAGTGAATCAGGTCCATGATGTGTAGATTTGTCTAATTCTTATGTTTGGGGTCTGTCTTTTCCTAGGGGCAGCTACTTGTGTTGTCACAAAACAGTAAACAACCCCAATGTCTGTATGGTATCACAGACATGTCACGAAACTAGTGAAATAGGTCCCTGGTAGGTTTGCTGGGAAACCCCATACACCAATATCGCCTGGTTGATGGAAGGCACTATAACCGTACTTACTTAAACTGGGCGACGCGGGTGATGCGACGATGGGCCTGAGTCATAGTGTGTGTCCCACCACATGCCCGCTGGGTGGCGTACAAGTCAACCACTTCAACTCCAGGCTGCTGCAGGCTGTGGAAACACAATCGTTACCTAATTACAATTCTTGATTTGTTGAAGCTACAACAAAAATCTGGAATTTGTTTTTTTGGTTTTTTTTTATTCTGACTGAAAATATCTGACACTCACTTGATCTAATTAACAGCTGGCTTAGATTTTGTTCATATTTTCAGGATTAACTAAAAATACTATATATATTGATATTTCTATTCCTCCACCTACTCAGCAATTCATCTCAGACATGATCTAACGTTTATATCTTCATTTAACCTTTTTTTTTTTTTTTAACAACCACCTTGGCATAATGCGAAATTCTTACGGAAATAGTCACACATAAAAGCTTCTTCACCGATACATGCAGCATCAACACACCATTTAACAATGTAACCATTGTACATCATATTACAAAGCAATGCAAATCTAACTATTATACATGATTCTATGCAAATACATGCCCATTCATGCATACAACTGCTTTATGCGAATTGTTTGAACTAGACAGGCAGATAAGGGTGTTTGGGATATATTGCCATGACACTGCCATTTATAAGACTTACTCTTTCTCAATGTGCAGGATATTTGCCCGAGTTTCAGGCTCATTTTGACTTGTTCCAATAACGTGGAGTCCGTGCTTACGACAACGGTTAAGATGGCGGCATAACACTGCCCGCTCAAAATTGGACGCGTTATCGCGACAACTATTGCAGACGACAATGGGCGACGCAGGAAATGACGTCATGAATGGTCGAGGTGTATGGCGGGATGTATGATGGGATGGATGGTTGGGATGAAGGTGGGCAGGGGATGTTTGGTGAAATATGGGATAAAAATGTACATGTATTAGGATAGGTATCAAGGTAAATGGCAGTATGAAATGATGGACCAATGCATCTGATGTTTTTCACACTCAGCTATTCACTATATACTTTTGACAGTTTGTATTATCTTTAAAAAAAAAATCTTTATAAGTGACTATTACTGTATTTTGAAAGTAAAACTGCAAAGGAAGGTGCTATTGCATAACTCAGTATGTGTGAAGATAGATATTCTTAATCATTCTGTGATAGAAACCAGGTTTCATTCGCGATGCACCTAGAGAAATGTGGAGAGGAACTGGATCTGTGCAAAAACAATATCTTTGCATTTGTGTATACGTTGTCCAGGCAGCAGTTTCTTGTATAATAGAAAAGGAATGTGCCAGAAAGGGGATTTACAGCAAGACTGTTGCCTAGATGGGTTCTACAAGCTTTTCGGTGTGCGAGTTAAAACTTAAAATACTACGGGAGTGGCCACACTCGACATTTTACCTAGGGAGTTTTTGTGGATGAGATCTGAAAAGATCATTGTTGGCAATAACGAAATGAAAAATGTGTACTTTAACAAGGAATAACAGTGGTGGATAACAATATTGAAACGGAAAAGAAAAGTGTACGGTGTACTCAGCAAAAATAACAAAAGATTTCATGGAATATTGTGCTCAATAGTGACACAAATATAAAAAGAAGACGCACTGTAGTATGGTATGTCGAATTCTTGAGCATGCAGAGATACACCTAAAATTCCCAGCATTATTCTCAGCATTTTACCCAAATTTGTATTGGTTATTTCTATTGGTTTGTTTCTGATTTTTAGTTTGGGGTTGTCCATTTGGGTTTTTCCTGAGCAGTAGGATCATAGTCAGCATCTCATCTCAGTGAGATAGTTAGAACACAGGGTGAGAACATGGCGATGACCGGTTCCCATGGTGGCGACGCTTGTTGTTACACAGGTAACAATCATAACCTGGAGATAACATAGCAACCTGGTTCAAAAGTGACAGGAAGTTGTCGTTATCAAGGTAGCATCTGGCTTACTTAAGGGTTTTTGCCGTGTCTCATTAATATGAATATAAGCACAGGGAATGAAAACAAACCGGGCTTACAGAATCTGAAGCTTCGGTTTTTTTCATTATAGTTCCCATTTGGTAATGAACTGCTGACAAAGTAAAAAGACCCATTCAGATTTTTCTGTTAGTGTCTTGAGACATAACTATCACCATCACTACAGAAACTCAGTTGCCTAATAAAGCAGCCAATTCCATTTGTGTCGCACTAAAGGTAGCAAAATAGAGAAACAGAAAAGTCCAATTTCTAGAAGAAAAGCTGCACCTAAAAGTTGACATCTTTAGGATGTGACTCTCATAGGAACAAGAACCATCGTGATAGATTTGTATCTTAATAACTATCAGATGTGCATTGATTCCCTGCACATAACCTAGACCTACCTCGAATGTCCTCTAAAGCTTCATTGTGTGAATTTTAGAAGTACAACAAGAGAAAATTAAATCCAAGTGTATTGTAACAATATTGTGTTGATGATCAATGAGGGTAGATCTTTAGGCATGCACAGTGTTATAGTGTCTGTTTTATACAACAGGTGGCGCCACTGTTGTTTTCCTAGGTGTATACATCTATGGCCTGAGCTGAGAGCTAAAGTGATCCTTTTTTTATTTAGTCAACTTATCGACTTTACAGCATATAACAAGGCAATGGTCATTTGACCATCCCAAGAATGACCTTTCGGACATCGCAAAGTTCGGAATTCCGGCAAAATTCGGGGAAATCACAAACCTGAGTGGTATTTGTTTGATAAAGCAGATGATGCCATTGAGTGGAGCCTGTATAACATCAACCAATATATGTATGTACGTTCTATACAGACTTTTGGAAGTTGTGCACCACGTACAACATATTGGACCTATGTGCATGAACACTGCATAGATGTTTCATATCGTGAATATCAGTTCCTCATCTCGAGAGAACTAAATCTTGAAGTTCATTCAAATATGATGAAATTTATCTTTTTATGTCAGTTTTTTAAGAATTTTTTTTTTCAATAACCATGGAGAAGGTTAGTGTTTATATCTAAACTAAGGTTTATTCATTTCTAAGTTTCACTTTGCATTGCCTCTTCTTTAGAGCCATAGTCAGCGCGTCCTAAGTATCCTTGCCTAGCAAATCAACTCTCACTGGAGAAACATACTGAACTATACTGAACATCGCTACATCTGTTAGATATTTAAAATATATATATAATATTTCCAAACTATCCATTATATATTCAAAATTCCAATTACGTATATATAGCACAATCAATCAAAGAATATCAGTTTCCACCCACTGTATTCTAGGTGCATTTAATTCGATGACTAGGTGAAAAGGGGGGGCATTGAAATAATCTGACAAAACTCCTGACTAAACACCTACAGACAAATACTCACAACAGAGGCGTGTGATTGTTTAAGGTCTAGAAGCAGACATTTACTTCAAATGTGAAAATAATTATTATTTCTGGATTTCAGTGACGTGACTCTGCCCTATTTCCATGGCAGGTGGTAGGTGAGCATGCTTCTCGTGTTTGATATCCCATATCTGATGAGGTGTAATCATTCCCATGCTGTGATATGTTGTCTTCCTTAATAGAGATTTCTCTGTATTTTCTTTCAAATTTAATTTGTGAGTTGTGATCATTGATATAATAGTGATTAGTATTTCGTGAATTATTTATTGTTTTGGTGCCTGTTTTGCGTATCACTAGTGTGATATAATATCAACCCTTTCTTCCTTAAACCATGCTCAGACATGCAGCACTCGAAATGGGTTAATTGTGAAATATAGAATACAGATATTTACGAGATTTACACAAATCAATAAAATACCAAATTTAACAATTCGTGTTTCACCCTAGACAAAGTTTTACCTGGAATCTTTATAATTTTTTCCGGACCCATGCCTACATAAGAAATATTTGTGAAATGATGAACATGGCCATCGGATATATTTCAACATATTACCCTATATCAGAATCAAATAAGTTCTATATTAGGACAGACATCTATAGTGGGTTACTCATATCACACACTATTGAATAATTTCATTTGTGAGATATCAAGTCTAATAAATTATTTTAGTGAATTAATCAATTTGATAAACGTTAACTTGAACTTCTAAAAACACAATATATGCCAAAATGTATTTGTACAAAAGTTATCAAAAATACATAAAAATAAAAGTAATGAAAAACATAATTTCAGAAAAAGTTACATTTTAATGTTAAATTATCTTTTTAGGCACACCTCAAGCTAGCAAGCATTGTATAGCATAATGACAAAAAGCTCCAGGCCAGTCTCCCATTCACTAGCTTTTCATACCTTCAGTAATTATATAGAACGACTTAACCCATGTTGTACAAGCTACAATATGAGATGGTAATATACGGTTCGTACGGAATTTGAAAATATATATTATATATCTGATGACAATTTTGGCGACTTTTAGCAAACATATCCAAAGAAATATGGCCGGGACTGAAGGTAGGGTAGCTGGCCGTGGAGTATGGCCTGTTTGGGGTGTGGTAGATGAGGAGGAGGAATAGAAAGGATTAAGGTGGGATTACCTGCGGGCGTGTTGGCGGATCTGCTCCAGCTCAAAGGTGGTGTATGGTCTCGTCGACCTGGATGGTGGAAGCCCTGCCGGGGCCGGTATGGACGGGATTGGTCTGCACACAAAAAGTATAGCATATTAAAATCTTCGATAAAGAAAAACCACAGTAGTTCTGTACCAAATTGTTTGTTTCTGTCATTATATGTGTGCAATATATATATAAATAAACGAGAAAAAAAATATATGTCAGCATTGTAATATAATCAATAGAAAAAAACTAACCTGGCTTTCTACTGACAAGCTTATCTCTGCCTTTATATGTATGCACTTCTTTTTTTTTCCTTATTTTTTTAAGAGAAAATATTTCAAATTTGTATGACACTTTAGCAAATTACCAGGAGTATTTATTCTTCTCAATAAAATGTATAACCTTAAATAATGATTTTGTTTTTTCTAAGGCCTTAAAACAGCTTGCAAGTATAGCTTTAGTACTACAAGCTAGTGATATCTAACAATTACAATTATGAATATGAGCTTGTAACTAAGGGCCTTCATTTTACTAAAGTGTCCGGAAAATCAAGGCTTTTAAAAAACATCCCATTCGTCAGAATCCATAGTCTAAACAACAAACTTGTAAACAAACGAACAACCTTTCATCAATCATAAATAACTGTTGAAAATGCAGCAATCTCTATGCGTTATCCGGGTGGGAACCTTTCCCCTGGTGTCAGTTCATTGTACTACTTGTTGAGTGCTTCCTCCAGTAAAGATGGCCGTACCAGAAACGTGGTTTGATTACTCTCTTCAAAGTTAGTCTAAATTCAACAATAACAGCTAAGCATTTGGAGACAAAAACTTGAAGAGTGAAATAAGTAAGAGTAAAGAAAGCAAAGAAGTTGCTCATTACACATACGGCCAACTTTGCTGAACAAATGATTTCAATGTCCTTCCTTTTTCGATTTGACCAGGTAGGTGGAGTAACCTAGAAATTTAATCTCAATTCACAAGTATTTTTTTCTGAATGCAACAGATACTTATGTTAAGTGTATATATTCGTCAAATATGTTTTATTTTAGCTCAAGCTATTTGTGGGATATAACACCAAAATAAAAGAAAATCTCTTGTGGTTTTTATTTCATTGTTGTAACCCCAAAGGAATTGGAAAAAGAATCTAGAGGGGCAAACGACAGTCTCGAAACTGGTAGTATGATACTCTAAGAACTTTCAAATGTCAGTATACATGTATATAGCTCAGGCAAGGAGACACTTGCTTTCTGAAAATCATAAAGTCGACACCTTTCAGCATCCTGTCAGTAGCCTCTTCGTGGCTTTGTACCCTCAGGCTTTGGTCGGGGTATGGCCAGCTACAACCGACTTGGAAGATATTGTTGAATTTTGATGATCATAAATGAAACTCTTGAAATTTCAGATAAATACAATCTATTGGAATACTTACATCCCTGCTTTTTAGATACCCATATCAATGCAAGTACCACGGTGTAAAGATGGGCATGTTACTCTTAGAGAAGAGGAATTATTTTTTTGGATTATCAAAAAGATGTGAAACTTGTCTAACTTACCCCTGTGGCATCATGTCCACTGGGCGGTCACAGGAGATGCAGTTATAGCGTTGGAGTAATTGTCTGAAATAATGATTATAAATGAAAATTAGAGAAACTCTAATCTATATCTGTATGAGCCTGTAGTTGTCAGTCTTTGATAAAATGAATTTAAACATATGAAAATTGAAAACTAAATCGTGATGAGCTAAACGTAAAGTAACAAATTTGAGTTGACATAGCTATTAAGAATAAATCGTGGACAATATCAAGGAAATAAGTAATAGATTAAACAGTTAACATATTTGATATTTCCATACTGATCTATCTCAGGCAAAGACTCATATAAAATACTGGGGCCTGATCGTATGAGATTAGCATCCAATGTGCTGCTCCTGATTGTGATGAGCAGTAGTGAGCAACTCACTTCCTGATACCAGCCGCATCATCCTCCACATCGCCATCACGTAGAGAGAGTTCACGGAGCTGACGGGCGAGCGCCTTCAGTCTCCGCTCCAACTCATCTCTGATGGGACCGAATTCTAGTCGGTCCAACTTTCCATCGACATCTTCGTTGATCGTCCCGAGGGCCTTCTTCCACTCATCCTCCTGTGCACAGAAATATATTGATCATTTTTATGATTATAGTAGGCAACAAGGATTGATGCTTATGAGAAGTTAACAAATTGGAGATGTCAAAAAATCAACTTATGGGGGGTCCTGTGTGGTTTGCGGTATTTCCACAATCATTGGATAACTCTAGCAAACTTCAGACTAAAAATGAGTTCATACAGCTGACTCTGGTCATACCGAGTTTGTTTTGTTGTTCCCTGGGGACACTGATGGTGTATAGGCCCAATCTCAATGGTCCACTTTTCTTGCCAGTTTTACACCACAGGGGCAGTGGTCAAATCTGCTGAAATCCTGCCCCTACATATTTATGTGTAATGAGTTCTTTTACTTCCCACACCGCATCTAGACACGGTATAAGAAGGACTGGTCTTTGATTTAGCAGTCAGTCTATCACTGCTGAGTCTTCATGAATAATAAAGCCTCGTGAGCAGCTCACCTTGCCGCCCAGCTTGTCGAGCAGTTCCTTGATCATCTTGTTCAGCTCGTCAGTGGTCTGGTCGAACAGGGAGCGGTTCACCTTGTTCTCCACCAGCCTCTTGTCGGCCTTCACATCCACCTCACTCTGCACGTACTCCTTGTCCGCCTTAATGCGGTCTAGTTTATCACTTGTCGTCATCAGACCCTGTTCAACAAAAGATTATTGACTGTATTGGAGAAAATGCAACATAGATGGTATTGAGCCCTGAGAAAAAAACAGGGATTTTTGTTGATTTTCAATCACTATCTCTCGCATGTTAATAATCTAAATACAGGAAAACCTGAAATTAACAGAGAACTGACATCCCTAGTGTAAAAATAAATGTTTAAACTTGTACTTTGACATCCACTATGTTCATAGGTGCTAGGATATTGTGGCACTTCATCATCAGTATTTTGCCGCTGTCATTTATGAAAATCATGGATGTATTTGGAACTAATCAAGATCAGACCTGACGGGGATGCGTCCAATAACTGAGGTATATTATATTTTTGCAACCAAAGTGTAGTAATCATTTTTACGACACGACAGATCTGACACTGCAGTTCCCATCTAGGTTGTTTTTGTTTAACTCCATCAAGATGTACGGATAATGTAAGACATTTCTTTTAGTTTCATTATCCTGTTAACACTTCTCTAAAATAGATCGATAGCAATAATTCAAATCTCAAAATTCAATTCATTGCTCAATCTAGGAAAATATTCACCTCAAATGAGTTGGACCTGACACCTTCTCAAAATCCGAATGATAAGATGAGACATGGTCTTTACCGTGCTTGAAGCTGGAAGCTTGTCGGGTTTGCCAAAAGTGAGGATGATTACTACCTTTCTGCCTTTGATAGGATTAAGGGTAACAGTGCCTCTGATGGAAGATGCATGCTCACAGATAAGTCTGTCAGGCTTCTAGTCTGAACTACACTGCCATCTGCATTAATGGGCTCATCAAAAATGTGTTTTCTTTCACATAACTAGGATATTACAAACATCGATGAAGCACTGAGGAAACATGATGAAAACAAAGTATGATCAGATGTGACTAATAATCATATTAATCCAAATTAAGATCAAACAAACATTGTACTTAAGTGATTCAGGAAAAATCGAGATTTAAAATTTTAACTTTTTTATTTAGTTTCTATATATTTGTTTTCTCAGTTTTTAAACATTTGTTCATTAAGTAATAGGACTATAGGTGATCTGTTTGTCAAAAACCCCTATCTGATATACCAATAGAGTACTCTCACAACCTTTAGGAGTCTAAACAGCCTACATTATAGAGGAGCCTGTGGCTGGGTTGTGCACTGGCGTGGTGACAGTAAAATCAATTGACTTACCTCGATCTGTTTTGTCTGGTTGTTGTTCTCGTCGGTGAGTCTTTGAGCTGCTTGGTTCAGTCGGTCCAGTTCTGCCTGCAGTTGCAGCACAATCTGCTGCAAGCGACTCAGCGCTTCACTATCCTAAAGCGACATGGTCAAACCAAGGTCAATGGATAGTACTGAAGGTCATTTTATGCAGCAGCAACAACCTCAAAATTAAGTATATTGAAACCAGACAGTTACATTGGGCTAACAGGAAGTGCACATGCAGTATCTATCTACAATGGGTGGAATATGTATATTAAAATATTAGACAGGTTTTTTTTTCTGGAAATGTACAGTAATAAAAGAAACGTTTTACATGTTAATAATGTGCAGTACATCGGGAGATGATAACATATGTGCACTAGACAACGTAATGTGGTACATAAGGTGCATGACGCGAAAAGGGAGAAATTTATATTATAATACACAATTGTAACTTAGATAAGCAAGAAGTACATGTCTTGTTCTAGGCTCTAGCAAGATAACTGCACAACAAATCTTAATCTAATGAGGACACTATAACATAAAGGAGAATGTAAAAGAACAAACTCGGATACTTTTAAGATTGTGTTAGCTTTGTGGGCGGTCAAGATTTTGACCAGAAATACGACCCCGACCACTGAGACCTGGCAGACGACATTTGCACCATCATTCTCACTCATTCACTCAACGTGGAATCAGATAGATTAATGCGTACATCTTGTTCATACATGTCAACATGTAAGTATCTTTATTCAGTGTTGTCCTAATCTGCAAGTAGAACATTTTTATCTGATGGATTACATGATGTTGTTTTCTTTGTAATATGATGTTAGGGATCATAGAATGGGCCTTTTATAGTTCTTATGATAAGATAGTGGGTCATAGATCCGGTTCATAGTTGGAGATGGTTATAATACTAAATATAGTAAAATATAGTGCTCTATTTTTTCGGTTGAAAGTTCTGTGATGTAGGGGACCTGACTGAGTTGTGTCCTACTAAAATCCTCTGAAAATGCATCTGGATTATGTGGATAAAAATACAAAAGGAATTTCTTTCAGTGTATTCCTTTGATAAATGAGAAAGTAATATCTATTTTGCAGCAAAGTCTACATCCAACGTAATACATTTGAAAGCTTCATATATATCTGTTAAGTGAGCCACCACCAAACCACACCAATGGTTCCATCAAGAATAGAAAGCAGATTCTCAGTCAAAGGTTCAAACAAACGGAACTGCATATCTACCACTGCCCTAGCTCCAACCCAAGATAGTGTATACCATACAACTCACAAAATTCAATTCATTAAACAATTTATGAATATTCACCTCAAAAGAGTGGGAGAAAATAGTTGAAAACAAACAATCATAGAAGGATGGAGTCCTACATCGAGTTGAACAAACACCTGACACCTTCTCAAGCTCTAATGATAAGATGAGACATGGTCTTTACCGTGCTTGAAGCTGAAAGCTTGTAGGGTTTGCCAAAAGAGAGGGTGGATACTCCTTTCCTGCCTTTGATAGGCTTAAGGATAACAGTGCCTCTGCTGGAAGACGGCATGCTCACAGATAAGTCTGTCAGGCTTCTAGTCTGAACTACACTGTCATCTGCATTACTGGGCTCCTCAGAAATGTGTGTTTTCGAAGGTATTTGGTCAGGGTTGGATTCCATATGATCTGGATATATAGTGAGGGGATCTTTGATTCGCACAACCAAACGAGACTGTCGTTTGTAATCTTGATCAGAAAAAACAGGGGAACTAGCTTTTATTGGATCTGTATTATTTGTATCACTGTCAGAGGAAGGGGGTTCAATAGCTTTTTTCTCATAATTGGGTTCATTCTGATGCGTTCTTAAATATCCCTGACTATGATTTGGACCTGTATTTGGGTATTTCCTAAAACCCTTGGAGGAAACTCTCCTGGATGCTTGGTTTCCCTGCACACTAATAACTGAATCTTGATATTCACTCATGCTGCCATGCATGTCCCTATTCTCCTGGCCGGGAAACTCAAACTGGTCTGAGTCTAGCAAGTGTGCATCAGGGTTCTCAGCAAAAACTCCCTGTGGACCTTCTCTGCTAAATGGCTGGATGGTTTCTGATCTAAAACTTGCCTGACTTTCTTGAAATCGTGCTACAGGAGTTGAAACATGGGCTTGAGGTGTGGAGAACTGGGTGGACATTGGGAGGACTGGGGTTGAAGCTTGAGTGGAGGGCTTAGCAGGAATGCCTTGATTGACAGCTACATGTGCAGCGTGTGGTGCAGTGCTGGGTGCAGAATGTGTCGGAGTTACTGGTATGCTATCTGGGGGAGAAAGCTGGGGTAGGGTGGTGGTGGAGGTATTAGCATTGGCAGTATGGGATGTGCGTTTTCTAACCTGAAAACAAAAAAGTACAGCAATGTTAAAAACAAAAGGTAGTGGTTATCATATACGACAATACCTTTCTCCAATGCCTGTTTTCCACATGATTAGAGCTACGAACCCTGACCTTAGAGCTAATTCAATTATGGTTTCATGCAGGTTATAATTAGTAAATTAAGATTTTTTTTAGAAGTATCAAAGACATTACAGGCTTAGAGTACAGGAAAGAAGCATTGCCGAGTAAGCACATTAACCTACTTGTATTACAGGTGACATACTGTTTCAGTTCAGTTGCATAAAACAAAAACAAAGCCATCATGATGAATCTCAACGTGCTTATCAAACGGTGCTTATCATGACAAAATGGTAAAGATGCATGGACAATGTTTCATCTGGCTTGCCAGCTTATCAAACAAACACAGACAGGGTGAAACCACTCGGAGATGATTCAATGAAAATACTCAAAATGAAATGTTTCAGAGAAGGAGATTTGCAACAACAAAAAAGTGTAAAATTATTGGCAGAAATGAAAAATTGAAAAAAGAAATACCAAAAATGATGATATGATAAATATTGTGGTGGAATAGCTGTAATCTAAATGCATCATGTACATGAAAGCATATGACCACAAAAGAGTAGAAGTTTATGTCTAAAGAAGACAGACCAGCTTTGGCCGAAAGCGAAAAGCAGCTTTTAGGGACAAGTTGGGTTGTCACTGACCATGTCGCTAGTCTTGCTGCGTACTGGTGAGGGTAGCTTTTTCGGCTCTCGCGGTTTGGCGAAATTGATAAGCTCCTTCTCGAGGTTTTTGAGCTTGTCCTTGACGTCGCCAACCTGCTTGTTGGTGTCACTCATGAGCCACTTGATCTTCTGCTGCATTGCCCGCATCTCAGAGTCCTTCTTGCTCAAGGCGCTCTCAAGGTCAGACAATTTGCCTGAGTTATCAGGGGGTGGTGAGGCTCCGGGGATCGGAGGAAGTTTGACAGTGGGGCTTGGTTCACGAGGGGGGGTCGGAGGAGGTTGGGGTTCTACATCAGCACCCATGGCTAGTTCCTGGAGAGAATTCAATTTATCTTCCAAGGCAGTCATGTTGCTCTCGTACTCATTACGAAGGGCATCTAGCATGTTCTGCAGATCGTCCTGACCCAGGTTCAGGCCATCAATGTTCTCCTCAATGCCTGCCAGGTCAGGTAGTTGGGAGAGCTTTTCCTCCAACTCCGAAAGCTGCGAAAGGAGAAGGTCAGTAGGAAGTGAAAACTGTGGGAAACACAAAAATTAGAACTAATATCTTTTTTAAAAACTATTAATCAACATCAGTGAGAGGCAGGGGTGTAAGACAAGCGAACTTATTTTCATGAAAAAACATGCATGAAAAAACTTGTAAAAATGTAATGGTGTTCATATTATAAGTGGGTTCCTTACCTCATAATACCGAGAGAGCGATGCATTAGAGCTCTAGCCAATTCATCCCTGCTTGCTTCACGTAGATGTTAATCAAATCAGCTGATGTAATTTTATGTACACTTCATATCTTATGTACATCTCTTTTCATCTGATTTCCCATCACCAGTCGCTTTAACAGTGACACTGAGTTTACTATTTGTTTGTTAAGCTTCAATCACGGGATCTGTGTTATTAATATCTACTCACTCTGAATTAATTTTAATATTTTTCCCACTAATATTAATATTAAGGTTAAAGCTGAACACCTACGGCTACTGGGCTAGGTAAGAAACGTGGAGTCATCGTTCTTGCAGCATGAATATCTCAGCAACTGAAACCTTTCACACTCAACTGTAGTCCATTCTCACATTCACATCATACTCTCAGTGGTCGAAGTATCTCCAACAGAAAGGCATCACAGCAGGACAATACTGAAACACAACAAGAAATTCCTCGGGAACCTCCTATTCCCTTCGCCAGACAGTAAAAAAGTGGGATCCGTTCCTCAGAGATGGGTAATAGATACAAAATCGGACTTACTTTGTCCCTTGCCTTGCTCAGGGTCTTCAGTTGGTCCTGCAGGTCTTTGAGTTGGGCGAGCAGGTCATCAGGTACATCTACAGGACCCCCTACAATACAAGTACAGTCTCTATGAAGATTTTGAAATAGAACATTGAGAATATGTAACTATAGCCTTCTACTTGCAAAAAAAACAGAATTCTGATCAATTTACCAATTTTCAAATATCGGAGGGATTCTTGTAATTCAAGTATAGCACTATCACTAAAACATATCATCCTTGCCTGAATGGTCAAAGTTTGACTTTAGCCACATCCCATGTGCTCTAATTTAGAAACTAAGGACGGGGAAGGTCTGGTGCATATTACTACAGGGGTGTGCTGTATGTATTCTACTTTCTGATTGAGCCGTGCTTATGCATGAGGGCATTGACTTGACGTGATACTAATATATCCCATACTGACAATGCTGTGGTTTTACTCGTCTTTGATATTATTGTATGACAAAAGTTGTATACCTGTTTTTACAAAAATCTTAAAGTTCTGCATGCTTTAGTTATCAAACCAAACCTATTTGTTGAAATATATTTCAGGAGAGACGAGTCACAATTGTGAACACCATTCTTAGAAAGAAAGCAGCGAAATTTAATGGCCCATAGGTTCTTATTCTGTTACTAATGCCCTGTGACCTTCCACCATTAACATCACAATTGACTGCTTTCGGCATAGCAGATAATCATCATAGGCCAACAGCCACAAAAGAAAGCTTTATATCTGTAGGGAAATCTTAACGTCAAATTCCATTAATCCATTTTTTTTTTTTTATAAAATACAAAAGTTGTCTGTAAGTTATCTTTACGAATCTCAGTTGCCAGTAGTTGCGGGTTTTTGCAATATTTATTCAAAGCTATAATTCAGAATGCTTGCCATTCATAGCCTTGGAATAGTTGAACAATTTTTATGTGGAAACCAACAAATAAGTAAGTGTTGCAATCCAACCAGCCAAATTGATCACCATATCGCTAGCTTAAAGTACAATATTCATGGCTTGATGGAATTTGGCTTTAAAGGGTGGTGAAATAAAGCATTGGATTATACAAGGTAGAAAGTTGAGGTAAATCCTGTACATATATGTGATAGACTTCTTAAGTCGAGTTAGATTACTTACCATAATCCAAAAACAGGGTGAATAAGAGAGCAGGTGAATAGTGTTAATTGTGATTAACGATTATGAAACAAATGATGCTAATGAAACAAATATGGATTACTGCGATCAATATCTAATTGAAATACAGGTAAGTAAAAGTAAATATTAATATGTTGAAAATCTGCAATAAAAATGCTCTGGAAATATCCAGGAAATCTTGCCCACGTATTTGTGTGGCCTTCCTTCTATTCAGTATGACTTAAGCTCAGATGGAACTATTCCTGACTAAAACTCCTGAACGGGTTCGATAAGTACACACAAGGGGTCACAATGGCTGAACTCTTGGTATATATCTAGATCAATATGTATATTAATATGTAGCCCTTGACCGTGACCACCTGCCCTTTGGTCCATTCAGGTATATCTAGGGGTTGAACAGAGCAGTGGGTACAGGCCTAAGCTTGCAGCAATCAATGATTTTCTATGGAATTTAATCCGTCCTGAAAAAGAATCTCATCAGCAGGTTATGGAATTACTCAGCCTAATGGGGTGAACCCATCTAGCATGGCATGCTCTCCGATACCACTTACGACACAAACATTTTTCCCTCATGTCAGGAACTTGCGGTGTGTCAGGGCAATACCTTCGCTCCCCGACACACCCATGATATATTCACAATTATGGCAGTGCATCATGCGTGTGTCGTATGTTTTCTGATAATATTGAAATGTTTGTAAATCATATGATATACATGCTTCCCACAGTATGTCAGAGAGGTTGCGAAAGAATTATGACATACATGCAGAGTGGCTACGACACTGACTCCTTCATAGTGTCGTAATTGTGTCGCAATGTATGAACCATGTTTCTATTGTCTCAACCAAGTTTGGGACGATTACCTGCCACTGTCCTCATGTACGCCTCATATATCAGACAATTACTATCCTTTTCATTGGCCTCTGTCATAACTGCATAGGTCGATTATAATTCTCATTATTTATAGGATTTCTGGGGCCAGATTGTAGGATCACATACAGGTGGCCTGGTTACATAATGACGTTTCAGACGCGGTAAAAGGGAAATTGTCGTCTGGTTCTTTATAAAAGGTTTTGTGAGTCGAAAGGGAGGACGGAATAATGCACTTCACCATTGTTTTTAAGTAGGTGCTGAATGCAAATAGGGTAAATCAGGTGAATTGGGGACAAAAATTATTCAAATACGGTAAGGAGTGTAGAAATGAAGAGGTAGGATTGCTTATATGAAATCCTTCATTACACCTTCCTATACCTGCTAGCATATCTTTTAACGCTATATCTGTCCGTTTTTCTTCTCTGTGCTGAAGAAATGTGTCAATGACGATTTTAAACTCCAACAAGTAGTTTTTAGATCTAACTACTGAATATTTCCTAACATGTTGGAGAATGGAAGAAGCAACTTAACGAACACCCACCCCCACCCCCCATTTGATATACTGAGTAAATCTATCTGTAGGATAAGGAAACTACCGCGACCAATGCATTAGGTCATAACTATCTGTATTGATCTTTTAATTTTATAGACTGTATTTAATATACAATAAAAGCTAATTATCCTACGAAACCACGGCAGGTAATGGTGTCTATGTGGCGGGAGGACTACTATGTGGTACATCATGGGACCGGGGTCGGGGCTGGGGCAGAAAGGAGCGGGAGGCAACCGAAGCGCCCCCACACTGGACGCGCTCATACTGTCGTCATGACAACGTCACATGACACCACCTGGCGGTGTCCGGGGATAACAGAACAATTATCGGGGTCAGAACGCCGAGCGTAAATCCGACCCGACCAGGACAGGTCAGGACGTGCCTGCTGGTCATAGATGAACAGCACAGTGTGGTAGCAACGCTCGCTGGAAACCAGAGACTTTATGTGATGTGACAACACAAAATCAGGCACATGTCGGATGTGGGATTCTATGGTACTGTTTTTTACAACATCGATTTTTGTTATGATTTTAACCAAAATTGAAATAAACTCATAAAAATGATAATACTCTCTAGGATTATTTGATGGAAGCTATAGTAATAAGGTCAAAGTGATACTGCATACAATTAATCCATCCTTTTCCCAATCTTTGGTTTTCTCCCCTGGCATGAATTGAGGTTTCTCGGACATATATATACATATCACAAATATGTTGAGTTTATATTCTCCTGTGATTAACATGAAGTTCCTGAGGAAGTATCTGCTAGTGATTGAGAAATTTGATTTGAGAAATTCATTTCTTTAACACTTCTCTAATTTCATCATCTTTGCGGTTTTACTAGGATATTTTTCACGTATACGTCTGATTTGGGGAAAAACGCATCACAAATAGTTTCCTGTCTTAAAACAGAATCCTGGCGTCTTTCTCACCCTATGGTCATTAAAACTTATAACCCCTCTCATCTCATCGTTACATAAGTAATGTGTACTGGCCACTCCTACCCATGTCGTATTATTACTATAAACCTATGGCCGAACATGTATGAATTACAGCCCGCTGCTAGGGGTGTAGTATAAATAATGTTCGTGTCCGCTGTGACAGCGGGCCGTAGTGAATGGTAGAGGCTTTGTACAGTTAATAGAATGACGTTTTAAACGAGTAGGAGGTATATAGTAATAAGAAAACGTAGTGACTGATCCCGTACGGTGTCCGTCCTTGGTGATTTGATGAAAACATACGGCCCTCCCGCCTGCGGCGTCGGGCCGTATCTTTTCAGGCTCAGTAACCACGTTTTCTCATAATACCCATATACTATCACGTGGTAATTAATAATACCAAAACAGGCTTTCTTCGTACACTGAAAAAGTTGGTAAAATTGTCGATCAGATATATGCCTCTGTCATCTGCATTAGGATATTTATGATCAACAATTGTACCGCATATTTTTGACGTATGAAGACAGTAAGCTAGTTTCTGTATAAATAGAAAATCAACAATGTGTGACTCATGAATGGCATTTTACCCGGACTACATCAAAGGCAGGAGGGTACATATATATCTAAGAGTATTAGTTACAAAGTTAAAATTACAAGGTTACATCTATGTGCGATTAAACTATCTACCATTACTATATGAACCAACTATAACAGTTCCAACGTTCAAATACAGACTAGTAGCTATATGTCAGACGTATATATAGGTGAAATATGTTAAACAAAAGACTCACCAGTCGAAAGTCCAGCCAGGTCTGCCTTGTCAGCCTTGTTCGGCATCTCTTCCTGCAAGTTCATGAACGGGTAATTAGCATTTTAATTATATTTCTTTATATTTTCTCTCATAGCATCCCCCTGCAGGTACAAGATTTTTGCCCTGCTATATAAAAAAAATGTCTATTTTCAGTTGTTTCTCGTCTACCATAGACCTTGGTGTAGGTGAGCTCATACATGAATGGACATAAGCTTTTGGGTCTTTTTTTTTAATCGACATCAGTTTTCACAGCAGCGTGACCGATAAGTTCAATACATTCAGGGATGCTGACCTGTGGACTACATTTAATGGCTCTCGCAGTCAGTCCACACTATACACTACTAGTGATATTGACATTCGCAATGATTGGTAATTATTAAAGGGACATTCATTTAGATGCCTAATTCGAGATCTAATGATCTAGAATTTCCAGTTGACTGGTTCACTACATGCAATGCTATCTACATGAGATAACACACGGACACCGCATGACTTCCAGTGCTGAGCACTTCATGGAGCGGCTCATATATTATGCACGTAATAATAGGGCAGTGGCATGCCTAATAGTCCCATGCCTAAGGTAGCTACTCATGAGTGGACATGAAGTATGCCAGATGTGCAATGCCTGAAATAGGCCCAGCCTAGTGTAGGCCCAGTATATAGCCTGCGATAGGCCCAGCTGCCTCATGTAGGCCGAGGGTAGCCTACAATACGTCCAGGATAGCCTGTAATGGGCCCACTGGTTCCTGGAGTAAACCCATAATGTTGCTGGCAATAAATAAGCCCAACCATGCTTAGTGTACGCACAAGGTAGCCTACAATCTGTGTAGCTGTGCCTGATACAAGACCAGCAGTAGCAACTTGATATGTATTAGCAACTTCTTTTTTTAATCTTATTAATTTATGATGGTGAAGAAAGAAAGGGAAAGTTCAAATTCACACCTTAATTTGTTCGTTTGTTTGTATGGGTGGTTCACGTCCAATATGTCCTATTAGACTTTAACACCTTAAACTTTGGCAAATACTCAAGTGGAATCTTTGCGGTAGTACTAAGTTATGTATTGCTAAAAATACACCCAATTGAGACGATTTCTATCCTCATCAATATTCCATAGCCGCCATTAATGAGGTGTGTTGTCATGCGATACCCCAAACGGCTCAAGAAAAAGTAGAGGTTTTTTTAATGTTGTTTTGTTTTCGTGACTGGTTACTGTTTTAACAACGTGGCCAGGTAAGTTAACCCCAAGTAGACATTACAGAAATGGCATTAATCTGCATGGGAAGTGGATATAAGAATTACAATTTGGATGACTTTATTGAGAGTTCTACACCTAGCAAATATATCAGCTTTTATTCTATTACTAAATTTATATTTTATGTGAGTGGAGTTCCTAAGATACTTCCTTGAACATCACGAAACACATCATACCCTCTATATCCTAAGGTTATTATATCTTAAGGCTATCTACACCTCTAACACTCTTTTGCCTCTTGCATACAAACTAGTAGGTATCAAATAATAAATCATACATGATTTTCCTTAAGGCTATGTGGCCGGGACATGGTTTCAGCTGAGTGAGTGGCAGGCACCGGCTGGGGCAGTGTCCGCTATCTCCCACCAGGCAGGTTGTCTCACAAAAGCGGCTATTCCACCAAGGATGCAATATCCCAGGCTGGGCGCCTTGTGCTCGCCCGTTGGTCTCCAACTATGGTTGCCGGCCCAAATCGTTCATTGCCGGGAAAAATCTGCTTGGTGGAATAGAAAAACTGGTCTACCCAGCATTCCCCGCCAGGCGCCAGCCCATTTTCATGTCTCCAGATCCCAACGGCAAGCGCCGGCTGCCCTGTTGCTTGTCACTAGCCACCGGCCTGACCTGGAAGCACAGGACGGCCGGCTGGCCTCAATTTCAAGTGGGCTGGCCCAACCTAATTTGCATATTTGGAGCCGGCCATAGAGGGCCGGCTTGATTTTTGACCGCCATTGGAAAACTGTTTGATTTGATTTTGTTCTCCAGGCAGGCCAGCTGGCCACAGTGGTTTCTATGTATTTTTGTCCAATATTCGAAATACTTTGAAACATGTTTGCTTCATCGCCAATGGCTACATCGTTACATCACCATTTTGCTGGCAAACCCTGTATGCGAACTGGCCAGGGATTGCGCCTGTTTGGTGGAACACTCTCTTTGGTTTTCTGAGTGCTAGGGCTGGGTGGGGCTAAGGACGTCCATGCTCAGCGAGCTGGATCGCCAGAATGGAGGACTTGGGCTGCGCACATTATATTCATAATGGAGTCGTGACATCACAACCTGCAGTCCAGTGTCCACAGGAGAGGTGACATAGGGTCAATCCTGGTCCTCTGGGGGAGAATCCGGGGGGAGACCTCGACCTCCGCATCATGCGGCTGGCTGCTGACTCCCCTGGTTCCATTCCCCCAGATTACAGCCTCCTCTTGCCCCTACACTATTATTCATTATATGTCTCACAAGATAAATGGCGAGCAAGATTTATGATAACTCGAGTCTTAAATTATAGCAAACTATGTTACTACAGCTTTCACCCTCCTACATTAGATGAAGATTGTAAATGATGATATGACGAATTATAAGCGGCGAGAAAAAAACCCTATTTAATGTGACCTGCAGACTTTCTGTATCTGACAGCAAAGCATGATAATGTCCAACATTGCACAGCTGAGCCCTGGCCCAGTACAGCTTGAGATAGGCCTAGCTGTGCATGTTGTAGGCCAAGGTAGCATACAATAGGCTGATCTGTGGAGTCTAGTATCTGGCAGGGAGCATTGTTTGTTTGTCTGGGTAGTTTAACGTCCAATTTGTTCAATTAGACTTGAAAGCCTATCACCGAGAAACTCAGTCTCGATGTTACCTAGAGAGCTGCTCCCCCTAAATCTTTGTACATAGCTGGTTTTTAGGCAAAGAAATCATCATAGGGAGAAACTCTTCAACATCCTTGTGCTATCACTGGTGGATCATCCCCATCATATATTTCATCTTCTCACACTCACACTGATGTCTTCAAATGAAATCTATATTATTTCAGGGAGAAAATATACCATCCTAAGACCGTCAAGCCTTTATCATGTGGAATAACAGCAGTTGCAATTGTGTTTCACGCAGTGGTATTTATGTTTTACACAAAAGCAAAGACCGGGGACATATTTAGACGGAAACCAACGAGATGAAAAGAGCTTGGTCCAAATTCCATCGAGTTTGACTGCAGAATAATCCACGAAGCGAAGCTGAATGAATTACTCTGCGGTCAAACGAGGTGGAGTGCGGACCAAGTTATTTTCATCAAGTGGGTTTCTGATTTTATCTTATTCCGTATGACATTATGTCTTGATCAAATGAATCACCAAATTAGCCATTGAGTATTGGGTACACGAAATTCACGGCCGTGGAGTACGAGTTCCTAATGTTAAGCCTATGGGGAAAAATACCAGGGTGAGATAACAAAGCATACTGACTATGAGCTGACGGTAAGGTAGAACTTGAAACACAGATCATATATAAGCGACTTGCCTATACTACCATCACACTTTATCCATTTACCAGAGATGCCAGTGGGTTCTGGGGAAAAAAGCCGGACAATTTACAAATCTCGAGACTTAATCTCTAATAAGATGAAAATTAAATTAATACACCATTGGGGGAAAAAACCCAGAAAATCAGAAACAACCAGATAATTGGCATCTCTGTGTTACATATGAGGTGATTAATCGTGTGAGTACGGATGATAGAAAATGTTCCTGATCATACCTCGAGTTTGTCGACTCGGACCTCGATCTTCTCATGCCTGTTGGTGAGCAGACCGAGGTCTTCCAAAATACGCTGGAGCTCCTCGGAGGGGCCAGTAGAGGAGGGCGGGCGGGAGGGTTCCTTGGCTGAGGGTGGTCGGGACTGAGTAAGCCGAAAAAAGCAAGATAAAACACATGCAGGAGTGGAAAACAAAACACAACTGTGCAAACATGCAAATCATCACTCACTGTGAGTTTAACTCTAGCACACTTCTTCTGTGTTGCAATATAGTTATACTCAGAATAATTGAGCCATGCAGATAAATTTCGTGAAAGAGTCCTTATAACTTGCAAAATTAATATCCCTTCAAATGATCTCTCGCAAAGCAAGGAAATGTTATTGTAAACCGCTACAGTTCTATATCTTATCAAACCTATAATGGTTTCAATTATACTGGTAAATGATAGAAGAGTAATTGAAGCTTGTAGATAT
This sequence comes from Alentia gelatinosa, assembly GCA_950022655.1. NCBI lineage: Eukaryota > Metazoa > Annelida > Polychaeta > Phyllodocida > Polynoidae > Alentia > Alentia gelatinosa. The sequence goes on from OX465583.1 coordinate 31,340,976, forward strand.
TAAAGAGGCTAAAAATTCGTTAAACTTATTTAAGCTCTCACATAGCACATATACTACGATTCCCAGGAGGTACTAGTTAAGCAGGACTTGTGAGGGGTAGGGACCTATTCAAAAGAGCGCCCTCGTATATAGGGAAATTTTTTTGTCTTTATTGATTCGTTTTAAAAAAATATGAAAAATTACAATTATTTCATCGAATTGAAGGGAAACTATTATGGGGAATTATAAATAGATATTTTGGGGCAGGGTCCATTGTAAACGCCTGATCTGGTCCATACAGAACATATCCAGTGAGGCTGTATTAGTGGGGAATGTGGGGTGTGGGGCCTCACCGTTTGGGTCGTCATCTCTATCACGATCCTTTCCTTGGGTTCCAGGTCAGCTCGGAGACCGCTAAGGGCCTCCTCCAGGGCTTTCCAGGTGACGTAGTCGATGAAACTTTCTGGCGAGGGGTACTTACTCAGCTGGTCGTTCAGGGTGTTCTGTCACCACCAAGAGAAATGATCATCTCTACATTTAATTTTTTTTCTTATTTATTATCACAAGGAATTTTGCCATCTTGAAACCAATCTTCATGATTGAAACAAAAAGTGATTGAAGGATCTAAAATGATAGCACATGCTTCTAAGGTGAGAATAACAATAATGTAGTCACACTTTATCAATGAAAAGCGATTTAAAATGTGTATATAAATCAAGGCAATACAAGGGATTGTATGGGGTAATGTAACTAGGCTAGGGCAAACATCAGAAGAAAGATAAAAGGGGTATAATAATGAGATAGAATCTAAAATTGAAAAGGAGTTTGTTAATATTGTAGCTAATGCAACATGCAAGACTAAGGGAAGTTTTCTTTCTGTGTATTTTTTTTCACATTTTTCACTGGAATGGGTATCTGTCCTGGAAAAGGAAGGGGTATCATCCAATGAACACCATATAGACATCATATTGTGGTCTCCGCTGCCACGTTACGGGATAAATGTTCCACACTGGTGGTATGGCCGGACCAGCAGGTGTTGGCATTGAGTCTATTCCCATGTCTGGACAAGGCAAACAAAAGCCCGACACTCTTCTAGAACTACACACACACAAAATCCACAACCTCCAAACTCTGTGGAGATGACTGTGTGCACTGTGGAGTGTAAAATCTACATGATGTCGTGTGTGCATATATGCGCGCGCACAACTGCACTTCACCCTGAGACGTTCTGTGTGTATGTGTATGAATATATGTGTGTTGGTGTATTTGTTAAACTTACAGCCAGTGTTTCCAGGTCCTTCAGTCGTTTTCTCAGTTCGTCCAGGTCGGCCATGTTGTTCATACGGTTGGTCAGCTAGAAACAGGAAAAGCAAACCGTGTTGTGAAAATGACAACTTTATATGTGTGTACGGGTATTATAGGTATAAAATACACTTTATCATTAATATCAACATGAAAGTTTGCCAACTGATTAAGATGTTTGCCTAGTTATTAAACTATACTTCCATGCAAAAAAAATTAGACGTGCTTTCCATCCAACACAACCTTACAGATATTGAAAACATGGATAATGTTTGAAACATGACGGAAGAATCTAGGTATAAACGGGAAACATCAAAGAATAATAGAAACAACAATTTTCAAGACTATCTGCAAAATTATTTGCGCATTTTTATGTTATATAGTGTTTTTGAGTCATAAGCTTTATTTCATTCAATGGTTAGATAACTATAGTTTAGTATCAAACCTTCATATATATGACTGAAAAATCAAGGCAATTGTCAATATTTGGAGGTGACACCTGAAAGCGAGATTTATTAGATTGTACCGTGTGGTATTATGACTAGTACCCTGTTGGTTGCCTATCCTTACCGAGTTACTGATACTAAGTTAGTAATTACTTTTATCTGGCACATATATGAGATAGGCCATATATCTCAACCGTCCTATCTGATATGATGTATCACCTTGGGTCTTAATTGATCTGGTACAGCTTCAGATAAACGGGAAACAGAATGGACTTTGTGTTTTTCTTCGCACTTTTCATATATTTCCCATCTTTACTCTGGGGATTAAATCATATGATAATGCAAGCAATCGGTATTCTCGTTACTCCCAATAACAACCAGACTTCAACGAGAAGAGCAAGCGTCAATTTTGTTTCCTCCCAATCCACAGGACAATATTATTGGAAAGCAGGCATGTCTGCCGGCTCTACAGCATTGACAAAGAGTCGAGCTGAGACGAAAATAATGATTTAAAGTTCTCAAAACATTGGCGATCCGATTCTCGCCCAAGTGTCGGTGCATTATGGTGGTGGCCCGATTGGTGGCGCCACGGTACAACACACTAATGTGTGGTGCTACCGGCTTTGTGTGTGCTAAAAGTCGTCTGCCAGTGCAGTATATTCACAGAACAATGTGGGCGGACCATGCCAGTGAAAGGTGTACTTTTAGTTAAATATGCGGCAAGGGATTCCTGGGCTACGGCAAGACTACCATCGGATTAACAACTGGATAGGCGGAGTATTGTTCATATGGGGTGCCAAATGTTATACGTATCATGTTATAATCGCACGACCAATTATGAGAAAAGTATTAGATATTAATGGTGTTTTCTTTGCCGAATTCACAAGCGCCCCCCAGTATGTAATCTATATGGTATGGTCATAATGATAATATCACTTTAATAAGGTATTTCTTACCCAGGCCGTGTTTATCATAAAGCTAATCAAAGCATATTCTATAAAAGATTAACCCATTTGGCTCACTCCCATGTCAATATAGTCCTTTGTGATTTCATGTTTGAGAAGTGACAAGGCAAGAAGTTGATAAAATAGAATGTTGTTTGTAAATTCATATAACAAATTATCTTATGCTATGAATGTCGATGAAAGACGTCTCCATGTACTAAACACGTCCCTATATGACTTCAAATCGACAAGTTTGTAAATACGATGTATTTTGATTAATTCTAGGCATATGATAAGAAGATTGAAATGGGGTAGACCTCATAGACATAAATACTTTTCTGCATGTTTTGCCTCATATTCTCATTGAGATCTAATGGCAAATATCTGCGCCCCATGTGGAAGCCTGAGGGAACGGTCACTTTCTCGATATTCGCGGCAGCCATCACATCAGCTTATTCCTCATAGTTTTACTCCACAGATATCGTTGACAGAATATGTTTTAATTGCATTAGGAGCACCATACAGTGGTCTTTCTAGATCCAGTCTACAGGATCATTAAGTGGCTGATGACGTAATCAGCCCCCGGATGCCTCCCCGCGATCAACATGTTAATACACAGTGTTCTGAGGACCCGCCACCAGGGGTCAGCACCAGTTTGATCCCTGTGACGTCACAGTCAATATGTCGAGGGTTTGGTGTTCAGCGAGACCTGCCACTGATTAATATACGTACAAACGAGTCTAGCCAAAATCCTGAACAAGTGGAGAGCCCAAGTGCCAGAAAGGATCTGCTCAGAGATTGTACGTACAAGTCACGGGCGTGAATCTCACAGGTCACTCTCAAAGCATAGATTAGATTAGTGAGAATCCATTGAATTCGAACAATATAAAAGTACATGTAACAATGAGTTAGAAAGAAACAAGGAGTTATTCTATTTATTTTATGGGGGAACTATATATTTGCTAGCAAGTGACGTAGTTTTAGTTTTATAATGTCTAGTGGGTTCTAGATCATAGTTGATATGTTTAATTTACTACTATACAATTTATATACGATTTAGGATTAAGATAAATAAATCGTACAACAGCTAATCTGAGGAACGTGATGAACTTTCATTTTCTATTCTACCGTTTTTGTATTATCCTCTAATAGACGAATATGAAGGGTCTTATTTAAGGAATTAAATTTTCTGAGGAAGTCTTTTCCTTGACATGAATTCGTGATTAATATTTCATTCACTTCCAACTGACATCTGAGAGAAGTTGATCTAGGTTTAAATTGCAGTAACATGTAATGCAGCTGCTTCGTGGTTTCCGACGCTGAATCGGCACTTTAGGCGGCATTGTTAAGAACATGGGTGAGTTAATCGGATTACATACTTTATACAAGTCTTTCCCGGGAGTTTTCTCAATGCGTGCTTTGATTACACTCTCACGTGTGCATTCATATAATTGCTGGTACCATTAGACTTCAGGCAATATATCCCTGCACAGTTTAACCACGTAACATACAAGGCTGAACTTCAGTGTTAAATGATGTTTACATTAAGTCAAGTTGTTATCAAAACCATGAATGGTGGTCCAACGAATAATTGAGGCCAATTATGTAATCACATGCAAGCAGAGAACAAAAATCATTATGGTGAAACTGCAACACATTAGGGTCAAATGTTAATATGTAAATAAAACTTTTCACTTTATAAATGCATGCCTAAAACCTTTCAGATTTGTTATTTTTAATGTTTTGCAGATGATGTTATTTGTGTTAATAACTTATTACAAACTTATTAAGTTTGTTGGAACTGGTGACATGTAACAAACTGGTAAATATATATTAATATTTCCTAGATTCATTGAATTTTAGTAGACTACTTTAAGAGACATGTTTAGTTATTTTTACCATGTAACCTTTTACTCACTTTCTCCAATTCCTTTTTCAGTTGGTCCATGAAGTCTCTCAATGATTGGATATCAAGCTACAACGGGACCACTAATATGAAATATGACCCACGATACCACATATGACTGTGCAACTTCCGTAATACTCTTAAGTTGAATGCCACTTGGGTGAACCATATTATACATACATGAAACTCATAAACAATAAATTACCCTTCCCATCTTTCAATAAATTATGGGAGTCCCTACGGTACATCCAAAAATGTCCTGGATAATGTTTGAATACAAAGATTATTTCCCCCTTTTTGATTAAATTAAGAGGATATAATTTAGTTTCTTTAAATATCGAAAGATACGATATGACTTTATTTATTTTTTTATTTGCAAAATAACTTAAAGGTCCTGCTTTTGTGTTGCTACCAAACATAATCCAAAGTTGTATGATAAAAAAAATCTATTTACAAAACAAACAATATCATCAAATTTACTGCAATAATCATGAAAACTAGTAGTTATTTTACCCGGTGCTCTATGGTGCCAAAACAAACAAACTTTATATATACAGGGGACAATGTGAAGTACATTCTATCAAATCAACGTTGCCAAAATACACAATATAAACAGTTGGAGTCTCCCGTTAAATCCGGCGTCAGTACACTTTATCTCAGCTTTGGAAAGGTGTGTTTTTGGCAACCTACTTTACGACGCTGCACATGCCAACGGTGTGGGTGGGTGGGCTAAAGAGCCCTAATGACACACACTCACTGATAAGGTGATATCTCACATGGAAAGGGCTACGACATGTTCAGACGACAGGCCTATCTACCTGAACTTCATATTCCTACACCGTGAGAATTACATGGATATATGTTGCTGTTAGGATAATGGACATGAACACTGTGGCTCTAGTCTAGAAGCATAAAGTTCATAGATATTATCGTAGTGGTTTAAAGGGAAACAGCCCAGTTTTCCGTAGGTAAAATGGACTGGTAATGAGTTGTGACAATGGTTTCATTATTCATCTTAGAACAATATTTATTTACGTCAATATATTTCAGAGTTCATTTTGTTATATTTCCGGGTTTTTTGTCAGATAAAAAAATTCAAATGAATGTGGAATTTGCTAAATGTTCGTTAATCCGCACTTGAAAATGATTAAATTCTTCGTTCAACCATAGAAGGCCAAATCAAAACTCTCAAAGCCACAACACATGAATGCCCTCTAAATCAAACCATAGTAAATAAAACTCTACATGTTGTGGTTCATATGGGGTACTGCCAAATGTGCCCACCGTGCCAGAATTGATATAAAAATATTCTATTTACATTTTATCAAAGAAGCGTGAATATATAGAAAATATAACCTGAGGCTGGCTCAACTCATTATTCTACTCTACATAAAGTGTGACCCTAACAAACTCACAGAAGAGCGCCCATGAAAAGAGAACTCCACCGTAAATAATTCATTGTCGTCTGCCTTACTCTCAAGTTCAAAACCAGTTTTATGGGAGCTACCATGGTTGATAAGAAATCAATTGTTGTGACATTTAAGAGACCCATGCCTAGAGTATCAGAGGTGAGAACATGATTTGGCACTTAATGGAAACTTTAATATTCCCTTGTTATTATTATTGATTTTTTTTTTTTTTTTTTTTTGCAACCCATTTAGGTATTTCTGAAAAGTTACTTAACAGGTTATTTAATACCCTAAGTAGCGCAATATCGGAAGGAAAAATCCAAGGAGAAAAATAAATTAATACACGTGTACTTTATGAATTCTAAATATAGAATTTAGGTTGATGTGAGAGAGTACTTTCGCTAGCCTCACATTGAGTACGTTGGCATCTATATATTATTCATTCGTCAGTGTATACTGAGTTACATCAGAAGGAATACTGCCATGTCTAATGTCAAATAGCATTGTGAGTACAAAGAAAGAACGGGAGTGTAGAAAATCAATATTTCATCAAATGATTCAAGAGGTTTACGATTCAAACCAGTTGGCTGACGGATTACTATGAAAGACGCCTCGTTTTGCAAAGCGACTCGTGGTTTCAATTAGGTTAACTCACTATCATGAAATCCATAATTATTATTAAGCCTACATGACATCGACACCGATCTGTGATTCTCATCCATTCCATAGTCAGAATGAATCTGTTACATTGATTTAATGTATGATACCCTCATACAGCAACCCAATTGAAACCAAAGGTGCCATTGCGGCCTTGGCCACAAGCCGCAGGGAGAATTGGGCAGTCAGTCATTTGTGAGAGATGATCCCACTTGTGAGAGATGATCAACCATCATGAGTGGGGCAATAAAATCGGGTGGGTGAAGTGCGTACATCAAAAGTTATGTTACCCCTCCAACGAATTCATCATATTGGAGAATATCAGCGATTCAATGTCTTATACAGATTTAAAACAGCTGAGTAGAGAGGATAGCGTGGGTTAGAAGTACTTACATCTTCCAGCTTCTTTTTTAGGTCTTCAACATCAGTTCGTAGTCCAGGGATATTGTGCTGTGTGGGGAAAGCATGCAATAAGGGTGACGGGGTGAATGCAAGCAAGCACGTATGGTGAATCACTAATACGGGATTTCAATCAAACAAAATAAAGATGATTATCTACCAAATTAGGAAATAATTCTATAAATGATGCAATTGTATCATTCACAGTAAAATTAGACAGAGGATTCTATACTAGGTCTAATTTGATTTGCTTATGGATATGGTAGCAACTGATGAATAATATTGATGAGACATCAGATGTGTACATGGACACGAAACCGTTAAATTAATACCAAAACGAGGCTGTGTTTCGGCCGGTCAACTCTTGGCAACGAGACAAACAATGATGCGGAGCAGGAAGAGGAGAAAATCACCATTTATAATTCAAGCCATTGATCATGAGTTAGGGATCTGGATTAACAGCATGCAGGACAACAAGGAGCGCGAAGACCTTAGCATTAAATCCATTTAAGGTTGTTATTTTTTTCCTACTTTTTCAATCTATTTTTATTGTTGTTGTTTTATTTAGGAGGATTCTTCTGTTTTTCTCGCTGAGATATAATATGCATTAGGATTATCAGTGGGGGGTCATATAAAAAAGGGAAAATATTTTTTATGTAGAGTTTGATACCTCGGAGAGGCCTCGAAAACTCGAGGGAAAAAAATCGGGAAAAAAACCTTGGCGTCGGTACATCCGTGGTGTCGGTTATGGCATTGGACTGAAGGTCAGTGAAAGTTCAAACCACTATCTTGGTATTAAATGGGGCCCAATTACTATCTTTATTTCAAGCAAGGATAAAGTATAGTATAGTATATATTGAAAATGAAACGTCGATTTCAATCCAAAAGTGGAAAGCTGCAATCTGTATAGATGTGTTTGTTGCTGGTGGGATAAATTTACCAGTATGAGGAAGTGGTCAGAGAACACAGGTATAGGTCATCCTGGTGAGGGAGACCTATGCCTTCAACTAAGAACCCATTATGATATCCCGCATAGCTCTCTCCCCAAGATGGTGACCTGCTAAATTACGCTGATATCACGCCTCCTGAACTAGATGATAAAAAGAAATCCGTTATGAATTAGTGAGTAACAGATTCCACAGACCCACGAGATAAGCGCATGGTGATCGTTATGAAGTATGACGGCCACTGTCCTCTACAATTAGCTACTCCACCATCATAAATACCGTAGTTGCTTGGGACCGGAATATTTGATACTGTATACTAGATCTAACTATGGAGGCCCTGTTGGGGGCGGATGTCACCATTTTATTTTCGGTTTTATAATGCTTCTGGCGACCACATGTGATTAGGGTTGGGCGGAGGGGTCTAGGAATGACCAGATTGAAAGGGTTAAGTGATCGTAATTGCCATGTGTCAGCTGGTAGTGATGAACAAATCGTCTGCACGTGATTTGAACTAATTAACGCTGTCCACACGTCAATATGTAAATCATGGCATTTTTCATAACAAAATCGGCCTTTCTTTTGGTGTTGTAGCAAGTCGTGTATGCTCGACCATTGAGGACAGAATTTTCACAGTTGAGTTGCTATCAAGCTCACTTTCATCGTAGTAAATAGACTTGCATCAAACCGAGATTTGGATTATTTCTATTATTAAAATCCAGATTCCATACCTCCTGCGCATGCAATACAAATGACATAAGCATTCCTACAATCTCATTACTATGCTGACCTCTCGCCCCCCCCCCCTCCCCCCCTCCAGGAGATGATAGTAATTGAAAATGCTCTTGACAACTAGTTAATAGATTTGCCTATGTAGCGCTTTTAGCACTCCCACTGCTATCCTAACGTTACATATACCTACTGCAATACCAATTTAGTGTGCTTAAAAAGAGGCAGATGGCGAGGATGGGTACACAAGCCTTTGCTGTAATTCCCCCATCAAGCACCGTCAAAGGTAAACTGGCACGAAGCCGTTTTTTCAGTCTAGTTGGCAGTTAAGTGCAGAAGCTTCTATGTCTCTCAACCTGCTGCTGCACGACCTCCGATTGAACAGGCTTCAGGGAACAGATCAATAAAGTTAAACTTTTTCGATGTGGCCGACCCCGAGGTGAGCTAGCCACGTTTTTATTTGTAACGACAAGTTGAACCTAGCGACAAGGATTTGATTCCTCAGTGCGACAGACCATAGACCTGGCTGTATGCTATTATAGACTGTTTGATGTGTGTTTTATGGGGCTTCACTATAAAACCAATATCGATGATTCAGAGGATGTTTGCCATGAGTCCCGCAGTTTTAGAGAGTGAAAACATCTACAAACCTCTACGAGTTATGTTAAAAAACATTATTCGGACCTATTTTCTGTTTATTTTTTCTCTTTTTTCAATCCGATTTTTTTCAAGTATACATTTCTACAGAAAGGTTTCAGAAATCATATACTCTCTGCATTCATAACGGGACTTCAATTTGAGATACCTGGAATTCTTTTAAAGTTGTCAAATCCATTCATTCATGATACTTGGATATCAATTTTAAGATACCCAGGACACGATTGAAGCAGTCAGATTCATCTGCTACATCTATATAGAATCGATTCAAGCATGCTTGGGATGAGAGTGATCTATATGTGTGAAACAACAATTTTAATCACTTTCTTTAGTTTGTTTCATGATATTGTTGTGGAGTGAAACATGTGTTTGTTTCTCTTTCCATATTAGTTCATATCATATATAATGATACATGGACTCAAACTTTTGATATCTTAAACTTTCATGCGTTTCTAGGTGTCGCACAGTAATATATTTCTATATCTTGACTATGATTAAGTAATCAAATCAAATAAGGCACAAATCGGGAATTTTTGGTATTTATCCCCGAACCGGAATATTTGGATTGTCAAGACTAAGTGATATGAATTTTAGTTGGTGTAAGTGGGCTTTTATTGAATTTTCGTTGTTGTAAGTAGGCGTTATTGGGTAGCAGACGACATTCAGCTTTAATCATAACGCAAACACTGCGACCGCAAATTTCCACGCAAGGCAATGGGGAGCCATACTATTGGTACAACAAACAAAAGAAAGCGACAGAAACAGTGGGCTTTTGCCAGGGACGACATGCATAGCTCACACACACGGCGGGATTGCAGCAGGCGACAAATCTCCTACCCGTGCTAATTGAACAACGCCAGTCGCACGCCAACGTTATTTTCTTTGTGGTTTACTCGTGTTGATGTTGTCAGGTGGGCCCTCATTTTTCTCTCACATAAGTCTGGGGGATTGCTACTTGAAGGTCCAGATATGGCCTCAATCGGTGCAGTGTTTTTTAAGAGTGTAATATGGATATACATGTGTCTATAGAATAAAGTATAAGCTTGGGGCATTGTAATGAGACGGGGCTACACAAACACATTTGGCGGATCATTAGTTTATTTCAACGTATATATATTACACCCACCTGGCAGCGGTTTCTTATTTACAAAGGTAAGCTTTAACTCCCGGTTAACCGTTCACAGTACAAGGATTTGCTTAACTATATTTATTTTTTATGAGAATGGGTTTATATCTGTTTGGTATTGTCTCTAAACATGTATGTTCGGGATACAGAATAGAACAGCTATTTATTGTAATGTACAGAATGTTATATGTGGGGTAAACCCAGGTCTGCTCTACTCCTAGTTAGCGCACAATTTGCATTCTGCACTACTGGGTGTCACAACAATCTGCATAGCAGAGAGAGAGAGAGAGACTAGTCGTCGTCGGCAAAGTGCAAGTGCTATGCTCAGGGGGGGGGGGGGGGGGGGGGGTCGACCCCCCGGGGAGTGACACCAGCTGCAGGCGGCACATCGGTCGTTTTCGGGGGTGGGTACGAATTGGTATTGAGTAATTGGCCCAGAAAACTTGCGATATAATGAATAAGGAATTATGAAATTTACAAATTACCTAGCATGCATACAGGTGATTCTGCCCTGCGAATATGGTGGACTTTGAATAGAGATATGAAAGGGTCTCAAATCAATCATTTTAGAGTTTTAAAGTCTGAAAAATTATATGAAATTTTAATGTTATTTTGTGAAATACTGGTAAAAATCAATTACATCGATGTTCTATTTCCGGAATTATAAACGATCATATATATGCTACCTCAAGCTCTATATTAATGCACTGCATCATGAGGTGCATCTGAACCCTGATGACCTTTATTTTTCCGTCTTAACACGTGAGGAAGCACCGATGCACACAGCTATTGACCTCCTGATGCATTATTTTTAAGTGAATTATGACTGATTGGTCAAAGATTTCATTCAGTCACACTAACTATGTCTATATATAGCACTACTTATTTTATTATTTGCAGAACGAGGCGAGGCCTGTCTGTGCTCCTTCGACGCAAAAAACAAGAACAACAAAAATTACTACTTATTTCAAGGCGTATTTATGAAGTGCGAACTATAAAAAAAAAAAAGTAGAAGATGAACGATCGCTCCCGTTTTTTTTCCAAAAGCGGGACTCTCAACTCCCGCACCGCATATGGGGAAGGGGAAGAATATCGTAGTAATGGGGAAAACATATTTATATATTATTTTACAAAGCAGACCACGCCAAAATGAGATATCCTATTATCCGCACCTACATAGAATACATTAATATATTTCAGAAAATTAGGTTACATTATTCAAGGGTTACTAAGGCCTCGTCTACTGTGCTGATACTTAAAGTACATGCTTTATGGGTTTGGCATTAGAGAGGGAAATGTGCAAAAACAAATCAGTGAGCAGGGAACCTAGCTTCCCCTCTACAAGTATCTCAACCTTCTTAAGAAGACTCACGTTATCGAGGTCGGTTCTCAAGTTCTTGTTGTCGTCCTTCACCTTCGTCATTTCCGCCATCAAATCTTCAACCAGAGACATCAGCTGTGAACGGACAAAACCAGAAACACATGAATAAATTAATTCATATCACAACTGTAAACGGACAAAAACGGAAACATATAAATAAATCAATCTATACGACAAATGTGAATTGATAAAACCAGAAACACCTGAATAAATTGATTAAATAAATTTCTATTCGTATAACAATTGTAAACGAAAAGAAAAACAGGGAACATTTTGATCACTTGAAATATCTTAAAGCATTCATTGATATCACCAGAAAATGCAGGTGACAATTCAGAGAAAGATAAGTTAACTTTGGTTGTAAGTGAGCTGACACTGATGAATTATCTTGAATGATTTCTCATTGATAACCGCTAACCAGATGGACACTCAAGACAACACCGGATATTTGTCTGATATTTGTTATGTTTATTTTAATTACTCACTAAAACTTTAGGAATTCACTGATGTATACTTCTCATGTATATGAACACTATATTGTTGGATTTCTGCAGTTGTTTGGCTAATTACCTTAACTCTTGTTTTACGAGTCTTTACGAGTTCTGCTATGAAACCGTTATCATCTTTTGGGTAGACCTCATTGGCCATGACCAATCTTTCTGTAAGCACATCTTTTCAATCAACAGTTTTGTAAATGTTGACCATATTTTCTCTACATGTAAATATCACTAGACGATTTTCGGTTATATTGGACAGAAAATGGCTGGCATAGATATTGGTACAGTAAGCTTCCAATGAAGAAGGCAAGTTCACGTAACAGGTAGTCAACTTTGTATATTTTATATCATGAGCAGCAAATACTTCAAGCCTCGAATGTATAAGATGTACCATTGTGGTACATGTCTATGGTTCCCTCAGAAAACTATTTATCAGAGCGTGCTTGTACCCGTTATATACATTGCCTAAATGTTAGAGTGGTCATATATAGGCTCCCAGCGTACTGCAAAAGAAATATCCCTTCACTATTTATGTGGTATTCACTGTGATATGGTGAATGGAGCAGAAGGCCAGTGTCTCAAGGTGTTAGAGGCAAGCCCAGCTGACCATGACCAAAATACCTCATTGACCTACTGGTGCTTGATATGTTTGGATCCTAGACTCAGTCAGTTGCCGAAATGCCAAGTTGACTGGGTGCTAGGGGGTTACAGAAAACTATCCATAGACTGAATGTAACCCAAACTATAACTTTTAATTGTTATTCATTTATAATTGCGCGCTCATTCATCAATGATGAACATTCTATTTGCTCCTAGTTTGGTAGCCCATAAGCTAGACCAAGGGATCACAGCACTCGGAAGACATAACGCATAGTAATAATTATGCTGTACTCCTGCTGTCGAAACACACATTTACCACGATTTTTTTCGAGCTCACATTTATGTATGAAGGTTTTAATTCAAAACGGTTCTTCTTTGTCGAATTTGAAGTTTGCATATCTTTTCCCCCACTATCGTTTCTATTGTACATTGAACAGGATTTAATTTGACATTTTTGACATTTCCAATGTCTCGGGGGGAAATGTTTTCAGGATCAAGAACCCGTAAAGGATAAATACCTAACAATTTCGTCTCTTTTTAAAGTCTTGTAAAACTTTCTGTAATATGCATGTTATTCCATGGGTTCTTTAGAATATTGCTCCCTGGGTATTGCCACTACTTTGAAGATACTGCAATACATAAGATACCGTTCAACGCCGCCCAACAGCGCATTATTAGTTAGGCAGCTTATGAAATACAGAGCTTTTACACTTAAAGTGTGGGCGGTAGGTGTGAGAGCAAGACTGTTGTTTTTAGCAAAATAGGATTGTTGGAACTAACCATAGGGTATTGTGATATCGATCATAGACTGTCTTGTTGATAACTTTCACTGTTTCACATAGATAAAGATAGGTATCTGATTGATACCCATACCCGCCAATGTGTTGTTGAATAGCTGGTTGTGGTGTTCCTGTATTATCTAAACACAATCTGAAGTATTACTGATGCAATATACATGTGTAACCCACTAAACTAGAGCTGGAATACCAAATCTCCCAATGCTAAAGGATACGTTGCTAGGTGACTGTTTGTCTAACTTGGCCGCGGTATCTGTAGAGGCTTCAGGCAAACAGGAAAAAGGTCTATTAATCTAGAGCATATTTTTTTAAAGAATAACAACTAAGAATTAATGTTCTGAAGTATCTGATGAGGAATGACTGAGTGGCCCTGATCTAATTCTGGACAATCTTATTAAGAAACCGGATCGTGGTGGCGGGAATTTGCTGGTTCTCGGCGCCGCACTTTGGCAAATGTCGTCTGCATGTGGTGTCCTACATTTGATCTCTGGCTAAACCATTATGACGTCACTGATCCTCTAGGGATTATCCTCCGTCCAGGCTTTACCAAGTCAGGTGCTAATTCTACCTGAATTAGCCACCTAATGGACAATAACTCTTCTAACTCTATTTGTATGGGGATTTACCTTCACTCAGCTGGTATTCAACGGCATACAGAAGACAGGCATGCAAAATGTAAAATATTTTACATATATGTACGCTTCGAAAAGACTTAAGCCAATATCTTTATCCAATATCCGCATAGTATGCTTTAAAGGCACAATGCTGCGACTTGATTGTCCGAAGGTAAAAATTGGAGCTAATTTCAAATTCCAACGGATGACTGTGAGAGAGACTTTTGTGAGAGATACCTTTGCCTAATAATAATAATTCCAAAAAAAGATGAAATAAAAAGAAGCCCTCTCACAATGTATTCTACACTCTGCGCTGTTTTAGCATCAACGTTAGTAGGAGGAAAATGGGGTTTATTTTCCTGGCCAGCACCATTACATACGGCTTGATCTGTCTGTCTCTCTTCAACGAGTAAACTCGTTGCGCTCTCATAGCAAAGATCCTATATTGTCAGTCTATTTATGCTATTCGCGGCATTTTGATGCCCGAAATATGTCCCTCCGCTTGCAGCGTCGGGACGTATTCATGGAATCAAAAGACTTTGAACGACCTTCCCTACGGACTAAGAAACCACATTTTCTATTATTTTTCATGTTTACAAAGATCCTGTTAGATTTACATTACGGGATACAGACAATGATGAATTGAAATATACTCTAGCATCATATACATATGACCGTATGACCTGCACATACTGCCCGCTGCTAATAATGACATATATCTAGCCGTACGTTACACTGTGAAGTATGGGGTATGTGATCACGTGACTAGCCAAAATTCACAATATTTAGGTATATGCTCATAGGAAAAATATTTTTACTATTTCAATATTGCCATTTTTTTTTCAACTATAATTCTCAACGAAGGATGAGGTTCTATGCTCAATGGATCAAACAAATTTATGAGACTTCTCCTTGACTTGAATTAATCAAAGTATTGAAGAATCATGTGGAATTTTAGATGACTCTGCCTTAACATTTTCCAGTCTCTGGTCCTGAAGTGGGTATTCCATCGAGACAGCGAAATTGTCGAAAAGAAAATCGGCGAGCATCAACCGAGGTCGCCCGATGTCGGCCATTGATCCTGCTATGTATATTAGTGCCCGTGGAGGAGCGTTTTAGGTGGTCGGCGGCGACATTCCGACGTTAGAGTCACCCGCTCTTGCCATGCTGTGACCTCACCACACACTCTAATGGCGTTGCTATTTTGAGCTAATGCTTTAAGATTGTAATTTTCATAGTCCACACACTATAACCATGTATAGCACACACCCGACGATGTTAAATTTTCGTCTGGTCAATGGAACACTCACTTAAAGTTCTATTCGTCTGATTAAGTCAAAGAAAACGAAACTGATTTATAAACCAAATACCATGGTACTTTTACCTGCGCTCTCAGAACTTCCATAAAAATATTGCCCTGTGTTTATTATGAGCAGTTCTGGGAGCGCCGTGGGGCAGTGATTGGAGCTTGGCACAGCGTACCCACGCACCCCTCTCAGCTTACACAGATTTCCACTCACTAATATCTGATAACGCTCTAATCACAATGAAACATAAAACCTGTCTGTTGCCACGGCGTTAAACCCCAAAACAGCATCAAACATTCTGATAGTTTATTCTAAGCTCTCCAGACACAATGTCTATAAATACTACAGGAGAACACGATACTGAGCAGCATGACGCCACAGCAGGTGTCCTTACATGTATGCAAATCTACCTCACTATCCCACTACCACTCCTCCACCCACACATAGGACATATCACTCAGCTCGCCCGTATGTGATGTGTCGGTAACATGACCCCATGACCCCAGACTTTGGAACAGGCTGTATTACATAGCAACAGAGGTGTGCACTGTATGACACAAGCGGTAGTGTTTAGCGAGAAACACACACCTGTCCTTTGAGTCTATACGCCACATAGCCTACCCTGTTACCTTGACCCTACGTTGGAAGGATTAAAGGCATTTCCAGTGCGATCAGTGATATGTAGGACTCAGATGCATGTGTTTATCGAGAAACACACCTTTATTGTGCTGATCAATAAGGCACATAGCCTACCCAGTAGCCCCAGCCAATGACGATCAGGGGCATTTCCAGTGTGAGACTTGAGATGGAGCCATTATTTGGGACCGACGCCAGTTATCTTCTGTTCATTGATAATTCAAAGTCACACCACTAAGGGTGCCATATGTTCGGATTGGGGGTTTAATGGCCGAGTGCAAACTGTACGGAATAGTCTATGCCCTGCATATATGACACCCATACTGATTAGCATGGACCTGATGGCTGAAATGAAACAACCAGTGTCAAAGTGCAATACCTTCGTACAGGAACCTGACTGTGATCAAAGGGAATTTTTGTTGGTTTGTTTGGTTTAATGTCCATTTTTTTTTCAATTAGACTTGATCAAAAGGTACCGCCACGGCCGAGGTCGGCTGCAGACAGAGTGGCTCGTATCCCACATGTGAGTAATAACTGACGGCCATCGATGGGGCTATAATATCGGGTCGGTGAAGTGCATACATTGAAAGTCTAACAATCAGGGTCATAGTATGGCAAGATCGAACCTATGAGATGAGGATGACGGACAGACAGAAAACAGAATGCCATGACTGATCCTCGAACCCTATAGCCTGTGAGCCCCAAGCCAGTACGACACCTACTGAGCTATCCTTCCGCCCTCATAAGTGATATCGATGGTCCAGAGTCACAACAACGGATGAGGACCACCGATTCTTCATAAAACACGGGGGAATTGTATATAAAATCAATCATGCTTTTGTTTCCCATTGTCACTATTATGGATATATCATGCGCTCCCATGTGTTACGATTATTTACCTGTGTACAACAAAATATTATCGTGGTATTAGAATGTTCGTTATCTCCTATATGAATGATAAACATGATCATGGTGCGACAATTCCTATAAGCTGCGTTTGTAATTCAGAAGCCTTTTTCAGAGAATAAAGAAAACAGTTTGCCAAGACATGAAAACACGGGCACATTTTATGTACTATTAAAATCTGGGATTATTATCGGTGGCCACGAGGACCGAGTCCTTCATCTGACCAAGAGCGGTGGATGCCAGGCCAAGCACCGGTTAATGGTTTGTATTGTACAGAATATCAAATCTCAAGTGTTGATCCTGGCCAACTGCAGTCACCACCGAGTCCGAATCGTGACCGAAAGCTTCATTCTACCTATGAGCATATTTCCTTGGCAGAAAGTAATACTTTCATTGGCAGAGTACATTGGCAACTCAGCATATATATTATGAAGTATTCCTACTGGCTATTATTGTGGTACCAGTGACGAGAGAGATTGGAGAGTTTACTGGAGGTTGAGTGTTGAGTCTATGGCTGCCTACAGTGTATGTCACAATGCAGATCGATATTAACGATAATATGCCGCAGGCCACGACCCCGTAGAAAGGTTGGGGAGTGCACTGATTGTTCATTAAAAATCAGAATGACGAACGTAAACATTACTTTTTATGAACATAATAACGAAGGCATTATGAGATTCTATCCCATATATACTTAAATAATAAATTCACTATTTATATGAAGGGGCACATTCTTTATGTGTCGTTTGTAATATAAACCTATCGGGTTGCTTAGTATGCTTATCTATCTCATTGTGTAAATCGATTGCCAATATCTAGAGTACAACATAGTCACTCAAAAGATATGATGTCATGTTCTAATAAATCTATGTGAAAACAAAATATTCTAAATTACATAAATATGTATACTCAATAGAATATGAATAGTCTTTATGTTCAAGGTGGAAAAGATGGTTGTGTATGTAGTTATTCTCTTGTTAAGAGTAAATCACTGAAATGTGATATCCGAATTTCTTTGTATGTCTTTTTCTACTTAAATTGAAATTTTTTTTAATAGATAAACATAGTTTGCATGTAGAGATAACACAAACTAAACAAACAAGAAATATCGAGTTTAGTTGTAAATTTCTAATAGTAAAGTGACAAAACATTGAAAATGTCTAGGTGAACAGTTGGCTCAGCCTCGTATGCATACTGAAATGTGATAGTACATAAATGCGCACCTTCAGTGCGTGCTATACACGTATATTAGCAGCCGCTCTGAAGGCTCTAGGCTTATTCTAAGTAGAGATAACTGGCCGAATCCCATTTGACCCCATTACTGAGCAAGTAAAATCTGTTAACTTATCTCTGGTAGGAGGATTAGCTTCAATAAATCCCCATTTTATCCGCATTAAAAGCCGGAGTATAGGGATAAGTAGACCCTAAATAGGCTTCTTGATAAAACTTCATTCGGCCTGAATGGTTTAGTGCACTACATACTGTATTCACCAGAATACTCTACAGACTACGAGAATGTTTGCATGAACAATGACTGAATTTTCAAATGCATGTACACTAGAATGGGCATATTTCAAAGAGAAAACAAGATTTTCATTGAAAGGAAAAGATAATAAATTTTGATAAAGAAACGTGCATGTTATGTTTCAGGTAAAATTACTAAAGATCTAGCATCATTCATTGTAATCGGAAAAAATATATAATTATGAAAGTATACGTCGTTTGTGCTAGAAATATGGAATATGATACCGGCAATTTCAATACATTAACATTTATAAATTCAACACCAAAGAGAACCACATATATAATGTGCCACCTGCTTGTGTGGCATGACAGCAAAATGCACTTGTTGACGTTTTCAGTTGATGTTGATGCAGTGCATAGCCGATTACCAAAGGTGGAAAGTGTTCCCCCATATCATAAAGGAAAACCATGATAAACTTTTCTTTGGTTATGCTCGTTTTATAGAGTTTATTCATAAGTTATTGTAACCCAAGATTTCTATGAATGATATAATATTAACTTGTTGTAGTAAATATAAATATTTAGGAGTGATAATCGATGAGACATTATCATGGGAACAACATTTTAAGAGTATCGTAAAAACGGTTAGTAGTAAGTTATATAAATTCAACAAATTACGTAGTTGCTTAACAAATGATGCAGCCAGAAGTGTTTATATTAATAGTATTGTTCCTCACATGGAATATTGCTCATTTATCTATGAAAGTTTTAGGAAACGGGATTTGTCAATTATAGAAAAACTTAATAACCGGGGGATGAGGACTGTGATAGGTTCAGTATCTAGACTGACATCAATTAGCAAATTATATGATCTTTGTAACATTGATACACTAGAATCTAGGCGCTGTAAACAACTGTTATGTATAATGTATAAGAATAAGAACAATTTGGAATGGACTGAAAATAGACCACGAAGGACAAGGACACAAGAGAAACTCTTATTTGCACTAGATACTACGAGATGCACCACAGTGTATAACAGTCCGTACCAGAGAGGGGCAAGACTGTGGAATCAGTTGTCACCCGAACTACAAAATGCGATGAACATTGACCAATTCAAGAAATTACTTAATCATAGAAATTAGTGATTGCCATGTATACAACGTGTTTATACAACTTCTTTTTTTCACTTCATCTCATTATCTGATGTATTACTAATATATTCTTCTCTATTATACTAACAACCATTCTTCATATTCTTTTTGTATCTGGATGACAAATTTTGCTGTAAAACAACTAATGTTATCATTGTGCTGTCACTTCCGGGTGCCTGAAAAACTCGACTTTTGTTGAGAGGTACTGTGAATAAAAAAAAAAATATAAAAAAAAAATATAATGTGCCACCTGCTTGTGTGGCATGACAGCAAAATGCACTTGTTGACGTTTTCAGTTGATGTTGATGCAGTGCATAGCCGATTACCAAAGGTGGAAAGTGTTCCCCCATATCATAAAGGAAAACCATGATAAACTTTTCTTTGGTTATGCTCGTTTTATAGAGTTTATTCATAAGTTATTGTGATGGTTTATTTGTGAAGACACATTATTGCCTTGAGTTTAGTTATATGGTAATAAATATAGGTATTTTCTCTTAGATTATTTTTTATGAGGACATTAATTAAAAATCTTATAAACTCTATATTCATGAATATAGAATTATCACTTGGTTGTCAAGATTTGACTTTTGAGTTGTATAATTTAAGTCGTATATTTTAAGTTATTCTATACTACTAGTATATAGCAATATCAAGTTAATTCCAAAATGCTCAGGTATCAAGGCTATTAACCTACATACAATACATGTAATTAAATCATGGGCTATCAGTTGTAAAATATTATAGATACACCTCGAGAAATAATCCAAAACAAGGTTTACTTTAGACTACTTCAATGATGATAAATGAAAAACATAAGTACCAATGTATACATCTAGACTAGAATCTAGATCACTAGAGTCTAGACCTTGTTCAGAAATTAGATCAAAATCTTACTTAAGAAAATGTCTTACCTTTCCAATTCCTTCTTCGTTAGCATCTACGCGATTTTTGATTTGTACATTTTGCCACATATCAGCAACAGGTCGTGGTCGTTCTCCTTCTCCATTATTTTTAGCACGTTCGAAGAGATCCTCATTGGACGGTAATTCGTTTAACTTTTGCATCTGTTCCTCCAATCGAGCAACTTTTTCTTGAAGAGCATGATAAGGAGTCGAGCGCTTTGTTGCCACGCCCCCACCCTGCTTCCCATCTTGTCCGGTTGTGTCAGCGTCTTTTCCATCATTCGTAAGGCCTTCCGTTTTCGTCCCTTCCCCTAGTCCTGTCTTGTTTGTATCTTTGCTAGACAATAAATCGCGATCCTCGGGGCTTAGTTCTGTAGTAATGTTCGTTAGATCCAACTTTGTGAGCATAGCATGCAACAAGGTGTGTAGCACGTTGAAGTTAACGGCACCGACCTCGGGAGATCCCAAGGCCAGATCAACCATCTGTGCCAGGCTGACGGTGGTCGCCATGGCTCGGCAACTACCCCTGACAAGTGTCAGATCAGAGTATGAAGGCTGTCTTCAACTTTAAACTGGTATTAGTCACGAAAAACTGAATAATGTCTTAAATATCACATCATCGACCCCACTCCCAATGTGTTGTTATTTGGCCGGCGGACAGTGCTGAAACGGTATTCCTACGCAAGTTATCAAAGTTTATTGAAAGTTGGCACAACGTTTTCCTGAAAATCTGCCGTGACAGAAACACTAAAAGTCGTAAGCATATCAACTTTCAAATACTTAAATATGCTACCTCCATTGATTACAAGGCTAATGTATTCTGAATTAACTTCCATGAAAACAAATTAGTTCGGCGGCAGGATCGTATTAGGGTAGTAGTTCGGTATTACCTGGCAACACCAAGCTTCGTGACGTCACGGTACCGTGTTTATTACCTCCACACGGGAGAGTGATGGTATTAAATTGGCGCCGCTCTGATAGCACAGTCGTTCTCGCACTAGCTTTTCATAGTTCCCGGGAGGGGCTTCAAAATGTAAAAAGAAACAAAAAGACACACAGTCAACCTACACGAATACCATTACCAGAGCTACTCTATTTCAAAACGCATTCATTTTGTGACGTGGATGCCATTATTTCTAAGAGTAGCCGGTATGTTGGCTGAGCTAGTAGTACTAGTAGTAAGGCCTACTAGTACTATTTAAGTAACTCCAACATGTACGGTAGGCCTACCGGTACATATTGTAGTACAGAACGACTAGGACACGCACAGGTACAGTTCAATAGTTTATTCACAGGCACTCTCAACGGAGGCTGGTAGACAAGCTTGACAGGTACGTACCTCCGGCACGTTAAGCGTAATATGTAACCAACGTAATCACCCACTTAGGGGGGAACTCTCAGGTACTCCGACCAGGTAAGTAACCGTGGAGGGTGCCAGACAGGAGGTTCGCAGGGAGCCTTCCGGAGGTGGTTCGGGCCCAGTCTCACGACGGACTCCCGTCCGGAGGGCATCCGGAGACTTATATAATAAGTCGGCCGGATGTCCCCCGACGTCACTTCCGGGACCAGGGCGACCCCTGGTGGGCCCGCGGGGTGTCACCGAGGCAACACTCCGGAACCCCTCCGAACCCTCCGGAACTCCGGAGGCGCCTCCGGACCGGAGGCGCCCCTCCGGAAGGCTCACCACACTCTCCCCCCCCGACTGACACCCATCCGCTCTGAAACCAGAAAAATTGACTCGAAAAAGTTGACTCGAAACCTACCCCTTTGGTAAACAACCCCCCCCCAAACATCAACGTCCACGTGATTAACCTGTATACTAATAACAACACTCGCTGGCCTCAGGCCCAAAAGTTCAACGTAACACAACGGTGTCCCAGCGGTCCCTGGGTCCGGAGAGACCCTATCCTCCGCTCGTCGCGCTGGGTCGGCTATTCTCTCGCTGTTAGGGGGGTTCCCTGGCGACGTCGTCCTCCCCGCGCCGTCACGAGCTTGACTCTCCCGGTCCTCTGGTACCGCCTGGTACTGCAACGGCAGCTCCTGACTCCGGTCCCCGTCTGTCCACCGGCCTCTGCGACTAACCCGGCGGCCTGGCCCACCGCCCTCCGGGAGTTCCGCCTCTGGTCCGGCCCAGTCCCCCGTCACTGCCCTCCCGTCGCCTAGGAGAAACCAACACCCTCCGATTACTCGAGTGACACAACAGATCAACCAACACATAATTGCGAGAGGCAAATCGACTGCGTTCATGGCTAACTGTCAACTATCAGGGAAAATGTGTGTACTCACCGGAGGAGGCATCTTCCGGTAGATCGTCGCCGTCGTAGTGACCATCCTGTAGAGGCCGTCGCCCACGATTTCTACTCTGGAATCGCGGTGGCCTCCGACTGCGGTGTAGCCCGCGCCCAACTCGGGGGCCTGGAGGTACGTGGACCAGCGGCCCAGGCGGTCAGGATTGGGGCCCGGGGCCCACGGCACCCACACCGGTCCTTCCGGGTACCCATCACAGCGGTGGGTGGCTGGCTGGGTTGGCCCCCTCGCGGCCTCCGGGCCAGGCGGGGGGGGCGGCTGTGTCGGCTCCGGACCAGGCGGGGGTGGCGGCTGCGTCGGCCCCCTCGCGGCCTCCGGGCCAGGCGGCGGCGGTGGTGGCGGCGGCGTTGAAGGGGGAGTGGCGGCTGACTTCTTCCCCTTGCTCTTGCCCTTACCCTTCCGTAGGGGAGCTGTCTCCGCAGGCGGCTCCGGTCGGCTGCCCGGCTGGGTCGCCTGACCCGTGCGGCTGGCTGCCGGCGGCGAGCTGGCCCGACTCGGGGGCCGGTCCACGTTGGCTTGTCGGAGGCCCGCCCGCTGGAAGGCCTGGGGGCCCTCCGGGGACGCCTGGAGGAACAGCTCCCCATCCTCCCGGAGTGTGCCCAACAGGGGCACCGGGGTTCCTGGCGGCATCACCACAGATTTATCAAAGTTCAAGGCCGTAACAACAGCAAGCTCGGGGAGGAGGGGGCCCACTTCCTCCGGCCCGTCACCTCCTGCCCAGGAGGGGCCCTGGAGGGGGTCCTCCTCCGTCCCCGGTAGGTCTTTGGCCTGGACGATCCGGGTGGGGCTGGCCGGGTGGCGCTCAGTCCTGGCTTTCTTCATCTTGGGTCGGGGGAGGTCTGACCTGGCGCGGCTGGACTCTCCGGAGCGTGCGGCGACCCGGGGGGAACGCCGGACACTCGTCCCTGCCTGGGGCTCCTCGGTGCACAGCGCCTCTAGGTTCCTCGCGGCTTCCACCAGTTCCTCGTCCTCACCCAGCACCACTCCGGGGGTCCCTAGAGATGACTCCACCGATGAAGGGGGGTCCTTGCTCCTCGCCGGGGGGTCCTTGCTCTTCACCCTACCACCGGCCTCCAGGGTAACCATCCGTGGCGAGGGGATGTCCGCCGGGTGGGTATGCCACCGGTGCTCTGGGTGCTTCCCCCTCAGATGGATCTGCAGGTCGTGCTTTCTATCTTTCGCATACACTTGGCGACATCCCTCCGCAGGACACGACCACCCTGGAGTAGTGCGGGCGGAGTGGCAACGCTGGTGCCTCCGCATGTTATCACGTCGCGAAAATGTCATCTCACATTGAGCACAGGTGTAACTTTTACTATCCTTCCCCATCTCGCAGTCGGAGGGTGACGATGGCGTACCAAATAGCTGCCTGGATAGCTCGTCTCTGTTACGCGTGCCTGGAGAGACTGGCTTCCTCCGGGGTGACGTGCGCAATGCAGCGCGATGACGAGGGTAACCTCGCTCTCGCTCAGTGGCTTCCCTACGGGCTGCCCCGAAGCGAGGGCGAGAGCCCCCCCACCGGTCCCCCCCTCTCCAGCGCCTCTCGTTACGCCTCCGATTGCGAATCTTTTTAGCAGCATCCGACCGCCCACTTACCCTGGTGGTCTCCAGCATCTCCCTCCTGGCTGACTTGGCCCTTTCGAGGGCGTGGCCCTCATCCCCTCCACTCTCTCGTATCACCCTAGCTATCTCACTCCGCATCGTGGATGGACTGCCAGCAGAATGTAAACATTCGCTGGTGCCCACCCCTCTCCGGTCCGTGACGCGCCCAATCGTCGGGAACCAGCTGCAGCGCTGCTGTTCCCGCCTCCTCCCTCCTCGAACATGACCACCCTTCCCTGAGTGCCTACGGCCGAACCTCTCCGTGTGACGGTGGTTAACCTCTCCGATAGGCCTCCGCACTTCGTCTCGTTGATCCCCAGGGGGTAACACCGTGGTTCGCAAGCCACAAGGCTCTCCCTGGTGCAGACGACCACCTTGATTCGAACGAAAGTGGCGGCTGTTCTGCTCTACGGAGGCCCCCCCGCCTGACCAAATCAGCGCGCGTCGTGCCGGGAACAGGCTCCGGACCGGCTGTTCCCCCTTACTCCCCCTGGCCTGTGACGGATGCGTCGCGTGGAGAGCAGAAGCTCTGTTAAGTCGCTTGTGCCCTCTCCAGCCTCCGATACGCGTTAATGGCACTCCCCTCAGCCCTCCGCCGGTCTTCAGTAATGGCCGCCGGCAAGTAGCGGCCCCCCTACGACCAATAACGGCTGCCTGGGCCCCAGAGCCGAGCAGAGCACGGCTGTTCCCGCCACCGGAGGCCCCCCCCAGTAGCATCGCACGGCACCGTGTTGTCCGCCTCCGCAGGCCTTGCTCTCCCGTTAAGGGGCGCGGACAGTCCTGGGGGCCGACCGAGCGGCGCCCCCTCCCCAGATCGACCCCGGGAGGGGGCCGGCAGTCACTTCCCCCCTCCGTGGCCGGTGGAACACCGGCCTCCCCGACGGCCGGCCCCACGTAAGGGCGGGGGGGAAGCCCCCCTGGCCCCCCTCCCAGGGCCAGCCGTCGTACGCGATCCCCTACGGGGGGAGCAGATTCAGGGGCGACGGTGTCCGGAGGCCGACGTGGGCCAGGCTTCAGCAGATCCCCATGCACAATCCTCGTTTTTCGCCCCTGTCGAATCTGATATACTACCCCTCCGATGCGCGTGATCACTGTCCAGGGGCCCGTCCAGAACTGCTGAATCTTCGGGCACCGCCCTGGTTTACGGAGGGGGTGAAAGAAATATACTTCACTCCCCTCGGCAAACTGAGAACCCGCTACCCGGGCGTCGTAGCTACGAGCCTGCCTCCGCACGCATCCGAGTGAATGGGCTCGCGCGTATTCGTGACTCCGTGCCAGCCGCCGCTGTAGCCTGGCCACATATTCATCCTCCGAGAGAGGGTCAGACTCCGGGTATAAGACTGCGAGGGGGCCGGCCACCTCCCTACCCAGCATCAGGGCATTCGGAGTCTGGTCCGTGGACCGCTGGACCGAACTCCGATAAGCTGCCATCACCAGAGGTAGATGGAGGTCCCAGTCCCCCTGTGATTCGTCCACCACCGTGGTCAGGAGGGCCTTGATGGTCCGATTCATCCGTTCCACCAGCCCATCACTCCGGGGGTTAAACGGGCAGGTCCGGGTCTTGGTGATACCCAGTATGCGGAGGGTCTCCTGAAACACCTTACTCTCAAAATTCCGCCCCTGATCGGAGTGAATCACCAACGGGTAGCCATACCGACAAATAAACTCCGATACTAGCACCCGGGCGATAACTACCGCCTCCTGAGTGGGGACCGCGAACGCCTCCGACCACCGCGTAAAATAATCCGCGATCACCACTATATACCGGTTGCCCCGTTCCGTGACCGGCAGGGGGCCCATCACGTCCAGGGCCACCCTCTCCAATGGGGCTCCGGCCCCAACGTGTCCCATCGGGGCTCGGCGCTTCCGTGGAGGGTCCTTACTCCGGAGACACGCGGGGCACGAGGCACACCAGTCTATCACGTCAGCCCTATAACCAGGCCAATAATATGCAGCCTGACAGCGTCGTAGTGTCCGCGCGGTCCCGAAGTGCCCCGACAGGTGGGACCCGTGAAGCTCATGGAGGACCATCCGCCGGTCCCCAACAGGCACCGCTACCTGGAACTGGGTATCGCCCCCTGGTTCCACCCAGGGCCGGCCCAAAACTCCCTCGCACAGTTGAAGGCGATCGAACTGGGACTTCCAGGCCCGGACCTCGCGGGAGTCCGCCTCCACCAAGGGGGGGGGGCGACCGGCCCTTATCCCCTCAATCAATTGCTGCAAGACGGGGTCTTCTTGCTGAGCCGGGCCCCAGCCCCGCCCTCGTGGCTGCTCCGGCCGAGGGCGGCCCTGGGGGCCGCCAGCCACTACCGCCCGTCGCCTGGTGGTAATGCGTCGACAGAAACCCCCTGCCTCCCAACCGCACTGGCCACAGGGTCGCCTAGACAACCCGTCCGCATTTCCGTGTTGCTTGCCCGGCCGGTGCTCGATCTTAAAATCGTACGTGTCCAAAACCTGTACCCATCGGGCTACTTGCCCCTCCGGTTCCTTAAACTGGGTGACCCACTTTAAGGCGGCATGGTCTGTCCTGATACGGATAGGCCGGCCCACTAAGTAGTGACGGAATCTTTTAAGGCCAAAGATAACGGCGAGGAACTCCCTCCGGGTGACACAATAGTTCCGCTCGGCCCGGTTTAGGGTACGGCTAGCATACGCTAATACCCGTTCGCGCCCCTCCGAGTGCTGGGACAGTACCGCGCCCAACCCGACATCGCTAGCGTCCGTGTCCAAGATCAGGTCCCCGTCCTCCTGAGGATAGGCCAGCACTGGGGCGTCGATGAGGGCCGCCCGGAGAGCTCGAAACGCCTCTCGGCACTCGGATGAGAACTTAAACGGGCCCTTCGCCTTCTCAGATAGTGCAGTTAGGGGCTTGGCCACTGTCGCGAAGTTGGGTACGAACGACCTGTAATAACCGGCCAACCCGAGGAAACTGCGAACTTCGTGCACATCCCCTGGCTCGGGCCAGTCCCGCACAGCGGCTACTTTCTGTGGGTCGGTGGCAATACCGGCCCCCGACACGACATGGCCCAAGAATTCCACCTGTCTACGCAACAGGTGACACTTCTTAGCCTTCAATTTTAGTCCGGCGTCCTCCAGGCGCCGAAGGACCTCGTCCAGGCGGCCAAGGTGTTCCTCCCTTGTCGGTGCGAACACGATCACGTCGTCCAAATACACCAGGCATGTTTGCCACTGCAGGCCCCTCAGAGCCAGTTCCATCAATCTCTCGAAGGTCCCTGGTGCGTTACACAATCCGAAAGGCATCACGCGGAACTGATACAGCCCATGATGTGTTGTGAACGCGGTCTTGGCTCGATCATCGGCCGCTACCTCCACCTGCCAATATCCAGAGGCCAGGTCCAGGGTGCTGAACCATTGGGCCCCCGCCATTGAATCCAGGGAGTCATCGATTCGGGGAAGGGGGTATGCATCTTTGACCGTGCATGCGTTCACCCGACGATAGTCCACACAGAACCTAGCGGTACCGTCTTTCTTCCGTACCAGCACGACCGGGGAGGCCCAGGGGCTCTCGGCCGGCTCAATCACGCCTTGTCGTAGCATGTCCTGGACCTGCTGGGTCACTACGTCCCTTCGATGGGGAGCTAACCGCCGAGGCGGCTGCTTGACCGGCCTGGCTTCCCCCGTGGGGATAGAGTGCTGCACTAAGTCCGTTCGTCCCATGTCCTGTCCGTCTCGCTGGAACGCATTCACATGGCGTTGTAAGACCGTGGTCAGTGGGGCCTGATCTTCTAGGGCCACTCCGGTCAACAGCTCCGCCAGTACCTCGGGTGGTAGCGTGGTGAGTCGGCGGCACTGTTGACCCGCCTCTGGTGGGCCCCTTTCGGGGGCCAAGGCCTCCACATGCCCCAACGTGGTTCCTTGATATACCGACAGCGTGTCAGCCCCGGGGTTCAAGACCCTGATGGGTACCTGTCCATCCTCAGGAAAGAATACCGCCCTCCCTACTCGAAAAGGGTTGTTACTGGTAGCCTGGGGCTCCAGTAGAGCGGCCTCTCCGTCTCTCCAGGCCCCTATCACCTCTCCATCTACTATCACTTCTCCTTGCCCCCGGATCTGAGTAGTGTGGCGGCAGACTACCCTACATCGCTCTCGCGACTCTGGCCACTCCAGATGCCCCTGGCGCAGGTCCACGGAGACCCCGTGGGACCGAAGGAATCCAGCTCCTAGAATGGCATCCGAGTCTACATCCGCTAACGCCATTTCAATCGTCACCTCCCTTTCCCCTAGTCGGAGCGGAACTTGCAACTTCCCTTCCAGCGCTAATGGCCTTCCGTCCGCGCAGTAGATGGGCTGCGTGGACGCAGTCACCTCCCCCGGTTGCTGGTGCTTCCTCCACCAGTTCTGAGATAGGATATTAATTCCAGCCCCAGTGTCCACCAGCAGCTGTATGGTCTGTCCCCATATTGTCCCGGTTACCACGAGCCCTGACCCTTGCGCCTCCTGCTGCCCGCGTATCAATCCTGACTTCGGCCTCTGATCCGTCTGCGGAGCGACCCCTGCCCGACCGGCAGCCGGGGTCGCTTCTAGTTTTCCGCCGGTTCCGGGGTCCTGGGACTCCTCTCTCTCCGGCCTCGTTGAGGACAATCCCGTTTGAAATGCCCTACCTGGTGACATAGAAAACACCTTCGTTCTGAGGGCTGCTGTATCTGTGGTTGTTGTACCGCAGATGTTAGTTCCGCCAGTTTACGGTTAACAGTTTCCAATTCTTCCGCCATGCTCCGTCCGGCCGCCCGAATCCGTGCCGGGTTTTCCCTCTCTACTGACAGGTAGGCTTCGGCTTCTACCGCCGTGGTGACTGCCTCCTCCAGTGTCCGGGGCTTACTTTGGTAAACCCAGTGTTTTAATTGCGTGTCCCCGATGGCATCGAGGAACCTGTCCCGCCCCATGGAGTCTAGGGTCTGGCCATCCGCCTCCGGGTAGGCGAGCCGTATCATCCTCCAGACCTCCTCTGCCAGACTTTGTAGGCTCTCCCCGGCCTGTCTGCTTCGTACACGCAGGGCCGCCTTGTAACTTTCCGTCTGGTTACGAGGGGCGAACCTTTGTTGGAGTGCGCTCCGGAGTCGAAGGTAGCCGGCCTCGGTATCTGGCCGGACTCCCGCCAACAATCGTCGGGCCACTCCGGTCAGGGAGAGTCCCAGAAACATTCCGGCCTCCGGGGCAGGCCACCCGTTGACCTTGGCGCACAGGTCAAAGTGAGCCAGGTATTCATCCAAGTCGGACGCCCCGTCAAATTTAGCTGGCATTACCACGGGCTTAGTGGCCTTCTTGGCCGCTGTGCCGTCGCCTCCCCCGCTCACTGGGTCGCGCCCTTCCTTCGACGCTAGACCTTCCGTTACGGTGGGCGCCCAAAAGGTTGTGGGTAGCGGTTTTACTTCCGGCGGGGGCGAGGCGACATAGGGGTTCCTGCGCCGAACGGGGGCCTCCGGTCCGGCCTCTCCCGATTCCCCCTCTAGCTCGGCTTTTACCCCGTCGCCTACCAGTACTCCGCCCGTGGTTTTCTCTAAGTCCCGTCTCCTCCAGGAGATATCACGATCCACGCATTCCCTCACCCGGCCCCCAGGGCTGGTGAACCTAGATCCCGGGGCCCACGCCGCCCGGGTAGCCTCGGGCACGCCGGGGGCAGCTTCCGCCACCCGAGCCTCCGGCGCCAGCATCCATGGCCACGAGGCTATCCCGGCGCGCGGTCCCCAGGCCAGCCCCGGGAACAGGCCCGGAGGAGGCTGCCAAGCCGTTCCCCCTTTTCCTTCCCCCGCAGGCGGGGTCGTCCCTAGGGAAGAAAGACGCCCCTCCGGCCTCTCCGGACTCTCCGGACCCTCCGGTCCTTCGGAGGTCTCCGATCGATGACTTTGAGGCGTGCCCGGCGTCTCCTGCAGGGTAGGCCCCTCACCTGTCCCAGCTCCTCCCTCGCTTAGGAGGGAGGCGGCTCCGGAGTCATTCTGTGTTGGGTTCATCTCCTTACTGATTAAAGAATCCCACCGCTGCCACCAATGTAGTACAGAACGACTAGGACACGCACAGGTACAGTTCAATAGTTTATTCACAGGCACTCTCAACGGAGGCTGGTAGACAAGCTTGACAGGTACGTACCTCCGGCACGTTAAGCGTAATATGTAACCAACGTAATCACCCACTTAGGGGGGAACTCTCAGGTACTCCGACCAGGTAAGTAACCGTGGAGGGTGCCAGACAGGAGGTTCGCAGGGAGCCTTCCGGAGGTGGTTCGGGCCCAGTCTCACGACGGACTCCCGTCCGGAGGGCATCCGGAGACTTATATAATAAGTCGGCCGGATGTCCCCCGACGTCACTTCCGGGACCAGGGCGACCCCTGGTGGGCCCGCGGGGTGTCACCGAGGCAACACTCCGGAACCCCTCCGAACCCTCCGGAACTCCGGAGGCGCCTCCGGACCGGAGGCGCCCCTCCGGAAGGCTCACCACACTATATTCATTAATTTATAAGTTAATTGTAGTTTGTATTCTATAGGTACCGGTATATATATATTATGGGGCAAAAATACCAGGGGTGAGATAAATGCAGGTATCTGACAAACACAATTGGGATGAGCTGGGTATGAATGGGTCTCTTTCCCTGTCAGTATGTACATACATATCTGACTCTTTATCTCACCCCCGGGCCTGGTGTTTTTTCTCCATAATATATAAAAATTCAGAAATCCATTCAAGTTTAGGGTCAGTGCTCGATCCCATCTCGTTTGAATCACTATGGTATGTAATTCATGCGGCTTTGCCTTGTGAATTACCCGGTAGGCCTACAACGCGATTCAAACTCGATGGGATACAAGCTCTGACCCTAAACTTTCATATGTGTCCTCTATAATAGACAGAGAGGGACAGAAACAGACAGAGAGTTAGATATACATAGACAGGGACAGCGACAGAGAGAGACAGCCAGTCACACAGACATGTACCGGTACAAAACTGGGCGGAGACAGAGATAAACCAAGAGTCAGTCATGTTTACAGAGAGACAGGGATAGAAGCAGAGTCAAACATACAGACATGTCTGAATGTATACAGTCAGACAGGAAGAGAGATGTACAGACAATGTGTCAGAGATACAAAGAGGACCAGAGACAGAGAGTCAGACATACTGGTACAAATATGTACATGTACATACAGACCGGAACAGAAACAGAGAGAGATGGGTGGATAGATTTAGTTAGACAGAGAAAAAGACATATAAAGAGAGATACAGACAGACAAAGATACTATGAATCACTCACAAAAACAAGCACAGAGAGAGGGACAGACAGACACATACTTTTTTTATACAGATACACAGAGAAGGAAAGACAGACGCAGAATTTTGATAGACAGACAGCCTCATACTCAGTGAGGAGGGTTGGGGTAGGTGGAAGTATAGGCCGGGATAGGACCCCATGCCTATATATTTCAACCCAGTTTTTTTTTGTTAAGTTTATTTATTGGCCTTTTCTTTACAGTAACAATAGCCACATCCTGACTTTATACTTTACATACACCAATAGGTTGGGCAGGTATCAATTAACCCCATGTGGGCTAGTTTTCATTACCTGCATGACCAGTCACTCGATGCATGTTATCACCCCCCCCCCCCCCCTAGAGTTTTGACTATACCCCGGTACTACATACAAACCCTTTATATGAATTCATTGAGAGACATTTTAATGCATTAAGATTTAATGGTTTTAATACCACGAATTAGTTTCAACCAGTGATCAGTTTCCATGTGTTCACACTTGTAAATTTCTATGCCTTAGTAAATATTCCTGTTCAGAATTCTTGAGAAAAACTATCAAATCCATTCTCTAGGTTTATTGGAATTTTCTTTTTAATCCATATATTCATCCTGACAATACATCAGTCAGATAAAACTGGTATCCTTGTACAGCCAGCATTATTTATACATACAATCCAATAACCACAATTTTGTATGATATGACACAGCTTAACATACATTTAAAGAAAACAATCAATTTAAATAAACTAATTTAAGTTAAATAATTTGCGTTGATCTCCTTGGTAAGATAATCATTACCACGTAATACATCAGTTCTCGGAAGAGTTTGTTGTCAGGTAAGGCCTTCTCCATCTCCAGGCACGAACTATGGAATATAGTTCTCTAGTAACTCCTTGAGGGCGATCTTGAGGGAACTAAATGATTCAGAGTTCTGCAGTTGAACAGGCAAACTGTTCCATAATAAAGCACCAAAGTATCTAAGATTTCGTTTACAACATTCTACTCTAGGTAATAGCGTTTTAAATACAGGTGCCTGGTGAATTCTCATGGCTCTCTCTGGTTTTTGTAACAAATCTCCATTGTTCAGTAAACTATAAACGTACGAATGTGTTGTTTTCTTCTATCTTCTAATAACGGCATCTGAACACTTCTATGTAATATAGCTGTACTAGTAAGAGGGTGTGCCTTCAGTGCAATCTTCAGACCCTGGTCTTGTTCTGTCACATACCTTCTAATTTTGCTCATAAAAAAATCTTATGTGAAACAGTCTTCATTATTGTGATCCAGAATAACTCCCAGATATTTATAGGATGGTACTATTTGTATAATTTTATTCTTAAGGCGAAGATGACATAAATTATTTCCCTTTTGAGCATTTCCCTGATGAACCAAGTATCACCACCTTTGTCTTCTTGGTATTAATCATTAAGACATTTTTATCGCACCATCCCTGGAGCTAAATTATCTAGGTCCCTTCGCAGAGTGTCAGCCACGGCCTCAGCACTATAGTTTTCAGCATACAAAATGGTGTCGTCCACATATAGCAAGCAATTTGCATTATGTAACCTAAGTACCAGGTCATTTATATAAAGGGTTGTCCATAAATCATGTCACACTTAGGGGGGGGGGGTGGGGGTAGATTCAGAAGTGTGACACAGCTTAAAAATCACAGGGGGGTGGGGGTATCCAGAGATGTGTGACAGAACACCCGTCACCTAATTCTAAGACTTAACTCTTTCAGTCCGAGCAATGCCTGGAGGCATTCCCACCCAGGGGACGAGGAATGCCTGGAGGCATTCCCACCCAGGGGACGAGGAATGCCTTCAGGCATTGTTTAAAAATATATTTATGTTTATGTGTCATCATCACAAACGTTATGTTTTATGAGAAATAATGAATAGATTTACCATTTTTTCACAATTAATAAAAAATACCATGTTCATCATTATACTCTGTGGGTATTCGATAAGTAACTATAGTAACTGGTATCTAAAGGTTGCTAAGTGACCCCCATACGACAAACAGACACCATGCGACGATAGTCTCGTACCCTTGGGGTTTATAGAGGTATTATGCCTCGTCCTATAGTGCCTGTGCTCTGCAATCAGGGCCCTGTTTTTTAGTCACGACATTCGTCCCTTACGACACATATTTGCTGCCAGTGTGCTATAGAGCTACAATCTTAGGCTGGCTGCGACACTTGCTGTGGATACGACACTTAGGGAGGTAAAAGGTGTGCTATAGTCACGACACCGGTGGCCAATGGACCGGAAAGTGTCGCCATAAGTGTCGTAGGTCTAAGACCACTCTGGACATGTCGTACCGAATACGCAACTTCACTTCCCGTCAGAATTAAGCGATGAAATTTTAACACGAGTAAGGCATACATAAAACCTATAATCGTACCAAATATGAAGGAAATCGCCCACACCGTCTCGAAGATATCGGCGTTTGAACTTTGTCATAGCTAATACTGCTCTGGTGGCCAGTGTCCCGCCGGCCTCCGGGGGGAGACAAAAAGAACAGCCGAAACCCCGCCGCACTACGGAGGGTGTGAAAAAGAACAGCGACCAACGCAAACTCATTGAGGGATAGAAAAATTAAAACCCCGATATCTTCGGAACGATACGGCCGTTTGTCTTCATATTTGGAACGATTATAGGTTATATGTATCTCCTACTCGTATTAAAATTTCATGGCTTAATTCCGTCGGGAAGTGGAAAAATCATCTATATACGCACAGTGATGTGTCATAGAACCTAAGACAGTTCTATACTTGAGACACTTTTAGCGGCGATCGTCCGTGCCGCACTACGACACCGTCTATAGCACACCGGCCATCTTTTGTCGTCCGAAATGGTCGTACATCGGCTGTGCAATCGTAGGCCTGCGACACTCACAAATGTCGTGACTAAAAAACAGGGCCCTGGCTCGGACAGAAAGAGTTAAGAGGCAAACCTTCCCCTGCTGGAAAGGCATTGGGAATGATAACAAGTGTTTATGGATGGATATCCTGTTAAAGCTGCATACACAAATCCCTGAAATAGTCAAACACCTAATCAAAAAGGCAGCCAAATAGGAGCATGTCTAGGTTAAGGAAAGTCAGTACATGTATATGCTACAAGAGGTTAAGTGTAACAGCAGAGAGTGCTGTTATACTTGGAAGAGTTCCCTGTTTCTGATCAATGAGACCAGAATACTGCCACAGAAGCAAGATGCCTATTGCCACATTTTCACCTGATGATTTTGGCTGATTAAGCATCAAGCACCACCCACTGACTATTTGACACTTTTGGGTAGATGATTATCAGGTGGAATAGGAGATAACTATTTCAGGTCAATCATTCCCTTTTAGATCTTAGATTCCTAAGTAAAGCAGATGATATTTACAAATTTAGAATGCAGTGATACCATCCATTGTAGAATAATTGTAAAAAATATTTCTGTGAGGCAATCATCATGAATAATTAATTAAGGTATGCGCGCTGTTCATGCATCTGTTCACGTGAGGCAACTAACCAAGTCCTATAAATATCTTGACCGGCTGCCCCATGTCAAACTTTTTCCTTATGCACTACTCACAGCTACAAAGATTCATTTTCATAAATGCATTTGATTTCTACCATAACCCCATTCACACATATAGGAACCCCACCAGTTTATCTATTTGAAATATACACTCAGCTGTAGCTTAGGAAGGGATTATCTTCAGGTTCCTAAAAATGCCCTAAAAAAGTGTGACATAATTGGCCCCTTATTTTCTGTTCTACTTGTAAATTGAGATGAACATATTTATTTGGTAAATGATATACACTGATTTCTGTTACTATTTATGTAATTTAACCAGATAGAATCTCTGGGATTACTTTTTACAGTGGATAGCACCTCATGTGTTATTGGGTTTGGTTTTGTCAACAAGACCCATGTGCTCTTTTGGAAGGGTAGTCTAATCATCTGTAGATTCACATTATAAAATGGTTTAAATCTGAAAAAGAAACAGCTGGATTGTCTGTGAAGTTCATTTAACAATTCACATATTTCATAACTCATAATATATATGAACCATATATGTTCCATAACTTTTGACAGTTGTCTTGTTTTGAATCTGATATTTTAGCTGATTCTCCCTGTCCTTAGTGGATAACCTGGGAACCAGTGCTCAGTGGGTTGAGGCAGATATTAACAAGCTCTAGCACCACAAAAGATCTGGGCATTATGATCTGGGAGAAGAGTGAGACTGTAGAAGCTGGGCGTACGCGCACAAGACAACTATAGCGATTATCCTACCCCAGTTTATCCTACCCCTAATATGAAATCCCATAGGCTTAACATTGAGTTTCCGTATGCCACGCTGACTGGCATACGGAGTATCATATGTCACTAGTGGCATACAGAATTGTTATCACATAATATTCCAAAATCAAGGAGACTGGGTAGGATAAAATCAAAACCTGATTCGTTTTAATCATGGGCACTGCATTCAACTCCTAAAGTTTTGGCTCCGGACTTCACTCAGCCGTGCCTCATAAAATCACTATACCAAACTCCAGTCGTGGCATAACTCCCAAGTTATGACGTGAGTGACCGTGACACTACGTGGATGGTGGTGCCGCACTGTGGTTGGCCTGTGTTAACTAAAATCCAGCATATCATTTGGTACCTGAGTCTTGCTGGAAGATAAGAAAAGAATCATTTATGTTTGATACTTTAAGAACCAGAAAACAGCAAAATACATGATTTATTTCTTTGTTTTTTCATCTGATGGCCTTAGGTTTTCAAATTAATATGCTTGAATGACAAAACATGTGTAACAAGCATTTGCTCTGGTGGCCAGTGTACCAATGGCAGAAATAATCTTATGGCAGAATCTATTGCATTTACAAATTGTGTAAGCGTGCTTGCTACACAATTACTAATGGACATATTGACATGCTTCAGTGTGTTTTATTGTAACTATTTTGTATGTGAATCAAATTATTCAGGTTCTGAACTAGGTTAGAGGTTACATGTTGGTGAGCTGGAAAAAAATAAAGTAATATGTTCACTTTCGTCACATATTGTAGAGAATGTTCTTCATTTTATGAAAATCTGGAAAAGGCATATTGTATTGATTTCCGAAAATTTAGCATTATCACTTTAGTGATATATTTAATATTCATCAGTTTCGGAGTGTCTGGTATCCTTAAGCACCCAAGAATCTTAGTTCATACAGGACAACCACTGTGAGGTGCCACTGTACCACATGCAGTCTGGTAACCAGGGCCTTGTTTTTTAGTCACGACAATCGTTATTGGCGACATCGGCCAGGCGGGAGTGTCCTATAGAGCCACGATCGTAGAAGCTACGACAAATGTGTTGTATCGACGACATCTAGAGAGCTCAAATGTGTTTTTTAGTCACGACACTCTGTGCCTAGCCAAGCGGAAAGTGTCGCCAAATGTGTCGTAGGGCTAAGACAATTTTAGACATGTCGTAGCTAACACGGAACTTTACTTCCCGTGGGAATTAAGCAATGAAATTTTAACATGAGTAAGGTATACATATGACCTAAAATCGTCCCAAATATGAAGAAAATCGGCCGCACCGTTATGAAGTTATCGGCGTGTGAAATTCGTCATACCAAATGTTGCTCTGGTGGCCAGTGTACCACTACTATCACGTGATCTAATTTATGCGGCGACCTTGACATCGACTGCGCTTATTTCACTCTCCCAGCAGAGATTCCGCGCGCTACACCACGGAAGATCTGCTAGGAGAGTGCGTGTACGATATCCGATCGATAGCTCAATGTTTCATATTCAAACGCCGATAACTTCATAACTATACGGCCGTTCTTCTTCATATTTGGTACGATTATAGGCTATATGTATCCCGTACTCGTGTTAAAATGTCATGGCTTAATTCCGTTGGGAAGTGGAAAAATCATCTATACACGCACAGTGATGTGTTATAGAACCTAAGACAGTTCTATATTTGTTGTTAGCGCCGACACTTTGAGCTCCGATCCTATGCGGCAGGCTACGACACCGTCTATAGCACAGCGGCCATTTTGTATCACCAAAAAGTGTCTTGGTCTCAAGGGACGATCTTAGGCCATCGTGGATCTACGATATCGTGACTAAAAAACAGGGCCCAGAAGTCCCTTAGAGTTGTGCTTCCTAGGCGTATAGGGAGCAAAGTGAACCCGCTGCAACCACAGATAGCCGGTCACAAAACACTATTTCCGGGTATAGGCGCTCAGTACTTAGACTATGTAGGTTCGAGATTATATATGTGTCATTCTCCAATCTATTAGATCCAAATTTTTAATAAACTTAACAACTGTCATCGTAGTTTTGAAACAAAGTCATTCAGAGATGATAGTTATAAACTTCACTTCAACAAAGTAACAAACGAGACCAAAAACATAAGTCTAGCCTCAAACCCCCATAGCTGTAGCACTAAGCCTCGTTCTTACTGGCCACCGGAAATGGTGTTTTGTAGGTGGGTATCTGTGGTTTCAGCGGGTTCACTTTGGCTCCCTATAGTTCTTTGATACGGTGGCCAAGATTAAAACTCATCCAGTTTTACGATAAAATGCCATTACGCTGGTTCCCCCGGACATCAGCTAGGGGGCTCAGCGGAGTTAGATACTATAGAGAAAACCCATTCAAGTTTCGGGTCTGAGCTCGTATCCCAGCGAGTTTGAATCACCTAGTAATTCACAAGGCGAAGCCACGTGAATTGCTATGTGATTCAAATGAGATGGGATCGAGCTCTGACCCTAAACTTGAATGGGTTTCTGAATTTATCTCACCCTTAATTTATTGACTAATGGGCTAACATTTGTGACATAATCCCCTATTGGATATTTTTCCTAAATATCTAATGGGTGTTAGATACGAATTCCCAATGTTAAGTCTATGGAGAAAAAATATCTGGGGTGAGATAAAACACTTTATCTTACCCCTGGTATTCTTTCTCCATAGACTTACCATTGGGAACTCGTATCCAACGACCATGAGATATTTAGGAAAAATATCCAATGGGGTATTATGTCACAAATGTTAGCCCATTAGTGTTAGTAAATTGGTTGACCAATGTAAAGGGTGAGATAAATTCAGAAACCCAAAATTCAAAACAAAATTTTTAGATGGATATACCAGAATACCACTTCTCAAACACTAGATTTGAAAACATTCTGGAACATAAAAGTTTAGAAATACTAAATTCAGAAACCCATTCAAGTTTAGAGTCAGAGCTTGATCCCATCTCGTTTGGATCACTTCTTAATTCACGCAGCTTCGCCTAGTGGATGGCTACGGGATTCAAACTCGATGGGATGCAAGCTCTGACTATAAACTTCCATAGGTTTCCTCCAGAAGATTGGCCATCCACCCCTCCCTATCTGCGCTGCTGGCCACAGGCGGGCACCAGCCAAGATCGCCATCTGGCGACACTTCGCCATACTACATGCTACACTGCGCCGCTCTGAAACCTGACTTTGCGGATCTTTGCTCGAGCGTTGCAGTGTGATTAATCAGTCTAATCGTAGCGACGCGAGTGGTAGATGCGCAGGCTTCCAGCGTGACCAACCCCTGTCTCCGCTGAGCTACAACTTAGGGTTTGGCACAGTCCAATCTGGAGTATCTCGAGTATCTCCCCTCGAACCAGAGTGTATTTCTCAGCCTGCGTTTATTATACAGAGATACTTAAAATAAAACATTCATAGTGAAAGATATTTATATTAAACGATGCCTAACGTGCGTAGCAAACGTCTGCTCTGGTGGCCAGTGTAAATCATGAGGTACTTCATCTCAGTGCGAGGTGGCGCCACATGTACTTCCGTTATCTCAGTAAACTGGAGAACCCTTCCAGATTGCAGATTACACCGAAAGTCTCTGTCCAGTCACAAAAAGCATTGTGTTGCTATTGTGAAACTGACAATAAGGACGCTTACATATGTAAGTATTTCCTGATACCTCCGTAGTTTCCTTCACTATATTGGAAGGGGTTCGTCGCGGACTCGCTCGTGGAGATCGGGTAGTCGTTGTAGGCAGTGTAGCACTGCGAGCAGTGTTTTGATCGGGGGATGGCTTTTACTAAAGACTTAAGTCTAAAGACAATATTTTATTATTTAAACAAACAAATGTTGATCTCAGTAAATTATGTTAGCTCAAACCAATCACAGAGTTGGCCTATAGTTTTGTTCAAGACCATGTCGCAGTTGTAAGTAAGTGTTGACAGATCCATTCCGCCTGGTAGTACGGTACCAATTGCTGAGTGACCGTTCGCGCCGTAGTGCTAGTGGCTTACAACTCGTTTTAAATGTAACTTTGTATTAGAAGGCCAATGACACAATTGACAAGATGAATGTGTATTTTGAGGAAATCCGTTCAACAAGTCTCCTAAATCACTGCAGCACTGTTATCCAAGTGACCATACCTAATATTTACACTAAATCTGCTAGTGCTAGCAGAGATCCTATATTATATACCATGGAGCACAATGACATGTATAGTGAGCCTGAACAGATGGAATTCAGCATTACCATTTCAGGCACACTCACTCAGTACGGTATATCTTAATTCTTGTTATGATATAACCTATAATTAATTAAAACGCTTGTTTTCTAACACAATAATGATCTTGACCTTGTGATACGGTCACGCATATCAATACCAAAGTTGTCGCTAAAGTTGTAATGCTAAACTTAGGGAAATCAATATCATAGAGGAAACCTATGAAAGTTTAGGGTCAGAGCTCGTACCCCATCGCGTTTAAATCGCAAAGTAATTTACTACTTAAAACAAGGCAAAGCCACATGAATCCCATAGTGATTCAAACAAGATTGGATCGATCTCTGACCCTAAACTTGAATGGGTTTCTGTATTTATCTCACCCTTCACATTGACTAATACCAGGGCTGAGATAAATACATGTAACCTCTAACCTGGTTTAAAAGCTGAATAATTTGATTCACTTAGCAAATATCCAAAAGGAAACACTCCCAAGCCTGTTTGTATGTCTGTTAATGATTGAATAGCAAATAGGCTTACTAAATTACTAAATACAATAGAAACAGCTATGAGATTATTTCACTGCCATGGGTACACTGCTGGCCATTAGAGCATTTTTTACTCATTTCCAGCTTGATATTACGAACCAAATAGAGTTATTCCTTAATAATGCTTTTTTAAGAATTTGGATTAATTAAGAACATTTTTCACATCAAAATCAGAAAAATTTACAACATGCAGCACGAACACACTAAATATCCCCGAGATGTTAATCCAATATGTCTCATTTCTTTATTTGTAGCTGTTATCCAACTGAAGAGACTCCCGTCCAACGATGGCCGACTACACGGCACTGAAGCTGGAACTTCAACAGTCTCTCATCAAGTCCATAAGAAAAAAATGTTGCAAATACATGCAAACCGATGAAAATGTTCTTGGTGTGGAGGGTTTATTTGGAGTAACAATATCTAACGAGCATACATTCCTCTTCAATATCAAAGAGAGTAGACACAATGGCGAAACTGAAACTACAAGTCCTGTGAGTGTGCAGGAATCTGAGGCATCGCCCACCCCACCTCGTCCAGCAAGTGTAGAAAATAGAAAAACGCCGGTGGAAAATGCGGTACAATTGACGTGTACGCTGGAATACACGACCCTTTCCAGAGAAGAGCTCCGGTCGATGGACGTTGGCACTTCGCAGCCTCTTCGACAGAGCCCATCCCACCCAATTAAAAGTGAGAGCTGTACCGAAAAGAAATCCAGCCAAACTCAGGAGAAACGGCAGATGACACACAAGCATGATCAGGTAATTTTTTCAGTCCTGAAGATGCCCGGGAGAATTGCCATGTAGGGCTAGAAGGTGCCTCCAGATATTGCTATGTAGGGCGTGAAGATTTTTCGATGTATTGTTTCAAATAAAAAATAAGTGCACATTTAGATAAATAAAAAAAATTCACTATATAAAGAAAGATATATAAAAAGATATCATCATCTTTTTGAAAGAGACAAATCTCTTTGATTGTATATAAAATATTTGAAAACATTGAAAAGAATTGACTGAAATAAGTCTACAAAAGTGAAAAGCTAAATCATTGATAGTCTCCCCTGAGACGTTAAACCACAAACAATCGCTCACATTCCAAATGTCAGCCAAATATAGCCTCCAGGAGTCACTCACACATTGAGACTGGTAGGTAGTGGGGGTACACAATATTACTAACTGTGATAAATTTACACTGGTCAACCTACAAATAGTTCCAGACTACCTTTCATCACCATTACAGGTCTTTTAGGTTTTGCCTATTAACCTTGAGAAAGTCTGGTAAGAACCTGTAATCGTTAACTGGACGTTAAGTCAGACCAACCAACCAACCAACCTATTAACTATTTCCAGACTTTAAATATGAACAAAATCACACAGATGTATGAGCTCAGATACGCCTGCCCTCAGCCATACACAGAGATACACATGGACATATAGACAGGCACTCCTATACTCAGTCTTATGCACAAACAGTCACACACACAGATAGACACATCTATTCGCGATCTTACACGCATATTGACAGAAATACTCCCACTGTCACGTGTACACACAGACATGAGAGTAGAGATACTCATACCCAGTCATACACATAGATATACACATACATAATGAGAGACGCACCTACTCACAGTCATAGACACAGACATATCTACAGTCTTAAACACAGACACATACACTTAGATATAGAGATAGAGGCCCTTCTTTACATAGTAATACACACAAATGCGCAACCTTATGGTCAGAGGAGATTCCAAACACAGTAATACATAGAGATACACAGACATAGAGATTGACACACCTGTAGACAAAAATACATGGATTGAAAACTATGGTCTACATCGCACAACAACAAAATGGCTCAAAAACTACTTATCCCACAGGAAACAATTCACCATAGCAAATAAAAATAAGTCACAAATAAATAAAAAAACACATGGAGTACCCCAAAGATCCACATTAGGTCCACTATTATTTCTAATATATAAATTATATAACTTAATCTATTCCAAACTGTAAAATTAAGCCATACGCTGATGATGCTGTTATATACACAAGCCACCCTACCATAGAAATAGCACATGATACATTGCAAGCAGATATCAATTAACTTGAAGAATGGTATAAACAAATAAATAAAAAATCTGGATATACCACCAATAAAATTAAATAACATAAATATGGAACTGGTAAAAATCTTTAAATACTTAGGATTCATCTTGGATAAAAATCTGACTTGAAAATCATCTAAACAATACAATCAATAGAGCAAGCATGAAAACATACATGCAAATAAGGAAATATCTAGCGAGTAAACAATCTATTATGATATAGAAAGCAAAAGTACTAGAACATGGTGATATATTTATCCAAAATAGCCCCAAGTATCTCCTAGATAAAATCCAAACAATTAAAAACCATGCTCTAAAAGTCT
Source organism: Alentia gelatinosa (assembly GCA_950022655.1). Taxonomy (NCBI): domain Eukaryota; kingdom Metazoa; phylum Annelida; class Polychaeta; order Phyllodocida; family Polynoidae; genus Alentia; species Alentia gelatinosa. Next base: position 31,384,371 of record OX465583.1, read on the forward strand.
GACTAAAATTGCCTATGAGAACAAGCACAAACAAGATACATAAGGAATACAATTTAAATACCCTTATAGAAAGAAGGCAAGCACACACCCTCAACCATGCATACAAACGAAGTAAAGAAATATCATATGTTGAGGATAGAGAAAGAAAAACCAGGATGGGAGATGCAGTTATTTTGAAATCACATAATTCAAACCTAGAATTATTTAGACGGAGTGTCTGGTATAAAACAGCAAAAGAGTGGAACAGTTTGAGCCCAAACACTTGAACTATACCAAGTTATGAACATTTTAGACAATACACAAAGGAAAACCTAACTGCCCTTAGACTACTCTACTAATAGGGTATATTATATGCTTTTTCCCAACTCTACTTTTACCAACAGGCCTTAAAATATATATACTGAAAAATTACATGCACATTGTAAATATCATGCAAAGTTTTGTTCTCCTTTTTTTCTATTATATCATTTTGATCTTCTGAAAAACCAAATGTATCAAATGTACTTACCGTTGACTTACCTGTACCATTGCTTAAAATCTATTTTCTGGAAGCACCAAATCTATTACACCTGGCCCTGGAACCTACCGATAATAGGATTGTTCCAAATCCTAGTAGATAACTCCAGTATAAATAAAACTTGGGGGAAAAAAGCATACTTACCTGTGAACCGCAGCCGTGCTTCTGTGTTTTCTGCTTGTCTGTCGTCCTCATCTGATATATTCGATGTTACCCTGGTTGCTGATATGTCCTGAAATACCACCAATTAACAAACCAACTAATTAATTTGATTTATTTTAGCAGATGAAATCTGATGCAGAGTCTCCAGTGAAGCGAAGGAAGATCCGGTCTGCACAGGCTCCATCCACGCCAAATCGAGTAGAGCTCCAGGCCCCATCTGACCGGAAGGAATCAGAATCATCACCAGTTAACAAACCAACTGAACCAGATGTATCCCTTACTGCCTCAAATGACAAGCCAGAATCTCTAACATATCAGAATGTAATTTCCGTCAATGAAAATGGAGTCATATTTTGTACGATTTGCTGGCAAGTTTTCTCTTCGAAGAGAAATGGATGGAGGCACGTCAAGTTCAAGCACTTCAAAGAAGGATACTCCTGCCCTACCTGCCAGAAGCTCTTCCGAACGAACATGGAGCTCGGGGATCACATCATTGGGGAGCATTCCGGAGACAGCACCCCTTACACTTGCGATGAGTGCAACAAGGGCTTCAAATCACGACATACTTTACGCGAACATTGTATTAGCACGCATATGGGTGGGCGATTCAGGTGTCATCTGTGTGACGAAGGGTTTAGCTCCTCCAAGAAGTGTCGCGAGCATCTGACCACGAAGCATCCTCACTGCGAAGAGTGCGGAATGTCTGTTGTCACACTGGACGGCCATGTGTGCTCAGGTCCTATGGAGTCCTTCATGAATCTGCCCACAGACTCAAGTGGTGCAGGGCCAGGGAGCTTCATGGGTCCTGCTGGTGTGAACAGGATAAGGCTGAACAAGAAAGCCCTCGGCGAGCTGGCTAAGTCTGTGGCGGAGCATGTGGTGAGCGGTAACCAAGAAGAACAGCTGATTAGTGTGCAGAACAAGGAATCTGATGGAGAGTGTGATCAAAGAAAGAGATTAAATGAGGAGAATAACCAGCATGAGAGTGATGACAGTGACTATGGTGAAATAAGGCAAAGATATGCAAAGCCAACATTATCCACGTCGTACCAATCCTTGACAGGGAATCGCAGTCCGAAGCATCTGAACGAAGAAGACGAAAGAATGCAAACCCCGAGCCCCTCCCCGAGTGACCTGTCAGACTGTGCGGTGATGTACATCTGTGAAACGTGTGACGCAGACTTCAATACTCAGGAGGAATACCACGCACACATCATTCAGCATCCCTGGTGCTCCCGCTGTGGTGAACGGGTGCCTAATCTGCTCCGCCACCGGCCGCACTGCCATAGCTCCCGTGACTCTACCATGCCACCCCTAGCACCCCGGGCCCAGTGGAGCACGGGCCGGGAAGAGACTCATGGCAACATTACTTACATAAGTATTGACGACTGAATCCATTGCTGTATTTCACAGGAAAAGGAACTAAGGATTCCATATTATTACCCACCGAATACGGAGTCTCCACTCTAAACGGCCACCTGACGGACATTATAGGAACTAATTTATACAAACGCACGGCGCTAGGGTCTAATTTCTAATTATATACAAGATTCTTTCCTAATAATTACTCGAAAGGCGAGTAATAAATACATTACCATGATTTCGATCTATGTGGCCGTATTCTCCTTGTAGTTGACACTACGTAATACTCCTCGCTATCGCTCGGAATTATTCTACGCGTCAAATACGCGGAGAATACGGCCACTCAGATCGAAATCATGGTAATATTGTGTATTTATTTCCAAATACTAAACTGAAAGACGGATACTTTGAGTTTTTTTATTTAGAGTATTGCTGTTTCTCCTATGAGCATGTACTTCTGAGTAGTAACTGGAGGAATTATAGTACAATGCATTGAAAAGTCTGACTATATCAGTGAGATTTATTTCTAGAAATTTCAGAAAAATGTGTTGCTTTAAACAACTGGATATTTTATCTTGGACACGTGCCCCCTGTATGGGATGTTTGATACTCGACAGTAAGCCGTAGTGGTTTCATACCTGCTAGTTGCATGGCACAGCGCGTTAAGTTGGGTATAGAAACCCACTGTTACAAGCAGGCCCCGACTGAGATTCGTTTTTATAACGTTTATTACTCCCCCAAGAACTGGCAAGTTTCAAACTGTGAGGCAGTCTGGAAAGGACATTAACATGTCACTAGACATTAAACTGTATAAAAAGGTAGGCTGTATATATGTTTCCGTGTCGCATGCAATAAACACGGGGACTGGTGGAGTTGTGGGAGTCAGGTGGATCCCATGAGTTTTGAAGTCTCTCCAAGACGTGCCGAATTCGGCATTGTGGTGAAGGTGTTGTCATATAAATGGCCGGCTCCTGCCATCTTTATAATAGGACAAAGATCTCTCCAGTACGTTTATTTCCTATGATAATTTTGAGGGAATATAAGAGGTAGCAACAATATAGGTTGTTATCCAGCACTCATGTTTTCTTGTTCAAATAGGCCTAATATAGGCCTAATATATTACACAGAGATAGCAGTTTTCAACTTTTCTATGAGAAATTATAGTTTTCATTACTAGTGTATACATTTCTTTCTTGTGTAAAACAAAGACTATAATTTGAGGCTCAATCATGCCAAGAAAACAGTGGTTTGAATCTCCCCATACACCCTAGCCTCATTCCATGACCAACATTGATGTGTTGTCCATTTTTTCTCAGTTTCTCTGAAGCAGTAAACTCTTCTACATGGAAAATACTTACACTATTTTCCTGCTCCCAACTGACATCCATGAATATATGTGAATACTGGTGGCTCTTGTATATTATAGGGTAATGAAAGCTATATCATAAAAAAGTTTCTTCTGAAGTCTTATTTAGACTGAGGGACTTAGGGTAAACAAATAAGAGGCTCCCACAGGCTCCAGTAGAACAGACCCATGTGTATCAGAAATACCCAAAGAATGGGTTCACAATAGCTGGTGGGACAAATCAATAAAATTGGTAAAAATCTTTTCATGGTATATGTGTGCTCTTTGACCTGAAAGGACCTATCGACGTCATACACCCGAAAAAGTCAATAAAAGTGCTTGAACTTGACACCAAATCAATAAAGGTACACTCATGTCACGGTATTTATTCTGCGTCGGGGGCAAGATGGTCGCGTCCAAAGCATAATAGCTTTGTGCCCTTTAGGCAAGGAAGGTATAAGGGACAAATAGTTTTTCCCTAAGAAATCTTATAGATTAATTCGTGCTGCATATTAAATTAGTTTAAGTAAGCATTTGTTTGGAAATAATAACTAAGGGAAAAACATTCTGAAATTACAATATAGAAATATTGCATCATTTCCAACCAAGTCTTATTTTCGTCCTGTTCTGTCTACCATGACTGCTTTGACATATGGCAGATATCACAATGGGGCTTTTGCTACTTTTTTTTTTTTGCTAACAAAACAGCCCATTTTGACTTCTACTATGAGTACAATAAAAGTGAAGGTATCCAAATGATATCCTCTAGCAGTGATTCTACCAATACAAGCTGCAGCAGCAGCATCAGCAGCTCTTCAAACATCAGCAGCTCGACATCCAAAACTAACAACATAACTGAACCCAAGAAAGTAAACACAACCAAACCAGCACCAGAGGATATTAAAATAGTAGACGACACTCCGACGACCAAGAAAGACTCGGTAAAACTATCCGAGAAACCAAGGAAAGACTACCGACTAATTAAAATCACCCTGTGTACTAAACCCACCTACCCAGCACGCTCACAACCAGACTTGCATGAGAGAAGAGTGGCACGCCCGGTTAACAGATCCCAGTACCCAAGACACCACAACAACCACATCCCATCCTCAGAAGTCTTAATCGACCTCTACCACGTTATAAGAAAAATTAACCAGAACATTGGTATCCATCTTGAACGAAGTCTGATAAAGGAAGGAATCCTGTACAAGGATCACGATAAATCATATTAATATGACGGTTTTTATATATACTCAGAAAGAAACCAGACTGAAATTGTTACGTTCACAAATGTTACTTGTTAACCCATTCAACGATTACAAAATTATAACTAATGTACTAGCTGTATAACACATCATAATCAAATATAGCATCAAGAATCACCAGAATTCAACCAAAACATGAGGCATAGCTAATTCACCATCTATCTGATTAACATGCTCATTTATTATTTCGGTTTGACCTGTAGGTCAAGAACCGAAATAGATTAGGGGAGACGGAGGAACGGTTTTTGCGGCTTACATTATAATACATTACAGTAATATATTCTGAATAATTAGACCCTCGAAACCCTCGATACCGGGTCCGCACCGGGCGACAGTAGTGTATTTTTATATATTGTGTAGGCACCTGTTGCGGTTCAATGAATACCTACTAGCGGATGGGACTTGCTCTGGTCAGATGTGGTCCCCACCTGGCAACAGTAGTGTATTTTTATATATTGCAACAGGCTTCCACCTCCCTCCCTCCCTCCCTCCCTCGTAGGTATTCATTGAACCGCAACGGGCGCCTGCCATATGTGGGATGCGTTCGATCCGTATATTTATGTTACGTTGAGCCTCTGACTATGTTTTGTTGGCTGGTGACCTATTTGACCTGATTCTATCGAACGCGTCTGGTATCGGCACCCGTTGCGGTTCAATGAATACCTACTAGCGGGAGGGGCCCCACAGGTCAGATATGGTCGGCACCTGGGGACAGTAGTGTATTTTTATATATTGCTATTTTTGTTCAAACCGAAAGTATGGCAATGCCATATCAACTATTAATCCTTGTGTACTTAATGAAAACCAATGATGAAATGCACACGATCTGGTAGTCTTCGCCAGCCATGGTTCCACTGACATAGCCAAATACACCTTGCAAGAGTCGATATCGCATGCCAGCAAATGGTGTATTAGTAATGGTATGACCTTGAATAGCAGTAAAACAAAAACAGTCTGGTATACATCGGTGAGAAACAGAGCTTATATGCCTGAGCTCAACCTTGACTGCGGAGGGAGTAGGCTGAACGAGGTGGGCAAATGCAAATATCTTGGTATGACCATAGACTCAGACGTAGGGTTTAGACCCCATATTAAAGAGATTACTAGGAGTGCTCATAGTAGATGTTTCAAATTACACAAAATCAGACAGTGCCTTAGCATTGAAACGGCTAGGCGGATCTATCTGACCACCATCAGACCTATCATCGAATATTGTAGTTTCGTACTGGACGGCGCGGCAATAGGCCTTTTTCCGTAGGCCGGTGTCGCACCTTATCTGCCTAGATACCCCACGGCTGAAGCCAAACATTCACCTGGCAACGTATTCTTTACCATTGGATCACTGAGTGTATGAGCGTAATACGTTCATAATACCCTTGTACATTATTTCCAGAGACCTAATAATGATTGCATCGCATTCTATGGTATCCCAGCTCAAATTTGGTGTCTCATACATGCATATTGCCTCAATAATACTTTAGATATAGCATAGATAACTTAGGATCACCGAGATTGAATACACATTAATACATTGGCATGCCTAGCTATAATATGCTTATCTTTTTCCAAGTTAAAACCAAGATAATTATCAACTTTGAAGTTTAGACAGCCCAGACTACAGTTACTACAATACCTTAGTTTGTTCCAGAAATTTAATCTGCCAAAAAGCAACACTCCTGCAATCACACCCACCGTTCACACTCTAGGTGTGATTGCTATGTGTCTCTATATACATGCCGCCAGACTTGCGGTGTTTGTCCGAGCGGCCGCGTATCTAGGCAGTGGGCCGTAAGGTGGCGTTGAACAGCAACACCTGTATTAGAGATCTTTCTCGACTACAGCTGGTTCAGAATAGGTGTCTTCGTGTCGTGCAGGGATTCAGAGTACCACTGCAATCTCTTGAAAGACTACATGCCAAAACTGCTGTGGACTACTTGGACAGCAGACGAAATCAGCAACTACTATCTATTATGTACAAGTTGAGCAAGAACGAAGAAAACCTTGACCCGCAGCGATCATCTGATAAAATTCAGGCAACATAGAGCAAAAACTACCAAGTACCAACGATCGCCCATGAGCAGAGGAATAAAACTATGGTCTGACCTAGACTCAAACACGCAAAAAGCAGGCGATAAGCGCAGCTTCAAAAAGGTGATGAGAGAAAAGTTCTCCAAGTATGAAAACAACTAAAAATGGACACTGATGGTTGTGTATATCGTATGCTGTATGGTTGTATGTATGTTGTGAGTATAACCTATACTGAACGTTGGATGAAACTATAAAATTAACGAACAAACAAACTGTATATTGAGGTATATCGTCTCTTCCTGACAATTCATCATCTCATCCCATCCCCTCTCTCAAATCTTAATCACTCCACTCTTATATTCCCTTATGTATTATTATAAGCAGACCACTTAGAGGCTGGCCTATTCTCTTGTGTGTATTTATTTACTACTGCAGAATGTAACTCGCCGTGTACCAGATGCCTGTATTGATTTTTGAAGAACTGCTCCAGTGGTAGAACTGGTTGATTAAAAAAAAAAAATCTCTACTTGACAAAGGCGACTTTAACGCCGAAACGTACCTTCCTGCATCAAATAAAGCCAATCAACAAAACCAAGTTTGGGAAGTTGTTGAGTTCTACTTGCCTATCCTACTGTGAATATCCAAATGATTGTAAAATAAATCTCTACTTGACTGGGTTTTAATCTCGATTCCATTTGGAATTCTATGGAATCCTCACTCATATTATAGAAGTCACACATTTTGCCTAGCTTTAAAACATGTTTATTCATCTGACTGACCATTTTCTGATTGCATAATAAGGCCACTTATATTTTGTTATAAATGTTAGGAAAACACACTATTTTTTTTTTTTTTTTTTTTTTTTTGAAAACTGTCTTTATTGATTTCGGCTTTTCAGCCGTTCTTCCAATACAATAATTGACTGAACAGGAACCGTATGGTATATACAATGAATGATAACAATGGTGAATATGTGTCATAAATTACAATATATAAGCCCATATTTAATATTTCTCATGCTATCAGTAATTGACTAAAAAAACTCTTATGCAACTTTATTTTTACAGGTACCGGGTACCTAGATATAGTGGCCCCCATATGGACATGTAGGTGACTCAGTATGTGGTTCTACCACGCATAAACCATGACCATGACCTATTCAGTGAGAAGAAAGGGAAGTCACATTGATGGGTAGTCAGAAGGATGATCAGTCAAATGAATGGGCAGTCAGGAGGATAGTCAGGTAGATGAACGGCCAGTCAGGTGGATTGGCGGTAAGATGGATAGTCAATCGGCTTTCTTCCACAAACCAGCAGTGTCATACCTTATCTGTTTGGCCATGCCATGCCTGAAGCCAAACAAACCCCTGGCAACATATTCTTTAGAGTCGGATCAATGAGTGTATGCGCGTAATACGTTCATAATACCCGTGCACATTATTTCCAGAGAAATATCAGCGATTGCATCTTATTCTATGGTATTCCAGCTCCAATTTGATGTGTCATACATGCATTTCACCTTAATGATACTGTAGATATACCTCAGATAACACAGGGACACCGAAACTAGATACACTAATACATTGGCAGGCCTGGCTATAATATGCTCATCTTATTCCAAGTTAAAACCAAGATAATTATTACACTTTAGGTGTGATTGCTGTGTTTCCCTATACGCAGGTGGCCGGACTCGGACGTGTTTTTCCGAGCGACAGCCTAACTAACCAATGCACCGTTGTTTAAGAACATCAATCTAAGGTGGCGTTGAACAGCGACACTTGGGCCCTGTTTTTCAGTCACGACAAGATCGGCCAACGATACCCTAATGGGGTACTTCCACCGACGCGATGAACACATCGCGACCTATCTTGCCAAGGCTTGTGGTGTCGCATAGTGTCGGGATATGCCTTATCTTCCTTGTCGCGACCCGTCGCGTGCGATGCCATGTTATTATTTGGCGTTCCACCGCCGCGGCTACTCCCGTTCGATACTACCAGGCCTATGCTGGGTGCCTCTGTTGTATATGCTGGTACCAACCAGGTACAGGCGAAGTTGCCACGCATGCGTATGACCTACTTCCGTTTCGCACCAAAAATTGAGTGTAAACAACGGTTGGCGAGCAAGGCAACATGGACACATCATATTTCGGAGAGATGTCTCTGCGACTTTTCCTGCTGTTGGCTATTAGTGACGAGGATGACCAAATTATTTTCGACAACCCAGACAGACGCCACCGACATCAGTATTGGATGGCACCGCATCTAAGCAGACGAGTGGACATGAGCCAGAGGAACACTCTGGCGAAGTTGGAGGTGGATTTCCTTCGTGTGAGTGGCCATGTTTACATTTTATTTTCTTTGGTCGTATGTGTATATCCTTAACGATATCAGTTGTGTGTGTGTCCAACATGTGACTAAAGGTGCATCATTTTTGGATGTAGTTATGTAGTTTAGTTACCTTCTAAAATTCATGTTACTCCCTGCAATGGTGTTCCAAAATGGCGCCTTAACTTCGCAGCACAACTTCGCAGGCACAACTTCGTGCCAAGAGAAATCGTGTCAAATATTATGTGCGTTTTTTCTTCCTTTTGTTAAATTTGCAGCCTTTTGTGTGACGGAGTAGGTTTCAGATTACACACATGTATGTATTTATCATGTGGCATAATTCTAATTAGCATCGTGTCTTAATTTCGCGCCCATTTTTATATTATTTGCGCCAATTTTTATATTTTTCTTCAACCCTTCGTCTGTATTTATTTCACTAGATACTATGTACCAGGACGTATTGTACCATGCCACACATAAACTAGATTCCTTATGACTAAATTTTTTATATATTTTTCGTCTATTTCCAGGTATTTTGTTTTTTAATATGTTTATTTATGTTGCTCATTTTGTATTGCAGCTGGGAGAGGTGGAGGAGTTTCGTCGCACGCTGCGGATGCCCCCACATCTGTACGCAGAGCTACTGGAGAAGCTGCGATCAGCTCTGTTCAGAATGTATACAACCTACCGGCGATCCATCACCTCGGAGGAACGGCTTTCACTGACCATGCGGTATCTGGCATTGGGTGAGCGATTTCATTGTGTAGGGTAATAAATAAATTTAACTTACAAGTCACAAATACTTATATTAGAGATTAAAATATTTAGGAGTGCAATTCAAATTTCTCAATAAATTGAACTGCCTGCTTCTTTCTGCATGTCCGACTAATTAATTCTATCGTGTGGCTATTATATTGATAATTTATTATGAATAAATATGGAGATTACCCGATTTGTTTTGTTTCTGTATCTTATAACCATTGCAGTTTACCTCTTCAGTGTGTTTTACAGGGAACTCAGTTGTAACGCTGCACCACGCCTACCTGGTTGGCCGAAGCACAGTGCTGCCTCTAGTCCGTGACACATGCAAGGTGATAGTCGAAACTCTGAAGGGGGAATATCTACGTGTACATGCTATTACTAGACCATTTACATGTTTTTTTGTTTCCTGTTTTCTCAAGATACCTACCAATATGAACAAAATTTTAGGGGGGGGGTCCTCAATATCCCCCCCTCCCCCACAACCCACCTTCCGTTTCATTTTGAATTTTGTATTTTGCGCGATAATCGTCTAGTAATGTTTTCTCACAACCACCGTGGTTCTGTTAATTGTTAATTTACTTAGGCTTAATTTTGAATTTGCCATGAGATTTATAGGATAAGAACTCTTACCAAAATATTTGTATGATATTCTCCTTTCACTGTAGTGTGGAAAGAAAAATACCTTCCCTAACAAGTCAGGAGTCACACCTAAAGAGCATCTAAATATTTCATTTCTTTCTTGCGATAATCGTCTGTGGCACTTCTTATTGCAGTAAAAGATGTTATTCCTTCACACTACCAATTTAACACTTGTCGCATGTTCTTTGGTTTCAGACGCCTACCAAACGATCAGAGTGGGAGTCTATTGCTATGGATTTCCTGGATCGGTGGAACATGCCTAACGTGCTAGGGTCCGTTGATGGCAAGCATATCCGCATGCGCTGTCCGCACAAGTCCGGTTCACTCTACTTCAACTACAAAAACTTCAACTCAATAGTGCTCTTGGCTGTGGTTGGACCGGACTACAAATTTCTCTACGTGGACGTGGGCGCAGAAGGACGTGCTTCGGACTCCGGACTCTGGCGGTCCTATCCATTTTACCGCGACGTGACCGCGAAGGAGAACCCCCTGCACATCCCTGATCCTCGACCACTGTATGCCGGTTCCTCACTAGTCCCTTCGTGGGTGATGACGCCTTCGCGCTGGGAGAGCATCTCATGAAGCCGTTCCTTCCCGCCAATTTAACAGCCGAAAAGCGCGTCTACAACTATCGCCTGTCGCGCTGTCGCCGTGTTGTCGAGAATGCCTTCGGTATATTGGCCACACGCTTCAGGATATTTCGGAGGGAACAGGACATGGAGCCCCCCAGCATGGAAGTCTTCACCATGGCATGTATTGTCCTGCACATTCTTCTTCGCGAGAAAGCTGCAGGCGATTACATGCCAGCAAAGTATGCTGACTGGGAAGGAGTCGATGGAGAGCAACACCAAGGGGCATGGCATCAGGAAGATCCGCTCCATGGCCTTGCACGAGGACCCACAAAGCGTAATCACACAAACTACATCAAGGGCATGCGGCTAGCTCTCAAATCCTGGTGCCTGTCTCCGATGGGGGAACTGCCATGGCAGTACAACTTTTTATCAAATTGACTGTACTCTTTTCATTGTGGAATTGTGACAATCGTGTGTATATCATAATAATGACGATTATGTACCTTTAAACCCTACCGAAACCCACCAGGCAAGGCTTCCAAATTTTTCAAAATTCACCATGGTTAGTTCTGTTTAAGTGCATTATAGATAGATTAAAGCAGGACAAAAACTATAGTGTACAAATTAAAAAAACAAACAATTTATTCAAAATACTCGTTGGCAAGGGCCGCCACTCTGCCCATGAATAATCTTCGACGTGGCCCCCGCATATGTCGCATGGTGGCCCTCATGTACACCAGCCACGCCTCCTCGCCCTAACCCCAGTCCTGCAAAAAAGCAAAGCATACCCGATGTCGTGTCAGTTTTATAGCCCAGATAATAAGAATTCACCTACTAGTCATTTATTAATACATTTGGCCAAATGCAACATCGCAAATCGTGTGCAAAAGTTTATTGAGAATCGTTTATAGAGTTATTACTCACGTCCACTTCTGGAGGCGGCTGCTGCTTATTAATACATTTGGTCAAATGCAACATCGCATGAAACGTTATGCCCCGGACTCGTGTTTAAATTCAGTTTAGCGTTGCCCAATCCCTGAAATGAAAACTATGCAAATCGTGTGCAAAAGTTTATTGAGAATCGTTTATAGAGTTATTACTGACGTCCACTTCTGGAGGCGGCTGCTGCGGCGGCTCTTCGGGCTGCTGCGGCGGCTCTTCGGGCTGCTGCGGCGGCTCTTCGGGCTGCTGCGGCGGCTCTTCGGGCTGCTGCGGCGGCTCTTCGGGCTGCTGCGGCGGCTCTTCGGGCTGCTGCGGCGGCTCTTCGGGCTGCTGCGGCGGCTCTTCGGGCTGCTGCGGCGGCTCTTCGGGCTGCTGCGGCGGCTCTTCGGGCTGCTGCGGCGGCTCTTCGGGCTGCTGCGACGGCTCTTCGGGCTGCTGCGGCGGCTCTTCGGGCTGCTGCGGCGGCTCTTCGGGCTGCTGCGGCGGCTCTTCGGGCTGCTGCGGCGGCTCTTCGGGCTGCTGCGGCGGCTCTTCGGGCTGCTGCGGCGGCTCTTCGGGCTGCTGCGGCGGCTCTTCGGGCTGCTGCGGCGGCTCTTCGGGCTGCTGCGGCGGCTCTTCGGGCTGCTGCGGCGGCTCTTCGGGCTGCTGCGGCGGCCCTTCGGGCTGCCGCCGCGGCTCTTCCAGTTCACACGGAATTCCCTGTTAGAAACCAAAAGAGTAATTTCATGTAAACTCATCGATTTACCCTCTTCTGGCTCAAACTCGGGCAATCTTATACTTTTTTTACCATTCATGAATAATCGTTTATGTTTCCTGCGATTTCAAAGAATTATTCTACTACATTTTCCCCTGACAGGAAGAGGGAAACGTAATTATTGTTTGTCCTGCATTTAACGTCAGGTCCAGAGGATTTAAATTAATTAAGCCATTTTCACGAATTCTTCTAATTAGAGCAAATGAATACATACCCTTTTGGGCCTGCCAATGGCAGCCTGACCGGAGGGGGTGTGCCCTCCTGTTGATGTTCCCATGAAGACGGGATGGAGCGACTGCAAGTTAAATGTTAAGCGATTACTTAAAATGTATTTCCAATTTTTCTGGGGCATGGATCGTGATTGCGTTCTATTCATGCCCTAAAAAAATTTGGGCGTTGCCCAATCCCTGAAAAAAAGTCGTACTTTGGACCATACGCCTCGTTCCTACACACAATTACTTAAAATGTACATTATTACTAGGGTTGTCCTGTGTCCGTGTAGGGCTTCCGTGCCAGGCTGATGCTGGTATTCAGTACCAGCATATTTAATCCATATCAATTTAATATGTATTTCAATTCAATATGTATTTCAATTCCAATTTCTTATCACTTGTTTGATGCGGAAATCCATATCTTGTCGGTTTAAATCATACAGTCGCAAATTTAAAGTTTTTATACCGGTTTATGAATTTAGGCAGTTTTGGGGCATTCATGGACCTACCGATTTGGGTTTCTTTGGCTTGGCCTCCCGGATGTACGGGGCCAGGAAGGCGCATCGCCGCAGGTGTGCCTCCTGTTTTTCCGACGTCGGTCCCTGCCGTCGCCACCTCTGGAACGACGTCCTCATCGACGTCAGTCTCTTCTTGACTGCTATCCCTAGAATGACGTGAAACAGAGTTGCCTGCTTATACCACATATTACGAACAATGCATTGCTGTTTTGGTCCGCATCGCTTAATACCTTACCTTCAGGTAGGTGGTCCTCAGCGAAGTGATACGGGTTTTCACCGTTATTTCTGGAAAGAAAAAAAAAATCGTCACAATTAACATATTGTACATGCTTCAGAACAAACATGTCATCCACACAGCATAATAATCTATAGTGCGAAAAATTTATACACGATATGCACTGCCGAGTTGTAATATATATCCCATGATTGTACAATATACTTTCTGCCATTCTTTAACAAAAAATATGATGGTGGGAGGAGGAAGGAAGCGGATTATACAGTTTTGACAAGCCCATGATGGAATCAGCATTGTTTTTGCTATCCAAAAACAACACACAACGGCGCCACGGGGTCTACCACCTATGGCAGTGGCTACACAAAGTCTGGGGCTATATGCACACAGGAACATTAATTTTCGAGCGAAGTGTATTTGTTCATAACAATCTTTCCTATAACATGACAAAAAAACTATAGAACATGTCATGAGTAACTGGGTAACGCTCGCCGGATAACCTAGCTTTTCCCACCATTCCCACGAAACCATTCCCACCAAACGCCATGACGGCGAAGCTAAATACACACATTTTGAGGAGCACGCAATTATTTGTACAAGAGTATAGACGGTTAACCACGATCTGGGTACAATTACATAGACATACAATGGGGTCACAAGTGAGAAATAATTAAAAAACTCACCGTCGAGGCCCAATTCCATCCGTCGAATGGCACTCTTCCTGGCCTGGGGATCACGGTAAAGTGGTTGCCCCAGGTCGTACAGGTATCGATGGGCCTCATAAAGGCGACAAAGATCAGGCTCCTTCAACCTGAGGTATTCCTCCATGGCGGGCTCGTCGGTGTTTGGTGCCGTGGGGACCGGCCGGCCCGACAGCTGGGACGGCGGCACGATGTCCTCGTCGCGGGACGACTGCACGATGTCCTCGTCATCTTGGTCCTCTTGGTCGCCGTCCTCTTCTTCCTCCTGGTCCTCAGTGTTCTGGTTGTTGGGGGGAAGGATCCTTGCTTCCACTACAGGGAGGGACGAGCGAAGCAGAGACTGTCCTGGCCCGCTGGGGATCGCAGATACATTGATCTCCACCTGCTACAGCCCAGCCAGCACAGCAGAATTTGAAGAATTTGTTTGGGCAGATTCTTCTTCTTGATTCTGCAAAGCTGCAAACAGATCCATTATCTGGTCTGCGTTGCTGAGATCGGCGATGCGAACTTCGCGGGTCTCTACACGATCTTCGGCAGTGGAGGTTTTCTTGGTTGCTCGTTTGGGCGGCATCGTGGAAAATGAGAGCGTGGAGTCGAGTCGAGTCGAGTTAGTGCTGCAGCATGAGGGGCTACAATAGGTGAGCACCCATCACCAAAAAAGACTAAAATACACCATATACCATTGGAAAGCTATAGGTCTGGAGAATACGGTTCTGGTGGGTGTAAAAATTTATTTTGTGAACAAACTTGTCAAGGTCAGGTCAAAGGTCAAAGGTCACAACAGAAATAAATCCCCAAAAAACTTCCATTAACTGCTGATATATCAAGAAATATTTGACTTAGCCTTCTAATATTTTAGGACCATGTACACATCATATGGCACAATGGTCACACAAAATATGGTTGACCTTGGTAAAGGTCAAGGTCACATTTTTTTTGTCAGACTGGCGAAAAGTGGAGGGGTTGAACCAAGCACCAAGTTCTTTGTATGCACTCTTAAACTCCTATCTAAAAATGTTCTATCTAAAAATGTTCCAGAGTGAATTCTAAAATGTAACCATATCTTTGACTTTTGACCTTGCTTTACATAATGTTCAGACATCTTGAAAATTGTTTCATGAAGGAAAAAATGGAGATTAGTGTTTGAGCAATATGATAAAACTCATTAACAGTGTCAGTGAAAAATCCAATCTTTTCTCTCCTGGAGGAGAGGGGTGGATTTTGCCACCTTATGTCATGTAGGCCCCCTAGTGGGATCTAGTTTAACTAATTAGGCTAAATGTGAAACTAAAACTAACAAATACTGTTGAACACATTATTTTTGTGATAATTCTCACAATTCTTACTTGATAAATCATAAAATATTTTTTCTGAATTTATTGGCCAAAGAGGGGTCAGTTTTGACTAAATTTAATCCGAGTACTAAACTAATCTAAAGGCTGAATGCTGGCTTGGTTACAAAGACACACAGACAGACAGACACAAGGAGTCTTATAAATGAAGACATCCACCTGCTGTTGAGCAGTAAACAAGCATTTCTAGATGTAAGTATCAACAATTTTTAACATTTTCCCCTATCATTAAGTTTCAGAAATGTGATTTCTGTCATTCTACAGTCTAAATAATGTTGTGCTTAATGAAAATTTAGGTTTATATACAGCATGGAAATTTCAGTTTACATATGTTTACTTTCCATGTCTCAGCTCTTGGGACATGAATTGGATTATAAGAAGCAATACCTCCCAATACAAAATTTGGTTCTCCTTGGAAGTACTGAGGATAGGTTACTCCCCCCACCCCCCCCCCCACACTGAAAAACCCTCCACCCCTAAAATATTAAGTTTCCCCCCCCCCCCCCCATGGAAATATTAAGAAAAGATTGCCCACTCCCCCCACACCCCTATGGGCCCCCAAGGGAAAAAAAAGTTGGCCCTCCATGAAAATACTGACAATAATTTCCCCACACTCCAACTACCACCACAACCAAAGAAGGTGACCCTGCTTGGAAATACTAAAAAAAAAAGTACACACCCCCTCCCCCCCCCCCCTGGAAAACTTAAGTTTCCCAATGGAAAGAGAAGAATGTGCCCCTTCCCCCCAAAAGGTTGGCCCTGTTTGGAAATACTGAAAAAAGCCCACCCCCCTCCCCTAAACTACCTAAAAATATGTTTGGTTCCCTATGGAAATGAACAAGTTGACTCCCCTACAATAATCCCCAAAATAACTGTACCTCCCTTTGGATAAACTGAAATAAAGTCCCCCACCCCACAAAATCCACACTTCCCCCTCCACTAAAAAGGTGGATCTCTCAAAGTTCCTCCCCCCCCCCCCCTCCAACTAAAAAAGATTGGCCATCTACTGACAATGACATCTTCCACCAGAAAATTAGCAGTTAGCCCTGCCTGAAAATATTTAAAAAGGCCACCTCCCCCAAAAAACTTTCCCTTCCCTTTGAAAGTTCCCCCTGAAGGACACCCCCCCCCCCTCCCCCCCCAAAAAAAAAGAAACAGTACTTCATTAAAACCAAGTATTTTTGCTATGGTAAGGTATAGGTGAAAATCAGGATCATGCAAATTCGTTTGTTGTAACCAAAAGTAGTTGTAAAGAAGTTTGTTGTAACCAAGTTTTACTGTATAGTCATTAGATAAAAACTTTATTTTTCAGAAGTCTCTGTGAAATACATCCACAATGAGAGAGCCTCTGTTCACCATAACCCCAGCAAAACGGTTGCGGAAGAGCAGGTTTGATGGCAAAAGTTGTATCTTTTGTTCAGAAAGATTCACCCTTAGAAATCCTGCCAAAAGCCCAGAATTGGATTCATTGAAGTCCCTGTTTAAAGCATGTCAAGATAGAGGTGATGACATTGGGATTGAGATCCTGTGCCGTAAGGAAGAAATATGTACTGGAGAAGTAATTCCCAAATACCACAAGACATGCAGGTCCACATATGTCAGTAGTCACAACATTCAGCATGGAAAGAAAACAGCAAGTGCCACTAGTGGTTGTCATCCTGGTAGTAAGTGTAGCTCGAGAAGTAGTGGTGGTGAGGTGGTGGCAGGTAAAGACTGCAGGGCAAATGAGAGAAATTCCACACAAAGAAGTTGGTCAATGGTGACTACTTTGGCAAAAAAACTCTGTGGATGAAAGCATCTATGAGAAGGTTTTGTCAGCTGCCGCACAACGAAGAGATGTGCAAATTCTCATGAGGCTACGTGGAGTAACAAATGGTGATTTAGTGGCAGCAGATGCACGGTATCACCAGATGAAGAATTGCCTTGCACATTATATTGATCCACAGAACATCAACAGAGGCAGTCTATACAATCAAAAGAAGAATCAAAGATTCAGTTCATATTGCAACTCTTAATTGATGAACTCACCACTGCCATAGTAATAGAGAAAAATGTGTTTCTGCTTTCGACACTCAAGAAAAGACTCCTAGAGTTGGCAAGAGAAAATGATATAAATCTTGACACCTATAGAACCCATTTGCTAAAAGCTCAGCTCTCAGAAATGTGGCCAGACCTCGTATTCTATGAACAGAGTGTAAAATCATATCTAGTATGCCACAAGGATATTTCAGCCACTCAAATCATGAGCAAGATAGGTGAAATAACAAACATGCTCCACAAAAGCTCATCAGAAAGTGAATACATTGAAACTGCAGATGACGATGAAAGGTTGTCAGAGGAAGCAATAGTTCATAAAGCAGTGGGGATATTGAGAACAAGAACCAAAAGCTTTGTGAAGAAAACTGAAGGAGAATACCTTTCTGTTTCAGAGATTACTCCAGAAAGTGGACTTAAGTTCATAGATCCTTTACTGTATAGCATGGTTTGCTGGATGTCTGATAACAGACTTTACTATATACCTACAGTATACTGCCGTAACTAACGTGATTACTACACGCTGCTCCCTATGATGTACTGCACAGATGTTCATTTCACGGTCGTAACGGATATGATTACGACGTCAATATTTTAAAATGGCTGACGTTTATCGGTTCGACATCGGTAACGTTAACGTTAGAGTACATAAAGAAGACTTATTGAAATACTGTGAAATCAAAAATACATGAATGAATTACAGAAAAACTTCGAAGTACAGTAATAAAAACCTGAATAAACATGGTAAGGACCTTAAAAACAGGAGTGCAATGAGAGGGCAACCACTTTGTTTTCTTCCCGATGGTTTCTGGCCGGTTTCCGACCAGTTTCCAAGTGACAACAAATAATGCTATGCTGGTTGCTATGTGCGTTGCTATGCGATAACGTCACAGCCACATTCCACGGACGAAGCGAAAGCTAGGGTTCACATTGATCGTTCTGTTCCCAAATTCGATTCAAAATGGCTCTTACAACTTAAATAAGGTAAGAATATGAATGTTTTGGAGGTATATAGTAAAGATAAAACGTTGTACCTGTAAACGTAAAAATTTCGATCCTCAATCGGGCCCCTAGCACGTTTACAACTCGGTGTAAACACCTCGTTGTAAATGTCCCAGGTCCCGAGTTCGGATCGAAATTTTTACGTTTACAGGAACATCGTTTTATTACTTTACACGACAGCTTCTTTGCCCAAAAGTATAGACGCAAAGGCCTATAACATAGCCTGTGACTTATCAACACTCATCTCAGAAATCCACTCTCCTAAGCATTTAGGTAGACCTATCTGTCCACTTGCATCATGCATATGGGAGAAGGGAACTGGTAGAGGATATGTACACGCTGGGCTACGGTTTACAGAAGTGAGGCAATTTCTAACATCTGATGCAGTTCATGTGTTACCAAGTTCAGAGCCACTTCCATCTGGGGCACTTCTCCCTCATGAGTTGAGAAGTAAGAAAGATAGTGGAAGCTTGATTGTAGGAGCAGCCGACAACTGGGACCACAATGAGCAGACAGTTGATGGAAATAGAACAACCCATGCTATGACAAGCCTCTTTGTAACCATAGATGATGAGATTGATTCAGATGTTGAGCAGCTCGCAAGGATTAAGAGAAGTTCCAGCCGTGTCTTCAATATTCAGAACCTACCAGGTAAAGTTGATTAGATAATAACATGATTTAAGTTAAAGGAACAAAGAATGATATTATAATGTACATTAGCAGATAGGCTTTTTGCGATGTTAACATTCATTGACACTACTCACAAAATCAACATTATGCAGCTGGGTTAAAGTACATGCTTTTCATGTTTTTAGGTGGTAATCTCTCCAATGTTGTTGACTACGAGAAGCCCACAAAACGTGCTGAACCAGCTATCATGCCCCCTCCAACCTTGGATGAACTGAAACCAGATTTAACAAGACCTGTTATAGTAAGAGCACAACAGAGAGAACTAGCCTATCAAATCGACCGCTATGTCACAGAGACAACAGATGGCTTTCCTCCCTGGGCTCCTTTTCATGTATCTATTGCCAACAAGAATATCCCTATTGCAAAAGGTGGTATATAACCCAATCCTGATGGCACCTCCTACAGACTACAGTACCATCTACACTACATTGCTTCGCAACAAGGACATAGCAAATGCAATAGGACAAGAGTACCTACCATTGTACTTTGACATAGGACTGCTTCCCAAGGCCCTAGATATAGCATGGGCAAGACCAGAGGAGTTATCTGGAGTGACACCAATGGAAGGTGGAATGCACCTCCTTTTTGCAGTTTGTTGTTTGTTTGTTTGTTTGGGTAGTTTAACGTCCAATTTGTTCAATTAGACTTACTTTGGTTTTCTTTACTCAAATTTGCATATCCTGTTGGAATAACAAGCTATGCTGCCTGGTTAATCCAGGCATCTTACTTTTCTCAATCATATCTTATCGAAAATCTTACATTCCCTGAGGAAGTCAAGAATTTCTTTCTTGCCAGTGTTATGGAAAACACTGCGCATTGTTGTCCCATTCTGCAGGAATTTCTTCCTGCTCCCTTTGGTGGCCTGACAATGTAGCATGAGATGTTTTACACTCAGCGGAGTGTTGCATGTCTGGCACACAGGTGCTACTTCACCTCTTAGGAGGTGCCCATGTGTCAGTTTGGTGTGACCGGTCCGCAGACGGGTCAGTTTCACCTGTTCAGTTCGTGTCAGGTTGTCTTTCCTAAAGTTTTGGCTAGTAGCCACTACAATTTCTCGTAGTTTGTTGTCTCTGGTGCAGTTCCAGAGTTTCTGCCAAGCTTTGTGAATGTGCTCCTTGGCCATTGGTTTCAGGTCGGTGTGTGGAACTGTGTGGGCTCCAACTTCTCTGCTCAATCCATTTTTGGCTGCTTGGTCTGCAGCTTCATTTCCTTCAATTCCGATATGACTTGGCAGCCAACACATGGCCACCTCTTTGCCATGTTCTCTCTTTAGTTCTGTGTATGACAGTTTGATGTCTCTGATGACAGCATTCTTGGGATCATGCTGTCCAATGGATTGTAGACAAGATTTAGAGTCTGAGAAGACTATAAATTTCTTGTGTTGTGACATTTTCATCCAAGTCAAGGCATGCAATATAGCATTGGCCTCAGCTGTGAAAATGCTGCTCTTGCCATGGAGGGCTTTCTTCAGGTCGCCGTATGGTGTATGGACTCCATAACTGACACGGTTACCCTCTTTTGAGCCATCAGTATATACCGGTACATGGTCTCTGAAACGTTTCCTCATGGTCTCATAGTCCCTGAGAAAGACAGTTTCAGGGGTGTCACCTTTCTTGTTTTTTGCCAGGTCAAAGAGGATTGAGGGCGTTTCCTGATCCCATGGAGGGGTTTCAGGTGGCCTCTCACCTCTAATTCTCTTCATTGGGATGCCTGCTTCTTGGTACTGAGCTCGTGCTCTGACCGGGAATGGTCTTATGGCATTTGGGTTGTCTTTAAACAGTTGGTGATTCTCTTTGAAAATCAAGTTGTAGGCTGGGTTTCTTGGGTTGGCCCTAACTCTCATAGAGTATTGTAGAGACAGTCCCTCCCGTCGCAGATGAATTGGGGGGATTCCTGCTTCTACATACAGGCTTTGGGCAGGTGTTGTTCTAAATGCTCCTAGGCACAGTCGTAGACCTTGGTTCTGGACAGGTTTTAACCTGTCCAGGTAAGATTTTGCTGCTAACTCATACACAACTGATCCGTAGTCCAGTCGTGATTGGATGTACATCTTGTACAGAGTCAGCAGTGTTTCACAGTTAGTTCCCCAGTCAGGGTGACTGAGGACCTTCAGAAGGTTCATGGCTTTCTGACACTTTCTCCTAAGGTACTCGACATGTGGTTTGAAAGACAGTATTCTGTCAAACACCAGTCCGAGGAATTTGACTTCCTCTTGGACTGTCAGTTCCTTATTCTGGAGACTGAGGGAAGGTTTGTCCATGCATCCTCGTCTACAACAGAAGTGAACTGCACATGAAGCCGTTTTTGTCACTCCAAACATGAAGTTTGTCTAGAGTTTGCTGCAGTATTCTTTCGACTGTGTGCATGTATCTGCCCTTATAACAGATGACAAAGTCATCTACATAGAGGCAGCAGTTGATATCCTTCTTTAGTTGTTTTGCTATGTCGTTGATCTTAATACCAAACAGGGTGACAGAGAGGACACAGCCCTGGGGTACACCCATTTCCTGGTCAACTCTTGCTGGGATAGGTACCATATACGATACTGCTGGCCTCAGTGATCTCCTTTGCAACTCTGGTGTGTATGCTGCTGGAACTGTACAGAATATCTTCAGAGGTAAAGACTTTGATCGTGGGCTTCATACTTTGAAGATTCTACATGAAGTTCTCTATTCTGAAAGGCTCAGAAAATTCAAAGACTGGTGTCCAGAAGAATATTGAGGCTCCAGATTATGATGCAATTCAGCATATAACGACAGAAATCCAAGAAAGATGCAAAAAACAAAACCATGAACAAGATTCAGAACTACTAGATCTTATTCAATCATTGTGCAATCGTGTAGAAGATGAAATGAGTGGTAAGCTGAAGGTTTTCAGAGAGGAAGGTCGAAATGCCTCTGCAACATTTCATTTTTGGGATGACTACTTACAGAAATTGTCTCTTCCACTGATGATGATGATTTCATCTACACATGATGGAAATTGGGATGTATATCAGACAACCAAGGAGCAACTCTTGCCACTTCTATTTGCCTCAGGTAGGAACACATATGCCAAGTACATGACTATGCAAATGTTGCTAGAGAAGCGCCTTCCAATTGAGGTTCAAGAATCATTTATCTCAAAAAGTCAGTTTGTGGCAAAACTATCACAAGGGTACTTTAATGCAACTTGGATTGACTATGTCCTTGAGGCAACTGAGAACAAGGAATTGAAGGGCACAGGAGGAATTATTGGACTGACTCTCCGAGGCTCTACCCTCGCTAGGTGGTTTCTATCCAGACCAATCACTGACCACTACTCCAGTATCTTCTACAACACAGTGTGCAAACCCAAGAAGGACAAACTCAAGCTTCCACATCACAGTCTAAGCCCCTCAGAAATCAGACGCTGGGATGAGAGTGTGGGGAACATGACTGACATGTTTGAGAGTGGGACATTCATCAGCCCATTTGACATTGAAAAGCTACCAGCAGGTTTAGCAAACTTTGCAACAGGTGCAGTGGCAACACCAGCCATTGAGGAAAGTTTGTTGAGTGCAATTGACAGAGGTGACAAAATGGTGTCTCAATTCACCTCAGACAGGCTGATACCTGACAAAAATGGACTACCACTAAAGAGCTTCCATGCCCCACTCAGGTGATCAGCCACAAGAACTATGGCAGATATGAGAAGATTTATCAAAGCAAAGAAAGAACAGGTATCAATTGAGGGAGAAGTCATGTATCTACGTCTCCTTGCTATAAACAATGTGAAACAAGTTCCTTTGGAACGGGTGTTATCTTTCGAGAACTCGCCTGTGCCCATGAGTATGTTTCACACTGATGGCACAATGGTAAAAACACAAAAGGGTGTATTCAGGAATAAACTGGAGGGAATGCTCACCACCCCATTGCCTGAAAATGTGACTGACATTGACAGCATTGTCCTTGATGGCAATGCAATGATCAGGACATTGCCTGTTCACAATAGCAACCTAACCAAAACTTACTACTCTGTCATGGCACAGTAATTCCTTGACTAATTAGTCATGCTGAGCAACAGTGTGTGTGGTTCTTGCTTGAAACAGATCCATATAGTCTTTGACAGATACCTTGAGGACAGCATCAAAGCAAGCACCCGAGAAGACCGAGCAAATAGGGGAAAGGGACATATCCAGGTCGTAACACCTGATGCCCCTATTCCGAAAGACTGGCAGCTATTCCTTCACCGTTCAGAAAACAAAACTGCCCTGGTGAGATTATATACAAAGCATATGCTCCAGAATGCAGGGGACAAGCTAGGTCCAGGTCAAGTACTATATACCAGTGGAGGGGATGCAATGAGAGCACACAAGGTTACAGCAACAGGTCACACAGAATGTCACAAATTGGTGTCAAACCAAGAGGAGGCAGACGGAAGGCTGGTTCTACATGCAATACACGCATCACAGTCTGGCAGCAAACGCATAGTTGTGAGCAGCCTTGATACTGATGTGCTGATACTACTACTGCACCACTATGACATCTCTGCCAATCAGGGCCCTGTTTTTCAGTGACGACAATCGTTGATAATGACATCGTCCAGGTTTGTGTGTCCTATAGACGTGACATAATCGGCGATGGGCGACATATCGCCGGTGTAGGACACGTAGGGCGGTGTGAGGTGTGCTATAGTCACAACAAATGTAAGGTCACGTGGGCAAATTTGTCTCCCAAACTGTCGTAGCCCTGAGACATCTATGGACATGTCGTACTGAATGCGGAAATTCGCTTCCCGTATGAATTAAGCCATGAAACTTTAACACGAGTAAGGGAGACATATGACTAATAATCGTACCAAATATGAAGAAGATCGGCCCATTAGATTCGCCAAAATCGGCATTTGAATTTTGTCGTAGCAAATGCTGCACAAGTGGCCAGTGTACTCTCACGCCTCAGCTAATTTATGCGGCGACCTTGACCCTCTGCAGCTGTCACGTGACAAACATAGCCACTCTCCCCCCAGAACTTTCGCGACGCTAGCACTGACTGCAGGAAGTAGAGCGCAGAATCTCTGCTGGGTGAGTGAAACAGCTGGTTCTCAGGTCCAGGGTAGTACAGGGATCGGAATCAAGATTTCACTCATTTTCTGTAAGAATTAAGCCATGAATCTTTTATACGAGTAAGGGATACCCATAACCTATAATCGTACCAAATATGAAGAAGATCGGCCCATTAGATCCGCCAATATAACCAAAACGGTTCTCTGGTTCCTTGATAGAACCTAAGACAATTCTTTACTTGTCGTGACGGCCGACGTTTATTGCGGCGATCGTCTGTGGCGCACTACGATCGTGTCTATAGAACACCCGCCATCTTTTG
Source organism: Alentia gelatinosa (assembly GCA_950022655.1). NCBI lineage: Eukaryota > Metazoa > Annelida > Polychaeta > Phyllodocida > Polynoidae > Alentia > Alentia gelatinosa. Next base: position 31,409,125 of record OX465583.1, read on the forward strand.
TCTTCCAAAGTGTCGTACATTCCCTGTACGATCTTAGGGAATCGTTAATAACGATTGTCGTGACTGAAAAACAGGGTCCAGCTGTACTATCTGACTGGTGATCAGGAGAAACACACATCGAGGAAGAGATTCATTCCAGTCAATACATTGTACGGCCTTCTGACACCAAGCCAAATGTTTGTTTGTTTGTGGTTTAACGTCCCAGGGGACCCTGAGGGTATATAGGGACTATCAATGATTTAACTTTTCACTTTCATAGACTTATTTCAGTCAATTCTTTTCAATGTTTCAAATACTTTATATAAAATCAAAGAGATTTGTCTCTTTCAAAAACATGATGATATCTTTCTTTGGAATAGTTTCAAACAACATTTTCATGTTGTTACTGTTTTTCAAATGCTTTCTTCTATTCTCTTGTACCCTTTTACAGTTCAGCAGGATATGCTCGACAGTGATGGGTACATTGCATGCTTGGCATATTGGGGGATTTTCCCCTTTTAGGAGATATTCGTGTGTAAGTTTGGAGTGACCTATTTTCAGACGGGTCAACTTCACCTGTTCACTACGACTTAATCCCCCACAGTTTCTCTTCCCATTCACAGTTGAGTGAATGGTATGTAGTTTGTTTCTTATTTGCTTGTTCCAGTCAGATTGCCATTTATTCATTGTCATTTCTCTTATTGGAGCTGTCATATCCGTGTGTGGAATTTTCACTGTACCGGGATGCAACTTCAGAGCTTTCTTTGCTGCTCTGTCTGCCTCTTCATTTCCATCAATTCCTATGTGGCTTGGTAGCCAGCATAGAACTATGTCTTTCCTTCTTTTCTTCAAAATGGAAATCCTCTCTCGAACTTCTCTTACCAAAGGGTTTGTCGGAGAGTATTGGAGGATACTTTGAAGACATGACTTTGAGTCAGAATATATGATGAATTTACGATGGTGTGAGACACCTGCCCAGTATAGGGCTTTCAGTATTGCACTGGTCTCTGCAGTGAAAATACTGGCCTGGCCAGGTAATGCAGCAGTCAGATTACCATATGGTGTATGGACAGCAAAGCCCACTTTTTGTCCTTCTTTCGACCCATCAGTGTATATGGGAATGTACTCTTTGTGGTCCTTCTCTATCTTTTCCAGTTCAGTTTTGAACTGGAAAGTGCTAGTTTCACCTTTTTTGTTCTTACTTAGATCAAGAATAATCTCAGGTTTTTCCTCCAGCCAGGGAGATGCACTTGATGGAGTTAGCTCCCTCAGATCATTGAGAGGGAGGTTTGTTTTCTCCAAGAGACTTCTGATAGAAGTAGCATATGGTGAGGCTACTCTTGGTTTGTTCTCAAATAGTCTCTGGTTATTCTTTTTGAATATTGTCTCATGTGTTGGGTTTCTCGAGTTTACCTTTGTCTTGATTGCATACTGTAGAGATAATGTCTCTCTACGGAGCTCAAGTGGTGGTATCAGAGCTTCTATTTCCAAACTCTTTTGGGGAGAGGTGCGGAATGCACCAAGACAAAGTCTAAGGCCTTGGTTCTGGATTGGTTTTAGTCTGTTCAGATAGCTTTTGCTGGCTGAGCCATACACTATGGATCCATAGTCTAATCTTGATTGAATGTAGGCTTTGTAGAGAGTGATCAAGATCTCTCTATCGGCCCCCCACCTTGTATGGCAGAGGACCTTCAGTAAATTCAGGGCTTTTTGACATTTTCTCCTCACATATTCTATGTGAGGTTTGAAAGATAGTTTGTCGTCAAAAATCATTCCCAGAAATTTCACCTCAGTTTTTACAGATATTTTGCTGTCGTGTAAGAGGAGGTTTGCTTCATGCTCACATCCCCTCTTTCTGCAGAAATGGACACACATGGTTTTGGTTTGGGAGAATCTGAAACCATTTTCAGTGGTCCATGTTTCCAAGTGATGTAGTGCTGTCTGTAGTTTTCTTTCCACTGTTGTCACGCTTTTAGATCTGTAGCACATGACAAAGTCATCAACGTACAGGCTGGCATTGACTTCAGAGGGCAGATTCTTGGTGATCTCATTTATCTTTATGCCAAACAGAGTAACAGAAAGTACGCAGCCTTGAGGCACTCCCATTTCCTGGTCAACCCGATCAGAGGATGTTGTACCTACACGTACAGTTAAAACCCTGTTGGCAAGGAAGTTTGAGATGAACTTAGTCATTCTTCCACGCAGACCTAGTCTATGTATGTCTTGCAGAATACCATACTTCCACGTGGTATCGTAAGCTTTCTCTAGGTCAAAGAATATGCCAATCACATGTTCATTTCTGGCAAATCCTTCTCTGATGAAATTCTCCAAGTTAACAAGATTGTCACATGTGCTTCTGTTTTTCCGGAAACCTGCTTGAACAGGGTTCAAGTGGTTACCAGACTCCAGAAACCAGGTCAGCCGATTGTTTACCATTCTCTCCATGGTCTTGGCAATGCAACTTGTCATGGCTATGGGTCTATAGCTTGATGGAAGGCTATGATCCTTTCCTGGTTTCGGTATAGGGATTACAGTTGCCTCCAACCATGATTTTGGGTACAGGCCTTGAAGCCACAGTTTGTTTAAGATACTCAACAATAGGTCTAGCTGCTCCCCTGGTAGGTGTTTTAACATTTGATAATGAATATCATCTGGCCCAGGGGAGGAATCCTTTGCGTTATTGAGGGCATGACTCAGTTCCTCAAATGAAAAGGGTAGGTTGTAGTCCTCTTCATTGTTGGAGGTGAAGTTAAGTTGAGTCTGCTCTTTTGCTTCTTTGTGTCGTAGAAAGCCAGCCTCACAGTTTTCACTGGACGAGGTCCTGTGAAATTGGGTGGCAAGAGCATTGGCGATCTCTGTTTTAGTTGTTTTGATGTTTCCATGCATTTTCAGATGGTGTACTGGTGGGTTTCCTGATTTTCCATTCATTTTTCTCATAAAGTTCCAGACTTTTTTCATGGGTGTGGTTTTAGTAATGGAACTAACATACCCTTGAAAAGAATCCCTTTTGGAGGTTTTATAAATTCTCCTTGTTTGGGCATTGGTCTGGAGATAAGCAGTAATGCTTTCTGTGGTGATGTTTTTGCTCAGTCTCTTTCTTGCTCTATTTCTTTCCCTTTTGGCTCTCTGGCAGTCTTCATTGTACCATGGTTTGGATTTCTTGGAAGGGGTACGAGAGGACTTTGGAAGGCATTTCCCAGATATCTCTAACAGGGTATCTGTAAAATACCTCATTGGGTCGTCCTCCATGTCTACTACCTCCCAGGAGAGAAATCGCTCATTGCAGAGCCTTCCGAACCCTTCCCAGTCTGCCTTGGAGAGATTCCAGGAGGGATGTTTTTCATTATTGGTGTTTAGTTTGTCTGTCTCTAACATTATAGGGAAGTGATCACTTCCACAGAGATCAGTATATACTCTCCATTTAAAGTCTGCAAACAGGGTCGGATGGCATAGTGACAGGTCAATAGAGCTGTATGTACCTGTTGCAGGGTGGAGATATGTTGATGTTTTCGTGTTAAATAAGCACAGTGAGTGTTTATCTAGGAATTTTTCCATCAGTCTACCTCTTTCATCAATCCTGTTTGAGCCCCATATGGTATTATGGGCATTAAAGTCACCCATAATGATAATTGGGGTAGGGAGTTGGGTGATGAGGTTTTTCAGACTTTTATATTTTACCCTTGGTCCAGGAGGTAGATATATGGAACAAAGCGTGAGAGGGCTGTTAACTGTCAGTTTAACAGCCACAGCTTGGAGTTCCGTTTCCAAATGTACCTCAGACTGGGGGTATTTGTTATGTGCCATGACTGCCACTCCTCCAATAGGGTTCTGTGGGTCTGGCACCTTGATATATGTTTTATATCCTTTCAGAGAGATGTTTTTCTTTTCTTTACATTTGATCTCTTGGAGGCAGAGTGCAACAGGGGAATGGTCAGAACAGATGAGTTCTATTTCTTCCCTGTTGGCTCTGAAACCCCGGCAATTCCATTGGATGATGGTCTCCATCATTTCTTGACTGGTGTCTTTTGTTTGGTCAACACCACCATAGATGTTGTTTTGGTAGGTGGTGATCCAAACCTCTTTGCAATCTCATCATTTTTCTTTCTGATGTTTTCCCTGTTGATTTTGGGCATTGGCTTTTTTGCAGCCTGTGGTGGTGATGTTGCTTTCTTGGCATATTCACCATCCAGATGTTGCCCATTTGGTGGTGACCCTGATGGTTTTGGGTCTTGTTCCTTGGAACCTGATGGTACTGGTTCCAAGGGTTTCCCCATAGCTATGGGAATCTTAGAGACAGAAGTCTCTGGAGCAGGCTCATGGGCTTGCCCAGTGGTGTTAGGGGCCTTTTTGTTTAGCTGAGGCCTAACAGCTTTTTTCAGACTTTTGGTCTGAAGAGCAGAGTTTGTTTTTCTCTGTGGAGCTATGGAGCTTGGTGTTCTCTTGGCTATTTCAGCATAGCTCACAGAATATGTGGGAGCAGAAGTTGCTCGCACAATTAATCTTGCTTCTTTAAAGGAAATCTTGCGTTCCATGCGGACTTTTTGAATTTCCTTTTCCTCTTTAAATCTTTTACAGTTTTTTGAGGAGGCAGGATGGGTCCCAGCACAGTTTGCACAGTGGGGATCATCCTGGCACTCCTCAGTCTTGTGAGCTCTTGAGCTACACTTTCCACATATTTCCTCATTGGAGCATTTCTTAGAAGTGTGGCCGTAACGCTGGCATCTATAGCAGCGCATAGGGTTTGGCACATATGGACTCACCTTCAGCACCTCATAGGCACATTTGATCTTTTCAGGTGGGTAAGGTGTGTCAAAGGACAAAACATATGTGTTTGTCTCAATGACCTGGCCATTCCTTTTGATCTTGATTTGTGTGACTTCCGTCACTCCATGTGTGGCCAAACCTTCTGCTATTTCAGCCTCAGGTGTGCCTTCCAGGTCTTGCCATCTTATGACTCCCTTTGAGCAGTTAAGGGATCTGTGTGGGCTGACCTTCACAGTAATCCCATTCAAAGTGGTTGTCTTCAAGAGGCTGAGGCTCTGATGTTTCTTGCCTACTTGTACCAGCAAATTACCTGCTGCCATTTTTGATATTTTTATCTCTTTGTCATCCTGGGGGTTTATTGCCTTATGGATGACAAATGGAGATACTCTTTTGAGACTCTGCTCTGATTCGATTACGAGGAATCTTGGCCAGTTGTGGTTGTTGTAAACCTTTTGGCCCTCTTTTGCTTTTTTGTTGGCATGGGAGGCAGAGGTTTCCCCTGTGCTCTCACGCCCTCTTTTACTACCAGACTGGGTCTGGTCTGTTACATTTATTGTGGCACTGCCACTCTTGGTACCCTCAGTTGTCAACTTGCCGAGCTCAGCCTGAGGTAGCACTGAGTCACGCGGGGGTTGTTTTCCCTGAAGCCCCGATCCAGCCGAATTTGGTTTATGTTGTACCATCATTTAGTTTTTTTTGGACGAAGTACCATAAGGAGGTTGTCCAACTTCCTCCTATGGGGATCATGTTTTGGTTCCCTGGATAATCCTACAGGGGGGTCGCTTTAGTTATGCTTGCGTGCAAGCATATCCAGTCTGCACCACGAGGAGGCAAGGCGACCACCAAGCCAAAGGTTAATGCTGTTACCCATATACTGTATCACTGGTTGTGACTCTATGAGCTCCTTCCATGGACATGGAAAAGGAACTGCTTAGAGGTAATTTCTAGGATTCATAATACAGCTTACTATAATCATGAAATCTTTGCTAATAGAGTAAAATAAGTAAAACAAGGTACTGTACTGGCCTGTTACAGTTCAGGTTCCAATTTTAGTGAAGGGTAGAAGTGGGTGTTAGGACTATATGCACCATAACCCTTTAAGGACGAATGATGCCTTGAGGCATCAACCGGCCCAGGCCGAATGATGCCTCAAGGCATCATTTCACTTAAACCTATAAAATCGTTTTTGACAAGGAAATAATTTATCAATTTACATAAAATCTTCAGAAAATGTAGGTATGATATCAAAAGTAATATTAGTAGGCTAAAATAAGTGAAATATTATTGATTACCAATAATATCATGTGATGGAACATCAAATTAGGACTTTATGCAAAATGTGTTCGTCCTTTAGGGATATACACAATCACTAGGACCCGTCTTTATGGTGACAGCTCTGCCACAGGTGGCCGTCATTAAAGGGTTAAAAGTGAGTCTCAAATAAGCTTAGGTCCTGTATTGCACTAAAAACAGGGAGTATAGTATCCATAAAATGGCCGAATCTAGTTGATCATAAGACACTTAGCATATCATCAATACTTTTTCAACTATCAGAATCAAAAATCAATATCTTTACCCCTAGATATTAATGCTTTATGCTTTGATGCTTATTTCCGATTGTTGATGAAAGAGGCTAAAACTTTTGATGGGATGCAACTGTTGGGAGATGGGCCCAGTCTGTCCGATTGGACAAAGTCTGCATCCAGGAAGTTTGTTGTCAGAATGTATGGCAGCCAAGAAAGAAGCTGCCACCTACAGAGGACAGTTTTGGTCTGCATCTCCAAAGAACAGCATATCAACTAATGATCTGGAAGTCAGCGCATATTGGAGTCCAGGATTTTGTTTGTTTGTTTGTTTGGGTAGTTTAACGTCCAATTTGTTCAATTAGACTTACCTTGGTTTACTTTACTCAAATTTGCATATCCTTTTTGGAGAAAAAGTTATGCTGACTGGTTAATCCAGGCATCTTACTTTTCTCAATCATATCTTATCGAAAATCTTACATTCCCTGAGGAAGTCAAGAATTTCTTTCTTCCCAGTGTTATGGAAAACACTGCGCATTGTTGGCGCATTCTTAAGGAATTTCTTCCTGTTCTCTTTGAAGGCCTGACAGCATAGCATGAGATGTTTTACACTCAGCGGAGTGTTGCATGTCTGGCACACAGGTGCTACTTCACCTCTTAGGAGATGCCCATGTGTCAGTTTGGTGTGACCGGTCCGCAGACGGGTCAGTTTCACCTGTTCAGTTCGTGTCAGGTTGTCTTTCCTAAAGTTTTGGCTAGTAGCCACTACAATTTCTCGTAGTTTGTTGTCTCTGGTGCAGTTCCAGAGTTTCTGCCAAGTTTTGTGAATGTGCTCCTTGGCCATTGGTTTCAGGTCTGTATGTGGAACCGTGTGGGCTCCAACTTGTCTGCTTAATCCACTTTTGGCTGGGAGTTGCCCCATCCGACTGAATGGGGTTGGCAGTGGAGCCAAGATTCAGGCATCCTGGTACCAACACTCATGAACCAAGGATGCAGTGCCCCTGAGCTCCTCAACAATCTGATTTGTGACTGTAGTGATAAATGCTGCGCTGCATGTGCATGTGCCAGACACAAACAACCATGGGTGCCTGCATGCGGATGTCCAGTTGACTCTGGTGCAGGTGATAATGATAACACAGACACATGCAAAAATAAATACTCTTTGCTGCCAGAAGCAATAGAATCAGATCAGGAGTAACTATTGGAGCTGAAGTCAAACTAAATTGTTGAATTTACATTGCTAACCTTTGACCTTTGTTCAGAGTGGTTATGTAATTACTAGTACCTGCTTCTAGTCCACAATAACTATTGGGAAACAGAGAATCGTGTGGTTTTTGGACTTGTCAATCTAAAACAAATACCGTGTTGTAAATTTGTTGTAAATCTCTATGGCTGACTTTTGAAAATAGAGAGACTGATCAATTAAGGGTCAGGGGATCAATGGTTTGGAAATATCTGTATTGTATACTGAGAAGCAGAAACCCATCAAGCCTGCGGATTGACATTGTTGCCCACAAAATGGTGACCTTGAGAAAGGTCATCACTAAGGCCAAAGGAACAGGACTGATATATAAAGTGATAGACCAGACTCGTTTAAACATATCATACAAACCCATACCTACCAAATAAGGTATACCCAAAAAACTTCACCTTTGACCTCTGTTCAAGGTCATCTGGAGGTCACTATTTAAATGTCTCTCTAACTAAAGTATGTTGAGGCATAGAGAAACGTCTCCTTTGATCATTTTAGAAGGCCCTACTACAGATATGTATTCTGTTACTTTGCTTCTAATTGTATAATGTCAAATAAACTCTGTCGATTCAAGAATGGATTCTACTGGTGCACTCTATGTATATCAATGTTGAACCTACGATATCTCTGAACATCATATTACTAGCTTTACAAAAGTCAGAATATCCAATACCTATGTCTCTCTGATCTTGAACATCATTTATTGGCACTGCAAACCCAAAATTGCAACTTTAGAATCATCTGGAATATGGTGTTTTCTTCAATAGAACCATTTTTGGCCGATTCAACCTTTCTAGATGTGACCTTGACCTTTACTAAGGTCAACCATATTTTGTGTAACCATTGTGCCATATGATGTGTACATGGTCCTAAAATATTAGAAGGCTAAGTCAAATATTTCTTGATATATCAGCAGTTAATGGAAGTTTTTTTGGGATTTATTTCTGTAGTGACCTTTGACCTGACCTTGACAAGTTTGTTCACAAAATAAATTGTTACACCCACCAGAACTGTATTCTCCAGACCTATAGCTTCCCAATGGTATATGGTGTATTTTAGTCTTTTTTGGTGATGGGTGTCACCAGAAATACTGCTCTGAGCTCTCCAATGCTGCAGCCAGGGATGCCAGTTGAGGTCAGGAAAAATTCCTACATGGGGACTGAGGCCAGTCTATGTGGTATCACCTAAAACGCACATGGTTTAGGGGAATTCCCATCACTCTCCTAACAGATCCTTGGGCATGGACTGGCAGTATAGGATATCTAGATATATGCTATGAGAGTGGATATATGTGTAGTTCTGCACTAAATGGGTTACTCTTCAAAGAAAATCATTTAGGAAAGATTACCACACACTATCAGTTCTATATTCAGCAGAATACCTTTACAAGTTCATTAGGCATTCCTCTGATATTTTCTTTTAGACTTTTTAATGCTTTAATAACTCTATTCTCACCTGACATATTTTAAGCCAGTCAGATTTCAGTATTTAAATTTGCCCTTATCCGTAGGAGCATTTCCCACAGGAATCCTACCATCCTACAGCTGTAGGTTGGAGCACTGGGATCCATAGGCTCTCTGACTGAGTGTGCTGGGGGTAGCGCAATTCAGAATTTTGAAAGATAACAGAACAAGTTCATCTACGATTTAGATATTAGGGAACCTGGAGTCTATAATGTTCTCAAAACATACAATTTCTTTAAATTTTCATCTCTTTGAGACTAATATGAAAATCCTACATGTAGGCAAAATCCTACAAACTGGCATCTCTGTGCAGCACTAAGTGGGCGGGTACCGTGTAGCACGTGGGTTTGTTGTTGTTTTCCTGGTTGTGGTCAGCAGCGAAGTGACCAGCTGGCCGAGGCACGTGCCAGGGGGCCTGACGGCCACGCAACTGGCAGAAAAAGCCGAGAAAAGACGAGGGAGCGTGACGGAGAACCATGGGAAATTTTTTGGCCAGTGCATGATGGGAGTTTTTTGGTTTTTTTTGTCTTTGCGTTTGCGTTGGGCGGTATACACATAGAAATGGAATCGCTACGACCTATAATTAATTACAGAACAAAACAAACATATTTCCAACTAGTATTTGCCATATCATCTGTACACCACGCCAAAAAAAGTTCAAAAATTGAACTTTCTGTCGGCAGGCGCCGCGTGCATGCATGGGCAAGCATGACCACCCAGGACTATTCACGGCAATACAGCCCCATAGCCGATACATTTCTGAGGGTAGAATCGTGTATAGCCGTGCAGCAACGCGTGCCAGTGGAAGCCCAATTAACCCCTTTCGCGAAGCGTCGGGCGACCTATATCATGATGCAATACCTAACCCGGCACTACACGGCTAGCCGAAATAGGTCGCGGCAAATAACACGAGCTGCTTAACCTAGCCGATGTCTCCTGGCCCGGCTGCACACGACAGGTCAATCCTAGCGCGATGTAGCCCGACAACCAAATCGTGAATCATCGGGCGTGTTGGTGGGAGCACCACATAAGATCGTCCAGCAAATGTATGACATTTTGGGCAACAAAAGATGGCCAGTGTGCTGTAGACTGTCTCACGAAAAATGTCGTTCAGAGCGATTGTCTTAGAAAAACCATAGAAGTATGCATGGTGTTTTTCAGTCATGACAATCATTATGAGCGTTGGTTACAGATTGGGGAATGTGCAGCAGTAGGTTGTGCAGTGTACCGATTGTCAACTAAGACATGATAGTTTAGAAAACATTTCTCACGATCAAAATACCGAAAGGATAATTATGAAATTTCGAGACTAGGTACATCAACTATATAGTAAAATTGTCCCAAAATATTTCGTAATTTCAATAAATTAACAAAAACCCATTATACCTTTATGACATGTCCAAATACGTCGTTGGTTCTGACACCTTGGATGACAAATTCACCTTCAATTCCCTATAATTGTCGTTAGCAGCAATGGATTTTGGGCGAATCATATCGTAAGTCGACTTGGTACTTTTATGGCATTTTTATGGTTTTTTCACGCTCGACCCCAAATATCCTGTCAACATAAGGCACACCGCGTCGACCTGAGGCTGTCATATATCGACATGGTCCTTTAAATGGTCGGCACACGGCTATGGCTCTGCTGTATGTCAACTTACATTCAAAACCTGACAGGCCGCCAGCAGGCTCCCCTCAACCTAAGCCCACTTACGACATTCACGATTCAGGTCCCGTTCACTTAGGATCGCCTTAAGGTAAGTTACGGAAGAACATGGTCCTTCCCCCCCCACTCTCCACGGCAGCTTCCTCACTCTGCCTGGCTTCCTCAGTGTGTTTGTGAGGGAATCCATAGCTTCTCTTAACAGAAAGCGGAAGTGCAGAGCTGAGTACTCCCGCTGCTTCATGGAATTGAGTGTCAAGGAAACCCGTTCGGGGAAGCGCCCATGGTACTCCAAATGGCTGCATCTCAGTCTCTGGCTGAGTTCCCTAAAGATTGTCACAACTGAAAAACACTTTGCCCTTCAAACAGTCTCAACTAGTGATTGTCATGCCGCCTTCATGTCCTCTCCCCAACACTGACGGCGAGAGTAAGGTGCCTTATTTCATCCTGGGTGATGATACCTTTGCCTTGAGGAGCTGACTGATGAAGCCCTATGGGAGAAGGGGCTTGACGAAGAACAATGCATCTACAACTACCGCATCTCCCATGGCAGTTTTGTTTATTTGTTTGTTTGTTTGTTTGGGTAGTTTAACGTCCAATTTGTTCAATTAGACTTACCTTGGTTTACTTTACTCAAATTTGCATATCCTGTTGGAATAACAAGCTATGCTGCCTGGTTAATCCAGGCATCTTACTTTTCTCAATCATATCTTATCGAAAATCTTACATTCCCTGAGGAAGTCAAGAATTTCTTTCTTCCCAGTGTTATGGAAAACACTGCGCAATGTTCTCACATTCTTCAGGAATTTCTTCCTGCTCCCTTTGGTGGCCTGACAATGTAGCATGAGATGTTTTACACTCAGCGGAGTGTTGCATGTCTGGCACACGGGTGCTACTTCACCTCTTAGGAGGTGCCCATGTGTCAGTTTGGTGTGACCGGTCCGCAGAAGGGTCAGTTTCACCTGTTCAGTTCGTGTCAGGTTGTCTTTCCTAAAGTTTTGGCTAGTAGCCTCTAAAATTTCTCGTAGTCTCTGGTGCAGTTCCAGAGTTTCTGCCAAGCTTTGTGAATGTGCTCCTTGGCCATTGGTTTCAGGTCTGTATGCGGAACCGTGTGGGCTCCAACTTCTCTGCTCAATCCATTTTTGGCCAGCTTCATTTCCTTCAATTCCGATATGACTTGGCAGCCAACACATGGCCACCTCTTTGCCATGTTCTCTCTTTAGTTCTGTGTATGACATTTTGATGTCTCTGATGACGGCATTCTTTGGATCATGATGTCCAATGGTTTGTAGACAAGATTTAGAGTCTGAGAAGACTATAAATTTCTTGTGTTGTGACATTTTCATCCAAGTCAAACATGCAATATAGCATTGGCCTCAGCTGTGAAAATGCTGCTCTTGCCATGGAGGGCTTTCTTCAGGTCACCATATGGTGTATGGACTCCGTAACCAACACGGTTACCCTCTTTTGAGCCATCAGTATACACCGGTACATGGTCTCTGAAACGTTTCCTCATGGTCTCGTAGTCCTTGAGAAAGACAATTTCAGGGGTGTCACCTTTCTTGTTTTTTGCCAAGTCAAAGAGGATTGAGGGTGTTTCCTGATCCCATGGAGGGGTTTCAGGTGGCCTCTCACCTCTAATTCTCTTCATTGGGATGCCTGCTTCTCGGTACAGAGCTCGTGCTCTGACAAGGAATGGTCTTATGGCATTTGGGTTGTCTTTAAACAGTTGGTGATTCTCTTTGAAAATCAAGTCGTAGGCCCGGTTTCTTGGGTTGGCCCTAACTCTCATAGAGTATTGTAGAGACAGTCCCTCCCGTCGCAGATGAATTGGGGGGCTTCCTGCTTCTACATACAGGCTTTGGGCAGGTGTTGTTCTAAATGCTCCTAGGCACAGTCGTAGACCTTGGTTCTGGACAGGTTTTAACCTGTCCAGGTAAGATTTTGCTGCTGACTCATACACAACTGATCCGTAATCCAGTCGGGATTGGATATACATCTTGTATAGAGTCAGCAGTGTTTCACAGTTAGTTCCCCAGTCAGGGTGACTGAGGACCTTCAAAAGGTTCATGGCTTTCTGACACTTTCTCCTCAGATATTCAACATGTGGTTTGAAAGACAGTATTCTGTCAAATACCAGTCCGAGGAATTTGACTTCCTCCTGGACTGTCAGTTCCTTGTTCTGGAGACTGAGGGAAGGTTTGTCCACGCATCCTCGTCTACGACAGAAGTGAACTGCACATGTCTTTGTCTCAGAGAACTTGAAGCCGTTTTTGTAACTCCAAACATGAAGTTTGTCTAGAGTCTGCTGCAGTTTTCTTTCTACTGTGTGAAAAACTGCAGCAGAATGCTTTCGGTATCCTTGCTATATGCTTCCGCTGCTTCCTTGGAACACTGGAGCAGAAACCAGAAACAGTGCGGGATATGATAGAGGCGGCTGTAGTTCTCCACAACCTCCTGCGGATCTGGAACCTGACATTGAATGTCACTGAGGTGGACCAAGAAGATGCAGATCATAATCTAGTTCCCAGCCAGTGGAGGCAAGAGGCCAATGTTGTACAACTTACCACCACAAGCAACAGAGACACTATGACAGCCAAGGAGCAGCGTGAGTACCTTGAGAGGTACTTTTACTCACTGGCAGGTAGGGTGGAGTGGCAGGAGAGGATGATATAACTTATTGTTGTCAATGTATTATCTGTACTTATATTTCTCTGGTCGTTTTGGTGGTATTGGGATTGTCCTGTATTGTCCGTGTACTGTCTCTCTTGTGGTGGATCTTTTACACTTATTATGTATATACACTGCTGTTAATTATTTTCGCAATAAACTTTGTACATATATATTCCATAGTACTGTGTTTAAGTGTTTTTCATTTCCAAGATTGAGTTCTAAGTTATTGATTCGTTTCAATACTAGTTATTTGATTCAATTCTTAGTTAATTAGTTTTGAAGTTAGAGATAAGTATTCGATTAGTGATCAATTCGTTTCGAAATTATAGATAATAATCGAGTAGTGATTAATTTCTACAGTTACTTCTATGCTTTCTATAAGGGAAAACAATGAGAGCGAACTTCAGTTTAGAAATTTATTTAAAAAAACATTGTAGCAAACATCAGCATCAGTGATTACCATCAGCATCAGTGGCAATAAATAATATAAATAACACACATGTATCACTTTGATCACAAGGTAAACAAGGCACAACCGGAATGTAAGAGATAAAAAGATTCACAGTTCATTATATACTGTTACTATCTGTTGTGAATAGTAAGCTTAATGAAAGACTCCAAGGCTCCGTCCCATTTGGATTTTGACAATACATAGTCCACCATTCATTTCTCAGCTTGGTCACTCCCTCAGCTCGTTGGGGGTGTGGCAAGAGTGGCCACGAGTGCTGTGGGGCTGGTGAGGTTGCTTTGCACACAGCTGGATCTAAATATCGATAAGAATGATGGTGGTGATCCAAGAAGCTGGGTATAGCATAGGTCTTCTGTCAATGATCACCTCTGCGTGGATGTGGACGGCTGCGGATCCGTGTTTGTTTGTTTGTGTAGTTTTACGTCTTGGTAGGCAAGTTACATCCTTTTGAGACTGACAAATTGGTTGACCTATCTGGTTCTTGAAAGGTATATTAACTCAACTTTGGTCTACTTGTAGCAGTGGGACCCTATGGCCGTTTTATAGTGCTGCCTCACTGAAGGGCTGTGCCGCAGACCACTGACACAACACTCCGCCGGTCACATTATACTGACAACGGCAAACCAGTCGCTGCAACATACTAATCGGGTCAGCAAGTTGCTCCCTGTAATTGGCTACAGGTCAAGCCGGATGACAGTTTTTGCCAACCTCCCGTACCGGACAGATTTGGCCACTAAAAGTTCTCCTTTGTTCATTTCTATAGCTTTTCGAAAATCTTTGTTTCACGAAGAAACTTCAGAATTTTTTCTTCCCAGTGTTGTTGAAAACACTGGACATGGATGTTGCACATTGAATGTACTTATCCCTGCTTTTCTTTGTTGCTTGACAGTAAAGCAGCAGGTGCTCAATCGAAAGAGGCACCTGACAACTCTGGCAGATGGGTCGTTCTTCACCCTGCATGATGTGCCCATGTGTCAGCAGTGAGTGACCTATCTGAAGACGGGTCAGTCTTGTCACTTCCCTTCTTGTCAAGCCTGCATAGTCTTGATTTTTGCCAACTGATGGTTCAATGGCATATAGTTTGTTGTCCTGGCTTGATCTCCATCGGCTCTGCCATTCATGTTTAGTGTACTCTTTGCTCAGTAATCGACCTCGGTCACACTGGGTTAGTGCAACACACCATTCCCACTGGGGAAGCCCCCCCCATCAAGCAGCCTCCGCGTAGGTTGGCCCCCCACCGAAGAGAAGTGATCGCACAACAAGTGCAGGAGACGTTGGACCAGGGCGTGATTGAGCCGGCCGCGGGTCCCTGGGCTTCCCCTGTAGTTTTGGTCCGAAAAAAGGACGGGACTGTTTGATCGCTCCATAGGCAAATTCTGGGGCTTTTAGCGAACCAAGATGGTTCGCACTCTCACGTTTTTAATTCTTTACATCCAACAATCAAACTAACCTGAATAAACGTAAAACAAATTTCCCTTGCTTCTCGTGTGCTTAGGAACATAATCCAGTGTCATTTTATGTAGTAAGCCTGAGTTTGAAAATAATGTGGGACTGGAATCCTGTCTCAGTGTGTATGGTGGCCATTTTGGGTCAGAATCTCGCCCAGCTCAGGGGGGTGACGTGAAGTCACGAGAGGTCATGAAACCTAGTTCCCTGCGATTTTCGGAAAAATGTCGGCGAAATGCATCGATAGAAAGTGTTTATCTTGTGGATCTGCTTTTAAAACCTCTAATAGACACAGCAACGCCTTGGATATTGACAGCAAAATAAGGAGAACACCCTACAATGCGCGTAACATCCTGACAGCTAGGAATCGATGTTTCACCAGGAAGAAAGCAGATGTGCCTGACTTGTACCAACTATGTCAGGGACATAAAAGCTAAACGTGACGAGCTGGATGCGACTGCAAAAGCGTTTTCTAATGCAATAGCTGGGAGTAATTCTTACATAAAACAGAACTCCCCATCTACACCAAACTCCAAGACACCAACATGGACGCCAACTAAAATTCGGCAGGGGAAGAGAATAGCCAGTTCGCCAGCTGCCCAGAAGTTGTCACCCAAGAGACTCTTCAAGACTCCTGTCTACACACCTGGAAGAACACCAAAGAGGCTAACAACCCCCAATAAAGGAACAAACAGACAGGAACCACAGAGTTCACCTAAGATCCGAGTGAGTATCTCATATTTATATTTCAAATGATTAACCATAAAATGTACACATGGTGAAAACAGTTATATTTCAATCTATCACACAGCGAATGCCCAAAATATCGAATTTAAGACAATCAATAAAACCAGCCTTATAAAAAGGCTGAGGCCCCAGCCTCTTTATTGAGAGTAAACTATGCACTAATGTACGCAAATGGAACTTGTATTATATGATCTCAATAAAGAAATATATCAACAACAACAAAAAATCATTGATAACTTTTACCAAGGTCATTTGGCATATCAAGGTACTCATGTGCAAAATTGGGAAAACTATATCCCATAAATGGCTCCAGCAGAGCACATAAAAATTGATAATGTCAATTTGTACAATGCAGGATATTTGTGTTTATTGCTCCTATTATTATTTGGGTTTAAACTTATGTTAAGACACACACCCTGACCACCTCACTTGATCTTAAGACTCATCCTCACCCAATCATATATCACCCACTGATACATTACAGAGTGAAGTGGGCGGCGTCACCAAACTACAGAAGGCCCTCATATATTTTAAGAATGGCAAGTACGTCCCTGGCATGCGACAGCTACTTCACCACTCAAAAGGATGTCGCAAAGCACTGGCCAAGGTTTTTTATTTTTTCAGCAAAATAATTATTGTTCCTATAATAACTGTTATAAATGCATCTGTCTATGTGCTACAACATGTAATATTCAATCTTATACTTTCTCCATTCAATCCTATATTCTTCTGAAGCTTTATATCTATTTCCTTTACTTTTTGATAATCACAATAATTTGTTTAATGCTTCTCATTACAATATCAAAAGGGTTACCCACAATTATTTCATTCAATGTTTTCGTAAGCATAGGTTGTGCTTAGAAGTGTCTGTGTCATATTAATAATAAGGTGACTACTTTGCCTTGCCCTAATAACTCTTTCCGTTTTATAGATGTCCATGTTTCCAATTAAATAATGTTTTTCTTTTTTTTGACTTATAGGTCCTTCCAGAGTTTGTACGTGCAGAAGTGAAAGCTGCTTCCAGGAAGGATGGACCTCTTCAAGTCCCCTGTAAGAAGTCATCCCTGGAAAGCTTCACCTGGGAGAAGGTCGTTCAGCACTTTACCCTGCTCTGCCCACTTCTACTCGGAACATTAGTTGGGGCCCTGACGACCAAGTGGTCACAGCCGACCCTCACCAAAGGCAATAGGAAGAAGATCTCCTTGAAGCCTGTGCTTGGCATGTTGGTGTCCCAGGTCTTCTTCCGGATAAATCCCAGAAAGCACCGATTCTGCCAAAACCTGAATGCAGTTATGATGTGGCTGGCTGGCTGCTCAAGAAGGGTAAATATCAAAGTTTAGTGTCATCTAATTTCATTAACTGTCATTAAGAAAATAATCACTGCAAAAATCAGATGTATATGGTTAAATCAACATGGAGAAATTTCCCAGATTTTTAAAGTAAACTGTAGAGAGAAGGTGAGGGTGGGGGAGGCATGTGGAGAGACTGAGCAAAGTAAACTCATGTTTCTGAACTTGACACCACATGTTGAGTGAATAGAATAGGCTGTAAAGTGTAGGATTCGAATTTAGAATATTATGAAAGAAACACTCTTAGTATTACTACACAGGGAAATTGACCAATGCTTGATATCAGATTATGTTCTGGTATTAAGCAGAACATTTTCTGTTGTACCAATGCCTGTGAATTGTGATCACGTATGATATCTGCATGTAATGACCACATTTGTCACTGTATGAAATTCAATAAATTAAAATCCCTACACTCGCCATTCAGTTAAATACTGGTAAATGGTGTACTTCTGTCTCCAGGTACACGTTTCTGCCTGCATGTACATGTATTTAACTCTTTCTTTCAAACGGAAAATAGTAATGCTGTGGGTTTCTATTGGTGGCTGTTGCTGTGGGTGTTAGAATATAGGTGTAGGTTGTTGTTGGGTGTTGGTGTTGGTGGCATGACAATGGCTGAAATGTGCCTGTGCCTCTGTGTACACAAAATATTTATCAATGTATTAAATTTGATGGTGTTTATTCCAGCTGTTCACCAACTTCAATCACTTGGGGTTGTGCAGTGGTATCATAACTGCAAGGCGGAATCTGGACCTAATCCGTCACGACTTTGATTCCGAGGTTAAATCCTGGAAGGAAGACATTGAAAAGTCCCTACAATGCCAAACAACAGCCCCGGCAAAGAGAAGGAATGTGAGACGGAAGCTCCTGACAAGTAGCAGTGGTCACACAGAGAGTAAACCTGGTAATTATAATTTGGTAACTAGATATATACACTTTTAATTGTTACATAGAATGTGACACGAGACTTTTTTTTTTATCATTATTAAGATTCAAAGCAGACATTCATCTCACTTAGAGACATGATCCTTAATACTATTCTTTATTGGGCCATCAATTAGATATGGTCATATACCTACATACTGTGGAAGTTTAATGTTTATTGTGCAAATAATTCCATTTTTTTCACAAGGCCTCAAGGCATCACTCAGTATGAATGGGTTAACACAGATGAACAAATTTATTACAATAACTCTGTAGATGTTCATGATGGGCACATTGAATACAGTATTATTATTAATACACTTCCTATTAATTTGCAGCTTCTTTTGCGTACACACTGACATTTGACAATGTCAATCAACAACTGGTGTCGCGCCACCAGCACTTCGGCGAAGAGAAAAACAAGGAGCTGAACATGGTCCAGGCCTATGCGGCCAAAGAACGCATTACATCGATGCATCTGGATGGGTCTGATCCACCAGCAGAAAAGATTTGGGAAGTAAGTATATGGATATTTTTCATTATCACTTTTATGGTGTTTTCATTTTGGGTTTTAATCATTGTTTATTTTCTAAAACATTTATGAAGCCCATTTGTTCTTAAGTATCTCTGTTGTTCTCCAGCATCGGTCAGTATCTTGGTTGACCTAATGCTTTGTACAACTCAGATTAGATTTAGTGATTTACTTTGGTTGTGAATTACCCAGGCAAATTTTAAGCAAAATAAAAAAAGTATCCAAAAGTATTTCTCTTACATTACTTGAGTCTATATATTTTTCTCATTTATAAGTTTATATATTCAGACTCAGATTTATATATTGATAGACAAACTGGTGGTATTCTTTTGGGAAAACAGAATTCGGTTTAATTTTGAACTTTTGTAACATTGCCTTTAACCAGCTCAACATCAACTGTATTCTCCCTAGTGAAGAGGACATGGCGCTTATGAAACTGGAGTTTCAGACCCTGATTGAGAGAATTCTGACGCAGTACTTCCCCCCCCCCCCCAGTTTTCTGCCCTAGCGACACAGTCTTCGGTAATTCAGCACCTTCCACACCGCTTCTCTCAAGAATCGAAGAAGAAATCCAAAATGGTAATATATATATTATATATATCTATGTGTGGTTAACCTATATTTACCCCACATTCCTGTCAACTTGTAAACCTAAAATCGATAATGTATATAATAAGCTACCACTAACTGGTGTATTTGAATTTGTCCTATGTCTTTGTCCTGTGAAATGTCAAATGTTGCTGTCAGTTATTTGGGGTTTTTTTTGTGTAGTGGCACTATATTGCAGTAGGTAATCAATCTAAATATAGGAAGGAAAAACATATAGAATGCTGATAATTGAAAGTACATATGACCTGTACTGAACTGTTGACTCTAAATCAGAGAAATAAAAATAAAGTCAGGCTTACAGAAATAAGAGCTTCATTATAACCATTATTACAATTGTTATTGCAGGTTCCATTGGGTGTCCTCCAAAAGGATGAAAACAGGACTGGGGATATGATAGATGCCATGCTGCATTATCAGCAGTACGTGCCCCAATACCCCGATGGAACACCAGTCACGACACTGTTTATCGGAGACGGATTGAGCTGCAAAAGGGCTACGGGAGCACAGGATGGGGTGTGGCACGAACCTTCACCGTGGCTTCGACTAGAGGGGCTTGAACCAGCTGTCCAAGAGTGGCATCTGCGAATGAACATTCTTGAGGTATGTATGTCAATATAACTAACTATGTCTGAATTAAACCAATTCTGTATTTATACCAACTTAATAATTCCTCCGAAGCCACTTTTGTCTCTGTAATTTTTATTTGATTATTATGTTATCCCAAATTCTTCGGAGTTACATGGTGGCTGATCTAATAATAGCCATCTTATTACAATAAATTTCAAGTCTAGTGCAAAAGTGCTAAGGAGCTATGTTTATGTGTTAAAATGACATAACTTACCAAGTTTACTCTCTGTGTGACTAGCTTAGTCCTATAGATCTATTGCCATCACATCATTTTCTAAAGTAAATCTGATTTTTTTCCCAGGATGTCTTTTCAGAACTGTGGTCGCCTTCCAGTTCCCGCCAGGTGGGAACGTTGTACAACCTCCGTAACCACCTGAGCATGACTAATGTCACAGGCGACGTGAAGCACACGTTTTCATATGCCACCGACTTCATGGAAGTTGTGACGTGTGCCTTCACAGTGACTGCAGCCAACTACCTCATGTCGATCTGCCCCCCTACTGGAGAACCTTCTGCAGAATATTTGATCAGGTCAGTGATGGAGATGTGCTTCCGTGACCCTGGAATAGGGAGAGTGGAATACCTCAATGATGATTCTCAGGAAGATTACCCTTTCTGTGTGTGCCGGGAGGAGATGGGTGGAATTATGATTGAATGCTGCAACAAGAACTGTCAGTCTGGCCAGTGGTTCCACCCTCGCTGCATCGACATGCTGCCAAGAGACATACCAAATGGCCAGTGGTACTGTTCTCCCTTCTGCAAAGGGAGACACCTTGGGGGTGCAGTGGCAGGCAGACGGAGGAAACAGACCAACCAGAAAAAAGCGACCACCATTCCACAGTCAAAAACAACAGACTCTAAAAACGAATACAGCCTAGCTGTGCTTTTTCGTGGCCTGTTTCTATTAGCCATGCGAGATGCAGTGCGGGAGAACGATGGTCCTCGAATGCTTGCCCACTGGAAGTTCCTTATGCCCCACTTCTACCACTGGGGACATACAAAGTACTTCATCCTGGGGACGAAATTACTTATGTCAGTCGCCAGTGCAGTGTCACCGAGACTGGCACTCCAGATGACCTGGGCACGCACTGTGAACAGTACCGGTGGCATAGGGCGAAACATCGAAGGGGACCTCCAGATGGAGCACTTCAATAGGGCCTACAAGGGTAAGTTAGCTAATTTAGGGGCTGCCCATGAAATATGTATGCATCGAGATGGGTGGGTTGAGAGGGGGTGTGGGTCAGGTTTTACAGAAATTTTTAGAATAAAGTTCCAATAGTTATCAAATATTGTTGGTTATTATGTTCATATATTTTGTGCCTGACTGACCTAAACAAATGTAACAAGCTTACTGTATTGTGGCAGACAAGTGCTCTGAAAAACTCACCCTGGTGAGATGAGGCTTATTACTTAATAAAAAAAAAAAAAAAATTTTAGTTAAAGGTTCCTACTTATTTTCCAGAGAGTGCGACTTCTGCAGGAGGTAATCTCTCCGATGTGACGATCGCGCGGCATAGCCAGATGGTTGGTGTTGGACGGGAATTGAAAGGAGTCTATGAATCTAATGTAAGTAATTTTGTGTGTTGGGTCTTGTTTTTTAAAAGGCCACAAATCAACACAGATGTTGGTTTTAAAAAATGTCTTTACATGATATCTTCTAAATATGTGTAGCGTACCACTGGTCCCTGAAAGTGTGTGATCACTTTCCGTGAACGGCAGTCGACCAATGGCTCGAGACAGTAGTTGCTACCCCGTGCTTACCGCTATATTTCCTAATATCATACTTAATTTCTTTTAGAAGCTTACAATTAACACTTTTCCTTTTTATTTGATATCTTGAGTTGTGCCCATAGAATGCTTATTCACATTTATTTTTCACATTAAAGTTAACCCAACTAATTTGATATATGTGTAGAATTAACAAACAAATATCATAACACAAAAGCTAATGAAATGTTCACTTAAAAAATTGCATGGGCAATATGGTCACTTTGAGGTGAAACAAGTTATCTCAGTCTTCACCTATGTATAAGAAATGACTGCCAACTGCCATCAACTAAAATCCCATCAGTTGCTAAGTGCTTATCATAATGGCTTTGAAATCGAAGGTAAAATCACAGCTATTTTGTGATGAGCCCTGAGCTCACATACTGTGTGACAAACAATGTAGCTCTTATGAGGTCAGTAACCCTGGTATTTATTATTTCAATCTGAATGGATATGATACTAAATGGGCATGTATTTACAGGTTACCGAATCCAACACATAGAGAGGTTCTAAGAAGGCTGTGATTTCCAAGCGTGAACGCGATGTGTCAGCTGTTGTTGATTACATAGCTGGTGAGGACATCTTCCAACCAATTCCCGGAAGAGCACATCAGGACTTCCGGAACTACAGTCTCTTCACCGGTGTCACTGATGAAAGAAAGTTTGCAGAGCGGTATTCCACTCACAGAGACAACTTTGCTAGAAGGAAAGATCTGAAGGCAAATGCTGCTGTAAATCAAGATCTGCTGTAAAACCCCTAATACACTAGCTTTCAAGGAATGCTATAGAGAAAGGAATGCTATAGAGAAACGAATGCTGTATAATAGTATTACACATAATGATGCTGGTCTCTTTTTTTTAAAGTTGTTTATTTATACAGTGAAGATGTCAGCAATGAAGCTGGTATGATTGTCCCCACAGTTTCAGGTACACCCTCACAATTACCAGAATGTGATAAAGTAGTGTGTATAATACATATGAGAATAAACTATTTACATTTTTAGTGATCCACCGGATCATAGTATAAGCTAGTCCATTTTTAAACACTTATTCTTGGATCATTTCTGATCACGCCACCTTGTCCATAGTTCGTTCCTACTATGAGATTTGTATAAAATATGAAGACATGACTGTATAACCAGTGTCATTTACATAAATGATAATTTGCTTAACCCTTTAGCATTCAAACGGCCGCACCACCTGCTGTTTATTCCGCCCAAAACTGGCCTGTGTGTGTGTGGAGCCCAACTGGATTGCCCATCTGCCCCAAAGCGGCCGCACTATACATTTGAAATCGCCGCTGCTGTATCCCATGGGATCTCGTTCATGGTGTAGGGTATCACTAGAGGCGATACAAGGTGATTATGACCTTTCCAGCTGTCTAATTTATCCACTTTTGAAAGGTAGGAGAGGAGGAAAGTCAGTTTTGCTATAAAAGGGGACACTAGGGCTATCTAGGTCAAGCACTTTATAAACTCAAGTAGTAGGTCCATATCTAGGGTATCTGAGTGCTAAAGGGTTCAAGCATTTTGTTTGACTAGTCTCTTGAAATTGTCATATTCATCTATATTTCTTTGAAGTATTAAAGACCAGACTGTGATTTTTCATTAAGTGGATATGATATT
The DNA here is from genome assembly GCA_950022655.1 of Alentia gelatinosa. Lineage (NCBI taxonomy): Eukaryota > Metazoa > Annelida > Polychaeta > Phyllodocida > Polynoidae > Alentia > Alentia gelatinosa. The sequence continues at coordinate 31,432,536 of OX465583.1, forward strand.
ACACATAATGGTGCTGGTCTCTTGGCAGTATTAAAAATGAATCTCTTGGTTGATGTGATATGTTTTATGTGATATATATTTAATATAGATTGATTGTTCTCATCTCTTTTCAGTGATAAAAGCCATACTGTTGGTCAATGTGATATATTTAATATAACTGTATGAAATAAAAATAAATACAAGTGTACTGAAGGCATTCTTTTGTTGTTACAAACATTTATGAGTTTTCAAACACAACTCCCAAATCAACATTAGCAGACTGACATTTGCATGACAAGGAACAGAAATTGCAGCACTTGCATAGGAACATTGGCAGGAAGGACTAATACAGCGTATAGGGTAGGACTCGTCTGACTATATGCTTGAGGAGTACGTCTCTATCAATGTAGCAACTGGCAATCTATGCAGACAATGTGAGAATCGGCTAGTGACTGTCGATAAGAAGATAATCTATCCCCAAGGTAAGTGGAAGTATTTGCACAATATGTAACCTGTGTCAATAAAACTTTCATATTTGATAGTGGTACGTTCCGATTCATAGACGATATGGCACAGCACGGGAGCGACTCCCCAACTATTGCATTGGCAAAACCTAGGGCTAGGCCTTAACTTTTACGTTTTGTCTTGGATTATAGATATCAATCAGGTTCAATATGTGGATGTATTATGAATGAATTAAACAAATTGTCATCACACCCACGCTGACGGTTGGCTTGGGGGGGGGGGGGGGGGGCGCCGACCATGTCAGTGGATCTGGGAAAGTTAGGAAATCATTTTGTACGAGCTTTTAATGGGGACTATCCTACTGACATTGTTTGTTTGTTTGTTTGGCTAGTTTAACGTCCAATTAGTTCAATTAGACTTACTTTGGTTTACTTTACTCAAATTTGCATATCCTTTTGGGAGAAAAAGTTATGCTGACTGGTTAATCCAGGCATCTTACTTTTTTCAATCATATCTTATCGAAAATCTTACATTCAGCGGAGTGTTACATGTCTGGCACACGGGTGCTACTTCACCTCTTAGGAGGTGCCCATGTGTCAGTTTGGTGTGACCGGTCCGCAGACGGGTCAGTTTCACCTGTTCAGTTCATGTCAGGTTGTCTTTCCTAAAGTTTTGGCTAGTAGCCACTACGATTTCTCGTAGTTGGTTGTCTCTGGTGCAGTTCCAGAGTTTCTGCCAAGCTTTGTGAATGTGCTCCTTGGCCATTGGTTTCAGGTCTGTATGCGGAACCGTGTGGGCTCCAACTTCTCTGCTCAATCCATTTTTGGCTGCTTGGTCTGCAGCTTCATTTCCTTCAATTCTGATATGACTTGGCAGCCAACACATGGCCACCTCTTTGCCATGTTCTCTCTTTAGTTCTGGTATGACATTTTGATGTCTCTGATGACGGCATTCTTTGGATCATGCTGTCAAATGGATTGTAGACAAGATTTAGAGTCTGAGAAGACTATAAATTTCTTGTGTTGTGACATTTTCATCCAAGTCAAGGCATGCAATATAGCATTGGCCTCAGCAGTGAAAATGCTGCTCTTGCCATGGAGGGCTTTCTTCAGGTCACCGTATGGTGTATGGACTCCATAACCAACACGGTTACCCTCTTTTGAGCCATCAGTATACACCGGTACATGGTCCCTGAAACGTTTCCTTATGGTCTCATAGTCCTTCAGAAAGACACTTTCAGGGGGGTCACCTTTCTTGTTTTTTGCCAGGTCAAAGAGGATCGAGGGAGTTTCCTGGTCCCATGGAGGGGTTTCAGGTGGCCTCTCACCTCTAATTCTCTTCATTGGGATGCCTGCTTCTCGGTACAGAGCTCATGCTCTGACCGGGAATGGTCTTATGGCATTTGGGTTTTCTTTAAACAGTTGGTGATTCTCTTTGAAAATCAAGTCGTAGGCCGGGTTTCTTGGGTTGGCCCTAACTCTCATAGAGTGTTGTAGAGACAGTCCCTCCCGTCGCAGATGAATTGGGGGGATTCCTGCTTCTACATACAGGCTTTGGGCAGGTGTTGTTCTAAATGCTCCTAGGCACAGTCGTAGACCTTGGTTCTGGACAGGTTTTAACCTGTCCAGGTAAGATTTTGCTGCTGACTCATACACAACTGATCCGTAATCCAGTCGGGATTAGATATACATCTTGTATAGAGTCAGCAGTGTTTCACAGTTAGTTCCCCAGTCAGGGTGACTGAGGACCTTCAAAAGGTTCATGACTTTCTGACACTTTCTTCTCAGATATTCAACATGTGGTTTGAAAGACAGTATTCTGTCAAATACCAGTCCGAGGAATTTGACTTCCTCCTGGACTGTCAGTTCCTTGTTCTGGAGACTGAGGGAAGGTTTGTCCACGCATCCTCGTCTACGACAGAAGTGAACTGCACATGTCTTTGTCTCAGAGAACTTGAAGCCGTTTTTGTCACTCCAAACATGAAGTTTGTCTAGAGTCTGCTGCAGTTTTCTTTCTACTGTGTGCATGAATCTGCCCTTGTAGCAGATGACAAATTCATCTACATAGAGGCAGCAGTTGACATCCTTCTTTAGTTGTTTCGCTATGTCGTTGATTTTAATGCCAAACAGGGTGACAGAAAGGTCACAGCCCTGGGGTACACCCATTTCCTGGTCGACTCTCTGGGAGATTGCACTTCCGAGGCGAACACTGAAGTTCCTGTTAGTCAAGAATCGTTCAATGAACCTCGTCAGTCTTCCTCTCAAACCCATTTGCTGGATGTCCCTCAGGATGCCGTGCTTCCAGGTGGTGTCATATGCCTTCTCCAGATCAAAGAAGACTGCAACCACATGTTCTTTGTTGGTAAAACCCTCACGGATCCAGCTTTCAAGACTGACTAAATGGTCAGTGGTGCTGCGTCCTTTATGGAAGCCTGACTGATAGGGAGTCAACAAGTTGTTGGACTCTAAGTACCATACCAGTCTGTTGTTCACCAGTCTTTCCATGGTCTTTGCCATACAGCTGGTCATAGCAATTGGCCTGTAGCTCAATGAAAAGCATACCTGCTTTTGTTTTAGCAATATGCTTCACATTACCGCCTGTTACATTAGCAATTGCTGTGCCTATGGCAAAAGGTGAAACTTGCCATGAAAAATAATTGCTGTCAATTGATGCTTTGCCCCTTTGTTCGGCTCCCCGATCATATTTCTTTGGCTAAGGCTATGAATGGATATTGTACACTCAACTGATCCCAATAAAGAAACTGATTTGAACAAAAATACATATGCAACAGATGTATGTATTTGTAGATAGAGATTCATAATCATGCTGTTTATAAATAACTTTACCAGTTATTCCTTTTCATAAGCATCTTAATTTTCCGCAATTTTCCTCAGTCATGACTTCAGTTGGTTAGTTGGTTAGTGTCATGCTGCCACTCTCTGAGAGAATGAAGACGCCAGCTATTGCTTCCATACTACCACGCCTGGGACTGGCCTATGGATTACTTCTGCAGACTCGACATCCTGAACTGAGCATGGTACAGCGACTTATGTCTACAGTATTGGCAGACAGTTTGGCCCCTGTTCAAGTAGGTAGACTAAAATGTTTAAATTTTGATTAAAAATAACATTTGCTGTTATTCATAAGATATCTTCCATTCAATGTTTACCTATGTTAGAGGACACAAGTACAAATATTTATTCTAAATGAAATGAGATAAAACCCATGAGGAAAATGAATCTGATTCTAGCATTGCATAAGTCAATTAGTGTTAAATTGCTACATTTTGCATAAGTGTTTGCCGTTAGTCTGTTGCATTATTACAATAGTTGTAATGAGCCATCAGCATGTTTAAAGTTAAGCAATTTAAGTCTTTAAATAAGTTTTATTGCATGTTATAAGTGTAATATAACTTAAAGTAAAAAAATTCTATTGGAATTCATATTCACAATCATACTGAATTTCTATCTATTTACAAATCTCTATCGTTAATGGTAATATCAAGTAAAGGAGAATATGATAGCATGTCATCAAAGACTGGAAGTCATAATGTATTGGTTATTGTTCTCACTCTCTAGGTGGTGTGCATTATTCCTTTAGCCATATATATATATATCCATATTCGATTATTAAATATTATATCATAAGTATATTCCCTCCATGTCTAGTGACCAATTATTTCCTTACAAAAACAAAAACATTTCATAGAGATTCATAGGTATTTTAAATAATGTCTCAAAGCAAAATCTGGTCTATGCTATGCACTGGGGACTCAAGGCATTAGCCATCATGATTAAGTTTAGCTCGACCTGTGTTATACTCTACAAAATATTTTATGACAGGAGAGTGACTATCACAATAATATACTGTAACGGTAAACGCAGAATGACAAGAACCACCAGATACAGTGTACAGGATACTATGATTTATTACACGAGCCTATGGATACAATAACACTAACGCAGTTTGTAACCCTGGCCTACATGTCTAAGAGCAGTGTTCATGACCTTGCTTCTAGGGCTGGTCCACCCAGAATAACTCAGCGTCCACCACATCGTAATTCGGTGTAACGCGGTGTGGTTCAGTGGCATTCGGTGTGGTTCGGAGGAGGATATCCTCCTCTCCTACCCTCAGTAGGGCTGTTTACAACCACACTGCGCCTCCAGGACCCACCCCATACCCGCTACAATACATAGACACAAGAAATTGACAATCGACAAAGTGTATAAATTGATCACTAGAGCCCAATAATTTTCTTTGAATGAATACTCTTGTATCTTTTAGTTTCATAGGAGAAACAATTGTGTCCCTATGGCCAATAATATGTTTACAATGTAAGTATTGTCAAGAGGTATATAATAAGGTAAGTGCTGCACATTTATATTATGCATGATATGAATATCAAATATTTAGAGACCTCAGAATGCACAATTAATAACAATCTTCATAGTAGTAGTTATTAGATTTAGTATAACTATCTATAATATGTAAATTAATGAGATTTAAATCAATGCACACATATCTACCAGTATGACAGTATGTTGCACTAGTTGTGCTACTAGCACTAATTATTCAGAAATATTTTATCAAGTTTAGAAGTTGAGATGAGACTGCTGATGACATATGTCAATATATCAAAACCCTTTCAGTATATAATCGTCAGCCATGTATATACCAGTTGCTGATAACTAATCATGTTGATAAATCATATAATAAATCAAGCATACTTTATATTGCAGCTGTACGACAGGCTCTCAAAGGTGGGCGTCTGCCTGAGTTATTGTAGCGTCTCCAAGCTCGTTGAGATTTCAACACCAAGCTTCTAGATGCCATAAGATCTGGCAAAACTATCCGGCTTGTTGATGACAAAGTAAATTTCTACTCTGGTGTCCGTGATGAGCGTAAGCTACATCACGGTAAGATGGTGCACTACTTTGGCTCTGCAATTCTCGTGAGAGACTTAGCGGTCCCAGATCTAAGTGCCGATGGGCCTCAACTGCTCAGACACCAAATGACATCGGGGGTACTTTTGCCAGATCAGAACGAGATTGACTCCCTGGTCAATGACTATGCTTTCATGGCAATGAAGGTTGCCTCAAATAAGATGCCCTTCTTCAACTTTCTTCAGAAAGATCTTCCTGCCCATCTGACAGATGAGCACTCAAAGAAATTGATGAAGAAGACCCTGGTCATACCACTTGCAGCCATCCCCAGAAATGAACAATACTATGGGGATGTTGTAGAACTCATTTTCTTATCTATGAATAATTTTGTAAAAGATGAAAAGTCCAGGGGCCCTTTTTTTTTAGTCATGACCATTTCCTATAGTGACCAGTTAGTGACCGTTTGGAGACCTTTGGGTTCCAGAGATAAGTCGTCATAACATGTGCGACCATTTAGAGGGGTAAACTGTTGTGGTCACTGTTTTTGGGGTCCAGAGTTGTGACCAGTGGGTGACCATTTAGCCCAAATAGTGGCATATTTCATTTTATACACCTCCACTGTATCAAATGAAACAATATTTGCTGCAATGAATTATCCATATCTGTTTTATCCAATTCCCAAATTTCACAATTTTCTGTTGAGTAATGTACATGTGAGACATGCTTTTGATTTTGATTGGGCCTTGGACCAACAGTGATCATAACAGCTGAACAGTGACCGGGTCTGAGGAACAGTTTTTGGTCATGATCACTGGTTTGGTTGCCCAACTGGTCATTCTTTTGTGATCACAACAAATAAAGACATCTGAAAAAAAGGCCCCAGGAAGTACAGTTCACACACAAGGCTGCTAGGTTTATTTATCAAGCCTACATGCTAATTCACATTGTCAGTCTCGCGCTTTGGCTGGCACACCCCAAGTGACCCTCCGGAGCGGCAGCGCTCTACTTTTATAGGCGAGACGTGACTTCATGTCTCGCAGTCCTCGCGAGACCTACCGGAACCCCGGTAGAACCCCGATAGACCTCCAGGGACTTCCCCACTAGAGCACTACCTCCCTGGGAGAAACTTCTACCTCCCCTGACCGCTACACCATTATAGAATAAGGCTTGGCTTAGAAAAACCACGATAAAATGTCAAAAGGAATATGGTAATAACACTATATTTTTTTTTAAAGATGTTTAATTAATCAGCATTATGCTCACCCTTTGTAAAGCTGGTCTCAACGCAGTGCCAGCTCCAATTGTAATTACTTACATTTCTGGTCATTTTATGCAATCACAGTGCAACCTCTTTACAAAACAATCTAAATTTGGGTACTGTTGAGCAGATCTGTTATCTACATATAAATTAAAGTGAATGTAAGACAATAGTATAATGCTGGAAAGTCATAGTATATTAAGGTTAGAGTCCAGTGTAACACCCAGGTAGTTATAGGAGTGTACTTTCTGTAGAAGATCATTATTTAAAAATAAGTATACCAGTTGCTATTAATGGTTAAGTGCCCAAATCAAGAGATATATACTTTAATATGTGAATTGGGTTATTTGATGGTGTTAATTGATAATAGAGAATAAATATAGCAACTTGAGAGTCCCCTGCACCTTTCCTGTATGAGTACTAATATTCTATTCAAGACATAGCTAAAGCATTAGATTCTAAATTTGGATTGCCCTCTGTTTTTCAGGCACTACGTGGATATCTTGAGGAATGCCTTTGCCCAGGCAGGGGTTCCAGTGCACCTTATTCCTAAGGTGCACATTGGCGGTGACCAGCTCACACGTGAAAGGTTTTCTGGTGCAAAACGCTTACTGATTGGGATGCAAAATCTACCAGAGGGTTTCGGTATCCTGAGCCCAATCTCATCAGAATTCTTCCACATGGGAATGAACTTCCAAGTGCCCTTTAAACGACTGTGGATAGATGAAAGTTCCAGAGAGATCGGGACGCTGAAAGCTGCACAAGCTCGGCTGCAACTGAAGGATGTCAAGCCTATTGTGAAAGACGCTTATGCTGCTGACAAGGAATTCTTCACCTTATTCGTCGATTCACACATAGTTGAGCTGGTGTGCACCCATTTTAAGATGGAAGATGTGAATGGTGGCCCCACTGTCGACACTCCCACTGCAGAACCAAGCTATGCTTGGGCACAGAGTTCACAAAGCTCATTTGGAAGAATGTTGGAACCTTCACACATCAGCATGGAGGTAAATAACTCGTATTCTGTCCTACTTGCTATTTGCAGCCAATTCATTTCTACTCTAGTCAAGAGGATTGCAGTCTTTGGCACAATGCACAGAAAAGTAGTTTGTAGATACTGAATTAGGGGAAACCTGTCTGTATTTCATCTATGAAAAGGAGCAATTGAGAGACATTTACTGATACTTTAAGCAGTAACCCAGGGTTTTTTAATGGCTCTGGTTGCTTACTGTGTATGAAATATCTTTGTAACATGAGAAGCATGCATGTTTGACATTAAATCATTTCACATACACATTACACTATCCTTACAACTATTGATAGTTTAGTTTACATTCAACTTCTAGCAACATGGAATTTCAAATATCAAATCAAGGGGTTGACACTCAATATGGGATCACTACAGACCATGTAGGGGGAAGAGTACCTAGAAACAGAAAACCTTCCCAACAGCGCACTACACAAGGTCAATCTATTTATTCATTATTTATTTATTCATTAAGTCTCAAAGAACAAATTAATCTCAGAAGTTTAACTCTAGTGTGGAAATACCAATTTATGTAAAAATATTACTAATATTTCTAGAATGTTGCAATTCAATTTAAAGATTGTTAAATGCCAAACATTTATCTATCCTATTTGTGGGTGGCTGTGAAGCAACAGTATACTTGTAAATGGGACAGAGTAATTGGAATATAATGAATCATATATCAAGCAATTATTCTACTATAAAAAAGGCTATTTTGTGTTACTATTAAAGGGACTATTGAACACAGGTGCTATGCTATCCATTGTCGGATGGATATCTAGAAATAAGGGCAGTGTAGCAGTTCACCTGGCCTATCTGCTGGAACACACCCCTTAAACTGATTTTATTAATGGAAATATAATCCATTATAATTTTATTTACCTAACCTTTCCTTTAATCTCTTAAATTTTTCTACAGACCATTACATTGTAAACAAACAGTTACCAGACAGAAGGATGCTACATGTTGTCAGTTTCCACAGAGCAAATGCACCACAACCGGTTGACCCCCTTTCTACAGATCACGTGCAACACTACGCATTACAAGTATTTGAACATGGGGTTGGTGTGTAATAACTTCTGTGATTCCAATAGTACCAAATAGGGCCAGGATGCTGCATACTTTAAAAATGATGGTATTCCTCCTGAAAGCTAATAATGACCTGTCAACCTATGTCAATGAGATTCTTTGCTTCTTGGTGCACCAACTGGCCTTGCTGTTGGAGCATGATGCACATGTCATGTTCTATTCCTAGTTTGTCAATACAAAGGGAAGACCAATATTTATATCCCATGTGATCTTCAAATTGAATACATTGTTAAGGTGTACAAGAAACACATGAAAAGCCTATTCCTTGTTTGTCAATACAAAGGGAAAGATTGTTACTAAAATCCCATGTGATCTTCAAATCTAGTACATTGTTAGGGTGTACAACTAATCCATAAAATGCATGTACAGCAACGAGGCAGAAGGAAACATCCAAAAGAGAACTGGAGCTTTAGCTTTGATGAACGATATCATTATACTATGACTCAGAGACAAAGCACCACAACCAGTTGACCCCCTTTCTACAGATCAGGGGCAACACTACACATCACAAGTATTTGAACTGGGGTTGGTGTACAAAAACTTCTGTGATGCCAATAAGTACCAAATAGGGCCAGCATGTTGCGCACTTTAAAAATGATGATGGGCCTCCTGAAAGCTCACAATAACCTGTCAAGATATGCCAATGAGATTTGTCGCTCCTGAGTGCTCCAACTGGCCTTGCTGTTGAAGCATGATGCACATTTCATGTTCTATTCCTAGTTTGTCAATACAAGGGGAAGACCGATACTAGTATCCCATGTGATCTTCAATTGGAATACATTGTTAAGGTGTACAAGAAACCCATGAAAAGTATGTATAGCAATAAGACAGAAGGCAACATCCAAACGAGAACTGGAGCTTTAGCTTTGATGAATGATATCATCAAACTATGACTCTGAAACAAGGCACCACAACCAGGTGACCCTCTTTCTACAGATCAGGGGCAACACTACGCATCACAAGTATTTGAACTGGGGTTGGTATATAAGAACTTCTGTGATTCCAATAAAGTACCAAATAGGGCCAGTATGTTGTGCAGTTCAAAAATGATGGTCCTCATGATTTGTTTGTTTGTTTGGGTAGTTTAATGTCCAATTTGTTCAATTAGACTTACTTTGGTTTACTTTACTCAAATTTGCATATCCTGTTGGAATAACAAGCTATGCTGCCTGGTTGATCCAGGCATCTTACTTTTCTCAATCATATCTTATCGAAAATCTTACTAAAAGCTGAATAACCTGTCAACCTATGCCAAAAGATTCTTTGCTTCTTGGTGCACCAACTGACCTTGCTGTTGGAGCATGATGCATATGTCATGTCCTATTCCTAGTTTGTCAATTCAAAGGGAAGACCAATACTAATATCCCATGTGATCTTCAAATGGAATACATTGTTAAGGTGTACAAGAAACCCATGAAAAGCATGTATAGCAATAAGAGAGAGGGAAACATTCAAACTAGACCTTTAGCTTTGATGAACGATATCATTATACTATGACTCTGAGACAAGGCACCACAACCAGTTGACCCCCTTTCTACAGATCAGGGGCAACACTACGCATCACAAGTATTTGAACTAGGATTGGTGTACGAGAACTTCTCTGATTCCAATAAAGTACCAAATAGGGCAAGGATGTGGCGCACTTCAAAAATGATGAGGGTCCTCCTGAAAGCTAAATAATCTGTGCAAAAACTGGCACATTTCATGGTCTATTCCTAGTTTCTCAATACAAAGGGAAAGATTGATACTAAAATCCCATGTGATCTTCAAATCTAGTACATTGTTAGGATGTACAAGAAACCCATAAAATGTATTAACAGCAAGGAGGCAGAAGGCAACATCCAAACGAGAACTGGACCTTTAGCTTTGATGAACGATATCATTATACTATGACTCGGATACAAGGCACCACAACCAGTTGACCCCCTTTCTACAGATCAGGGGCAACACTACGCATCACAAGTATTTGAACTAAGGTTGGTGTTTGTTTGTTTGTTTGTGGTTTAACGTCCCAGGGGACCCTGAGGGTATATAGGGACTATCTAAGGTTGGTGTACGAGAACTTCTCTGATTCCAATAAAGTACCAAATAGGGCAAGGATGTGGCGCACTTCAAAAATGATGAGGGTCCTCCTGAAAGCTGAATAATCTGTGCAAAAACTGGCACATTTCATGGTCTATTCCTAGTTTCTCAATACAAAGGGAAAGATCGATACTAAAATCCCATGTGATCTTCAAATCTAGTACATTGTTAGGATGTACAAGAACCCATAAAATGTATTAACAGCAAGAAGGCAGAAGGCAACCTCCAAACGAGAACTGGAGCTTTAGCTTTGATGAACGATATCATTATACTATGACTCAGAGACAAAGCACCACAACCAGTTGACCCCCTTTCTACAGATCAGGGGCAACACTACGCATCACAAGTATTTGAACTAGGGTTGGTGTACGAGAACTTCTCTGATTCCAATAAAGTACAAAATAGGGCAAGGATGTGGCGCACTTCAAAAATGATGAGGGTCCTCCTGAAAGCTGAATAATCTGTGCAAAAACTGGCACATTTCATGGTCTATTCCTAGTTTCTCAATACAAAGGGAAAGATCAATACTAAAATCCCATGTGATCTTCAAATCTAGTACATTGTTAGGATGTACAAGAACCCATAAAATGTATTAACAGCAAGGAGGCAGAAGGCAACCTCCAATCGAGAACTGGAGCTTTAGCTTTGATAAACGATATCATTATACTATGACTCAGAGACAAAGCACCACAACCAGTTGACCCCCTTTCTACAGATCAGGGGCAACACTACACATCACAAGTATTTGAACTGGGGTTGGTGTACAAGAACTACTGTGATGCCAACAAAGTACCAAATAGGGCCAGGATGTTGCCCGCTTTAAAAATGATGATGGTCCTCCTGAAAGCTGAATAAGATCTCAACCTATGCCAAAAGATTCTTGGCTTCTGAGTGCTCCAACTGGCCTTGCTGTTGGAGCATGATGCACATTTCATGTTCTATTCCTAGTTTGTCAATATAAAGGGAAGACCGATACTAATATCCCATGTGATCTTCAATTGGAATACATTGTTAAGGTGTACAAAAAACCCATGAACAGTATGTATAGCAATAAGACAGAAGGCAACATCCAAATGAGAACTGGAGCTTTAGCTTTGATGAACGTTATCATTATACTATGACTCTTGAGACAAAGGAAACTCAGCGCAGTAACCGCCACACTACATGCTCCAAAGATGATGATGTACTGGAACTGATTGAGGATTTGCCGCTTGTTAGGCCTTTTGAAGTCAGGGCAATTGGTCACATGAACATTTCCCAGATATACTGGGCTCTTCGCTGGATCACCTTAACTATCATGCAAGGATGGATGACAAGTAGATCACACATTCATTATACCAGTTTAGGAAATTAAGTTTGGTTTCATGCTTGTTGTTGACTCAGGTTAACCAGTGACCTACCGAAAGTATTGGCCATCTTGGAATGTTGTATTACTAGTGTTGCCTGTTTATCTGGTATCTTACAGTAAATTATTTGAAGCTGTACTGCATAAATAAAATGTTTTATGTATTTTTATGATATCTCATCAAAAGTTACAATGTGAAATATAAAACTTATGAATGATAATTAATTATCACAAGTGTATGCTGTAGTCTATTTGTTTGTATTATCATGTATTAAGTCTTATGTATGTGTTGAATAAACGTGGCGTCTTATATATCTCTTAAATGTTGACATTAATTGTCTGTCTTATCTGTCAACACAATAACTATATTCTAAGTTATTGTGAGACTCACATATTAATGTGTACGGCATGACAGATTTCAACCAGATGTACACGTCACTCAGGACGCTTGAGGAACTGATTTATGCCTGGTATATTACGGTATTGATTGAGTATTAGCTGACTATGTGGCTGAACTATGTATCCTGCCAAGATATGCTGAAATAAGCTGGACAGTGGGGCACCTGAGTTAATTTAATATATTATTCTTAGTCGTAAAGCATCTCGTATATTTAACTTATAATCTACGTTATTTGAGGCCTTCCTTCTCTTCCTCGGGCCTCCGCCGGCCGATAAGACCTACTCTGATCCCATTCATCAGCACCATGCGCCTATTTCCTTCTTTCTCTCTATCTTTACTTATTATTCTATGTTTCCCTTTTTCAAAAGAGGCAGGGAGACTGACTTGATCTCGCCACTCTCATCGTAGTGCTGCCTGAGACTCCCCACACAGGACTATCTAAATTCATCATCAAAATTGTTCATTGCTGTTCATGGTATGTAGACGTTAGGGCCCACCACCCGAAAGTCGGGGGTTAGGGCCCACTCATCGGACGTTAGGGCTTGCCTAAAGCAAACCTGGCGGCCCAACGATCATAAGATCGACATACATCATTTAAGTATCCATATTTGTCAAATCTTTAAAAATAAAATATAAAGTATGAGAAAATCTTTAAACCATATTATTTCCGTAATGCCACACAGGTTAGGGATAGGGATAGGGTTAGGGATAGGGTTACTTACTTATACCTACTACCAAATATAGTATTTATTCACAGTTGAGATGCTTAAGTAGGGAAGATTTAAAAACGGTTCGAGTCGCGGTGCAGCCGAGGCGCGACTGCGGCTTTCTCACCCCCGGTGTAGGGTGGGCCCTAACGTTCCGACTTTAAGGTGGTTGGCCCTAACGTTCTGCAATGCTGTTCATCCTTCATCACACACTATAATTTGAGATTTTTTAAGATTTGTCACTCTGATGCCAGAAGCTTATATCCGATTATGTCAGAAGAAGGATCTTACTAAAAGACTATGATATTGTCACAGTATCAGAGACATTGTTGGACTCTTCAGTACACAGATGGATACATAAGAACCTTTTTTCAAAATTACTATAAGATTCAAGTTTTCAGGATTGTCAAACCCAATAATAAAAATTTGTTACTACTAAATTGTTATCGTCCAAAAGGTGGTTCTCTGGATGCATTTACCTCTTATATTGAGGATATTCTACTGTGTGATGAATCTTGTAATTATGAACCATGGTTTCTTGGAGACTTAAACTGCAATCTGCATGACCGAACTGATAGCAATAGTATTAAACTACTGGATTTCACTAAAGATCACCTCTTAACACAGCTCACACACGAAACAGCCAGACCTCAAGGTTCACGAGGCAGTCTTATTGACCATATCTTTACATCATGTCCTTATGTATCAGCTGCTGAAGTATGTGACCTTCTATTGAGTGACCATCTCTTAATTTGGGCTAAAAGGAAAAAAGAAAAATTATGATAAACCCTGTAATAGTTTTTGGTTGTTCATATAAGTATCATACAAAGGATTCCCTATATGATTACTTAAGTGACTGTGAGTGGAGTGAATTCTGGGACAGCACCGACCCCAATAGGCAGTGGGTCATTCTCTTATGTAGAGTATGTGGTTGGCTACCTTGATTTATCCTGTCCTGATGACAGTGGATGATGAGGGAGCATCTATAGAGTTGGATAAAATGGCGGGTTAAATAATTTTGGTTTGTTTGGTTATTTAACGTCCCAGGGGACCCTGAGGGTATATAGGGACCAACTCATGGTTCAGCTTTTCTCGCTAGTTTTATACCACAAGGGTGGTGGTTTGGTTTGTTTGTTGGTTTGATTTAACGTCCAGTTAACCATTGCAGGTTCTCACCAGACTTTCTGAAGGTTCTTTTACACCACAAGGGTGGTGATCGAATTTATGTAATGAATTTAGGTAGAAACCTCACCCCTACACATTTACCGAGGTGAGAGTTCTTTTACTTCCCACACCACATAGACATGGTATGAGAAGGATTGGCTGGAGGTCTTGACCTGGTCGTGTGACGCCTGACTTATGCTCAAGGAGGCTAAGTGTGAGTTCGGTATGGCGGAGGACCAGAACCTAGGGTATAAGGTTTTCAGCTGTGGTTTGGAGCGGATTCAGCAAGTTATTGACTCTCCGGCCCCAACATGTGTGGGCAAATTTAAGTCTTACTTGGGTATGGCCACATACTACAACCAGTTCCTGCCAACAGAAGTACCGTGCTGGAGCTGTTGCGCATGGGTGTGGAGTGGGAGTGGAAATGCTGAAGGCTGCGCCTGTGCTCACACATTATGACCCGAGTAAGCCCATCCTGTGACACGTCTCCCTACAGTATCAGAGCTGCGTTATCCCACATAGGTGATAGTGGGCAGGAGGTGCCAGTAGCATTTGTGTCGCATAAACTGAACACCTGCGAGCGACATTACTCCCAACTGGACAAGAAGGGCCTATCAGTGGTATTTGGTGTGGCCAAATTTCACAAATATTTAGAGGGGAGGAAAGTCGGGTTCAGATGGATTATAAGCCGTTGCTCAGGCTGTTAGGAGGAGCTAGACGCTACCAACCCTGGTGTGAGCCGTATGAAGGCTCTGGCACATGGCTATGTGTATTGGCCAGGGATCAACAAGGATATTGAAAGGTTGGATTCTGACTGTGCAACCTCCGCATGCAGTTTGTCTCACTAAACTGCATCAAACACCTGACATCCGTGCCATACCATCCGGCATCAAATGGTCTGGCAGAATGGGCAGTGCAGACATTTAAAAATGCCATGAAAAAGTTGAGTGGCGGAATGGTTCAGAGTTGAGTTAATCGTTTCCTATTACGCTACTGTGTGTCCTCAGTCTAAGACCGGACATTCACCAGCTGAGCTGTTGTTTAGTTGGTGTATCAAGTTTTGTTTTGTTTGTTTGTCGGTTTGATTTTACATCCAGTCAACCATTTTAGGTCCTTACCAGACTTTCTCAAGGTTCTTTTACACCACGAGGGTGGTGATCGAATCTATGTAATAAATTTAGGTAGAAATCTCACCCCTACACATTTACTGGGGTGAGAGTTCTTTTACTTCCCACACCACATAGACATGGTATGAGAAGGATGGCCTTTGATATAGCAGTAAATCTACCACTGCTGGGGGTGGGACTCGAACCCACAAAGTCCTACAACCTTGGGGTTACAAGTCCGGTGCTCTAACCACTGAGCTAACTCCCCACCCCGGCATATCAAGTGTCCTCTGGATCTACCTTGCCCCAACTTAAAGGTGAAAGTGTGCGATAAGCAGAGGCAGCAAAAGGAGAGACATGGGGAGAAGGTTTATTGTTTATCGGGCCATCGATCGGATAAAAAAAAGCACTCTCCTAGCAGATCTTTCGCAGTGTAGAGCATGGAATGCTGGGAGAGTGAAGTAAGCGCAGTCGATGTCAAGGTCGCCGCATAAATTAGGGTCACGTGAGGGAAGGGCTACACTGGCCTCCAGAGCAGCGTTTGCTACGGCGAAATTCAAACGCCGGTATCGGCGAATCGGTGAGGCCGATCTTCATATTTGGCACGATTAGTGGTTGTATGTGTCCCTTACTTGTGTTGAAATTTCGTGTCTTAGGGCTACGACAGTTTTGGAGACAAATTTACCCATGTGACCTTACATTTATCGTGACTATAGCACACCTCACACCGCCCTACATGCCGTAGAGTGGCGATCATTGGCCTGCCCCCTAAAATGTCACGACTATAGTACACTCACAGCAAAAACATGTCGTTCATAACGATTGTCGTGACTGAGAAACAAGGCCCAGCATTTAACCACTGCCAGCGCTCAAGCTGGGGAGGACTACCTGCCAATTGCGGATACCAACCAAAGGGAAAGATACAGTAGCGATGACGGACGAAAATTTGAATTTTTTAATAGGTATAAAAGTTAAACCTCTATAGAAAGGCCGTGGAAAATAATCAAATTAGAGCTGCAAGGAATAAAATCCCAGTCACTGATATTAATATCGACGATACCATAATGTTTACAAAAGGCTGAATTTGTTGCGATATAGTCAATACAAGTTTTCGCTACATCAGTACATCTCGTGGGTTGATCAATTAACTGTTTAATTCCATTACTCTTGAAAATCGTACTGAGAGATTTAACATGAACATTAGCTTTATTACACCAGTCTAAGTTCAGGTCACCTGTCAAAATTACCTCAAAGTGGGTTAGGTCAATAGATTCAAGTTGAGCATTCAAGACGTCAACCATGTTACCAATAGAACCATCCCTTGGTCTGTAGATTGTACCCAACAGTACCTTCTTCCTACCGACACGGTTAATCACAAGCCAACTAACTTCGATATCAATGCAGGACTTATTTAACTCGCCGTTCCTAAAGGTTGCGGTTTCATAAGCATCACGAACATAAACTGCGATGCCCCCACCCGTTTTGGTGATACCAGTTCTAGGATCTAACCACGATCTATCCAATCTTACCAATCTATATGCCTCTAAGTTAACAAGTGTGGATGGAATAGCCTCAGTCAGCCACGACTCAGTGATACATAAAATATCAAAACTATCATATAATTGAGCCTTCACCAGATTGTATTTACTGGGCAAACTCCACACATTTAAATGTGCTACCTTAAAGCCTCTCATCTCATCCACCTCCCCCAAACCTACCAATTCAAGCACCATCCCTTTGGTGGACAAAAGAACCTACATAATTATGATGGAACACTACAAACTTCAGTAGTTTCATAGGTAAATGGCAGTATATGCCTAACCTTGGCCAAATCTGGCTCATTAACACAAACCGGTGTTCACCGATGCCTCAGCCCATACAGCCTAAACTGTCACTCGGGGCACCCATTCACCAGTTAAATAGTTACTAGGCCTATGCCGCACCAACTAACTCAAAACTAACAACAATCTCAATGGAACATTAGAATAGATTAAAATGAACAAAATTTGGAAAACGCTTGACACCCGTCAGGAAAGATCAGGTCATGGAAAGCATCGACGATACTATCCGAGCCTTACCCCAATCAGGCCAGTCTTGACAAGGCCAGCCTAACTTGGAGTTCAAAACTGATAGGGGAGAAGCCATGTGTCGCGTCAAATCAGACACCAAGATAATAAAACAAATAGCAGTACAAGATATCGTATATGGGAAAGTCAAACATTAGAAACATGTAATATGTTCGGCAGCAAGTGTATTTAGTGCACAAACTCGTGCCAGTTCTTTGCCCCATCGGTCTACCAGTTTTTCGCCGGGGTGAAGGCCATCCGATAAAAGATTGTAGTTGTGGGTAAACTTTGAATGCATGTACACATGAACATATTCTGACAGCCACGGCGTACTTAGGCAACGCTCGTCATTCAGTTTGGTAACAAACGAATTAAACATAGTAACAGCGTCATTGATAAGTTCTTGTTTTTCATTCATCGCGTTGACAACCCATTTTTTCAGTACCAAACCAACCAACGGACACACTATGATCCTAGTGTTCGGATGCATAAATTCAAGCCAATCTAGGCCTACCTCGGTGTAGATTTGTAGGTGTCTCGCAAGCTGGATGGAAGACTCCCAGTTACAGGCGAATGATTTACCCTGTCTTGAGGAGAGGTCGTTGACACCTGCCATGATATAGCAGTTGTCTGATGGATGAGACACCAAATGACGATGTGCTTGAACAATGACTTGTTTCATGGTTGCCCCTGCGTAGTGGTAGATCGAGATCTTGGCCGCCCGACCCTCTTGCGATGTTTGAAAACTGTCCATATATCTCCCCCTACTGTCAGTAAATATGACGTTTCTCGGAGTAGGACGCCAACCTCGCCAGTCAAAGTGCCATACGTCTTCGTCGGACTGTTGCTGTTTTGAATCGAGCCGCCTAGACATGTTGACAAATTACGATGTTGCGAAGTCATCCCGCAGCTTAACCAGTATGATACCCAGGTTGTTACCCGTAACGGTGTCGGCGCGGATTTTAGCGAAATCAGCGAGTGAGTGGCCACAACCCCAAAACCTGTCCATAGTGGCCTCATACAAAGCTCCATCAGTTCTCATTAATAAGTCCCGTAGATTTGGGTTTTGCCCGAATTTGAGACCGAGGATTTGCGTCATAATTTCAATGCGGTTTTGATCCCATGCTTGATCGGTCTTGACGTTACGTGCAGCTCTTTTGGCTTCATATCCATCTTCTGCCAGTTTTACAAGAAGCTCGGTCTTTTTGTCGCCACAGGCTTTGGTTTTTTTGTACACAAACAGTTGCTCAGATGAGTTCCAGGTAAAATCGTCATCGACTATTTGACAAGGGAACATATTGGAGAGGAAAGCGTGACTGGACTGAAACGCCCACCCATCAGCAACTTTTAACATTTTCGCCGCTGACATGTTGATATTGTTGGGAATTTTGGTACGTTCCTGGTAGGAGTAGGATTCGTCGTCAATGACAAGTTTTGCTCCTTTAACTGCCGCGTTATAGCCCTGCTGCTTGGCGTAGGCTGCCAGGCAACGCAGTTCCTTTCTCTCATTCAACTTTTCCGGAGAGAGGTCATCTGATAAGTAAACCCTATGCCATCTCGCATTGCCACGTAATCTCCCGATGTTTTTGAAAATCGTACCTTTAAGTGATTGAGCTGAAAATTTGACAATGATATTACGCGGTTTGCCTTGAGCATTTCGCTTAGGACCAACCCGAAACGCAGCGTCGATTTGTTTTGGCAAGTCTGGGATAACTACAATATCATTAATTAGGTTTGTAACCACTTCTCTAGTGTTTTCCCCTTGTGTCTCAGTTATACCCTCGATAACTAAGTTATTACGCCTTTTGTCATCATCTATTTGTTGTCATTTGGCCTCTAGCTTGTCAACTTTATGCTGGTATCTCAGTTTGGCTATTTCGTCAACATCCCGGGCAGCCTCACCGTCATTGAGGTGGGCTTCGATAGAGTTGAGCCGTGATTCGTTCTTGTCAAGTCTGGAATGTAGGTCAGTGATTTTGCTTTCAAAACTCAATTTTAAGTCATCTAACGTTTTTGTTTGAGCATCCATACTAGTATTCAGTTTGGCAAAATTGTCAAGATACTCCTGCTTGTCTCTTTTCCCTGTTTCTTTCAAATCGGCGATCGACTCGAGTATCGCTTTCGAGCCCCCTTTATCGCCCATGTCATCGGTATCCGTTTTTTCAGCTTTCGATTTAGGAGTTGCACCTTCTGTTTTACCTTTGCCACGGGTCATACCGAAATGGGCCACACGGAGAACTGTTCTAGGTGATGTGAACCAACGAAATAGTTACCATTTGGGGTTTCCGACACCAATTGTTGAGTTATGAGTAGTCCAACTTGGTTTAACTCTCTTACAATATCTCATTGTAGGTACCTTCACCTAGAGTCACCTAAATCAGTACCTTATGATTTTTGTATTTTCTGTTTTATTTTTACTGGTGATGGAATACTCCACACACTTTTGTTATCTTAGTCTTTTATTAATTGTCATTGACTGTCCAATCATATATGATTTTCATACTCTGTTAATGATCATATTTCAAGATGCAGAAATTTCTGATTTCCGTCAATTGTCGGCAAACTTGCATCCCTGCTTCAACATGGACCACATCCCTGACGACTTCCTCCAGAAAGACATGCGTGCTGACATGCAAGAGACACCTGCTGCTTGCCAACCCTCAGCAGCTGCAGTTCCTGAAACAGGCCAGACTGTGGTTCATGGATGGTACCTTCCGTGTAGTGAGGCTGCCCTTCAAACAGCTCTTCTCCATCCACTGCTTCATTAAGTCTGGTGACACTATGAAGCAAGTCCCCCTGCTGTACGTCCTGATGTCACGCCGGACAGCCATAGACTACGCAGCTGTCTTCGATGCCCTGCTAGAGCTGTTGGACGACCTCGGTGATGGTGAACCTGCAGTTGAAGAAATAGTTGTGGACTTCGAGAAGGCAATCTGGAAAGCTGTTGCTGCCTGCCTACCAGAAACTACCTGAGTTGGTGGCTGTTGGTTCCACTGGGCTCAGGCGGTGTACAACAAGGTGAAGGAGCTTGGCCTCTGCATCGCTTACGTCCGGCAGCTGCAGGTGTACGACTACATACGTGAGCTGATGGCCCTGCCCAACCTCCCTGCCGACCACATCTAGCCAGCATTCAGAGAAATCAAAGCCAAGTGCCCAACCAATGAGAGTCACGCATCGCTCGAGAAACTGCTGAAGTACCTCGACAAAACCTGGGTACCGGGGTATCGTCTGCCAGCCATGGGCCAGCTACATGATCTACCTTCAAGCGCTCTGTCAGAACCAACAACGATGCTGAAGGGTGGCACTGTCGACTCCGCACCCAGTCACCACACGACCGTGTCAACATGTACAGGTTGATCGAGATCCTGTCTGACGAAGCTGATCTACTACCACTGCAGGTGGAGCTGATCACCCAGAAGAAGCTCTACTGTCACCAGATTAAAGCTGCTCGTACCAAACAGGCCTCCCTTGAGATCCTGTGGCAGGAGTATGAGAGTCCCAACAGGAGAATCTCAACCTCTGAGTACCTGCGACGATGTGCTGCCCTGTCTGATCATGTGGAGGATATGGACCAGGAGTAAGAGGCCAAGAGAAATGTGAATTGTACTGTGATGAGATGCTATGTGATACTATGTGTATTGTTCCCTACTATTGTGTATTGTACAATATGTGACATACTGTGATAAAATACTATGTGACTCAGGCGCAAATGTATTTTCATGATTGAAATTTATGAAATGAAATTGGAATGTACCATAAACTGGGGTTACTTGGGACAGCAGGGTAACTTGGGACAAAACTGACCAGACTTGTCAATATTTTCTATTGTTCATTTTTGTAATTTCCTAACCACTTCGCAATGATTATTCCCTAAAATCCTGAAAATTACTAGACCTTAATGATATGTGTAAAACATAACATGCCTTTCTATGGATAATATCCTACATTTATTATGGTGCAAATTATTCAATGAATCTGCATATATTGTATAACTTCCCAACTGCAGGCTTAGTGAGAGGGCATGTCACATCCTTATGGCATGCATTATAAAAAGGAATATGTCATATTTATGTCCTGAAAGTATCATGAATGTTCATAGCATAGATTTTAAGAATTTCATGATTTTGTGATTTTAAGCATGATGAAGGGTAACTTGGGACATATTTGGGGTAACTTGGGACAAGTTATCCCTTGATCCAATTATGTTTTTATTTTCTTTAATTGTCCATTTTCCAGTACTTATATACTGGAACCTCTAATGTACACAATGATTGACAATTCTTAGTGTTTTGTATGCATCCTAGTAGAAAAACATTTGATTTCAGCTAAATGACAACTTCAAATATGATATTATTTCATACATCTCCATTTTCCCCCATATTTTACTGAAAATTACACAGATCTCATTAAATATCTAAAAGCATTACTACAATATCAAAATCTGATGTGTTTGTCCATTTAAAACTTGTAAGGAGGAATATTTTGATAGTTAAAGTAACATGATACATGAAGATGAAAAGAAATGGCATGTGGACACATTCTACTTCAGAGAAAAGTATGGATGGTATAATCAATTACGATAACAGCAACCTTACAGATGATCTGGGCAGTAAAATAAGTCCTTGAAAAGAGGGACTGCAAAAGAATCACTAGCTTTACAAACACATCAAAACAATCAATATTGTTTAGGGCAAGAGCTTCTGCAAGTGGTGAGTTATTACCCACACATGTGGTATATAAAACCACCCATCTTGGTGTACTGGTGGCCCAGAAGGTTGTTTATTCAACAGGAGACACTCAAAATGGTTTGACACAGAAATATTTGAGGACTGGTTCGAATGTGTTCCACTGAGGTACTTCAGGAACCTGCCAGGAACAACATAATTTTACAGCTCTTACACATGTCATTCTTTGGCCCTCTAAAATAGCAGTAGAGGAATTAAGTGCTAGAAGAATGGAAGATAAGAAATCATGGCAAAGCCACCATTTTGCCTAAAGATTCTTTCCCAGAAGAACTCTTGCATTTCCTTGACCAGATTGAAAACAAGCCTGATATAATTAGAGCAGGGTTCAAGAAGACGAGATACAACCAGTGTCTGTATGAACCCTTAAAAATATTGCCATCTAAGGAAGTTGTAACAAACACAGGATATGTCAGAGATGCTGTGAATGCTTCCTTAAGAGAAATGAATCCCTGCAGATGAAGGTAAAGCAGCAAAAACCAAAGAAAAGATATCTATGAGTAAAGGATGGACACTGTGACCTCCCATAATATTGATTCATCAGGTGATGAAGAGGCCAAACTCTACAAAAATATGGAAGGATAACTCAATCAGGATACTGAGATTGAGGTGACAAAGGATGCCAATGACAATGATGACCATGAAGAATGTGATGAAAGACAAGGAAAATGAAGTAGAATGGGAAGGAATCCATCAATTCAGAGATTTTGATGAAGAGGGAGGTTTTGTCCTAGTCAGATACTCTACTGAGCTTGGAAATTACCGGTTTATTTTTGTTTTTTCTAATGAATAAAAATTACTGATTTTCAGGAATGAACATGGTCATCCCTCCCCACCTCACTCTCCCCATCCCCCAAGGAACAAGGGGGAAAAAATTAGGAGAATCTAGAAATCCTTCTATTTGAAGGTCACCTATAGATAGAAGGTCCTTTCAAGGTCAAAAATTCATAATGTCCCAAGTTACCCCTAAAGTGTCCCAAGTTACCCAAAAAGGGATAACTTGGGACAGTGAGAAAAAGTGAAGGTAAAACAACAATAAACTAAGTAACAAGAAGCCATTTAACAAGAATATCCTTTCTTTAATATCATCATTCTTCTTGCAAGTTGCATGATAAAGTGGGACAAAACTTGAGTCCTCTCTTGACTGCACACAAAAAAACTTTAAAAGTGTCCCAAGCAACCCCAGTTTACGGTACTCATATGTTTATGAAATGAAAATGGAATGTACTCATACTAATAATTAGTAATATCAAATTCAGGTAAACAATTGCTATCTAACATCATATAGTTGTTGGTATCTATTATATAATTCAGTTATATATAGGTATAAGACAATTGGAAAACAAAAAGGACGAGTTGACTAGGGAAAAGGACGAGCTGACCAAAAAAGCACGAGTTGACTAAGGGACGAGTTGACCAGTAAACGCTAGATACAGTACCGGTACATCACACCACAGAGTAAAAATATCTCTCTACTCTGTGATCACACGCAGCACAAATTACTTAAATTTACCAACCAAAACAAACAGAAGCTCACCGATATGGCTCAAACTACGACTTAGTTGGTACACCTACGAGCACAAACCTAGTCGGACTTGTCCGAACAACTTGTGAAACCAACGAAGATTGAGTCGTAAGCCAGTGAAGAACAACATTTGCCCCAATCTGCCAAAGACGTTCAACTTCTTCAAGACGATATTCAAGATGGAAAAATGCTCTCTGGAAATTAGTGAGACTGCATACACATACAGACAAAAGTGAGTACCGGTATAATCAGAGAAAACCAGATGTTGTTTCTCCCTCTACCATATATAATCAAAATGTTCGAACCTTAGGAATTCGCTGAGATCCAAACCTTACCGCCACATGCTCGCTCTCTCTTGCATGCGTACACTTAGATAGACACCCTTTCCGCCACTTAGCGGATACCAGCGTAATAAATCTATCACACTGCATCGCTCGAGCATTATACGGAAAATAGATTTTGCCGACAACAAGCTGGAGCGGCGCAGTGTATAAATCCAACACACGGCACCTGGAGGTGCACGTTTGCACTTGTTGTAGCGGGTTATTGTGAACTGAACTTTTATCAAGGCTCCAATCGAACTTCCGGTGCCCCAAACACATATAACCTCTACACATGGTTGGAATGATGGCTTTGCGTCAGACTTGTAGAGAGTTACTCTCTAAAACACGATTACACACAAACAATGGACGGTTATTGCACACATCTGGTAAATATCTATTTGCTGTTGTCAATGTTTTAATATGAAAGATATTGAAAATGCGCTATTTTGTGTATTGACACAGTGACAGCTGCAGCGGACCCCAGCCTCTCGGCCTCGCCGGGTCAAGAACGAATCGCTCTATTTCAAATTGTATGAGGCTGTTTACACTAGGGCTAGCTCTGTCCTCGTTTATGTATTAGGCATTCTATTACAACAGGCTTTCTAATTGTTGTCATGAAATATTCGTCGATATTCTGACATTCTCTTCAAGTTCAACCCAGTTCCAATCGGTATCTACACGATACGCTTCGTACTCGTAGATAGCTTTTTCTTTCGAATCATGTCAGAACTCCGTCAAGAATTGACTTAGAAACGACAAATTACTGATAGCCACATCCAGGAAAGGATATCCCAATATTTGGCACCAGAGCACAGGAAAAGCCTTGTCTTGGGAGGTAGAATGTGGTCTATTACAGATGGTAGGTGAATGTTCACCTAGCTTTTGTTACCATTTAATGATTAACAATCAAACCAATACTGCCAACTGAATTAAGGCGGTATTCCACCAACCAGACAAAAACGTTGTACAGCGCATGATGGCGGTTGCTGGGGTTGCTGGCATATCTGCTCAATTTTAAATCATCTGTCGGGTTGGTGGAAGCACACACCAGACGTTTCAGCAGACGTCGGCTCTCCTGCCAGACGTTTCAAGACGTCTGTTGGAGGATATTGGGGGGTCGTTGGAGTGTCGCTTCTCGGTTGCTGAGCGTCTGGCAGAAGAGCCAGTTGAAATGCGCTTCCACCAACCAGATATTTTCAGGCGATATCCCAACCGATACTCCAATAAACCTCCAAGAGACAGAATTTGCCCATCTGCCGAAAAACTGATTGAATAGGTTTTTATCGACTGGAATTGGGCATCTGACCGATACATTTGAAGACTACGACACCCGCCCGTGAGCGCTGCCGGGACTTGCGGCGAGGGAACGCCGCCAACATGGTGCGGCCGACCCGGCGATACCTGAAGTCGCGAACGGACATCGAAAATTCCACTTTCGGCAGAATTCTAGCACCATAGCGTGCCATACACATTCATAACATCAATCCTTATCTTTATTTACCTTCATTGTTCGATTAAATGTGTAATTCCTCGGTTATTTGACGTTTTCTGACCGTTCCCGTACAAAACCCAACACGCCGACACACTGCTCCGCTCGATAGGCGGCTTTCGCGGGTTCAGAGCGTCGTAGTGTATCGCCGCACGCCGCGCCGCCTATCGGGGAACTCGATTACTACGTAAAAATGCGGCTAACGTCCACCAGTCGGCGCCACGGCAGGGGCGTCGGCTAGGATCTGCTAGAACTTTGAACCCACCAGACGCTCGTATGACGTCCAAATGAACGTCTGTTGGGGGTTTCGGTGGAGCAGCGACGCATTATGAGGCCATTTTCCCAGACGTTTCAACCGACGTCGGCTGAAAGGTCGGCTGGAACGTCTGTTGACGTTGAAAAAGTGGTTGTTTGGTGGAATACCGCCTTTAATGAAGATCAAACCAGTTTTTGTCAGATCCCTGCAAACATCGACCACACAATGTTAGTTGGTACTATCTTTCCTCCTATGTTGTTGGTCTGTGTGCTATAAACATGTGTATCAGAGGCCAGATACACATAATCATCACAGAAAATGTGATAGAAGAAAGTGTTGCAAAGGTTAGCCATGCACACTGTACACGCTTACGTACCGTAACCCGAAGGCGGCGCGGTGCATGGACGGACTAGCTAACGCCCAGCAAAGAACCAGACACCCTTTTCGCCACCTAGACGATACCAGTGTAATAAATCCAAATCACTGGTTCTGATACCAGTTTCTACATGGGCAGAATGTAGGTTTTGCTGTTTTCTGAGGATGTCCTGACAGTTATGTAATATGCTCTCATAGTAAATTATTTGTGGAATTCATGGTGCTGAAAGATATCTGCTATCAAAATAAGGGTTATGAATAAGCAATTGAAGGTATTATCTCTTGAGTAACGTTACTGCAGTGATTTGGGCATTTGTTGAGTCAATTTCATCAAAATAGTCATTCATCACAGCAACTGCAGTCATTTACCTTACATTTCCCTCAGGCAGCTGTTGTTTTATCAGGGTTTATTTGTTAAAAATATGTACCTTTATGGTGACATTACAGGTTACTCAGGACATAAATGACAATACAACGACCTGCAATAACCATGTGATAGTCTCTGCCTCAATAGGCCAACAATTTTGCTGTTAACTTTAGTAAGATGATCATTGAAAAACATTGCACTGAATATTATCTCAGAAAAGCTCTTGCATGGCAGGTTACAAGAAGTCTTAATTCGACGAGCCCCCACTCCACAGACATGGCACTGCCAGGTGTTACAGTACCTCACTTATTTTCTTCTCTGCCATGATCACCATAGTTATATATACGTAAATTTCTTAATTTTGCTAGAAGAGATCAGACACTATTGGCCTCTAAATTGTATAGATTATCCAAAATGAACAGTTCTAGAACATCTTATGTGGGTGAATCACTAAAACATAAATCAATGAAATTGAAACACCCACTCCTTGCCCAAGGCAAATACCACGAAATGACCCCCAGGCAAATACCTCTAAATAAAATGCCCCGTCAGGCAAATACCTCTAAATAAAGTGCCCTCCCCCCCCCCCCCCCTGGCAAATACCCTCATATAAACCATCCCCCCTCTAATAGCTCATCCCCCCTGCTGTAAATAATGAACGGTCCCTAAGGATGTGCAGAAAACAGTTGGTAAGATTACATTTTCATTTATTATAGGTAACATATGATTATTTGCCATTGTTTGTTGCACGGTTCACTGCAAGAACGGCGCCTCCCGAAAATGAAGCATATCGTCCAAAGCGTGCTCGCTTCCAAGCTTATTGTGCATTATTCTCACTGTCACTCCTCCCCAGAATTTCCCGGTCACAACGCATAGACACGGCAGGCTAGCTCTGTGAAAGCTAGGTAAAATATTCTCGACAGGGCTGGTTACACTGGCTATGTGAAACCTAACTACAGAGATGTCAGAGGACCTCGCAAACTATGTATTTCGCGAAAAGGCGGCAATTGCTCTTACATCTTCTCAATCTCCCCCTGCTGTGAGGTACAGCCGGAGGTACCTCCCTTCAAACTACCTTACCCGACCTACCAGTACTAGCAGTAGTACCACCCTTCCAACCTACCCTATCCACCCTGCCCTTCAGGCCAACTATGGGACAACTCCTGTTATGGTTAGATTCAGACTGAGGATCAGCTATTATAGATAACTTTAAATTCATTTGTAGGCCGAATTGAGTATTACATAGATAATTTTCACAGAGCTAGCCTAACATAACCATGTAGGGGAAGGCCAACCATAAATTACGTGTTTTAAGATATATATCATTGGTTGATAAGGTTTTTTAAAAAAATAACTTAGTTCGGTTATATCACTCCGATTGTATTGTGTCCATCTAGGACATAGTAATGAAAGTTATTAACTATGTAATGTTGATGTTTTTTTCAGGCGTCCGGTTTCTTTTTTCATCAGAAATGCTTGGAATAGAGAACTACAAACGACAACGATCTACGACACAAGAAAGGATTGGAGATCTCCAAGGTATGTTGATATTCGCCACTTTAGTATAAAAAACCATTGAATTTTTAAATTCATGCAATTTTATTGCAAGAAATTATTATCAATCATCAAATAATCATTTAGACTTCAAGATTTCTCTATTTGGAGAGAATACCAAACTAAAAAAAACTTATAGGTCATATAACAAACTAAAAATACAGGTTTGTAGAGTGTGTGTTAAACGACTTGTTTAAGTAAAAAGTTAAGCTATTTCGGGCACTCGTAACTTCATACTTCTACCAAAGTAAGTAATAGGGTAATTACCTATTAATATTTTAATTCTACTTACTTAGATCTATTTAGAAAGAGGATGAATGACTACATGCAGTCTTCAAACAACACAATTTTCACTGGAGACCTGAAGAACATGATCTATGCAGCAGCAAACGAGGAAGATCTAGAGACGACCAAATTAATGATTGACAGGTAATGATATAAGTCATCAGCCATTCATCTTCAGTCAGGTTGATATTGGATATTATTTGTGCATATTAGGTTAATGGTCGTCCTGACCCTTTTCCGCCGTGACCCGGTTTTTCGCGCAAAATTGTGGTCGTGACCCGAAGTGCTAGTCGACGTGACCCTTTGATCGCCGGGAAGACGTTTTCGAACTAAACCATCGATTATAACGCAATAAAAAGGCTAGAATCGGAATCAGGACATATTAATTGCCAAAATATTAGCTTATTTACCTAAAACTAACCGTTATTTTGGACGTAATGGGTCAACAAAGTTGTAATTCCGATTTTTCAAAAACGGTGCCATGTCAGTGTCAACTTGTTTCAATGCATAGCCGAATCACTCACTAAAACCTAATCCTAAACCTAACCCTACCCTAAAATAGGGTTAGGTTTAGGGTTAGCCTTAATCCTAACCCTAAAATAGGGTTAGGTTTAGGGTTAGCCTTAATCCTAACCTTAATGGGAAAAAAAAGCAAAACAGAGGTTTTGCCAGGAACCAGCTTAAATGCAAATAGATCCGGCCTTTTCAAAATGAAAACAAAGTTACTAATGATAATGTATTTTCGAAATTTCCCCAATTCCCCAAAAGTATTTGGCCAATTTCCCTATAAAATGAAGAAGGGTCACCATGACCAGTCCTGGGTCACCACGACCAGGACACAGGGTCACCACGACCATGACACTGGGTCACCACGACCAGGAAGTAGGGTCGTGGTGACTCTGGGTCACGGCGGAAAAGGGTCACGAGGTCTAATCACCCATATTATCTATTGGTGGGTACTATTAGTCTAAATGTCATACCATATCTGTAATTTACAATTACGAAAGTTAGGTAACTATATTATTCAGCTGACAGATAAGTATGGATAAGTGAATCTGAGACTCAGAAATTCTTTGTCGGAATATTATCTATGTTCCTCTGTTTTCAAGGTTTCGCAAGCAGAGAGGGGAACTGCGGTTTTCTAACTTTGTATTTGGACCGCTTGTTATGCGCATGTGCCACCTCCTCAACCAACCAGACCTCGCCTATGAGCTCTTCACACGGGAGGTACGTTTCTCTTTTCGTTATTAATCGTTTTTACAACTTGAGACAAGGTTAAACTTTGTTACCTTTGTTACCACCACTATTTTTTTTTAGGATTATGCCTTGGTTTGAACCTCCCCACAGATTTTCGGTCCTAAAACAAGGGCTTACACCAAAAATATTTCAAGGCTGCAAATTCCATGTGAAAAATAGTTCCACTCCATTTCTGACCCTATCTGACATTCCTGAATAAATGCAAGTTTTGATAATCTCCGATCCAGCTGGACACTTCCGGTTCAAAATATTCTCCAAATTATGCAAATTCCCGTTGACAACGGATCAGTCTGTCATCTTGCTGGTGACAACAAAGTGCTGTCAGAGCTACATGTAATAATTTAAATATGACTATTTACATCATCCAGACATGATTCAAATGCTCCAACTTGAAAGTAATTGGTTGTTTCGATGATTTGTTGACCTCGTGTTTATCATTTGATCTGAAATTTCTAGAGAAGTCTGATTTTGTCAAGGAGGACCCTCGACAATCACTCAATATATCCACACCCATTTAATAACACCAGAAATGAACATCCGAATCCGTCAATAGGCTTTACATTGGTGCTTCAACAAAATGGTAGCCCCATGCCTCAGATGTTGAAAATAACGCCACCTACTTCCGGGTCTGATCAAAGAATAATATAATATCTGCATTATATATGATGTAAGCTTCATTCTGATTTGCTTTCAGACGGCCAACGATGGGTTCTTTGACCAGATGTCGACGTTTGTGGTGCTGATGGACCTGCTCTTTGAGAACGGACGTTACGACCAGGTGCTCGAAGTAATGCAGCATGTGAAGGAGCGACGCGTGGCTGGCCTCAAGTTCCCTAATGACTGTCTGATTCTCTTAGCCGCCTCCTGCTGCAAACTCGTATGTACTTACTTACTGTGTTTAGTTATCATGATTGCCATGCCTCCGTTTATTTCCGCATTTCTATTATTTTGTTCTTGATATTTCTTATGTGTGTATTTGAATTATCATCAGGAAAGAGATAGAGAGGGGGCCAGTAAACTTTCGGAAATGTTTTTGACGGACCTCACTGGTATCTCTGAGTCATGTACATGTGTGTTGCATACTTTTATGTACTTACCTTTCACTTGAGTAGGGGACCATCCATAAAGTACGTACGCAGAAATTCCGAATGATTCGGCCAACCTGTGAACCAGATATCTGATGATTCGAGAGTGTTGACTATAATGTCCCAAATTAAGGAAAACACGTTAAGTAGGACATAATTGGAACCACCTCTATAAGTTACTCTAGTTCACAAAATATGTCGGATTTAGCTATACTATCGAATAAATGTCTATTTAATTTAGTTTCAGTGAGAACGGATTGCAATATTGTAGTTTTCTTTTTCTTGTAGAATACACCGGAGTCTTACGAAAGGCTGCAGCAGGAGATTAAAGAAGCTCAGGAGTCGGGAAACAGTGTGTCACTGAGGACGGCTATCTTCTCTGCGCTTCTTGCCGTAAAACAGGTAAAACCTGCAAGGATAACAGTTGTCAAGTTATCTCTGGTTTTCTGATATAAATTCTTTTTTTTAAGAATTGTTTATTAGCCATTAGACAATTACAAGTCGTTGAAAAGTTTAACAAATCCATCACGCTGCTTATAAAAGCGCTGTGGTGTCAGCCATATACAATCAGCTGGTTTCGATCACCAAACCCGTTAAATTTATATACGCATGTAAATGTTCTTATATAGAGTATCTCGTATGTATTATATCAAAAATCTTTGTTTTTGCAACTGAATCTCTGGTAATTTGACTGGGGAAATGATTCACCAGAAAATGATTCATAATGTACGTTTTTTGTTGCCAATCTAGAGCTTAAAACTTAAATATATTTCAATTTGAATGGGCCGTATCCTGTCTTACTGGAATCAGTGGATGTAATTATACCGAGTAAAAATATCTTGTATACATCCTATCTGTTATTTGTCTTCAAGAATGACCCATCCACTGCTATGGACATCCTTGGAACAGTAAAGGGGTTTAAGGATCAAGTAACCCCTGCGAGTTACACGAATTTAAAGGTGAGCAAAAGGTTAACCGTACCGTTTTTCGAGTTTAGTGAAGTATTTGATCAAACGCGAAGAGATTTTATTAGAGTAACACGAGTACATGTACCAACCAATTTGATTTAATCGAGGAAACTGAATGATTTAGTACTAACCAAATTGTTTCCACATATCACTTCTGTCATCTGAAAAGGTGGCGAGGTGTACAGATCGAGCTCCCACATGGAAGTGAGGAGCAGATCGTCTGCTACCGTTATTTATACTTAGACCAGGCGCTACCTTGGCGACCTTAACTACAGAATCGTTTGTATGGTAACGGGCCGTTTGTTGAGAGAATAACATCATCGCTAACAGGAGTGTTTTCCCGTTTTAGGCGTGATGTCTTGATCGCGAAATTTCAGAATCGATCCGATCTTTCTATGTCGTCACACATGGTGCTCTTCAAGCTTGATATGAGTGGGGGAGGGGTTGGAAACTGTTAGGTGACAGCAACTCTGTGACCCTCCACGGCGGTTCTACAGTAAATGGTTCTCTAGTGCGGTTCTTCAATAACAAAAAACATATCACTTCTGTTGTAGATTTTAACTAATGGAGCTATAAACTACAATGAAATTGAAAAAACGAAATTAGAAAGATCATGACCTTTTAACCGAGAAAAAGTATATGAGGCTAAAAAGAGATAGAAGTGTTCTAGTTTCCTGAATTTGCTTGTTTTTGTTTGACTAATTGTTATTATCTGCGTTATAATCGTCAGGTGCTGACGTATGCACATCTGGGCCGCGAGGAGGACGCCATTCTGGAGCTGCGGTGTCTGCTGAACAATGACGGACCTACAAGCCGTGTTCACGATGTCTTTCCTGATGTGGTCAGTGTTAGAGTTACA
The DNA here is from genome assembly GCA_950022655.1 of Alentia gelatinosa. Lineage (NCBI taxonomy): Eukaryota > Metazoa > Annelida > Polychaeta > Phyllodocida > Polynoidae > Alentia > Alentia gelatinosa. The sequence goes on from OX465583.1 coordinate 31,465,192, forward strand.
TGAGAAATACATAATGAATAATCGTACTTCACAATTCACAAGTCATGTCAATCAGATCGATATACAAGGGTACGTTCAATATACCGGAGGACGCTGTGACGTCACTCGGTGACTATAAGCACAACGAGCGCGGAGCATTCGTGACAGACTGGTGTGCCAGCTCTTGGAGCGCGGTCACCACTCGAGGCTCACTCTCCTGTATGGAAATATAGACCAGTTAGGAGTGTTTGACTGCTGATGATTTATTGTACATGTTTATTGTTACAATATACCGTGATTAACGCTTGGACACTAATTTCCGGTGTTGTTGTCATTCTCGATACGCGACCGTTACAGTATAGCACAGTTTAACTCCCATAGCTCGTTTGTATCAGTAATTTAATTATAATGGAAATGAACTCTGACAGCTTGTCACTAGCAATAGGATAAGGTACCTTATCTCGGACAGCTTATATGTACCAGCAATATAATGCAACTTACCTCTCACAGCTTGTATGTACTAGCAACATAATGTAATTTAACCCTGATAGCCTGTATGTACCAGTAACATAATGCAACTTAACATTGACTTACAGGTTAACACGCTACAAGAGGTAGTGGAGAAGGGCGGTGATTCAGAGCTTATTCACCGGATGACAGAACTCCGACGTGGCCTGGAGGAAAACAGTCACATGCATCTGCATACACTTGAGGAATTCGTCTTCGGGTAAGTCGAACTGAGAAGTTTATTCCTGAAGTTATTGAATTCATGTATCCATAGATGAGTTCATAGAAATTACTTTCAGGTACCAATATCAGGTGACATTTGCATTTAACCACTTGATAATAGTCTTTCGATTCTTTTATGTGTACAGGTATTTCATTTCATATTTTTATGCTGCACAAATTCTAGAATGCATAATTCTTAAAACTATGGTTAATATTAGGTAAACATATATATCACAGTTTCACTTACATTGACTTATATTTTGATCTATGACCTAGGCATGGTAAACTGGGCCAAACCTTCAATATGAAATTCAGTAAATGTCTTTTTCATATAGTGTTTTTTTTTCTTCTAAAATCAATATTGCATACTTCCGTTACTGACAGCTGTGTACAAAATTAGCCATGAATATGTCCCTGTTATGTATGTGTACGATTTGTATGTATGCATTTAATCAAAGGCGGTTCCTTCTCGTACCATGTCTATGTGATGTAGGAAGTAAAAGAACCCTTGCCTCAGTATTAATCTTTAGGGACTGTCCCCAAACATACTCGTAGAGTCTCGTAGGGCATTAACAAACCATACAATTCACAAACACAGAACATAAACTGGGAGATTTATTCTTAATGTCATTAATTTCTTTTTCATTTCATTCGAACAGCCCCATAGTGAGGAAGCGTAAGCTGCAAGATGGCTTCAAATCACGGCAGAGAAGTGGCGCCATGGGTTACAACAACGGACGGCCATCAAACCATTCCAAATCATCAAGACGGGGTCTGCTACAACGCGAAGACCTTAACAGTTTGTAAACCATTAACATAGACTGATTTAGGAACTGTCGTAATGCTTGTCAGGGAAAAACCCAGTTACAGATGTATTAACTACTGTTAATACTGTGTTCTATATAGACTACTGTTATTGCAGACTGGGAATGGGAATACTTGGTGTTTGTTTTTGTAAAGAATGTAGATTTATGTATAACAGTGGAGATTGTTTGTGTGAGGGAGTGATTCGTGTTCAACACGATGCTTTGTTTTATAAGTAAAAATCGTCTTCAGCTGTATCTAAATACATGTACAGACATAAAATTAATAGTTAGTCACCGAAGGTACTTACCTGTACTGATGGGCACTTGCTGTTCGCACGAGCCTATGGATTATCCTTTTTGGTGAATATCTAATACATCATGGTGCCCTAGCTTGTAACCATCTTTTATTTATCTTTGAGGGTCAGTATACAAAATCTTTGAAATTGACGCTGTGTCACTTAATGACCGAAGCCACAAATCGCGTTGTATATGTGGCGTTGTATACTAGAACATTTCTATTCACTATAACACATAGGTTCCAGACCCAATATTCGTTAACAAGCTTTTTGATTACGTTTCTGTTTAGGGCAGTTTCAATAAATCGAATTATTCTATCTGTGCTTTCTCCACTGGGAAAAAACTAGAATAAATGAAAAATCTTACAAATATAAAATTGTATGAATCTCCAGTGGCTTCCGATTCTGTGTCTCGTTCAACCAATTACAATTCAAACAAATGTTCTGAGCTATGTCAGAGGACATTCTGCTATATAGCTATAGCTCCTTTCAGTGTACATTACATTGAACATATATTCCTGTCCTGAAGAAGGCATTCCCATGCCGAAATGTCGACTATTCAAAATTCAGGGATGCCAGTTTTCAACGTTTCCATTGAAATCCATGTTTTCATTATCAGAATAGAAAATTGTTTTTCCTTTTGTAATATTGAAATAGGAACTGCTAAATTACCCAATTTAGCCACAGTCCTGATGCCCCACTGAACCTCTGATTCCCCACTCACTGAGCCTACCCCACAGATTCTCGGCCTCCCACTGCAGCCATCCCCAACACGTTTCAATGGTTTCCCGCTCTCCCTCTGGCAGCAAAACCATTGAAAAAACCTGGATTGAAATCAGTCTATGGCTGTGATTGGCCTGTAGGTACCAGAACTGTGAAGGGAGAGTGATAGGCTGAGTTCGCACTCTTGTTTGCTTTTAATGATCATGTTTTCTAAAATGTGATATGTTCGAACCATATTCATCTTTAAGAATGCTATATTGTAAGTAATATTGATGCAATAAAACAATCAAATAATTAGCGAAATAAGTGCAAAATGTATATTCAAATTTAGTAGGTATTATTAAACAGAGAGGGCATCACTTATAATTGAAAATACACTGGCTAACAGAGCAGATGCTTGTTATACAAAAGGTCCAATACATCATACATGGGCCGGTGAGGGGGGAGCTCAATCGTTTCAATGTCTTTTTTCTTACCTCAACTGGCATCCCTGGAATGAGGAATAAAGTTATTGATGTTAAAAAACTAGGAGTGGATATCGGTTTGTACGGTGTTGGAGATGAGTTGGAGTCTCTTTCAATTGAACAATAAAAATGTTTTGCCGGAATAATTTTAAGTGTGTGATTAAGTAATGTAACAGCAATCGGTGGCGTTCTGCTCCACTCTAAACTATCCCACAAGGTTTTCATTTGATAAGACCAAAGTACACTATAATTTGAGATTTCAAATTGTGCATTTGCAGCGGGTAGAAATACCGGTGAACATTAAAACTTCCTAATCAACCAGAAGATGCTGAACTACAAAAGTACAAATGTTAGCTTTATTCCATGTGTTCTGACCTCGACACAGGAATGAATAAATAAGTGATCTTAAAAATAGGTGCACTCGGCCATGATAAGAATCCAAACGGAGTGGTCGAAGTGTTGGGGCCAAAAGTATTCGTTATGCATTTGGGAATCATGGCAGGTGTTACAGTGCAACTGTATAATTGTCTTCTGTTACTAATGAAAATTAAACACTGCGCTTGTACATGTGTTAATAAAAGTATAACCAATCAGACCAATGTTGCGTTCAACGTTTGATTTATTATCTTATTGCTTCAGATTGTTGGTACAAATGGTTTTGTTTTTGGCCTCCACAATAACTTAAAAGCAACCATTCTCATCTTTCTTGTTACGTATTGTTCCAATGGTAAAGGATTTCTATATTCTAAAGACACCCAAATTACCGATTGCACAATTCAGTACAGATGCTAGAAATAAATGCCAGGGTCCTTTGTTAAGTCTACGACTTGTTAAAAGCGTGGGTCTTTTCCTTCAAAATTTGCAATTTATGTCTGGGTTTAAACTTCACAGATAACAGATCTAGTCCTGCTAGGTAATGGAAGGTTCTATAACCTTAGACATCTAGTCATACCCTACCGCGATTGTAGAGAGATCTGACGTGTCTGCTAATTTACTAGGGCTACAACATGATAATTTATCAATAAGTTACCTCAGATTCCCTCTGTGTAGGCTTCAGATTGTTATGTATATTTGTATGTAATCGGGTATCAGAAATATGTGCATGGTAGACTTGGGCTACAGGGTGGTTGTGTATTGGTAGATAATGGGGTGCCGGTACTTGGAATGCTGGGTAAACAAGGGCTAGAGAGTGGTAGGTTATCACATATTTGGAACGATGGATAGGCTAGGACCAAAGGATGGTTGTGTATTGTAGATATTACCGAGTTTCTGCTTTGGGCCGTCTTTTAGCCCTTCGAGTGCTTGTGTAGCAGCGGTGTCCTTGGGTTAGCGACAATACAACCAGTGGAACAATCCGTTGACGGGTTGTCAGCTTACCTTGGTGACAGGTGGAGGGGTTGCATATATGAAGTATCAATACCGTCTCTAGTGTTTCTATTGAGGTACATATAATTGACTAGAACTGTCCCCCCAAGTAGTAAGTTCGTGGTTGTATTTCCCCGCTGCTGGAGAGGTGTGTGACTTACTCAGCCATTTCTATTAATACTTGATACTGAAATGCTCTCTGAATAGGAGTATTGATTCGCAAATATCTAACACAGATGTTCACCTGTTAGAGGATGGTTGTAGAATTGCTAGCTAATCGGGCACCTAAAGTGCTTGCTGGGTGGGTTAACTCTACAGGGTGGTTCTGTATTGAAAGGTAATCGGGCACCTAAAGTACTGTTTAAATTTATGTTGCATGAATATCAATACGCAAATGTCTTCCAAAGGTGCTCACTCATCGACTCCTGCTACAGACGCATCCTGTATTGAAAACGGGCCATCCATAAAGTAAGTACGGAGTGAGGGGGTGGGAGTAAAAATTTCGGAAATTTCGTACCTTCATTCTTAAATCTATTGAGTACTAGATGGAGAGTGGGAGTGCCAATTGCTTTGGAAATTCTGCGCGCGTACTATATATATATATGAACCTAGATAACATCCTGTATCGATAATGAACATTATCCGAGGTATTCGTTGGAGTGAACATTCATGTGGCGCTTCAGAGAGGAGGAGTGGCGGGCAGCGAACGGGCACACCTTACACTTGAATGGCCGTTCACCTGTGTGCGTGCGGTGGTGTACCTTCAGGTTCCACATTGACTTGAGACGGTGTCCGCAGATATTACACATAAATGTGTCATCTGGTCCTGCAGCATAAGATGGCACCATGGGTGGAGCAGTACTCATTGAAGATGTAGATGTTGGCCAGCCACTGCTCTGTAAGGTATACATAGACAATGATAATATAACATCAAATAGGTTTATTGTGAGAAATTTCGAATTCAAAAAATCATAATAGCACATCAAACCAAAATGATACCGAAATAACCATATGGCTGTTTCTTCATTTGCTAATGTCATCTGAAAATAGCTAATTCTACAACTCTATTTTCCCCCACATTATATACCAGAGGGAATTGCTACTTTGATGTGAGGTTTGTTTCTTTGCGTTTTAACGTCACAGGGGACCGCGAGGGTATATGGGGACCATCAGGGATTTAAGCTCAATATTAAGTCAATTCTATTCAACAATTTTAGAAACTATCAAAGAGATGCATCTCTTTCAAAAGGCATTTTTCTTGGGATATTCTCAAACAACGTAATCATATTGTTACTATTTTTCAGGTATTTTCTACTTCCTTGTAGCCTCTGAGGACTGAAACATTAGTCCATACTTCTAGAGAAAAAGTAAAGGGATTGTATCTTGAGTATAGACAGGGTTTGTGACATAATTCAACAATATTTGGTTTCAGCGTATGGAGTTTCCTTCTGTATGAACCGAGACCACAAGTTGAGACCAGAATCAGAGTATTACTTGAATTCTGAATTGCCCTAAATATAAATACATTCGTACAAGAAAGCAGACGACATTGTTACACACTATCACAACGTAAAGGTTACCAATACCGTATTTGCACCTACTCTTGGTTCCTACACTTCATCCATAGAACATTGTTGGTGTTTTCAACAACCAAGTTCGGCGAAATGAAATCAAGAAAATTAACTTCTGATAATTTTGTGTTGTGTCTGAAAAAGTGACATCCGAATGGTATTCATGCCTCAGAAATGTGGTCAGGGAAGCGTCTGCCTGTCTGCCGAACACTGCACCACTCAGTCACAGCCTTTTGGACTCAAGAAATGATGCGTGGTTGCATTCTGTGTGAATGCACCGTAAAGGGGTTATGGGCGCCACGTCAATACCTGTCAGGTGAATATATAGAAACTATATGGTGGCTTCCCTATAAGCATGTTTAGAAGCCACCTAGTGAAGTTGAAATTGGCTTATCTGGTGGAATACACGCTTAACACTTAGCATGGACCGAGCTGCTATATTGTTTGGCTAAATATACACATTGCTATGTTTTCTCACACAATGAGGTGTTGAACGGAAAATCAACAATTAAGTAAACATGGATAAGTATTGTAGACAAATTGGATTTATTTCAACAAAGATAATGCCGGGAGATTTCAATCGCAGCTTCTTAATATACCTGATAATCATACGTTCAGTATGCCTTTATTGCTTGGGTTAGTGCTTGTGATATGCTAGTTTTGGTAAGACTTTCGAGATCGTCACATATAATAAACGTAAAGTAATACTAACAACCTGTTTTCAAAACCCCTAGGAATTCACATCAACCATTTCTTTTAATTTTTGTAAACATTTTTTTTTTCATAACAATTTACATAGAAAATTTTCTTCGTTTTCCTATAAATCGGGAATGAGACTATCTTTTAACAAAATTATACGAAGAAGGGCAAACTATTCATAAAACCGGACACAAAAATAATCTCTTCTCTCCGTATGAGAGCATGTAGAGATAGGACTCTCCTTACTCGATTGTCAGGCAGTGGGTTTCAGGCAAGTACAGTCAAGTGCAATCCTTAATGTATAGGTCTGTGGAATATTTTATTTATCAACGAAACCTTGAGTTCTGTCCCAATACTCCAGCCTTTATCTCTGCACCTTGAGAGCTGTGTATCAAAACCCCAGCCTCTATTTTATCACCTTGACAGCTTTCAATACTCCAGCCTTTATCTCTGCACCTTGACAGTTGTCTCTCAATCCTCCAACCTCTATCTCTGCACCTTGAGTTCCGGGTGGTACTTGTATATATGCTTATTGAGGTTGGATTTGCTGGCAGAGGCATGCGAGCATCCTGGACAGCGATGGGGGCGTTCGCCCGTATGTGTCCTCATGTGTTCGCGGAGAGCATCAACCCGACGAAACTCCTTCGTGCAGTGCGAGCACACCAGGCTGGAGAACTTGACCAGTGGCGCCCCAGCCTGCTGCTTCCTACTGCCCGATCTGTTTTTCGATGAGGTATCGGTGTTTGTCCAGGTAGGCCAGTATTCAAGGTGCGCGTCAAAGGCAGTCTGCAATACGTGAGACGCAGTATTTTAAAACTGGTGAGCTAGTTTATTCACATCGAAGATTTCAGTCAGAAATATATGTCATAGATCAATTATCAAAAGGGATTAGCTGTATTTTTGCAGTGGAATGTTTTCTCAGCACCAAAATCATCTTGTCTTGACTGGCATGGGGTTACACTCAGTCAATATTTTTTTCTAGAGAAAACTGTACAAAAGAAAGTGAGAGAATAGCGGTAAACTACTTGGTAGTATCTAATTATTCTGACAAGTATATGTTCTTTTCACAGATACACCTTTTGGATGATTTTGAAAATTTCATATTATCAATGGTATTTAAGTGAAATTCATCAAAGATAGAGTGGATTCACTTTTACTTATAGAATACTGTAGTGTAAAGTTGAGGTTCAATAAATCAGTGTACACTCCCCAGGTTCCCAAATCTCATGGGCTCCCCTGTCTCCAAGGTCTTCACTTCCCTATCTCCTTGATGTCCCTAGCTTCCAAGTCTTTCAAGTTCAGATTCATGTGGTCCTGAATCCCCGGAGGTCCCTAGCCTGAGGTCTCTAGTGCAGAAGGCATTGGAACCCCTGAGGTCCCCAGTACCGACCTAACTGCCAGCTCATCCGATCGATTGCTCATTAGACTGCCACATAAGATAACAGAAAATTGATGGATCTAATTGATGGTTCTGGCAAAAGCAAATACCACTAAAATAATTAATTTCTCCTTTCAATTTTTTTAAATTTTATTTTTTTATGAGGGTTTACGTTGTCAATATGATGTATCATAATCCATGGCTACGATATTCACAACATACTCCAAATGTTAACGATTATGGCATTTATTCAGTTCAGAGAAAGGGTTGAATCGTTAAAATTACCCTTAACATGCACAGTGCATACAGTGCATGCCCTGTCATATCATTTCTTAGTGTCCATTCCATACAATGAACTACAGACTACATACATTTACGCTAGAAGGAAAAAGTATACATGCTATACTGGTATGTTTGTGTATCACGATTTCAAACAATTCTGAATATAAATATATATATACAGCTTGGCAGCCAAACACAACTTGAGATATATGGGTAATCAAACATTGGTACCTGGAATGCCAGAGAATTATTATGCTTTACATGCTATGTTGATATATTTATGTATCGTGATTTAGTACAATGACAAATATACACAGGAACAATGACACATCAAGTAGTAAAAGCACTTCACCAAACTGCTCTATGTGTTTGCAATATCAACGGAATGTTCACCCCATCATTCCCGGTAGCATCACGGATAAGTATAAGTAATAAAAAACACCTCGTAGATAAAGAATATTTTTTCCGAGCACAAGACGCGCCTCCTTTCTATAGATATTTCGCTAAAACCACCAAAATCTACACACACAGAAAGACCTATGTTGAATATAGATGATTATGAAGTATCAGCACGGACCTGTCATCCAAGTCAGTGGTATGAGCAATTCTTCTGCAATTGTCTTTGAAAATTGTCCTTTGCATTACAGTTTTTCTCTTTGGTTTGCAAAGCACGCAGTCTCCCTGGTGACATTTTACTTGCTACATTAGAAATAATGTATATTTTTTTCAAGGTTCAAACCTTGTGATTGAATTGTGTTTGCTACAGTAGATAAACTCTGGTCTGATTTCTTTCTGACACTCAGATCCCACCTGTCTGGAATGTTTCCATCTTGTGATTAGATGTTGTTTGCTAGGGTAATACGCTGGTATTAATTCTTCCTTTCCTGGCATTTGGATCCACCATACTGGAATGTTCGCATTAGATTTCATTCGACTAATTTGGCATGCTCTGATTTAATTCTTCCGGCCTTCAGAACCATCAAAATAGTATATTTGCATCAGGTTTCATTTACTACAGTAGGCTACAGTTTGGCTCTTTTTCTGGCCTTGAGACCACCACACCAGGGTGTTCTGAACATGTGATTCTATCTTCCTTGATATCATAAAATACTTTGTTTTACTTTCTTTCAGCCATCAATCCCATCACGTGGGATGTTCGGGCTATATTATATTTGCTACAGAACGCATGTTCCAATTTATATATTTCTGGCTACCATGTTAAAATGTTTTGATCTTGTGATGAGATTTTATTTGGTACAGTAGGCATATTCTGGCTTCATTTGTGGAGGGTCAGCTGGTCTGCCCCTGCAGTAAGCCTTCTTGTGCTTGTTCAGGGTTGACTTGTCGCGAGCTGCGTAGGAGCAGTACGGACACTGGTAAGGTTTTTCCCCGGTGTGGGTCCGCTCGTGGCTGGCAAGGTTATCTTTTCTGCCAAACGTCTTTCCGCAAAACAAGCAACTATGAACTTTCCTATACGCGGTTCCCAGGCGGTCGTCGAATGGGACAAGCAGTGATGCCTCCTGAAACGAACCAAAGGAGGCAGCGTTACCCACATGAAAACGAGACGAGAACGAGAGTGCCAACGAGATAAAAAATAAAATAAATACGAGACCTTGAGCGAGAGCAGGCGTTTGTCATAACTGTCCAGCCGTGTATGATATGATCAGGGACCCGTTTTTTTAGGCGAGATAATCCTTAATATAGCGATTATCAAACATTCAAGACGGGTTTCAAGATAACTACAACAACTATTGGCCCCAAGGGTTCGGTTATTACCGCCGATTTTATGATAATTAGACTAGGGCCACAAAACTGTCGCTATTAACGATTATTTCGTCTAAAAACGGGTCCCTGTTCAACTGTCAGCCTCAAGAGGTACAAAAGAAAACTGTTTCAGGGAAAGGTTTTTAAGACGCGATAATCATTAATAGCGATCATTAAATACATCTGGAGTTTTCAAGATAAATACAACGACCATTGGCCCCAATGGTTCAATAATTATCGGCAAATGCATGATAATTGCAAAGCGGTCGCTATAAACGAATATCGCGTCTAGAAAACCGGTCCCTGTTATTTATAAAAAGTGTATCCGCATCATATTTACAGGATTGCGAATGCCATTTCGTATAAGAAAAATCCGTAAAACTGCAAGGGTCTTGATGTACGAGTCTAGATCATTCAACGGGCTCAGCTGAAAGCTAAATGGCCAGAACTATGCAAATATTGCTCATCATCTTTCAGGTTTTCATTTTGAATCCTCACACCATGAATACGTCTCTCATCGGATTTAAATTGACCTCAAGAATGAGTCTTGGGAAATCAAAAGGAAAAAATCCGGCAAAATCACGCGCCTCTTAATATATGTTATATGTTTTTTCATCACGTTAATGTTTTGCAATTCTAATATCCTAGCGGGTCTATCATCCCAGGGCAGAATAAGATCTGTGAGCCGACTTGTGTAGGGAAACATTGATTAACTAGCCCAGTTCGGGATCGTATTCCTGCTTTTCTGTTTCATTTATTGCAGCTTTATATAAGGGACACTAATCACAGGGATGTCAGCTGGGGTAATGAAAAAGGTAAAAATATTTCTACGGAATTTGCTGCCTCAGAGAGACTGAGCAATAATGGAAAACACATCAATGTTGACCATGGAATAGGGCTGAAAGTGTTTGGGGGAAGCTCAAACCACTTTTTATTGGCATGAATATGTCTCAATTTATTCTTTCTTTGGTTTATACATCAAGAATAATCTCATAAACTGGAAATAAAAAAAACTTCCATGGAAAGGTGTAAAACTGCCATCCCTGATTAAAACTGAGCTTGAATATGTTTCACGATTATCAAAATACCTAAATTGGAACCTCACAAAGGTTAAACACACATCCTTGTAAGCTATCAAGTAAATGAATAAGTGTAAGTAATAAACACATCACACAAATGACTATAACTTGAATTTAAAACCTTTATTAACCCCACAAAAAGAATACCATAGCTGAACCATGACATTTTCACAATTGTCACTATCTTTGGAGATAAACACATACAATTCAATAATGGAAGTCAATAATCTGTTACGCATACCACAGTTCATAAGCATGAACAGCTTTTACTGCCACAGGAGGGTCTACTCTGAGATGGACATTTGAAAATTCTCAAGATTTCACCTTTTCACCTCTTGAATATACTTAAAGTGTACGACTGATTATTTTGTGGAAGGACATATTTCTATATCAAGTTTACTGTTCAGTATTAACACGGATACTTGATTCTGTGATATTCACTGGCTCAGTACATAATCATCAATAAAGGCATGTTTATGTCTACCTAATGCATTAAAGTGGCTAGAACCTGGTGACTGCTATATCTAATAAGACTGGTGACTTGGTGAATAGTTGGAATGAGTTGTGCATAAGTTCGGGCATGGACATAGAGATACACTGTCCATGGTTCGGGTATTGTAATCTAAACACATCTGAAGTATCATTCCAAAAGAGAAATCAGAGAAATATTTAGATACATTGTAAGAGGTGTGGACACATGTGCAACTTGAGTTTCTAGCCACTTTGATACACGTGTTACACGTTTACCCTTCACAAAACTTACAATACTCAAGCGGTGTGAACTTAGACACTTTACTTTGTCACCTCCATATCACATCTTTTACAAAGCGTAGACACTTTCTTCACCATATGACTTTGACGACAAAGAACTCATTGAATCGAGGTGTGAATAAAAACATACCCTCTTCTTTTGGTTGAGATAATGCCTCAGGCTCACGGGGTCGATCCTTTGGATATACACGTACCGGTACACGATATTACCATGATTTTGATCTGTGTTGTCGTATTCTCCGCGTAGTTGATGTGAAGTGTCGGCAAGGAGAGTAGAGCCATATATTTCAGTATCGTGGTAATGTACTTATTATTTATTGTTCTAAATATAAGTTGTTAAAGGAAAGAAAAAAATAGCCGCTGATCTTCTCAGGCACTACTCTGCACGGTAGGGTAGCCTCTATATGTTCGGTATGGAGACTCCGTATTAGGTGGGAAATAAAACAGAATACATGTAATTTTTATTCGTTTTCGGTTGTCGCCTCAGGTTCATCTTTGCCAGGTCATGCATTGTGCGCATGCGCCTGACACATTTGAACTGTTTCCGGTATATATTGTTCATTTTGCGCCACGGTCGCCTCGAGATAGGGCGTGAAGTGTACAGCGCACTTTTGTAGCACTTGTCACATTTCCCTTGTTAAATCGACGGCGCAAGACGTTAGCGATGTTTGACGTCACTTACTACTATCGCTAAGTGTAAATTCTATTATAACATGAAACTGCAATTCTTTAGAGGAGTGACTGATATTGAACCTCTTCCATAGGCCTACATCGACAAGCTTTCGCCGTGTGTCTATTAACAGATGATTTGTCACTGGCAGAAAAAGGGCAGTAAGGGCACTTGAAGGGCTTCTCCCCAGTATGGGTCCTCACGTGCCTTTGTATCTTGTCCTTAGGAAAGGCTTTGCCACAGTAACCGCACTCGTATTGGTTGAACGTCCTGTTCCGCCACCTCCGCCTTGTGGGCAGTTCATACGCTTGATAGGTCTGAAAGCCGCCAAATTTGGGAACATTTAATAACTCGGCATTGGATAAGTTAAAAAAGAATTACAATCAGTATACGACCTAGATCACACCCTAATACTCGGCCTAGCAACAAAATATAGAAAGAAAAAAAATCGTTTTTTTAATTTAAATTGCCGGGATGGCAACCCCTACAATAATTAAGCTTATGGGAGCAGTAAAGCTACAATATAAAACAGAGAGACACATTTTATAATAATCATTGTTGACATATGAACATGGTTTGAGATATTGTTAAATATCGTGCTGTTATGATAGTAAATACAGAGTCCACACTATATACATATAACCATGCCTCTTGATAACATAACTTGATTTTCTTAAAGCACTGCACGTTGTACCTACACACTAACTTATCTGGTCTCAAACATCAGTGGCCAGTTTTATAAATGAATAGTGAGTATTTTCCCTGTGTCAATCTCATGGTAAAATCTCTTTAGACAGTACAAATCAGCTCTGAACCTTGGTATGCATGGCAGATAATTAAATCGGAAAGATAATGACATGATTGAATATGACTGATTATCATCCACTCGCCTTCGCGTAAGTAGAAATATAAAATTGAAAATACCATGTAGCTGAAACAACTACTTTTACCTACGAACGCCTCGAGATTGACTGCAGAAACTGGATTCAGCATTCTATTTAGTCAGTCCAAAGGTGTTAAAAGTGAAAAAGTAACTCCTGTAATATCTAAATAAAGGACATCTTCATGTACAGAAAGATTACAAATTACCGAATACAATACTCTGTTATGTTATGCATAAAATATACATCTCTTTAAAACCTCAACTTCCTGTAAGAAGGATAGATCTCTTGAAACCTTTCAGTCAGTTTAGCTCTGGAAATAATAGTAAAGATGCAATAAGTCTGTCAGGACTACTGTTACTTACACGAACGTTCCCTCTCTTTCTAAGTTTATATATCTAAAAGCCGTTTCTGAGTATATAAGTCAACCTTTAAATGTTTTGATACATATTCATGATAAATTACATGGATACACACTTAATCTTCATCTCTCACAAATTTGGTCTCGTTCGCTCGACCGAATTCAGCTTTTTGTCACTTGATATATGATTTGTCTCTGGCAGAAAGAATACAAGACGCAATGCTACTTCTTGCCTCACTACGGACCAACTACGCTATGAAAAGTGGACGCTTCGGCATGGTTTCCTGTGGTTTATTTTGAATACCCAAATAAGTCCGGATGTCTTTTATACTTCACACTAAATTATGAAAACAAGTTTTACATAACAACAAAACACAAGTGTGACAAACAAATGTGTCCTTCTCCAAAGTATAACCCACTTCCAGGAAATATAATCCAGGAAACTAATAAGGGTGTTATTAGGCATGGCATATGCGCATTGAGTTTGATCCATGTAGTGGTTAAACATACAGCATTAGAGTCGACCCAAACCATTCAAATTGGGTTTCAGATTTTTATCCCACCCCTGAATTCCAATAATCAACGTAATTAAAATATATAACAAAGGAAAATGTCATCACTTTTACGCTATTTGAAAGAGCGTATGGTACAAGTTTACCATCTTAAGTCTATGTAGAAGAATCTCAGGAGTCAAAGAAACGGTATCGTATTTTGTCGAACGTGAGTATATTTTGGCTGCACTTTCGTTAAGAAAATTCCATTACTGTGTCCTTAATTTAGGTTCTCTGGTCTCCAGCGGCAGTATTTGGCTTTGTGTCTGTTGACGGAGGATTTGTCGCCGGCGGCAAACGGGCAGTACGGGCAGCGATAGGGCTTTTCCCCAGTGTGCGTCCGCAGATGCTTTTGTCTGTTGCCCCTTCCGACTGGTTTGCCACAGACACCGCACTTGAACTGGCCTCGCCGTCCTTCCTGCCACTGGGGATCTGCCGACGTCAGTTCTACCATCTGAAACGTCTGCAAGCACGCCAAATTGATGAATGTTACTCTCTGTTTCACTTAAACAACGGATGCAAAATTATCAGATACGTAGATTTTTTTCTTCCTCCAGTTCTTTCTCCGGTTTGCGCTGTGGCAGAAACAAATATTCATAATTTTTCCTCACATATTTTTGTGTCTAGTCAGGGTCAGGGTTAGTCAACATACATGAATAACATACACAGATCTTCCTGTAATCTGTAGTATTTTGTCTCTAATTGCTGAGTTCTTCGGTAAGGGACTGAGCTGCTCATTGAACTGGGGTGTGCTTATTATGGATCTGCGAGCATGTCTAACAAAAGGTACCTATGTCTAGAGAATCACATGAAATACCAATAAGTACCTAACACAAGGGACATGGCAATTCTGTGAGTATTTCTAGAGAGATTCACATCATATACTTTGCATATCACGTTCTCTAAATTATGCCCTGTACATATCCCTTCCTAATTGTGCTGTCACCGTCTAGATCTACATTTACCTTCCCTATATGGTTTCCAGCATTTATCTGAAGCCTTGCATTTCTTATTAAACCCAACACTTTCCATCCTATCACATTCATATCATTCTCATAGTAGCATTCGCTAACTTCGACGGTTTTTAACAATCCAACTTCTTGTACCCCTCAATCCAAACGCGTTACTATATTTCAATTTTTCAAAATGTAGGAGGCAGGCTTTCCGAAACCCCTGCAGTATTTCTTCAGATGCCTGTTCAGATTGGACTTGTTGGCGCACGCATAGGCGCAGTAGGGACACTTGAAGGGCCGTCTCCCTAGATGGGTCCAGATATGGTTCTTCATGGTGTTAAGGACGGCTAACTGTTTGAGACAGATGGAGCACGTGAGGAGGCGCGTCACGGGGTCCTTTGTGTAATAGTGCTCTTCTCCACCCGTTTCCTCACACGACTGACTACTGGCCACCGCCTGCAAGTTAGTAAACAGACGAAATTAGAAGGGGCTACCAGGCGCAGCAGCAGAGTGGTCAGTCTCAAGGATAACCCGGGGGAGATATGTGAATCTGTCTAACTATTGATATTAATAGATACATGTGTATATCTATGGCAGTATTAACTGGCCCACGTAAACCGCCCGCTCCTACCTGTGTCATTATGTATTCATATATGACTTAGTGACGTACGGGGTATGTTATCACGGGACTAGGTATAATCTCGACATTTTAAGGTATATACTTTTACAAAAACTGACTGTCTTCATACGTCACAATACTTGTTAAAATTGTTGACCAGATAAATCCCTCTGTCTTCAGCATCGGATATATCTGAACGACAATTGCATCGTATATATTTGATGTACGAAGACAGTCAGCCATTTTCCGTATGATACTTCCAAACTGTACTGACCTCGCCCTTTATTGTCCATACTGTTAAGTTATTAATAGTTGGTGGTGATTTTTTCCCTTGTAGGTGATCCCTGAAATCGGTAGCGACCTGGTGTACCCCTCATAACTTCTCCCCGACTTTTAAGTCTTTTACCTAAACGGTTATAGCTCTCCCCGTCGCAAAGAAACATTGTGACTAAAGTCTGCAAAACTGTGATAAACTAGTTCGCAAGTTGTCGCCATTTTTCTATCACATATGCTCGAAGTCAGACAGTAAGAAATCTCACGTTTTGTAATCATCATACATTTGGCGATAATTATCAAACCATTGGGGCCAATGGTCGTTATATCTATCTTGAAAACTCTAGATATCTTTAATAATCGCTTTTTACGATTATCGGGTCTAAAAAGCCCTCCCTGGATGATACGATCAATAGGTTTACCGATTTCTATCAGGGTTGCCTTTAGTCACGCGTGACGTGTGGAGGTCCATGCTTCAGTTTATATATCTCGTGAGACCTAAGATAGAAGACACGAAACTAAGCACTTATAGAAAATAAATCTTTATTAAACAACTGACAAGTACGTCGCTTACACAGTATATATCCTCTGATTACAAGATATTGCGGTAACATGAGAGATGCAAATAAAACGTAATCCCAGACTGAACAAGTTTTTTCAAGTAAGTACGAGGTGTTTTCTCTAATGAAACCCCATCCAACAACACAATCCACATGGTTTATAAGAGATAGGGTGGTGGAACCTCACAAATAGCTTCCCAAGTAATACATGGGGAAATATAGAAGTTCTCTCGACTCTTACAGACAATTGAAGAAAGAAAGGTACGAACTGGCAGTTTACCCCCCCCCCCCCCCCCCTCTATATATTACCGCCAATATAATATGGTAACGGAAGTGGAAATCTCCTTAACATTCCTAGCCTCTGTTCTGATATGGAGCCAAAGTGAGCCCACTGAAACAAAAGATTTCCGTGCTCAAAACACCATTTCCAGATATTGGCGCTAAGTACTTTGACTATATTGGTTGGAGATTATATGTGCTATTCCAATCTTTTAAATGCATACATTTAATACACTCAATAACTGTTATCGCAGCTTCCAGACTTACTCAGAGACGATTGTTGTAAAGTACACTTTATTAGTAGCATATGAGACTAAAATAACGAAATTCTAGCCTCGTACCACATAGCTTTAGCACTAAGCCTCGTTTTTACTGGCCCCCGGAAATGGCGTTTTGAGGTATCTGCCGCTTTAGCAGAGTCACTTTTGCTCCCTATTTGAAATCACGACAAGATGCTTTTTGGTTGCTATTCATGTACCAGCATTATACAACACACAATGGTCTTCTGGTCATCTATGACTGATAAATCCTATTATATGGCACTTGTAAGTTTGAATATTAAGATTCAAGAAAGCACCATTTCGCACTCTTTTCATAACTTCTCTCCGGCTATAAGCCATTTTCTTTTCAATATTTCTCTCCGCCTTTAAGCCGAGAACGTTTCACTATGGGTTAAACACGGAATACCTTTGAGGTACCGCCCTTTTCTAAATGCTTTTAAAGGTGGGCGCGAATCGCGATAAAGAAAATAGGTGATAAGTTATGAGAATTCCGGAAACGGGGGGCTCTATAAGGTGGGCCGGTGGGCATGTTTGAGGTGGGAGTTGAGGTTGGACTTGGATCGGGCGCTGTACGGACAGTGTGGACACTTGTACGGCCGGTCGCCCGTGTGTGTCCGGAGATGGTTATAATAATTGTACTGTCTCTCGAAAGTTTTGCCGCACACCTCGCACGCGTTGACATTCTGACTGTCTGCATGTGCGAGGGCCAGGTCTAGGCGGCCACCCTGAATACTATACTCCAGCTGGGACACTGGCCATCGCCTCTGAAAAGACCAAAACCAACAATTACTAAAGTCTGACACTTCTTTCCATTCTGATCAAAGCTTGTTGGGGAAATGTAGATAGGTATTCATTGTTGGCATCCTTGGTGTTCCTGGAATATACGCATTCTGGCTGCTGCCTATATCAGTATACGATACATGCGCTTGTCCGCTGATATACATGTCTGGAAAATCAATCGGGAAGGTTAGTCTTCCTAGTGATATTACCTTTTATAATTCCTCAAGTGTGATCCCTAAAGCATTGTATATGTAAAAGTGAATGAGATAATTCCAGTATTTCAAGTAAGATGAAACTTTATTACCCCATGAATACCGAGAAAACTGAATTACTCGCACCATTGGCATCTCTCGTGGAAAATCTGGTTGGTAAAGTACCGTTAACAGTATAAGCATGGCCAGTCTATATTCTCGCCCCTCTCTTGAGGGTATATATATACAGCCTAAAGTAGTAGAAATACAATTCAAAATTATGTGCAATTCCTCAGAAGTCTTGACAAATCACTGTTCACTAATGACATAGGAGGTATCGAACCAAAAATAGGACATCTTGACAGAATAGATAACTGTTTGTGGTCTCAAATCCCAGCGGACTCTGACGGTATATAAAACCGTTAAAAAAGAAATATCCATGTTAGAATCTGTATAAAGACAGTCCAAAGAGATTAAAATAGAATCTTTTTGATCAGCACTAAGAGCTACCGATGGGTGGGTAGTATGCTGAGCGGCTGGCTATATAGCCCGGGTGCATCTGCCTGATATGCCTCCTCCAGTTGGACTTATCTCCCGTGGCGTACTGACACAACTCCACAGGGCACGCGAACGGCTTCTCACCGGTGTGAACACGGCAGTGAGTCTCATAGTCCGTCTTGATTTTAAACGCCTTTCCACAGTAGCCACACTGGTGGTAACGCAGCGTGTCTGTGAAGGCCTCTTTGCGGGGCTGCTGCTTGGCCCTCTCTGTGGCCACACACCAGTCCAACTCCCTGGCTCCCAGCGTCCTGCCACCCTGAAAAGACGGGATAACCATAAGATTTTTTGTCCCAAATTGTTTTCTCTTGGATCAGCATAATTTCTAGCCTTTTGCGAGTAGCCATTGACTGCGACCCTGAAAAGACGGGATAACCATAAGTTTTTGGTCCGTATTTTGTCTGTTTGATCAGCATAATTTATTGGTATCTTTGGTAAGCAGTATCTATCAGCTTGAAAATTGTAACGGCTGAGCTGGGAACGCTGTTGGGGAGTTTTTTGTGTGTATATCAGCCTGTATGATGAGAAATTGGCGCCGAGAAGAAAATAACCAGTCTTCACACACGACAACCTGGTCCTACATTTTCTTCAGCACTCCAGGATGCGCCTTCTTGACATGAGCATTCAGGTTGGACTTGTGCGTGGCAGCGTACGAGCACGTCTGACATCTGTAGGGTTTCTCCCCCGTGTGGGTACGTATGTGGTCGCGCAGATTACTGGCTCGGTTGAACACCCGTCCACAGAAGGTGCACTCGTGGTGGTGCCCACTGGCATGCCACCTGGTAGCAGCGCGCTGACTCGGGTCTGGCCAGGGAGGGGCAGTTACCATCCGGTCAGTCTGGTCTCCACTGTACCCTCCCTGAAACGATGACAAGACACAGCCAGGATCACCACCACGTCCACTTTATCGGCAAACGCAACGTAACAAAGAATGCTCTATTCATGCTACTTTTGTCACGAAACAACGTTATTGGTTTAATTCTTTGGCAACTCCTTTTACATTATGCAGAGGATTAAAAAAAAAGAAAAAAAAAAAGAAAAAAAGAGGGAGTACAAGATATTGACCAGGGACTGCAATAAAAGTAGGATTGTGATGATGGATCGCACGAATAGTAGGATATTGACTATGGACTGCACAAATAGTTGATTGTTGATTATGGACTAGTAGAGGTAGTATTACGGTAGTTTGTAATTGACAGAAACAGTTGGATATTGACTATGGACTAGTAGTAACATTAGGATGTTGACTATTGACTGTAGTAATATAGCTTTGGATGCTAACTATGGACTGCAGTAAGAGTAGGTTGTTGACTGTGGACTAAAGTAATAGTAGGATGGACACTGTCGACAAGGCCCCGATCTAGACCTAAAAATTCACAAAGTTCAATCCTTTCGTCTATCAAACTTCAGCCATATCAGAATCGATCGGTGTGTCTTATCCACTAAAATCTCTAACTGTTGATCACCCATATAGGCCAGAATACTATGAATATCTTCTAAAGAAATCAATTGCTTTGGGCAGTTAGAAAATTATTCCACTCAGATACATCATATTGGCGCAATATGTAGACAAGTAGTCTGTCATGTAATGATATGGGACTGTGGAAATATGATCCCAATTCCTGTCCCTCTATGCTGCACTATCCCTCATATCCTCCGTTTATAGCTACACTTTCTCGTTGGCTATATGTTCAGGGTGGGTCATCCGAATGTGTCTATTTCTGTTAGACCTCTGTGTGGAAGCATACGGACACACGGGGCATTTGAAGGGCTTTTCTCCGGTATGGGTGCGGAGGTGACTCCGCAACACGTCTCGCCGCTGGAAGCCGCGGCCACAGACGGTACACTCGTACTGGTGCGTCTGCTCGGCCGGCGTTACATACGGCGCGGGGGCGGCGGGCCAGCCCGGCACAGAGGCCAGCTGCAGAGGGCCGGGCACACCGGAGCGCTTTCTGCCTGGTGGCGGACCATACCCTCTCTGAAACGATGCAAGACACAGAGCCAAGGTCAACACCACGGGCAACTTTTGAGTCATTAATAGAGGACAAGGGAGATGGTTCATGTAGGGTCGTGTGGACATTTATGAATAATAATATCAGAGATCTTCTTATATCATCACTGATTCTCTAGTGTTTCTTTTCTATTTTCTTTCACTTTCTGATAGTCCAGAAGGGTGCGCCTGGTTGATATTAAGTCGTTTAATGCATGTCTGATAGGGAGGGGATTCTTTGCGTATGTAGAAGCCCTCATGGGACTGGGCTAAAAACAGTTATCTAAAAAATATGAACAGCTCATGTATCAATTCAGTTTGTAATTAAGGCCATTTTATTCTCAATATAGTCAGTCTTGAGGAATCAGACACACTTATTTCACCATGCTTCAATATCTCGCATCATTTTCTAAAGTATTTTGTTTTTATACCGTATCAACTTGAAATATTACACTCACACCACATTTGAAGGGTCGGCTATGAATGTCATCAAAACCCCACGATTCACAATTACAGCTTTCCATCACTACACCAAAACCACCACAACTGATGCTATCAGTGAGGTCAACGAGTATAGAGGAAGCGTTGGATTTAACCCATGTATTGTGGCCACAGTGATTACACATATATACGGCTATTAAGATGTGTGAGCGACAGAGCACTCAGAATATTTTCTTCAGCTTGAGCTTTTCGCAATATTTGCACAGGAATAGGACACCTCTCTCCGTCGCTTCTCTGCTTCTTTTATAATTATTGATTTTATACCATCCCTCCTGGCATTTTTTCACTGAGTGTGGGAACCGTTCAAGCTCCTCAGCATGTTACTGTGTAAATGTACTGGTCATGCGAGCTATGGTAGACTGAAATAAGTGCGGAGTGTTTCAATAGTATTCTCCTGCCTGCTAAATTTGTCTGGAGTTGCTCATTGATACACTAATCAACTCTTTCCTCAACGACGTTACCTTCAGTCTACATTCATGTCTCACGTACATGCTCATTTTAAGTCGATCAGTGTCAGTTCAAGATATGCTTCCGTCATGGGGGACTGTGGGGCTTGTTGAATAATTCAAATTCATACATGAAGACCCTTTTTCTGTACGCCAACACATGGACGACGTGAGTCAACTTTATTCAACAATTATGGATGACCTTTGGTCATTCAGAACAGTACTAGCTGAACGAGATGGAATATTACATTACACAGAGGTGGACCCACTGTAACACATAGGTGGACAAAAAGTATATACAGTAAAACATATTCTGACCCGGAGTCTTGATGGCCTATCAGCTTCAACAAAGCCCCTCACCAACACCCTCATGTAAATCACGCATCCTTGGTCCCTAAAGCCAGTAATGTTATACACGGGTCCTTAGTAACTAAATGTCCTCTTGTTACTACATGTCTTCTTGAATTCCTGCCTGTTGAATGACAAATCAATTCGTCAAGTCCATTCCGTTCAAAGAAACATATGATGTTTTCTTTTCTGATGCCTCCTTAAGACCGACCTGTCGCCCGTGGCGTAGTCACAGTGTGTGCACGCAAACGGCTTTTCACCTGTGTGTATACGGACATGTCTTACAAGGACATGCTTCTCGTTAAAATTCTTTCCACAGTATTCACACTCCAGTCTTCCTTTCCTATATGCCCGTTTTGCGCTCTTTCTCTCATCTCTGTGTAACCACTCCTCATCCGGCCAATTCTCCACTTTAACAGAGACCTGAAAATAGGCCAGAAAACTATCAGTATGTGCCTCGGATACTTCCGTCTCTGCCACACATTTTTAAATACACTTTAGTATTTACCAAGGTTGGATTAGTGCAAGGCAGCTCAACGAGAGCAATATTTCAAGTCTCTTCAAAACAACGACCAGATGACCCCCCCTTCTGGTTATAGTTAATACGGAACAAAATAATATCATTTGGCTCACAGCATGGAGACAATACATTCTCTTCCTAGTCTCACACTGCTGGATTATCTTGCGTAGAAAAAAGGCCGTAGAACTACTCCATAACTATTATTCTGATGTTTAATTTTTTGCCCAAAACGATACTGTACTTGGGTTTGTGGCGACTCCTTAAGGTACATTTGTCACCTGTGGCAAAGCCACAGGAGCATGAGAATAGCTTTTCCCTGTGTGCATGTAGAAGTGCCTTTTATCTAAAATATACATTTTCTAAAATTATCTTTGCAGTTCTTGCCGCAGCAAACACACATGTGCGGGTCTCCTGTCTTTTTCAATCCAGTCTTTTTCAATCCATGAAGACTTGGCTCTGCCTCTTTAAGAGCGGCCACTTAAATAAGGACCTGGAAATAGGTCCGATGACTGTTATTAAGTGATTCTCATAATCTATGTCAGCCACACTATTTGAATTACTAATTGGTCATAAAGTTTTCATCAAGGTTGGATTAGTGCAAGGCAGCTCACAGAGAGCATTGTTTCAAGTCTCTTCAACACATGAACCTCTTCTGGTTACAGATATTAGAGAAAAGAATCACCATAGCATATGGCTTGCAGCAGTAGACACTATACATTTTCTTCCCAATTTCACATTCAGGAGTTATCCTGCGTAGAACTGCCTCCTCATTTCTCTGATGCTTGGGTTTTGTTAAAAACCATATTGTGCTTGTTTTTCTGGTGTTTCCGTAAATCAGAATTGTCACCCGAAGCATAGCCACAGAAGCAGACGAATGGCTTTTCCCCAGTATGCGTGCGGTAGTGTCTCTCATAGTGAGACCTATCTTTGCAGTTCTTGCCGCAGTAAGCGCATATGTACACGTTTCCTCTGCGACCTTTGACTCTCCGAGGAGTGGCCTCTGCCTCGATAACAGGGCTACACCATTCCTGCAATTCTTCCACTTTAACGCGACCCTGAAAAAAGGCCATAGAACTATGAATACACGGTAAACTACAAGTATATAGTGTGTCTGCTTATGTTGTAGTGAATGTCGGTGAAGACTGAAAAAAAACCCTCAAAAGAATCCTGGATAAGAACTTATCATAGCATATAGGAGTCATAACTCTATAGCGGCATAGAGGAGCCTTATCAACATGCTCATTTACTGGTATTTCTCAGCGGGCCCCTGTAGCTGGCCTGGATGAAGCTTTTTTATGTGGGCATTGAGGTTGGACTTGTGTGTGGCTGCATAGGAGCATGTTTGACATCTGTAGGGTTTCTCTCCCGTGTGGATGCGAAAATGGTCGCGCAGGTTGTCAGCCCTCTTGAAGCTACGGCCACAGTGCGAGCACTCGTAGCCGGTTGTATGCCCTCCAGTGCCAGCCCTCGTACTAAAGGACGTAGGCTGGAGCTGCCGTGTTGGAGACCAGCGTGATTTCCACATGCTCACGGCGACATCTTCACCATACCCTCCCTGAAATGTGGAAGACACAGCCAGATCACCACCAAGAGCAACTCATCACAGACTCATTGTCTCACTCAACAGCTAACTCTCAGGTCCTCAACTTGTTTATTTTAATCTCAAAATAACACTTTTATGGATGATCAGCTAGGTTATACACCTGTTGGTTATCTTAGACGTAATTTCTTCCTTTTATCTCTCACGTAATTATCATTATCATTATTGTTATAATCATTATTATTATTATCATATATCTTTGGCAGCATCACATACGTTTAACACCCGATACTTCCCATGCCACATTTCTCATGTTCCCACCATGTGACGTAGTGGTACATTGTCACGTGACTAGGTAAAATTTCCCCATTTTAAGGTATATGATAATACGAAAAGAGGCTGACTGACTTCGTACGTCAAAGATACTTGGTAAAATTGTTGATTAGATATATCCCGGTGTCGATGGTAAAAGGTTATCTGATCGACAATTTTACCGCATTTAGGAACACAGTAAGCCAGTTTCCGTATAGTATATTGTGCGCAAAGACAATTGAAGACGTAGGTACCAGGAACTCAAGTGATCATTTATATACATGCATAACGATAACGACATTACATTAAACCCCACAAACACTTGCACGCAGTATCAGATGTTACAAGTAGGTAGGTCCCGATGAATATTTTTCAATTTTATCCAAAAATGCCGTAAATTTCCCTATCTTGCTTTTTTTCGATTATCATTTCTAATATGATGATAATCTAATACACAAAAAAGACCAGGATGACTAGAAATAACCGGGAAACTGGCATCGATGTAACTATCACCCTGAACAAGAGGGGTGTTGTCTTTTAGATGGTAAGCGAACACAACTGGCCAAGTAAACACAAAATCATCAATCAACAATTCTGGCTAGATGTCAATTTATGTAGAATCAGTCTGAATATCCCAAGAATATTTTCCATCTTGAAATCCGAAAGTAGCATCAGGTTCGAGAGATCGTCTGATTTTAGAACACAAACGTGAATATCTGGTTAAAACACGCAGACATGGGGTTCATCATTATCCACAGTGAGTTTGTTTCAGTTTATCATCGAGGTCCTGTGTCTAAACTCATTCATCCAGTATTCCGGGTGCCTGTTCTTGATATGGGTCTTTAGGTTGGACCTCTGGGCAGCGGCATAGGAGCAAGCAGGGCATTTGAAGGGCTTTTCGCCGGTGTGGATCCGTATGTGGGCTTTCAGGTGAAATGGGCTGCTGAATCGGGCCCCACAGAAGGAACACATGTGTGTCACTGTGTCCCCGTCTCGGGCCTGATGCTGGCCTGTGGAGCCAGCACTCACTCCCTGAAACAATGCAAGATAGCTTCCGTTACCACCAAGTCACGACTGACATGTATCACTGCTGGCACTAATGAAAACACACATCCATGCATGGTAATCTAGTACATATCTTAAGGTGAACGTTGCGCCTTCGGACAGGAAAACCTACGATGTGTGAACCGTTCATGAACGTATTCGATTTAACTGCAATAGTTTGTTTTCGAAACTGATGAGCAGAGGCTGCATGACTAGTTGGGCAGGAACAAGAAAAAATATACGTTTTAAAAGTTTGATGAATGACTTAATTCCAAGCTCCATTGTATAAAGTCACAGTGGGAAAAAACACACTGAAATTTATCCGACATTCATGCCTGTTATTTGGGTGACGTCTTCCCATGCATGTCAACTGTGGTGTGTTCTTCATGCATGGAACATCAAGGTAAACTCAAGTCGTGTGACCGATTTCTCTCCTGTGTGGATGCACGCATGAGCTTGCACATTGTCCGTGAAGTTGAAGATAGAAGGCAGCATCAATTGAAGAGGTATACCAAGAAGAATTCTTGTAATCGTATAAATTCAGCCAAAACTACAATCACATTGTACATAATTACCGAATGGTGGAGAACCCAGGGATTAACAAGTCGTGTCGGTTTCTCAAGTCCACCCTGGATTGTTTTAACTGCGCAAGCTGTTCCACTCATCAAACACCTTCCTTCATTCAAGATAGCTGTTCACGATCCATTTCACTAGAGTCTACATCACACACTAGAGTCTACATCACAATCTTACCAGCAGTGTTCGAATGCTGCATATGAGAATGCATATCCCAGAAAATCAGCTGCTCCATCTGTCACTCATACTTGAGGTATCATGGATGATCTTATGTTACAGTTGGAAGACTTATTTGTGTATGGAACAAGTTTACATATAGACTAATATAACAGGAATAACAATGATTTTGCTTGTATTGATACTCTCAGGGATATTTGCATACTATTTCCAGTCCTTGACCTAATCTGGATTGGTTAAGGACTGCTCTACAGCTGCAAAAATAAAACATATAGCCACGTCTTACTGCAGTTATAGTAGTGAAAGGAGAGGTGTTATGAATGTTATCACTCACTCGTATCCACCAACTAGTCTAGTAACTAGTCCAGTAACTTTAATGGGTTTTTTTACCAGACTTCCTGCAAAAGCGTGGTTTTAGAATGGCTTATAGATGTGTCTATGATGACTTGGGAATAAATCTTAAGGTTTCTCCTCCCACATAACCCAGGACCATAACGCTGAGGCATTCAAAAATGTTATCTTTCTGTTCGTCTGGCCCAGTGCTCTGGGTGCATGGTCCTGATATGTGTATTCAAATTGGATCTCTGTGACGTGGCATGAGAGCACACGGGGCACTTGAACGGTTTCTCTCCCGTGTGAATGCGGACGTGGTCCCGCAGGTTATCGGTTCGGCGGAAGTTCCGACCACAGAAGGAGCACATGTACATGTTGGGAGCCCGCCCTGGAATGCCTGACCCTGGAGGAGAGCCAGCGCCACGCCGTGGAGGAGGTTGAGGTGGTGGCTGGTCAGTCATTCTCTGTCCGTGTGCGGCTCCAATATACCCTCCCTGAAACAAGGCAAGATACCATCACCACCAAGCGCAACTCTGCTTTCACATACTCCTTCAGAAGTTACCTAGGATATTTGCAAAGCAAAGGTTAAGATGTTACATTTAAAAAAGGTTTATCCTGGAGTAAAAGTTAGCCTCTACATGCTGGTCAATCTTCCACCCGCTACAGCTTTACTTACATCCTCAGAAGTTCCCTTACCCAACTGGTGGAGTATATGACAGAAATATTAATTTTTTATATACACATACATGTGAAGTTGCCGTTTTAAAAAGATAACTTTCTGATTCCACATATCCCAGGCATGGACTTTGGGAATAAAATCAAATTCGGAAAAGGGTGGTTCGGATGGGGTTGAGTACCTGGATTTCCAGCTGTTCTTGTGTGAATTTCCGGCTCGGCGGAGAGCAAGGATGGCCTTTTTTCAAATTTTGTCCACTCGTTTTCTCCAGTGATTTACAGAGATTTCACGAATGTCCCTTGGGACATAAACAACTCTGAATACCAGAAAAATTCTGAGAGCATCCCATGCTTGATATCCTCTTTTTTTATATATAAAACTTTCTTTTTTGAGCTTGATATTACAGTTCAATAGTGTACATAAGAGTAAGAGTCTGCCCCATTGGGCTCAATTAAGTGGCGAAAGGCCTCAGCCTATTCATAAGGCTGGTCTTAACGGCCTAGCCATGACTATTCTGTGAGATTGATAATTAAGTTCCAAGGAGGTTGTAAGGGGATTTATTTCGAATTTTCTTTAGGTGTTTTGTAGTTTTGTAGTTTGTTTGCTTGTGGTTAAACATCCCAGGTGACCCTGAGGGTATATAGGAACCACCAATGATTTAGCTTTTCACTTTAGTAGACTTATTTCAGTCAATTCTTATTTTTTATGTTTTCAAATATTCTATATACAATCAAAGATATTTGTCTCTCTAAAACCTGATATCTTTCTTTGGAAGTCTCAAACAACATTTTCATGTTGTTACTGTTTTTCAAGTATTTTCTTGTACCCTTTTACAGTTCAGAAGGATATGCTAAACAGTTATGGGTACATTGCATGCTTGGCATAATGGGGGATTTTCCCCTTTCAGGAGATATTCGTGTGTAAGTCTGGAGTGACCTATTTTCAGACTGGTCAACTTCACCTGTTCACTACGACTTAATCCCCACAGTTTCTCTTCCCATTCACAGTTGAGTGAATGGTATGCAGCTTGTTTCTTATTTGCTTGTTCCTGTCAGATTGCCATTTGTTCATTGTCAATCCTCTTATTGGAGCTGTCATATCCGTGTGTGGAATTTTCACTGTACCGGGATGCAACTTCAGAGCTTTCTTTGCTGCTCTGTCTGCCTCTTCATTTCCATCAATTCCTATGTGGCTTGGTAGCCAACATAGAATTATGTCCTTTCTTCAAAATGGTAATCCTCTCTCGAACTTCTCTTACCAAGGGATTTGTCGGAGAGTATTGGAGGATACTTTGAAGCCATGATTTTGAATCAGAATATAGGATGAATTTACTGTGGTGCGAAACACCTGCCCAGTGTAGGGCTTTCAGTATTGCACTGGTCTCCACAGTGAAAATACTGGCCTGGCCAGGTAATCCTGCAGTCAGGTTACCATATGGTGTATGAACAGCAAAGCCCACTTTCTGTCCCTCTTTTGACCCATCAGTGTATATGGGAAAGTACTCTCTGTGGTCCTTCTCTATCTTTTCCAGTTCAGTTTTGAACTGGTAAGTGCTAGTTTCACTTTTTTTGTTATTACTTAGGTCAAGATTAATCCCAGGTTTACTCTCCAGCCAGGGAGGAGCACTTGGTGGAGTAAGCTCCCTCAGATCATTCAGAGGGAGGT
The DNA here is from genome assembly GCA_950022655.1 of Alentia gelatinosa. NCBI lineage: Eukaryota > Metazoa > Annelida > Polychaeta > Phyllodocida > Polynoidae > Alentia > Alentia gelatinosa. The sequence continues at coordinate 31,494,183 of OX465583.1, forward strand.
TTGTTTTCTCCAAGAGACTTCTGATGGAAGTAGCATATGGGGAGGTTACTCTTGGTTTGTTCTCAAATAGTCTCTGGTTATTCTTTTTGAATATTGTCTCATGTGTGGGGTTTCTCGAGTTTACCTTGGTTTTGATTGCATACTGTAGAGATAATTTCTCTCTGTGGAGCTCAAGTGGTGGTATCAGAGCCTCTATTTCCAATCTCTTTTGGGGAGAGGTTCGGAATGCACCAAGACAAAGTCTAAGGTTTGTAGACTTAGTGTTTCATCGAATATTACCAATCTTAAGTACACACATACATATACTGCTCAGTGCTGCATACACAAACTCATCACTCTTACGCATAATAAGACGCCTCAGACTTCACTCGGAGACAGTATCCTGGATGTGCGTTTTTAATGTGTTTCCTCATGTTGGACTTCTGTGACGAAGAGTGTGCACAGACAGGGCACATGAAGGGCTTCTCGCCTGTGTGCACCCTCATGTGGTTACGCAGGTGGTTGGGTCGGGTCAGCACCTTGCCACACGTCGGGCATTCATAAGTCTGGCGACTCTGACCAATCATTTGCTCTCCCGGGCTATTGAGACCTCTTTGTCTTTGCTGTTGCATCCCCTGCAAAGGAATGTAGGATACAAATGAGTATTTTATCCATGTAGTCTCACCAATTAAGGTTCACACAGCCAGCTAAATCCAACCAGCTACAGTGTTACTCCTAGTTGTGAAAATAAATGTCGTCTTTCAGCTTTCCTTTCCTTTTTAATCGGCGTTGTTGAAGTGGCAGCTCTGTAGTTAATCAGATGCCTTATAGTGGTCCATAAACTAGTAACAACTTTCTGCAGCAATAGCTATAAATCCATATATACTACACGCAATAGTTATATCTAAGATTTCTTCTTATTTCATTTACCACACATGTATCCGTGATAATACAGTAAATTATGTTAGCTATGTTTTGTATCTATTGACTACCGCACGTAAGTTATCAGGTATAACCTGATAGAAAGAAAATGCTTTTGCTAGATGATAACACATTCAATTTCATTTTGTCTAAAATTTTACAGCCAATGTAGTATACTAAAAAAAGAAAACAATTGCGAGGTTTCTAGTCGTTTTCATATTACAGTTAGAAATGTACTATCAGCTCATGTATCAAGCAGGTAACAGGCTGACAAATGAACAGCTGTGGTGTATGGATTATGTGTGTGTATATATAAGACAAATAACATTATGTCAGGTTGTCTCTACCAGGTGACACGCGTCCAAGCTCAGCAGCAAAGTTTAGCTAGTCTTCTAGGCTGATGCTCTCATTCCGGCGAGGTTCCACTCGTATTTCTGTCTATTGTATTTGTTTATGAGCTTGTTTTGGTCCAACCAGATTAAAGTCAGAGACCTACATAAATTCTTAGGTGAGGCCACAAACATTGTAATGATGACAGAAACTGTGGTTTAAACCTCATAGAAGTATTACACTTTTTCCTATTTTTTTTGGTATCTTTTATTCTAACTGGAAACTAGAGTTGAGTCCAGTAAAGTACAGTACAACTCGTAGCGGGGCCTCCCTATTAAGGAGGCTACCCCGCAACTTGGACCACTTTCCCTTGGAAGGGAATCCTCATTTTCCTATTTAGTGTATCGCGTTGAGCAGAACTTGAGCAGACCACTTTAACTTGAACGGTGCCTCGCTTAATGGGGTTCTACTTTAGAAACTCCGCGAGAACCAAGGCTGGAGAGGGCTTTCGAGGTAGGGTGCATTTTCTTCATGTGGGCAGTATAATTAGACCGCTTGGAGGCTGCGTACGTACAAAGGTGGCACTTGAATGGTTTCTCGCCCGTATGCTGGTTCATGTGATCCCTGAGGTGGTCTGACCGCTGGAACTGCCTCTCACACAGCCGACAATCGTAAGTCTTGAGCGAGGCGACACCGCGTTCGCGCGCTCTTTTCTGATTGGCTGAGGTCGGCGCGTCTTCGACCGCGCCCCACACAGGGTCGCCAACAGCGTACTGCAAGAATGGAACGAGGAAGACGGTTCAAGCACCTACACCCACTCATGTCAAGTATGGGATTTGCAAGAATGGAACGAGGAAGACGGTTCAAGCACCTACACCTTCTCATGACAAGTATGGGATTTGGATATGATAAATACAAAATACGAGAAATGAAATTGCCCGGGGTTTGGGGGCCACATTGGCCACTAACGGGGTCAAGAGGTAGAGAACTGGTGGGGGCTCTGGGAGCAAGGGGCCAGGAAGTTCGTACATTTCCAGCTATTCGAAGTGAATTTGTGGCCTGTGAACTAAAAATGCTATTTTTTACTTTGTAAACTTATAGCAGGATATGCGTCAACTCTTCCTCCTCAATCTTCATTTTCTCCCGAGTTTGTTTGTTTGTTTGGGTCGGTTAACTTCCAATATGTTTACATTGATCTCAATTAGGATCTAGGTTCGTCAAAAAGTTAGGAACTTCGGAAAAATCCAGGGGATATTCGAAATTTAACAACATTCTAATGATAATCAGATTATTATTTTCTGTACGGATGCTCTTAGGCAAATAAGAATTATATAAATTATAATAACGCAAACAGTTTAAGTATCACAACGCGATCAAAGTTTTTATTAGTTCAAGGTCAGTCTCTACATACATTATACATGTACTGCTTCTTGGTATTCTTGTATCAAACGGGTGAACTAAAAATAGCAGCAACACAACTGACCAGAGGCAATCGTGTTTACAGGGCAAACAGAGCAAGGTTCTACCATTTAACAACTTAATCATACACAGTTATAAAATTATCGCCCGTACTGTTACCCCATGCTGGTCAATGTCACATTGATGATTGGACAGTAAAACCGTATTACGAAATGGTGCCTCACAAACTAATAAATCGTGAAAATGTCGTCTTCGTGATACAGAAAATGCCAACAGCCATTTTCAGTTTCATCTGAGGAATGTTTCCTTCTCATCACCGAATAGATGGTTTCTCAAATCTATATGATTAGCAATGTCATCTATGTTAGCATTGGACCTGTATACAATACTGGCACGCTACTTTGAAATTGTAGTTCACCACAAATCGTTTTTACTTTGTCACATTCTAAGTTCCCACCTCCTTCACGGAGAAATCTTAACTCACTTCCTAGGATTCATGATGTTTTCATTCGGTAACTCAGGTGATCCAAATAAATAGTTAATATTAGTAAGAAAATCCCAAAACTTTCTCCTTTCAAGCTACCATCCGAAATTACATTCCTCTGTACCTCGAGTACCCGGAACCATAAGGTACCTTGGCTTATGTAGCAGTCATTGACAACATCGATCAGTCATCATCACTGCGCAATTCTGCAAGTTTTCCTTTGGGTCTGAAGACACCTCAAGAGGCACACACTCATATTGACCATTCCGCTGGTTGGGTTAACATTGGTCTCCGTGTTGCCATATCTTTTTTTGAAAGTTCTTTTGTCGACAAACTTCCCAGAATGCATCTTGATCAAACTATCACCTGGTATATAAATAATAACATTTCAAGATCACCACAGACTTGGATGACAAGTCCATGTGACAACTGAGGCGATTACTATAGAAAAACTTCCAAAAAATGCATCCGGAACTAACTGCCACCTGGCGAATACATTAATAATAACTCTAACAGAGAAGGTGTCCTCTTTTTTCTAATCCTTTGCGTAGTGCTCAACCCAGTATAGTGGGTGCAACTTCCGGACATGCGTGCGCATGTTGGAGCTCTGTGCGGCTGCGTAAGGGCATACGGGACATTTGAAGGGGCGGGACCCCGTGTGTACGCGCAGGTGGTCCCGTATGTGAGTTCGTATGTTAAAGTGCCTCAGGCAGATCGGGCACACGAAGGTGCCACTGGGTAATCTTTCTACATCAAAGCCTTCCACCTTGTCCATGGTCGTCCGTGGTCGGCCAGTGGTGCTGGACCGAGCAACTACCGCCACCTCGGCCTGCAATGGAAGGTGTGGACACTTAGTGTTAGCATCCCGCAGTTTTATGTAGGACAGGCATACGGCCAGAGTGAAAGCCAGGCTCCCCTTTTCAAACGCTCATCCTGATTTCATTCTCCATAAAGAAGAGAAAGACCCATTCATCTGCAAAACAGTGCTTCTCAAGTTCCTTAATCGCTAGTATTGTCACATCTGAAAACTTGTTAAATGTTATATTTCATGTCTACGCGGCAATCTCTCGTGTTCAGATTTTGACATTCTTTTTCTGAAGCTATACCATAGGTTATATTGCTGTCGTGGTGTTAACGTTTTATTTCTATGAATACCCAGTAGCAGACTCGGCACCCAGGTTACGATGGTACTTCCTCAGCAGATATTTGTCGTTCCTAAGGAGTTAAACCACAGATATTTTCGTTGAATTTTCGAAATAGCTAATATATATTCTTTACCCTTATTTCTAATAAAAGTCCCAAGCGACTGGAAACTTTACCTCATTAGTGATAGTTCAGAGTAGAACGCTCCAGAATGGTTTTACGTTCAAGGGAAAATAAATGGCTCGTAGCATCGATGATTTAAAAGACCCAATACAATATTTCTGCAGTCAGTTACAGGTCAATATTAAGAGGCAATCTGTCTTGACAAGTCTGCAATTGTTGAAAATACTGTGCCCCCGAAAAAGAACTATAGAACCATACATATCATTACGATAATATACATGTATTGTATTTTTTTATATTAATGGATATGTTATGATTAGTACCAGGGCTAGAAGCAAGTAGCATAACCACGTATTTGCTTAAAATATAGGTTTATACAGATATTTAGTTTATGATTATTGTGGATTGAAATAAATATCACAAGCACCCAGAAGGTAGTACGCCTCGTCACCCCCCACAGATTAAGTATCACAAGTATGTGATACAGCAAGAGCATTAAATCAATGGCGTCATCTTTAACTCTACTTTTCTGATAACGTTATCATTTTACCAGCAAAAGATTTGTTCACCCTTCATTTTGGAGGAAGTTCTAATTTTAAGCAGAATATCATCTGAATTCCAATATATCTCTTCACAATCCTCTTTCTCTTCTTTTGGACAGCATCAATGCGATGTAAAGCCTTGAGAAGGGCATAGTTAATTGCCACCCAGACATGGGTTTGGAAATGATAAGAATAAATCTTGAAAAAGTGCTGGAGGTTTGGGGCCGTCATTTTCAGCTATTAACTGAATTTCTGGTCATAGCCGAGAGATATAGTGATATTTTTTTGCTGGTTATCTATTTCCTCGTTTTAACATTGATCTCAAAAGTGAGCCTTGGCTCATCACACATACCCGAGGAGAATTCCGGGGAAATAGTATGCCTGACCATTCGAACTTATGATTGCCCCAACTAGGGACGAGTCACCATTAGAACCTCAAAAAGTTGAGAATTCCAGGTAACCTCCCCTGCCTGACCACAAGAGGCGTATGTCGTCATCAGGCTTACTTAAGGTTGCCCAACTCTGGTCAGTCCGCTGGTGGATACGCGGCACCAGGCTGGGCACTGCGCCTCTCACGGGAGGAGGACACGCCGTGCGTGAACTTCATGTGGCGGCTGAGGTTGGAGCGTGCGGCGGCCGCGTACGCACACAGTTTGCAGCGAAACGGCTTCTCCCCTGTGTGCGTGCGCACGTGGTCCTGCAGGTTGTCCAGCCGATTGAAGGACTTGCTGCACAGCGGACATTTATTCTGGTCTGTTGCCGTCGACACGCCCACCACCCCGTCCAAAACTGGCGGGTTTAGGGGCACCTCAAAGTTGGCCAGTCTCCTCTGCAATAGTTGGAAAGACGGCAGTGAAAAAGTCAGTCGTCAAGGATCTTGGCCGTGTGTACTTAAACCTAACCTCCTTCTGTGTTGTACCATATTAGGTTGAGATTTGGTCGGGGTATGGCCGGTTGTGGCCGTATTGTAGATATTGAAGAATTTTTATCATAGATGATAATCTTGAAATTTTCGATGTCTGCAATTTATAGAAATACTTGCAATCCTATATCAGTGTATAGAGTACCGAAAAGAAGCTTCTGAAATTATTCTTTTATCAATAAGTACAAACCGCTTGTTTATCACTGCATCAAATGATGTTTCCATTGGTTGGCGCCTTGTCGATTATACAGTATTTTACTTTTATAACTCGCTGTAGGGACTACTTTCTTGGTGGCCCTAGGGCAACAGGGAGTGCCTTCCTCTGCTCCCCTAAACCCGGACTTAGCGAATTACTGTCCGTGGAATCTTTGTTTATGAAAGAAAAGACACCCCAAAACACCTCACAATGTGTGAGGAGCCTTTTCTGGATTTGTAGGAGAAAATACAAGCCTAAGTACATGAGGCTACCATTATATTGTTTATAAGGAACAGCTATCAATTTGAGTAGGGCTTAGTTGCGGGTCTCGCCACAATTATCCGTTAGTTAATAATTGTACTAAAATAAAAACTAAACTATATATTATAAAAACTGGTCAATGAAAATATCAGTATTACTTCCCGAAATCACTTACAGTGAATATGTCCCGAGGTCAGATCTGTATCAACTTGGTTCAGAAAAATATAGCAGGATTAACTGTAAGATATTCCTTCCCGAGACTTAAATTGCAAACTTTCTCCAATTAGAGATGAACGTATTTTATTTTGAAGATAACAAACGACAAAAATTCTCTAAAATTCCCTTTTATTATTTCAAGCACGTAGCACTGGAAATGAGGTATTCTTCTCAGAATCACATCTTTTTCTCCTATACTCTTCTCAATGACGAAAATCATATACATATAGCAGTCCTAACGCTGTTGTAGCATCTCATGCCACATGAAGAAGACTAACAGATATTCGATGACTGGCAGTGGTACACATTATTCAGTTTATACCCAGCATATGGTGAGAAGTCACTCCTCTTTGTGAACATCACCAAATTGTCAACGTAAAATCTATAAAATAAACTGGAAAGAGCTCTTAGCTACTATAAATGACACGTAAGAACAAATCCAAATATTTTTCAAATGCAACTCAACGTAGTAGGGACACTGCTGCTTCACCACACTGATCACCACTGACAGACTACCACTGTTTTCCTTTTAGAACCGTATCATCCAGTACCTCCAAGAGGGTTCAGTTACTCACAAGACGATAGTTTTACTTCATAGTGAAGATGGCATGGGCTAGTAGAGATTCTATAACTTAAAGGTTCTAAAATTGTACCCCATCAGAAAGGAAGTGTAACTAGGGCAGATAGTAAAGACTTTCAGTGCGCATGGCTAGGGTAGATTGTGATGTATTCCTTGTTGAGAGGGCGCGGTGGTCACTGACGTTCTTAGTGGGCGTGGCTAGAGCATATTGTGACGTTCCCGCTTGTTGAGGGGAGTGACCGTCGCTTGCGTTGCAAGTGGTCGTGACTAGGACAAATTGTAACATTCCTCATGCTGAGGGAGGAGATGTGCCCGGCGCCCACGTCTAGTATATGCGTGGTAGGGGCCGAGTGTGCTGTTACATCCTCATGCTGAGGGAGCAGTGCGGGCGCTCACGTGGTCAGTGCGGTCCTTAACATCTATAATTGGCGTGACTAGAACTTATTGTGACGTTTCTTCATACTGAGGGGGCGTGGTCACATCTCACTTTGCTATTGGGTGTAGTTCTGACATTTTTCCCATGTTGAGGGGTTGTTGCCGTCGCTCACATTGCCAGTGGGCGTGACCGACGCTCATGTCGCCAGCGGGCATGGCTAGGGCAGGTTGTGCTGCTTCCTCACGTGCTTCTTGAAGTTGGACACGTCGGAGGCGGCGTAGTCGCAGCTGGGACACTTGAACGGCTTCTCGCCCGTGTGCGTGCGCAGATGCTTGATGAGGTCCTGCTTGCTGCGATTGGGCCGCGCACAAATATGACACGTGTAGACGGCGTGGCGGGGCCGGTGGGCGGGGCTGACGGCCACGCCCACCGCAGCGGGCGGCTGGAGGAGGAGCGGGGCCGCGGCGAGCAGGGACGGCCACGCCCCTCCTCCTCCTGCCACTCCAGCCGATCCTCCTCCTGCTCCTCCTGTAGACTGCAAGCAAACCACAGGAAAAGGTTGGTGAGCGCCCAGCTGGTGGAGGGGTCATCAGGTTGTTTTTGATGCAGGGTCATTTTAGGTCAAATCTATCTACGCCAAGGTGATCTGGGGAGAGCGGGAAGCGGACACGGAGCAGCACAGCAGAATTCAGGGCACTATACTCTAGCAACTACGCCACGGCGCCTCCATTGGCTTTTCTCTGTTTTTTCTTATATTCATCTTTATTGCACTCTCACCTTACGGCAAGAAAGTTTTCAGTACTCAATATTTTTTTCTATTCCAACGTTGCCTGAATAACAGTCCCATGAAATCGCCCGATCAAATTCCACCACGCATAGCCATCCATCTCCACTCGTGCCTACTCAGTCTACTCCTGCTTGGGACCCGTTTGAGGCGTCGCCAAGGGCGGACCGTACCCGGTGTGTTTAGCGGGCGGCGCGGGCAGGGAGGGCGCAGCGCGGTGGGTCTGCCTCATGTGTGAGTTCAGGTTGGACTTACAGCGCGCCCGGTAGGGACATGCCGGACACGGGTAGGGCCGGTCGCCCGTGTGCGTGCGGAAGTGGTCCTGGAAGTTGTACAGGCGCGTGAATGTTTTTCCGCACACGCTACACGTTATCAGCCCCTGCGCATGCTCTTTGGCGCCGCCTGGTGGCGGGCCTGCTCCGGCTCTCGTCCGTCCGTGGACCTGGGGGCTGTCCGAGAAGGGCAGCAGCGCCTGGCGCGCCTGCAAAGAGCCAAAACGGGGTGTTACTACGGCGACTACTCCCACAGCACTGAGCTGCTCCCAGCTGCTCGCTGACGGCGCAAGGAGCTCGATGCTGTTCGTTTGTTTGTTTACGTCCCGGGTTCCAGTTCAATAGGAACTATAAAAATCTTTTAAAAATTCAAACGATACCAGACCTAATTCGGTCTACATGTTTTATTTACAACCTTCCAAAGAGAACAGAAGTTTTTCGTAGCATTAGATGTCAGTGACCTCCCTTGTCCTCAACCTTCAAGGAAATTCGTGTATTCAGTTACCAGTTGGCTCAAGGCCCTGATCTTTTCAAGAAATACTATTGGCTCATTTTATTCCTTAAACCTTCAAAAGGCATAGGTTGTATCAAATAATAAAGTCTATAAACACCAAAGACGGGAGTATAGATTCCTTCACCATATCCAACGATGTTGATATCATGTATTTGGCCCAATTCACGATCAGCTACTGGATGATTAACATGCACTTTCAATTCTCGGAGATACCTTTGCCCATGCACAGGGCCGAGCCCGGGGGTATGGCTATGGCCATGGTGGGGGCAAGGGGCGTGGTCAGGGACGGGGCCGTGCTCATCTGCATGCGCCGGGAGTGTGTGCCCAGAGCTTTCAGATTGGACTTGTAGCAGGCCCGGTAGGGGCAGTGCCGGCACGGGTAGGGGCGGTCTCCGTCGTGGTCCTGATAGTTGTACAACCAGGTGAACACGCGTCCACAGACGCCGGACGTGCGCACCTCTCCGCGCATGCGCCCCACACGCCCAGCGTCTGACGCTGCGTCCCACACGGGCAGCAACGTTTGTAAAAGGCGATAACCCAGCATTACTATGGCTACCAATCCCAGCTCCCCTTGTCCTCTGTGCTAGGCAGGAATGGGCCGCGATACCTGCTATAATCCGGGCATGACCTAGACTGGTACGATTCTAAAGCCTATGAGATGTTTACATTTCATACCGGTTCTCAACAATCTGATGGTTTGTTAAAATCGTTAACAATCTGTTCGATGTACAATACCCTCGAGGTCAGATGACTATAGTCTATTTTATATGGTCTCAAGATCGAGCGGCTATTGCCCATTTATAAAGACGCATCCATATTTTTCACATCCATGTCTGAACAACGAGGAGAGAATGCCATATACCAAAAATTCTCTATCATTTTCTTGTTTTTATTATATTTCCTGACGTAATTTTTCATAAACGTGGAGTAATGCTCAAACCAATGCTAGGTACAGCGACGTGTTCCTGATAATCAACACATAAATATTCAGCAGAGATGTTACTATTTGTGCATCCGATCCCACATCTCCAACATGCACAATAATGTTGAAACCTCTTCACAATACCAAAAATATAATGATTATTCTGAGCATTGTATCACTGTTAAGGAGACAGGGTGAAGAAGATGAGCAAGACAATATTCCACACTGCATACTATTTTCACTATATTTCCCTGTCTCTCCGTCTTGTTCACGTAGATGTATATCCACATTAACTTAGTTCTTTATTTGTATTGAGTGTTTGGGCCGTTTACCCTGACGCTATGATTTTATTTTCCCAACGTGTCTAACATGCAGTCTACATACGACGACCAGTACATCATTTAAGATTACTTAATCAGTTTTAGCGCAGTCCACATTATAATGCGCAGATTATAGAAGAGAAATAGACCTGAAAACTATTTATCCGGTTGATATGGCAAGTTAACAAAGTCGCGATCTGGTGCCCAACTGAAAGAGCGGCCGAACGGAAGGGCCCGTATTGACCTTTTTGCAAATGACCGTGTAAATAAGCCCCCCCCCCCCCCCCCCTAAACTCAGATCCAAGTCATGCTTATACATTATAAAATAAGTCGGGGAAAAGTCTATGGGTAGAGATGACTGGAGAGTATCTGAGGTGAACATGCTCGTAGTTGTTGTATTTATGTGGTGTTATAGGTTTAAGAGAATCATTTGCTTTCCGAAAATCATAAAATCGGCATATTTCATTTCAGTAGCCTGATGGTAGCCTCCCAATGACTTGGTGCCGTCGGGGTTCCGCAAGGTCTGGGCAACAATGATAACGACAATCACAAATGATCATCCTGATATCTCCCACATCCCTTTTTCTTCAAAATACTTGCATCCCTATGGCCACACACACGCACCGGGCTAGAGTTGCTCGCCCCGCTGTTGCCGTGGGGGCGGCGGCAGTGAGAGCGGCACCTGGTGCCGCATTGCTAGCGGTGGCTGCGGTGGCAGCTGCTGAGGCGAGCCAGCCGCGGCGGCCTGGCGGCTGTGGCGGCTATGCGTGGCCATGTGGGCGTTGAGGTTTGACTTGGTCCTGGCGGCGTAGGGACACAGGTGGCAGTGGTAGGGCCGCTCGCCCGTGTGCGTGCGGATGTGGTCTCTGAGATTATCGCTGCGTTTGAACAGCTTGCCGCACACGGGACAAGGCACGTCCTGGTCCTTGATGTTGGCCATTGAGGCCTTCGTCCACACTTCGGCCAGGGTGCGCTTTATTAGAGGGGTCTGCAATGTGGCAAAACACGAAAACTGCGTCATTTTCTTTTTCTCTATTTTGTGAGTTATATCTGGCTTGGGGAAACGTCGTCCACTGGAGCAATCAGGAGAAAATGCGGACGGTACTTCTGTTTTTCACCCCCCACCCCCCACCCCCAACCAACACTAGATTCTTGTTTACTAAATATTTTCAGTGAATATCACACGAAAGGTTAAGTTAAATATATCGCCCACTGCAGTAGTTTATAACGAACATGTCCACAGTCCAGAGCCAGACTTTGAATGTTGCAAATATATCTATCACGGAGAGTTTGGGAAGGGACTTCTACGTTATTGTCTTCTATATAATGGAATACCACAACCAAGCACATGAGCAAAATTCAATTAGATCAGAGCTCTGGTTGGGGCTGGGGTATACAATAACACAACTTGTCCCAACAACAGAGGGCAATATTTTTATGCTGAAATTCTTTCAGACTGGTCCTCTTGGAACTCCTGGCTGAGAGAAACTCTCTGGCACGGTGGAATCTGTATCCTAACAATACAAGAGTTCCACACATGGTGCTTGTCAGAAGAGCAGCTCGTTGATGATGGTGCAGTGTAGGCGGAGTAGCTCAGTGAGCACATAGAGACACAGCCCGGGGCGCCTGCTACCCAGGCCCGCGTACTGTACTACTCATAAGGTAGGGGCACACCGGCGGCGGCCTCCGTAGCCGGCGGCGCGTGGGCTCTCTTCATGTGCTGGTTGAGGTTGGACTTTTGCGAGCTGCTGTAGGCACAGAGGGGGCACCTGTGCGGCCGCTCGCCCGTGTGCGTGCGCAGGTGATCGCGCAGGTTGTAGGACTTCTTGAACTGCTTTCCGCACACGGAGCAAGCGGAGAGGCGCGGTTGGGCGGGCCACGGGAGTGTGGGGCGGGCGCGCGGCGACGGTATGCCGGCAGACAGCACGGAGCACAGCGCCGCCGTCCTCTGAAACAGTCAACAGGAGCCTGGGTCACTCATCTACTCCATCCCCGGGGTTCGGTTTGGTTGTTGGGTTTGTATAGGCCTGTACGGATTATCTCAAGCTTCAGCTTTTCTCACTGGTTTTACATAACGGCAGTGATCGAATCTATGAGATGAATTCAGGCCGAAATGCCACCCATACATACTTAACAACGCAAGGTTTTATTCATGCTTCCTATATATACCAGACACTTATATTTGCTATTGCAGTTGGTCTACCACTGATGGTAGAGGATAAAGGTGGGACTCAAACCCACAACATTATGAATACTAGGCACCGGAGGGAGGGAGATATGAAAGCTCTTTCCACCTAATTTGCAATTCCTGGGAGTTGGAATCAGTAGTGTCGTCCCTGATAATGTAAATACAATAGTTACACAAGATTGTTGAAGAGGTAGGGGCGTTGGGGGTAGGGTGGAGGGGAGGCAATTTATACGCCACTCTTCATTTTATATCTGACATGTTTCTTTATAGTATAAGAAAATCAGGTATGTTGTTCCTAATCATCTATTTATACATATATATATATATATAATAATCTACTGCTCAGTAAATAAATGTTGGTATCATACAGAAAATATGATGGGGCTAGGAATGTGATCATTTAATGAATTCTGCTGCCAAGTGTGTTTGTTTGTTTAACTATCAACTTGTTCAATAAGACTTTGACAAATATAGTTTGCTCCCCAAGTGCTTTCATCCCCTTTCTACATAGATCCTAGTTGATAACCAAGACAAAACCCTTCATCACATCCAGAGTAGCTTCAAATTCATTTACATCGGTTTTCTACCACTTTTAACAGTTACCCTAACACACCGAGCGAATATAATTTACGACTACTCACTATTCAATATGAGAAGATGCCTACATTTTATTCAATAAAGCTAATTAGATTAAGATGTGTATAATTCAGATACACTCGCACACAGACATTCAGATTAAATAGCATTTTAATTTGTTTATTTCACATTCAAGTTTTCCTGTTCACACCAATGCAATCGTCATCAGTTTAAAACTATATAGGGTACAGAATTCTCAGTTTAATCATGACTCTCGGCAATATGACCAGTGTCACCCACCAGACGATACCAGTTGCAACCTGTGCCCTATTTAAGTCATTATGACCAAATATTTGCACAATTTCAAAGCGTATTGTATCAACACAGATTCTCACTTTCAACCATGTCCACTGTACCCGTAGACATACAAATACATCCACTGAGATTCTACATTCTAGACTACAGCTCACCCCTTAATACGCATAACTCAAGTAACGTTTTAAAAATGAAGAACTTTTCTCATCGGTAATAGGGGTCCTTACATAGCATTCTTTTGAGACATATCAAATTAGAATAACCCAGCCTTTTGTAAAATTATACCTTCCTCATAAAGATCACCTGGCGTTACAAGGTAGCCGGTACATGCGTAACACGCCCATTTGTTTATGAAGAGGACGATATCAAAACCAAACCTCGTGCAGGGAAAACCTGAAGTCTGAAATATACTTTCAAAAGTAACCTTGTGCGTATCTTAAGAAAAAAACCTTTCATAGGTTACAAATACCACTGGCCATAACCTCTTGATTTGAGGACGTCGGAGTTACAACTTCTATTGGGTACAACTTGTCAGAACCACGGTGTAAACTTGTATTTAACTTGATTTTTGTAACTTTTTACGTAGCATCGGCTGTGAGTCTTCACAAAATCCCAACCTGAGTAGGTCACCTCTATTGATAGATATGTACGTCAGCGCTTTAGAAGAGCTATACCGACTGTTGAGTACAACTGGTCAGTACCACATTAAAACTGTCTGTGTGTACCTTACTTTATTTTCACTTTCAAAATACCATCATCTTGCCACGTTTCCCCAAATGTGTATCTTGAGTACATCGCCTCTTTCCCGAATCACACCACCTGTTAAGCACAACTTGTCACTACCGCATTATAACTGTGTGTAACTTGAGTACACTATCTCCAGGATTTACACCTTCTATTGAGCACATATTATAACCTTGCGAGTAAAAATCTTGTTTTCTCTTTCAAGGTAGTATCGGCAGCGAGAAGTAGGTAATTCCTTCATCTTCACAAATTGGTAGCTAGGATACTTCAGCTCTACTCAGAGATATGTCTGCGATCTTCTGTGTGTGATTTATGCCCTTCTGGTGTATAACTGCCAAGCAGATCTTTGGCGTGTCCAGCATGATCCCGCGCCACCATGGGTAGGCTGTTGGTGGTGGCTGCGGGCTGCAGATCGTGCCGGCGGACATGCTTGCGCCAGTTGCTGTCATCTGAGAATGTGGCCCCGCACACGTGACACGCGAAGGGGCGCTCGCCCGTGTGCGTGCGCATGTGCTTGGTGAGGTGGCCGAGCTGGCGGCACATCTTGCCGCACAGCGTGCACACGTGCTTTGACTTTGGCTTCTCCGCCCGGGCGGACAACCACCCAGCCAGGCCGGCCGCGGCGCGAATCTGTAAGCAGAAGCCGAGACAACCCTTCACATCCGGTTTCCTTTTTTGTCAGATTTTCTTTTTCAATCTTCAATAACTAACACGTTGTCAGCAGTGACGCCCCGGTCATCAAATGCAAACATTTTTAATCTACGTGGATTAACACAAGAACATATATCTGTTCTATCCACCTTTCTTCAATATCTTGAAACAAATTCACCACTTTGATATACTCAGCATCTTACACATAAAAGTTATAGTTATATTTCTAAATATTGACGTGTTTACAAAAATGCTGCATCACACGAATGTATAAAATATAGTAATGTCATAAAACCCTTCGTAAATAACATAATTCACATAATCCACTGAACTTCAAATTAAAGTACCAAGTTAGTAAGAGACAAAAACTGGCTAAATATGAGAGTATTTAATATCTGCATTCCAACAAAAATCAGTTGTCTTTGTCTTTACCAGCATCAAGTCCGAACAAGGACCTGTTATCCATAAAAAGTCTCCAAGTTGTTTCTGTGTTATATATTGTTAAAAGAATAACTAATACAAGTCTGTTAAAACAACTCTTGATAATCAATTGTGATTGCCATTATGATAATATTTTCCATTTGTAGTATCACCAACACCTCAATCTCAATCTCAAATATTTTATTGTAAATTCTTCCTATATCTCTTTTTGTTCTGCGGGGTTGTCAAGTTCTATGACTTCAGAACTGATGTGACGTCAGAGCGATGGTCCATGGAGTCATGTGACATGCGTTTATATTGCTTCCGTCGGAGCGCCATCTACTGGGCACTGGGGTTGGAGCCTTCAGTGTTCTGCAGAGAGTTTGCACGTCGTCCATTGGACCAGAACCAGCATACATGTATTTACACCAAGGAGTTGACCGTCTCGGTCAAAGTCTGTCTGAGGCATGTACATCCTGGTATGTAGTTGAAACTACAGGTGGAGCCACCGTCATAACTGGCGTCGTTTCTTTTCACTGATTTTCCTGCTCCATCTTCACGTACTGATGTTCTGACTGGGCCTCTGGCACACAATTTAACAGGGGCGGGGCTAAGGACGGCTGCGCCTGGTGTTTGCGCACGTGTTTGCGGTAATTACTGTCATCGGAGAAGTCGGCACCGCACACGGCACAGCGGTACGGCCGCTCCCCGGTGTGCGTCCGTATGTGCAGCTTCAGGTGGTAGGCGCGCTTGAAGCCCTTCCCACACGTGGCACACTGATAGGGCCGCTCATTCTGTGACGTCACACCCGACATCCCCGTCAGGCGCATGCTCGGTAACCAGACGCCACCTAGCGTGGAGTGGCCCATCTGAAAGAGTGACGTCACCAACTGAAATCTCTTTTCTTTTCGGCATTTTTTTCTCTATTTATTTTTCAATTCTCGACAACACAAGTCTCAAAAATATGCAGACATCACAGTGCACAGTGTTATTAGCATTTGGGTTGTGAAAATATCGACATGTTTTTGTCTTGATGTTGTAAGTTCTTATTTTTTGTTTAAAAAAAAAACAAAAAACCCCACTGTATTTCATAAA
This sequence comes from Alentia gelatinosa, assembly GCA_950022655.1. Taxonomy (NCBI): domain Eukaryota; kingdom Metazoa; phylum Annelida; class Polychaeta; order Phyllodocida; family Polynoidae; genus Alentia; species Alentia gelatinosa. The sequence goes on from OX465583.1 coordinate 31,510,476, forward strand.
TACATCCGCTCGGCCGTCCACCATTTTAAGTCTTGTATCATTCGGTTTTAAACATATAAAGCATGACAGATGCCTACACTTATTCAGTGGACCTTTGAATAAGTGTAGTCTACACATGTCATTCAGCGCACAATTACTGCCTACATTTTTTTTATTCAGTCGACCCGTTGTGTCTATTTCTCTCAATCAGCGGACCACTTGTATCAAACCCTAACATCAACGTGTCTCCATCCAACCAACCCCTCAAGCCTACGCTGTCCGTGCTTCAGCTGACCTGTGTCTAGGCATGGCATTCAGTCGACCCCTCATATCTACAATGTCTTTCCTTCACCTGACCCGTGTCTACGCATTCCTCATTCAGCCGACCCCTCATGTCTACGCGTGTGCCTCTTCCAGTTGCTGCGTGCCGAGAACGCCGCCCCACACACCTTACACACGTAGGGCTTCTCCCCCGTGTGAGTACGCATGTGCAGTTTGAGGTGCTCGGCCCGTTTGCTGGGCTTGCCGCACACAGGGCACGTGTACAGCTTGTTGGCGAGCTGCTCCTCGCCCGCGGCCGGCGGGGGCAGCGGGGCGGCCGGCGGGGGCGCCCCCCACGGGTACGCGCTCACCTGAAACACGCGAGGGTAGGCTGTTTTATTTACTCCACCCCAGCAACGTAGCAGCGCCACAGGCTTAACACAGGGGAAGGCAGAACATATGCATTCCTCCTACCCTGAAAATAGGTACATCTATGGCTATTATCTTAAAGTTTCATATGAGGGGTGGAATAAATACGAATCCTACCATTTTTCCATTCCAGTATTACACGTTCTGTTCGTATCTGAAGTAAACTCGAGTTCGTGTCATAATATCCTCTGGCAATTATATTATCACGAATATGGTACATTTCACCACCATTTCAATATCTAAAATATGAAAAGCTCACTTGTGCCTTCCTGTGGGTCCGTGGTTCTGAGACAGGAAAGCTGAACCCCAAATCACAGAATATACTTTACTTTAATGTTTGTTTACTAAAAAGGCCAGTAGCCACGTCTTCAAAATATGGATTTTACTTTAATGGTTTAAACTAACGGCACTTAAGGACAAGTAAGAGATATATAAATTAGTAGTGGTGGTTGAAAATTCTAAAAACTTGAACAATAATTCGAAATGGAATATGCATAAAACTTTATTATTCCAACAAACATCGATATAGAATTGGGATATCTCCCGTATCTCCCACATCGCTGCTGATCCATGTGTTTCATAGAAGGCAGGAGAGGGATATTGCTTTTACTCTATTGGTTAAAACAATGTAAGATGTAAATCATATCATCCGATCTGTGTCGACAGACGTTAGAAGATAGTGTGTCATTAACGAATAGCTTATCAATGGGAGACAAATTCGTAGGCCATCTTTGTGACAAATAAATTTACTTTTTAATCCTAATAGACGTCACATCCATTAAACAGGCTTGACTGTGCCAATCGAGGGACTTGCCAAACATCAAATAAAGCAAATATTTCACTGCTCCAAGTTTATATGCTCAATATTATGCTTCATAAGTTCCCCGTTGCTTGTCAAAATGATACCCTTTCTACTTGAACCTCATACACACGAAACATTAGATAAATGTCTCAGATCATGAAGTAGCGATTCGATAGTAGAGCTTCTGTAAATACTCAAAGATGTTTCTGTAATGAATATCATTATTTTATTTCCCGAGATTCATATTAAGTACAGAAAAGATTTGTTTTGTTAACATGCTACTTCCAAGTGTAACTCAAGTTGAGAAATAAATGTGTCCCTATTGATAAATATAACATCCCTCACTTCTGTCGCTCTTTTTCCAATAGTCTCAGGTTAATTGGTGTTGCTGAGACGTTCCCGTCTCCAGGAGACGTTCAAACGAATTGTCTCTTACAAATTAATGTATAACTTCTTTTTTTTTTACAATCATGGGTCTTCCATAAATACCATGTTACTTTTCCCCAAACCCGTCTCTAACATAAATACTATCCAACTGCTGTTTGAGGCCGGGGTCTCAGACCACTGTAGGTCAGAGACCGCCGTGTCTCAACCCGACACGTCTCCAACCGGCGTGTCTCAGACGGGCACATCTCAGAGTGACACGTTTCAGACTGGAATGTCCTGGGTTGCTATCTCTGAAACTGGGGTAAACTGGCATGGCTTGGATCGGCATCTCTCATATCGGCATCTAAGGTCAAGTGGTCTGGTGTTTTCTTTCGTGGCGCCTCCAGCTGCTGCAGACGGTGAAGGAGGCGCCGCACGCGCGACACGAGTACGGCTTCTCGCCCGTGTGCGTTCTCAGGTGCATCTTGAGGTGGTCGGCGCGCTTGAAGCCCTTCCCGCACGTCGGGCACGCATAAGGCCGCGCCACTGTACCTGCCGGGCACCAGTTAGCTACCCCACGTGACTGCCCCAGAGACGCCGCGTCTGCCCATGAAGAGCTCGGCGCCATCTGAAATAACGACGGCACGGCGCGTTTACTGTCTGCGCTCTCAGGATCGGCATTCTTTGCTTCGTTTTGACAGATGTACAACCAGAGATGGGAGCAAAGCTGATTTACTTAAATGTCAACTGGGGACTGGGCTCTGTTTTCTTACCACTAGTAACAAACAATAGAGATAAGAGGTGGCAAAGTCAGTCTTGGTTGGCAGCTACGGTTTAAGTAAACTTGGGTTCGCGTGTTAAAAAAAATTGTCAAATAAAAGTAACCAACGAGCACAAAAAAAACAAGTAATACAACACGAAATTGGACATTCAGCCTCATTATTGGTTTAATTAATTCAAACGTCCATTAGTCGCAAGTTCCGGTAATTGCTGTCAGACTTGTGTGCATACTTTTCGGCCCTTGTAAATCTTATTAGAGCACTAGATCAGCTATATCCTGGCGTTCTAGAAGTGATACGTTTACTTTTCACAGCACTCAAATTTAGTTCCTATTGTTGGTAAGTTGGTGTTTCACAGCCAGATTGAATCACTGAGATGAGGATGATGGACAAGCAGGAAACACAGTGGTACGACCGAACCCAGTTGCCCGTAATCCACAGGCCAGCTCTCCACCATCTGACCACTCCTGCCACCTTCAATTTCCTACTCTTCCATCCGCACAGCTCTCTCAGGTGGCAGACCAGGGAGCTGGGCCCTCAGGCCCGTTCCCACCAGGGCTCCTCCCGGTGTTTACTCGGGGAGCGGTGGCCGTGGCCGTGTGGGTGAGTGAGTGCGTCTTGAGGTGGGACGACTGCGTGAAACACTTGCCGCACACGAGGCACGCGTACGGCCGCTCACCCGTGTGCGTGCGCGTGTGTTTGCGCAGGTGCTCCGTGCGTTTGAACGTCTTGCCGCAGGTGTCGCAGGCGTGGCGCCGGGCCTCCTCGGACCACCCGCCCGCCGCCGGTGACGACCACGACGGCGGGCGGCGGGGCGGGCGAGGCGGGTCCCGCCGCCACGTGTTAGGCGTCACCTGAAAGAGCGACGGCAGGCTCGTCTTTACAGAAATCCACGACAATCTACCTCCTCCAGCGGTCTCATAGTGCTGTACACAGTGAAATGGTCCGAAATTTCCTTCCATATACAGGAAACACATATGGTTAATTCTTGTGAGCAGGAATATTCTGTTCTTCTATTTTCATAATGCAATGTATTATGTGGCTCTTTAAATGTAATCCCATGCCATTGCTACGATCCGGAACTGCGTTCCTTGACCATACACTAATGTATAATATTTATCTGTTTTGCCATCTAAAGAAAGGGATATATGACTCAACTAATGCTATGTGCATCTAAATGTAGTTACTTATATAGAGAAACTGAGTAGCATTAATGTACAGTTTTAATTCTTCCAATTCTGAGTGCTGTTTGTGTGAGAATTCTAGCTCCAAATGAGAAGGGTAGTAGGGGTTCCTATATTTCCTTTATTAAAAAAAATACTGTACATTGGAAATTGAAGTCCACTAGACAATGAGAAACTCAACACAGAAATTCTGAAACCATACAACATTTCTACATTACTATTAGTAGTAGGCCTTTAATTTGTCTAATATGTCGCCTCGGGACCCGATTCAGAATACAATACAAAATGATTTATTTCAACTTGATTTATTTCTCTCGAGCTCGTACATTTCAGGGCAAATATGGCTTCATGATAATACTTCTTCAGGTGTATTTATGATTAAACCGACCTAACCCGTAAACATATACAAATCAGCTTTCGAACAACATATACTGAAATTCAGGGTATGTATTCGATAAAACCCTAACCTAATGCATTGAAAAATCTTCTAAAGGAATGTTTTCCATCATGAGTGACCCACTTAGATAGTTTTCAAGACTGAATTTAACTGCATACCGTAACTATTCGACTTAACATCGAATGAATAATTCAAATGCGATAAAACCCAATATCTTTTAATATCAAACAGAAGAAAAAATACAGTACGTTGTGTAAAAAACCGATTTATCTCTCTAGCATCCCATGCGACGGTCCGCCAACCTCTTCCCACTGTATGATGTATCACTATCCCATCCTCTCACCAGCCATGCTTCGAAGAGACGAGTTAGGAACTTCCTGGATAATCTGTAGGGTACGTCTGGGACAAACTCAATAACTTGTCCATGTTTCTGTGGACTGACGGCACCTATGTCATGTCAAGGCACGTCACGAGTGACGTCACCGGTCCGTGACCGCATGCCGACGCACGTGCTTCCGCATGTTGCTGCTGTCGGCAAATGAAGCGCCACACACATCGCACCGGAAGGGCCGCTCACCCGTGTGCGTGCGCATGTGCAGGCGGAGGTGGTCAGTGCGTTTGAAGTGTTTGCCGCAGACAGCGCACATGCGTTTGGCGGCGGCCGGGTCGAGCTCTGGTGTGTCGGCTGCGCCGGGGACACCGGGCTCGACGCCCGCCCACGCGTCCGCCTCCCACCCCGACCACTGCTCACCGCTCGACAATATAGTCCGCAACACCTGAAACAAGCCAGGGGAGCGGCGGTCACAGAGGAGTCTCACACCTGACATGAGCAGGAGGAACGTACACATTACACACATGTCCTCAAATGGTTCGACCACAAAGTGAGTTTAACCAAGAAATCAAGGCTACTTCGGGGCACCTATTGGTAATCCACCCAGTTAAATTTTCGCTATTTCCTTATCGATCAATCTTGAGAAATGTTTTTTTAGTCAACACAATGTCAGCTCAATTATTTTTAGACGCATTTTTTAAACAAAACCTTACCACGAACCAACAATTTGAGTATTTTTCCGAAAGTGAGGTGATCATACCATCGTCACTGTTACCCATACCCATGTAATATCACCGACCTACCCCCCATGGTCTCCATTTTCTCTTAGTCTAAAGGGTCATCTGCAGTCCCAACCACACAAGTCACCGAAGCTTTGTTCCACTTCATAGATATTATACCAAGGTCAACTTGAATTTTTAAGAAAACTGATGCGGTATTACATCCTCCTCAGATATGAGGTGTGTATTCATGTGTTTTTTTATCTGTTCTAGGAACCGGAAGGTCTTGCAGCCACATCGTTAATAACAAAAATGATGTTTAGTCTTCTGTTCCGAGTAGAATCTGCAGCCACGTCCTTAATAAATAATAGCTACGGTGTATGTCATTGCGTGGTTTCCATTGCCACACTGCTCTCTTCAGCAGGAGTCTCTTGCTGTGGTTGCTGCTGGGCGTCCACACCGCACACCCCGTACTCTGAGGGGGACACCTGGTGCTGGGTGATCATGTGTCTCTTGTGGGCGTAGGCGCGGGAGAAGCGGGCCGAGCAGAGCGCGCACGTGTACGGCTTCTCGCCCGTGTGCGTCATTATGTGGCGCTTCATGTTGCTGCAGTCGGCGATGTGCTTGCTGCAGAACGGGCACCTTTTCCTATCCACCACCGCCGCCCGCTCGGCCACCAGGTGTCGCCACCCAGTGGTCTGCAATGTCAAACAGAGACGGCCTCCTTGTACTTGGGTCACGTGGGCTTTTTACGAGCTAGAAATAGTTTTTTTTTAATAATTAATTTAGGATTGGCTGCGCTAAAAGTAATCTCGCATCGTCACTTTAATCTAGTGTAACAACTATGATGGCGGTCCTCGCGCTATGCTCAAATACTGCCTAAGTAATAAAATAACCTTCATTAGTTCTCTGTTATTAGAAAATTACAATTTCACGCACACATTTTTTCAATCTCCAATACACCCTCCTAATTCCCATCGAAGAGCTGACTAGTAATCAATTGATGACTTGAAACCAAATTCAAATGTAACTTCGTTTGTATCGTGTCGGTTTTTTTATCATTAATATTTTTTTGTCTATACATATCGAGTGATTTTATGAATGGGGAAGAAATCGATAGAAATATTATAGTTAATACGAGACATCGCTCTAGGAGTCTTTGAAGGATGATACGATTGTTGGATCCTTGATGAGTATCTCGATCGAAAATAATCTTGAATAGTGTGGAAACTGTACCACAAACAGATCTGAGCTGAGCTTCTCTTTACGGTACATAAATTTCAGTTTGAGTTCATATACACGCTGAACCTTTGACGAGTTTATCCATAGTGCATGTATCACGTGAGCTGCTCGGAGCAACAAACTAAGTCGGTGTTTCTTTCTTAGGTGAGCTGCTCACAATTAAGCTGCCCATCTGTGCTGTGAGTTTATCCATGATGTATCTGTCCTAGGTGATCTGATCATTGATAACTTGTTCAGTGCAGACAAGCTGCTCATAGTTGAGCTGCCTGGTTGAGCTGCCCAGTGCAATAAATTAATCCATCATACACTTGTGACAGGTGGACTAATCACTATTCAGCTACCTGACCGGGCTCCTTAGTGAGACTAGCTCATCCACAGTATACTCTTCTCATGTGAGCTGCTCTGTGTAAGATGCATCTCTTTCAGGTGGGCTGCTCAACCTTGACCTGCCAAGCGGAGCCGCTCTGTGTTCCGAGTCTATCCACACCACACCTGTCTCAGGTGGACTGCTCACCCATGACCTGACCTGCGGAGTCGCTGGCTACATCAGCAGACTGCTCCACGGTGATGTACCCGAGCGCCGCGTCGGGCCCGTGCAGGGTGGTCATGTGGCGCTTGCAGCTGAAGGCGCGCGCGAATTTGGCGCCGCACACGGTGCAAACGAAGGGCTTCTCGCCCGTGTGGGTCAGTATGTGGCGGCGGAGTTCACTCCGCGTGGCCGCCACACGCCTGCACACGGGGCAGGTCCGCGACGTCACGCCCCCGTCCCGACCAGCGTGCGGCGAGCTCGCCAGGGGGCGCGCCGCTCGCACCACTCCTGTGGGGTGACCCTGAAAGACCAAAAATAAGGCCCCGCTTGAACTGGCTACTTGTGTCTGTAGACTCTGCCTCGTGATCCTATTAGGAGGGTTAAAGAAGCTCATAAAATACTGCCTTGACTACAGGTATTGCTGTGAGTGCATGAAGTGTTTTGAAAGATGAGCTGTACTGTTTCCGTGGTATACAACTTTGCTTGAAAAATATTTCTAGTACTTATTCATTCAATATTCCTATCAAATCTTACCCTTCGGTAATAATATCTTTTCATCATATCTGAACAAATTTTCTCAAAATATCCCAATCGTCTAGTTGAAAGTTAAAATATGCTGACTAATGTCTGAACTTACATACCGTTCAAGGTTCGATAGTAATCCCTACTTCTGTCTTTTCACAGATGTCGCTAGTTATGACAGAAAATTGATAATTGTTCAATTTCTATGTTATCCAAATTTATCAAGTTATTTATTATTGATTATTATAAAAATACATGTTGAGAGTATTGGCGGAGTGACATTGTTCAGTGTCATGTTAAGGCTAGATGTATCTTCAAAATGATAAAAGTGTACAACCGTCAAAAAATTTCTCATTATAACAACGATGTCAAAAACACCCTACTTCTAGACATAGGTAGTCTCATATGAACATTTCTACCATGTAAAAACGATTAAATATGTTATTTTGTCTAAGAGTTCTGTTAGGATTTGTCTCTAAAAAGCTGTTTGGTCCCACGCAGCATCTACAGGTACATATTTACGTTGTGTTATAGTTACCATCATAGCCTGTTGTAAAAGTCCATACGCTTAACATTAGGAACTCAACAGACTTGTGAATACGTTAACTCGTACGCAACGGGCGATAAACAAATAAATATTTCCAGGGTAAGATAAAACCAGAAACGTATTCGTGTTTGGTTTAGTCCCCTTTTGCCATCTCATTTTGAGCACTTTGGAATGTTCACTCATGGCGAACGGGCACACAGACCAAATACTTGTCAATTTCTTTTTTAGTCCTGTCAAACCTTTGAGCATTATCGTGTTTATTCTCCAAAAATTCTTCACGATAATTTCTACATATTTTTCGCTGGATATCATGTTTCAGGACTAACTTGTCCTTGGTAAGTGGGACTATTTTGTCCTATATATAATTGTTCATGCCCAATTTCTCATAGCTCTGAGGGGCCTACACCTTTCGGGTTCAATATGGTCAGTCCTTTTTCCTGTGCATTGAAGCCTGTGCCACCAGTGTCCAAACGTGATTGGCTATCATCCTAAATATAATGCCCAGAGACGAGCCAGGAGTAATATCCCAGTTCATACTAATCATTAGACACTGGACGCAGTGAGGCAGCGCGGGCCCCGGGTGGAGGCGCCACCGGCACGTGGATCTTAGACATGTGCCGCTTGAGGTGATCGGCCCTGGAGAACCTGCTGGCGCAGTGCGGGCAGTGGAACGGCTTGTCGCCCGTGTGCGACACCTGGTGGCGCCGCAGCTTCCATGAGTTCTCGAAGCTGAGCCCGCACGTGGGGCACTCCGGGCGCTTTCTGCCCTGCGAGTCCGCCGTCCATAGGCTCGTTGGTAGGCTATAGTTTAGGCGAGCACCGCCTAAAGGCTCAGACGTCTGGAAATGAAACATGGAAAGCAGGCGTTAACATGGGTTCCTTCTTCAAAGCGCTTTGGTGTCTGGTAGCAGTAGGCTTCTACATATGACGCTATGGCGATGTGTGAAGCCATCGAAAATTAGGACGAACCCATCTACACTCCGTAATTTCTTTCTTCCTTTGTCCGAGAGGCGCAGGTCTCCAGCGTCATATCATAATAAGCCATGTTAGTGTAAGCCAAATAAAACAGTGCTCTGTAACTAGACTTCATCTGAAAAGAAGTTCACCATGAATACTTGTCAAAACTAAACCGTCTTTGCTTGTTTTCATTGCGCTCTTCCCATTCGATACGATTAATAATTTACGTGTTCCCGGGAGCTCAGTGCCCGATATTCTAGAGTCTTCGAGTTGATTATCAAGTTAAATAGATTGAGTTACAATCATGTTTTTCTACAGTTGACACCAGATATGAAGACGCATCAAGAACTAATCAATGACGAGATTAAAACTGGTCATACTCATGTTTATTACAATAACATTAAACAGCCACATACAGACTGAGATGGGCAGAACTCTACAGAAACCGTTCACGAATTGCTGCTACCCACCTACCACAGAAAGGATATCATAATGCCCCCGACACAGAGCTCCAAGGTCAAATCAGTCACATTTAGTACTTAGATATCATGATCTATAATGATGCTGTTCGTATGTTGAAAAGCACTGCACTGCACAATGTCTTCATTAAAAAATTATGTCGGCACACTTTTCACGCCCTCCCTCGTGTGGCGGCGGCTTAGCCATTGTCCTCGATACTGACAGGTGTACCTCTCATTAATAATCAGTTAAACCCTTATTGACAGCTACTTTTCAAAATGCAAAACAGTGTACATAATCCCATACAGGCAGTAAATAGGTCACTTTTATAATGACTATAATATTACACTAAGATCAGTGACCGATACTTCGTCAATATGTCGTTTATTTTTTAGGACTGTAACTGGTCATGCTTTATCACATGAGGTATATCTTTCAACTTTCGCCACATACCATCTTTTTCTGTTCAGTCCAACAAATATAAGAGTCACTTTCATCAAGTCAACGACTTTCTATAGATCCAATATCCATTCCTCATCCGTAAGTCTGTATACACGTACATCCAACGCTACCACCCCACCTTCTGTCTCAGCGAAGGTTCAGTCTTGACATTTCTCAGTCCCCTAACTTTCACAGACACCATGCTGAGGCCAACTACTAACCACTTTCAACCAAAAATCAGTCCTAGAGTATGGTTAGTCGTCATTTGTGTACATTGGCAATGTGTCTCTTCAAGTGGTCGAGCCGGGAGAAAGTGGCCTCGCACTGCGAGCAGCGATAGGGCCGCTCACCGGTGTGCGAGATCTGGTGCCGCTTCAGCCGGTAAGTACTGGGGAAGCCCTGGCCGCAGTGCGAGCACTCATAGCTGCGCCCCCCGCCGCCGCCGGCCGCAGCCTTCGGAGCGCCGGCCCCCACGTCCGGCGGGCTCTGCTGCTGCAGCCACGGCGGCGTAGCACAGGGTTCCAGTTCTTTCAAGAGCAAGCCCTGCAAAGTAAACAGGGAGAAGGAGTCGTTAAGCACTGGCAGATCTGCACTCAGCGCGGCTCACGGGGTTCACATTGGGCTGTCATCGGCTCTTCCTCTTCTCCTTCCCTCTCTACCATCCCGCCCTCTAACGCCAAACTTATAGCAGGGAGAAGGTTAGAATTTTCCAGGCTCTGCTTGGATGGAGAATGTATGGAGGGGTATCCAGTGAGAGCGAGTATCTAAGTTTTTTTAAAGCAATTTTAGAGGTAAGTTGCATACATTTGCTCACTTAGTAAGGGAGTGGGGGCTAGATCCCACCTTGAAACTAATACTGGAGTGGATGGCTGCCTCAGGCTCCTCGCCTCATACAAACAGCAAGAGTGTTTACTGATACAAATCTGCAATGTCTGGTAATAACCAAAACATATATGTATACCTTTAAAGTCTAAGGGAAACCAGTCTTAAAGAGAGGACCAGTTAGAGGCCTAGCAATTGGACAATAAGTATGGCAGCCAGGCAAGTGGGCAGTTAATATCAGGCAGAGGGTGATTTGCTTGTTTGTTTGGGTAGTTTTTTTGTTGAGCAACGGGGAAGTGAATATGGTAGGTGGGCAGCATGTTGTTAGCAGCAGGTGGGCAGCAGTCAGTCGGTGGGTGGGTAGTGTATGTGGTTGTCAGTAAGGTAGTATGCCAGTGGTCGATGGGCAGTAGTCATGCGACAGCCAGACAGTGGGTGCTTGGCAGGGGGGCAATGGACATGTGGCAGTGTGTGCATGGCAGGTGGAGAGTAAACGTGACTCGTGGGCAGCAAGTGCAAGGCAGGTGGATAATGGGCATATGGCCAGTGGTAGACTTGCTCAAGTTATCTTTATTATAGACATAATCAGGAAATAGAACTACATGTACTTTTCAACATTAGGACTTCCCCTAACGCTTGACAGGCCCAGGAATCATCCCAGCGAGGAGGGTGCGGTAGGTGGAGGAATAGGAGAGGTACGCAGGAGACAAGGACTGAAGCCAGTCTAGGCCAGCGGGTGCGGCATGCGGCGAGTGACCATGTGGTAGGTGGGCAGTGAGCGTTATAGCTGGGCAGTGGGAATCTACCGGCCATCGATTGGATTTAAAATCACTGCAGGCGGGGGACAGCCTCCTTGCCTCGGTGTGCCGTCTCTGTGTGCCTCTTGAGATTGTCAGCCCTGGCGAAGCGGGCAGGGCACACGTTGCATGCGTACGGCTTCCACCCTGTGTGTGTCTTGAGGTGGCGCTGGTACTGGCATGTCACCACCTTGCCACAGTATGGGCACTCCTTAGACAGGCTCCTGGTTGTGTCAGTGTTGGCACACTGCGGCTGAGGACTAAAACCCAGACCGCCTAATAATGCGCCAGGTCCACCGGCCGGCCTCAGCCCCGCCAGGCCCATCTGTAGAACATAAAACAAAGATCAACACTTTTAGGGTCCGACCATCGGCGCCTGTGGAGTTCATCTAGTTTCTAATTAACCTCCCCTTTCATTCCAGTACAACTATTTCAGAATCTGTTTCTGCTGAATGTATTTCAGACGCAACTCTAAAACCAGTCCCAGCGTTCTTCACGCATGCGCAGCAATGAGCACCCCTGCACCAGGTGATTACATATATTCAATACGGTTTAAATCTAAAACTATATTAACTATCTACTTCCTCAAATTCAGTACGTTAATACGTGGCACACATTGTGGTAAGCATGTGCAAACTTCACAAACTATAGTTGTTCGATTAATTTTTTTATTATTCATAAAAATATAACCGATATTGTGTGATGAAAAAATCCTGGATATAACCGATATTGTGCTCTCAAACATTTGCTGGCGTTTTATATGCAGCATTGTTCGGGAGCTATGATCTGCACTAGCAGAAAAACTGTAAAAATGTTCCTGTATAAAACTTACAAAACTCACAGTTCAACTGTAAATGCGCTACGAGTGTCCTCGCCTCTATGGACATTCATTAGTTATTCTGGTGGGTTTTGTAATGAATGAAAATAAATCTGTAAACGTTCATATGGTCAGACTATTTTCTCGTATATATCTTTTTCCTTTTATTTTCTCATGTTGTTTATTTTTCTGGTGTTTTTTGTATATACGATGACTAGTGTATTTCTGTGTAGAGATACTTCTTAAATCAATCGTGAAGGTCAGGACACCGAGTCTGGACCCTTTGATGTGTGGTCCTAGTCGGTAACAGAACTGACACATATAAACAATGGTAATTGGCAATTGAGCTCACAACGATGTTAAGCCAGAGAAAGGAGATTCTCAAAACCCAACTACAAAACGAGGATGAATTAATGCCTTCTAAAAAGGAATCTGGTGTCCACTTTTTATAAACGAGGGTTGACTGTATGAGCAATACAGTGGCAAGTACGTTTCTCTCACTTGGCCATGTAACGACTTTTTTCTTCCTGTCTTTTTCCGCCTCGTCACCCTCAGATGACGACACAGATTTTTTTCTGGTTACATCTCAGTATCCTGCGGTCATCTCTAGGCTATCCTTGTGTTTTCGTTTCATGTGCTTGGTGACGGAGCCTGTTTGCGTGAAGCACATGCCGCATACCCTGCACACATGCGGTTTCTCCCCCGTGTGTTTCCTCATGTGCACCTCGATATCACGAGCCCGCTTAGAGCTATAGGCGCACACGGGACAAGAATGGCAAGCGGCTGGTGGTCTCTCCGTCTCCGGTATTACCGCCATCTGAAACAGTGACGGCATCCATTGTCTCAAAGCGACCGGTCAAGTGTTTATGGTTTAAGGTCCCTGGGAAAATATATAGGGACCATCAAAGGTATAAGATTTTTCATGGCACAATTCATCATAAATTGATGATCTTCCATTAGGAGCATACATAAAATCGTTTAGTTTATTCAATATCAATAAATATTTGGTTTCAATGGTTTTAACTAAAACAGGCAGGAGTCTTTTCAGAAAGTTAATTTTATTTTTATTTTGAGTAGTCACAACTTATTCATCCCTGCTTCAATCACGTTAAAACCACAAATTATTAGATGTAGATGTATAACCCGCTGATATATGATAAAGAACATGTATAGGCAGCTTTTAAATGTGAACACACCCTCCCCCCCCCCCCCCCCCCCGCAAAAAGGAAAGACCAATGGTATTCCGGGTTCATTGCAATAATATTTTTGCTGCTGTTGATCTCCCGACCCTGTAACTAAGACAAGTCACTACCAATCATAACCATGTGTATCATCTGCCATCTCAGAAATGAAACACCAATATCAATACTGTTTTCTGATACAATACTGTTTATTGCCTCGGCCAAAAGGGCAACGATACTCATACAGATAGATTCGCATTTTTCATCCAATGTCAACGAACGTCAGCATGGCCCTGATGCACCATCTCAAGAATTCCCCAAAAGCATAATCAATACTCCCAAGTATTCCCATAATTTTCAACTAGCCGTTAGCTTAATGAAAAGGTGGAGAACAAAAATATAGACCTAAGATATTCTCACAAAGTTGCAAGTTCCGTGTAACCGATTCTGAGTTTACTGTCATGTCCTTTATTGAGGCACCTGTCCAAATCTCTCCAAAAAAAAGTTAGAAGAAAAAACACTTTGTAAAGATAATGACACTGTTCACGATGAGGTGATGCTCTCCTCCCGGTCGGCGTGTCCGGGCTCGGGCTTGGCGGCGGGCTGACGGCCGCTGTGCACTGTCTTTACGTGCCGGTTCAGCGTGCCCGGCTGGCAGAAGCGCTGGCCGCACACGGCGCATGCGTGCGGTTTCTCGCCTGTGTGCGTCATCAGGTGGCGCTTCTTGTCCTGCGGGTAGCGGATGCAGCGGGCGCAGTAAGGACACTGCCAGGGCCTACCCGCCCGCTTCACACCAGCACCGCTACCACCAGCACCACCCCCGCCTGCCTCCGGCACCACCAGTATCGCCGCCGCCGCCTCCCCCGGCCACTGCCCACCACCAGCATCAAACTCTAGCCCGCCCGGGGGGATGCTGTTAGTCTGCAACAACCAGAAAAAAGGAGAGCTTATAACAGCTGCTGAGTGGTTCTGGCGGTGGCCGTTGCGTTGGCGGGACGGTGCATGCTCTTTATGTGCCGGCTCAGGTTTCCCGACTGGTTGAAGCGCTTTTCGCAATAAGGACACTGGTGGGGCTTGTCGCCTGTGTGGGTCAGGATGTGCCTCTTTAGGTCTTTGGTTATGGCCATAGTCTTGCCGCAGAAGGGGCAGCCGGTACCGGCGTCGGCGCCCGTGTGACGGGGGGCGGGGCGAGGCGCCCCCTGAGGCTCCGCCCCCCAATACCCCCGCGGGGGACTAGCGCCCCACACCGGCCCCGCCTGAAACGACCAAACAGAGGCAACCCGTCAGCAGGACCAGACAGCGCTTGGAGAGTAAATCCTAAATAACCAGAGGCAACCTCATTCTCCCCCATCTCAGCCAATCCCGCTGGTTTACCTCCATGAAAAAAATACAACTTAAATTAACGTGGATACACCATCATTGTAAACGTCTCGAAACGTGTCAGGGAATTCTACGATTTGCAGACTTCGTATAATCACTATTCCCCAATATTACATCTACAAATTTGCATTACATCACTTACTGCGTTGGTGATTTTACCCAACATGACGGAACTCCTTTTCCACTCATACATACTGATGATATCCATGCAATATAACTGACTCGTTCATTAAGACCACAATAGAAATAGGACGCAGCCCCTAACAATCTAACCCAAATGCTACCAAAAAGATTTTGAGAATATGTTTTGAAAACTTGCATTGGATGATTTATTCAGTAATCTCAATAATTTATGCCCTCTGATATGCATTTCCCACCATCAGAAAGTGAATGATCAACGGAAGAAACATAGAATGTAATGAAGTTTTATTTTTCTGTCGAGGTTATAACCATTACAGCAATCATCAATACTGTGAGAGCCCCACCTGTTCTCAAAAACAGTGTTATAAATAGTAGCGTATGAGGATTCTAATGATATGATTCAGAATGTTCGTAGTTTGTCCCTGTTATTATTATCAAAATGGAGAACTCTTCCTGAAAACGTTGGCAAGAATTCATTACTGGATATAATCAATGTTCTCTGAGGGCGTCCCCTACATAATCACTACACGACCTTCACAGCGCATAATGACCTTCACAACACACCTCTTGATCCCAAAATGATTAACAATTCACATGAAGTTAATAAAACACACTCTTGATTATGCATGAAGTTGAGCATACGACCACTCATGACCTTTGATCGTGTGACAATTCCTCGCGATGGACTTTTACTTGTGTACGAACAGGTTTTGACGGTGCACAACTGATATAACTTGCGCTGGTGGAGTCCTGTACTTCTGCGGAAAGCTTTTTACACATGCGCTATACATGTCTCACACGCGATATATGGTCCTCTTGCTCTAGCACCACAAAAGGTCAGGGCATATGCCCTTCAGGATCCAGCAGCAGCATAATGGTCAGGTTTTTCCTAAACTGTAAAGCAATACTGGTATGCTTCTACTGTACCAGGCCGTGCTGACTCATGTGGAACTTGTACTTGTCCGACCGGTAGAATGCCAAGTGACAAACGTGACACTCAAACGGCGCATGCGCCTCGTGCTTCTTCCGGTGGCGGGCCAGACTGCTGTAGTGGACGAAGCCTTCGCCACACACGGTGCAGGACAGCGTGCGGCCCAGGTGGCACGCCTCGTGCTGTTTGAGGCGCGCACGGGTCCCAAACTGCTTGGCGCACGTGGCGCACGAAAACGAGGCAGTCTCGGGTCTGTAAGCGCCGCCTGGCGAATACTCGCCGGGCGCCTCCAGGGTGAGCCCCGCCCCCTGGAACAAGAAGGAAGGCCCGGGTCAGACAGCATGTGCATGGTTCTTTATGACTGCAGGAGGAGCGGTACCGGTCTCGCACACGAGGTAACAGTGGCAGATTGGTTGGAAAAGGACATTTTTACTTGCGTCCCCACGCCACACATTGCGAAGGTGACGCGTAAGTTTGGGGACTCTTACTTGGAGTTTCTACCTTTCCTGCACTGACCTGTATCCAGCCAATGAGTGGCAGCACCATCCCCATCACTAGACCTCTGCATAACTTTACCGTGTACACATACCAGGCTACAACCCGGGGGCTCAATGGGTTCCCTCAGGAGAGCAATCATCTAATTATTTCCACGCATTTTCCTGGTTTTATGCTATGACTTGAACAGCGAAGCTCCAATTTCTTATCTCCATACAGCACATACTATAGGAGTTTACGACTCGGGATATTTTCAATACCACTTGTTCCCCCTGTTTACATTTGCCCCCTGTGTTGCTGAAACAAGTGTGACTTGTACATGTCAGAACGAGAGAAGCCCTTCTGGCATATGGTGCACGTGAAGGGCTTGTTGGCCGCGTGCGTTTTCCGGTGGCGGACGAGGTTACTGCTGTGGACAAACTGCTGACAGCACACCTCGCACGTGTACGTCCTCCCCACGTGGCACGCCTCGTGCTGCTTGAGCAGGGCGCGCGTGGCAAACTGCTTGGCGCAAGTAGCGCACTCAAACCCTGGGGCCGGATAGCGGGGCCCCGCCGCCGCCTCCGGTCGCACGGACCGGGGCGTCACTACCACTGTGTACCTCTCCTCCCCCTGGTCCTGGAAGCAAGCAAAGACCCGCGATCAGCTCGAGTTCTCCTCTCACTACTCATTCTTCTCTTACAGCAATAAAGGTTCATCTTATCATCGAAAATAGTATTTCTTCATGTTTTTCCGAGAAAATCTGTATTTGGAAAAAGAAACCCGTTGATCAAAGACGCAAAGGCACCCCTAACTTATTCTTACCATCTATTACAGGTTTGTTTTTTTTAAATCTTGTAACCATTTCCTGTGGGCCTGTGAACTTAAGATACCATATGTCTTCGAGCATGCATATGGCCCACACCGACGTAATAAATACATATGACCAGGAAGAGTTACATTGCCCCTCAAATGAAACCAGTCTTTAGCTGTTGAGGCTGTAAGACCTTGCACTGAGATATCATTAAATAGTGTGTCTATCAGCGTGACTTTTGTGCGAGATGTCAGCACTGTATCACTGCAAGACACTTTGCATTTCAGCCAGACTGCGCCCCTGTACAAAGAATGAAAGGTTCACTTGGAGTTCGACTTCAATACGTTCACAGCGTGCGTGATATATCAAGCCTGAATCCCATGCTGCAAGATGTGTCCCTTGTACTTGTCAGAGCGCGTGAAGCCCATGTGACACACGCGGCACACGAAGGGCACCTGGTCGGCGTGGCGCTTCATGTGGCGCGCCAGGTTACAGCGCAGGGTGAACCCCTGGCCGCACACGCCGCATGCGTGCGTCTTACCCACGTGGCTCGCCTCGTGCTGCCTGAGGCGGGAGCGCGTCACGAACTGCTTGCCACACGTGGCGCACTCGTGCCCCGCCACGCCCCCTGGCGGCAGGCCCTCTGTGTAACACGCCCCCTGCAATTACAAGCAAGGCCCGGTCATATTCACTTCCAACTTTTTTTGGGTCTCCTCTTCCGTGGTTATTTAGTATTTTCTGTAGTGGGAGCGTTTAGACCCCGGCAACAAGTCAAGGGTCGCGTCGCAGGGAGTTGTGGCTCCATTTGTCATACAAGTAACTTATCTAATTTAGTCAAATATAGGATACAACTTGGAAACGTAAAACGGTGCTGCAGAACGACCTGTGAACCCAACTTTGAATCGTGCATGATTTTTTTTTAATATGAGCAAATCTACACCCACTGCGCAACCGCGGTCTCACGTTTGCACAAAAATTAGAACGACCAATGTAGGCATGTGCTCAGGTCTTTGGCTACATCTTGACACCATTGTTGGGTGTAGGAGAACTAAAAGTCCCCAGGTGGCACTGATCAGTGTTTAGTCCTCTGATGACGCTTGAGGCTGTTAGACTGCGTGAACGACATGCCGCACACCGTACACTGATAGGGCCGCTCGCCCGTGTGTGTTCGCATATGGCGCTGTAGATTGCCTACACAGCTGAATATCTGGCCGCATGTGGAGCACTGGCCCCGTTGCAGCTGCTGATGGGGGGCGTGGCCGGAGTGGGCGTGGCCGGAGTGGGCGTGGCCGGAGGGGGTGCGGCCTGAGAGAGCGGACAGGGAGGCGGGCAGCCCCGCACTCCGCCCAACCAGCACACCTCGTACGTCGAGGGCCTCCTGGAACAACCCAAACAGGCCAGTGTCAGTAGCAGCAGCAGAGGCTCCAGGTGCTCTTGATATATTTGTTTTTCTTTTCAAATTGAAACAAAATTTTCCACCGGTGGGTGGTTTTACATTTTGCTTCAAGTGGAGTCGTAGAACCGTTTTCATCGTTGCTCAAAGTACTCTTTGTAATATCATGTTTTAAAAAGATATATATATATATATATATAAAAGAAAAACACTATCAAATGAGAAGGTGGCGGTTGTGCTGCAGGCTATATATAGTCAGGACGAATACATAATACGGGCAGTCTAACCTACCATTACTTAGGGTTAATGTGTAAACTTGATTCATTTACAGTTTACTAAAGTTTTAAAACAGTTGTCCTTCTCCGTGTTTCCCGCACGCATAGCAGGATTTAGATACACTGTATTAACCATCACCCCCTCCCTGAGAAATCGAAGAAAACACGAAGGCTCAATATCCAAAGCGTTTATACATCATCTCGAAACCCAGATATCGAATTTGTACAAACTAGAGATAACAGAGTTGAACCCTTGACTAGTTTTTGTTATTGCTTCAGTCTCACTAGGTATCATACCATAGTGGATTTCAGCTGACATAAAAATTGTGGGACATGTTGGTATAGATTGAGTATCAAACTCCAGTAGCTTTATTTTAAAATGTTATCGCGTATCATATAATATAGTAATATTGGTTTACAGTCAGTCAACACTCATTCCCCTTTTATGATAAGTAGACACGCAACGTTATAAATATATTGTAAAGTATGCACACATACATGTAAATGTCCTGCTTATTCTCGAAGATGTGCTATAATATACACATGATATAATATCGCCAGGCCGACTGCCACAAGTGAAGTAAACCGTATGTTCAGATAACCCACTCTGCACTGAACCACATATTGTTCTTTATGATCTTATAAAACATTGCGCTGTCTTCACTGAAGTTAGTTCTGTCCAAAGATTAAATCGGAACACTGTTCGTGTAAGTACCTGCTCATCATATCGCAATTGTGCAGCAGTTTATCTGTCAAAGAAACAGTATTAAATGTTCTTTTTTTCCCCGGTAGAATCTTGAGTTTCATCGCAGATTCCCGTTATGGCGTGAACAACATCAGAATTTAGATCGTCTCGACCAGTGGCGCCATCTGGAGTAAGTGGGCGGCGTGCTTATTGGCAACGTGCCTCTTGAGATGGTTCGACTGGGTGAAGGACACGCCACAGATGACGCACTGGTAGGGCCTCTCACCGGAGTGGGTTCTGCTGTGTCTTCGCAGGTTGCCGACATGTTTGAACACCTGGCCGCACACGGGACACTCGCCGGGGGCGCGGCCCGGGGCCGTCCGGCCGGCGCTCGCCTGAGGCCCGGGGGGGACAGGGCCGACGGGGCGGGAGGCCAAGGACTGCTGACCTGACAACACCCTACCATCCCTACCCCCATCATACGGGGGCATCTCTGCCACCTGGAAAAGTTAATCCAGATGTGAGATTCAGTGTCAGCCGGCGTCATTCCGAGTGTCTGACGTTCGGGAAATGTGTTTTTTTCCATCCTTTTCAAAGATAAGCTTCCATCCGGGATAGCTTCATTATTATACTCTTCTGTAGTATGATTATTAGATCAGAGCGCTTTAAAATTCAAGTAGTGCCTATGCTACTTGTGAAATGCACAACGCGACGGTTGCGCCAGCTAGTCCCTTTCCATGAATTAACATATACCTGATATTAGGAAAATGTTTTTTGAAACAACTATGAATACCACGTATTATTCTATCAAGTCATCCCACATAGTTTCAAAGGTGGACATATTTAGTCACATTCTTACTTCGTTTACACTTGCAGATACAAAGACAATACTTGGGAATCTGGTATATGCTATAAATATTACCAATCGAAGGTAGATATCATCAGATCTTCCAACAACCCAAAGAAATATCTCTTTCAGCAAATCGACCTAGTACGTATGTATGGTTAGTAAGTCATGACGCCGTTTATGAGCTACGAGTTTTTGTTTACATTCAGTGTGAATATCAATATCATATTGTTAGTGCACTGTGTGACGTTGACCTTACACCACTAGTGAATGGGTCATTGGGACACAGCCGAAGCCTGTTTGACAAATATTATGTATATACACGTATGATAGAGCGGTAAGTATCCTGCTGAAACGGAGAGGCAATCTGTGCAAACAAGAGGCCCTGAAACCTGTGAGATCTATTTGATCTCCTGTGTGCCTTTTGGATCAGTGAAGGGCACACAACTCGACGTTGACGACGCCTTTAAACGGACATAATTCTATACAGTACAACAAGTGCAACAGAAGAGGGGCAGACACCTTGAAAAATGTAACCAATTTAACCAGAGCTAATTCTTTTCTCCAAATTTCACGTCGTAACAAATAATATGTAATATTTTTCAATTTGTTTATTTTAACTTATACGTAGAGGGAATATTCTATGACTTTGTAATGGAGCCGACTTTGTTCAGAAGCACGTAATTACTTACACAAAGAGAATAGAAAAAAAGACACAAAAAATTGTTTCCCTTGGTGAACATGTTCTCAAAGTTTCCACTCCTCTCGTTCAACAAACACATTCAAAATCAAACAAGTTTAACGACTTGAAATTTTAGATTCAACGGGAAAAATTTTCGGATTTTCAGTAAGCTCTTACCGATTCTTGCCTTGATAGCACTAACAGTATGACTGTATCAATGATAAGCAGGCACTGTTCCCGTTAACTTATATACTAACTTAATAAGCTCAACTGCGCAGTCAAAGAAGAAAACACAAGAGCACACATCGTCATAATCCAGTTACAGGCAAGGTACATGTACATTAAAAACACTGGGGTCCAAGTAACAATGATTTAAGAAAATTACTTACAATTCAATTCATGTAAAATTCATAAACACAGTATTGCGCTAAAACAACTATAAACTATTGTAACCAAATGCAACTGAACAGGTTTCACATCTAGGAGTGTTTTCTTTGGACAGTTTTGATTTACTAATGTGGAATGAGGTCAATTTCTAAATTCTGCTGAAAGGTACATTATACCCTTTGAGTACAGAGCATACCAGTAACTGGACTACAACCATTTTCTCACACTTCACTTTGGTTATAGAAATTGTAATACTAATAGTAGACATTTAATAGAAACAATATGGCTTCAATAGTTCACAAATAGAGAGACCGATTTTTGTTGATTTCTCAATAATTTTTTTCTCAAATAAAAACAATTTTATTTTACTATTTTTCAGTTGATACATGATACAACTATAATCCATTTTCCGGAATACGGGATCAAAATGAACATCATGAACTATTGAACTTTACAAGAATTACAGATTCCATCAAGCATTTTCAAATTTCATGTTCTAGGCTAAGGTATATCTGTTTGAGGGAAACAGGATATCACATTCATTGTTGTAAGTCATCCCGTATACATTTTGAGTATTTCAAGTATATCAAGGATATTAGTTGTAATATACTAAATTGTCTCAACTTGACCTATATGATGGTCTTAATTTAACTCCCTCTCCACACGATTATTTTTTTAAATGAACATTTGTTTGGTCGCATAAGATTGGTTTACAATAATGAACTTGCTATTTCATGTCTGACCAGAGCTTGACAAAAAGGTGCTTCACATCTTGTATGAATTCCAAAAATGAAATCTACTTCTTGACCAAATTATCCGAGTATTCAAAGGACTGAAAATTTGAAATACTAATCGGTGGAAAACAATGAAATTATACTTGATGAAGTCGCAATAAATTCCTCATCAGAGTCTGTTTTCAAGAACATTTCGTTGGAGCACTAGGATCGGTATGCAATATTTATATTGGCATTTTTATAGTAACAAGTTCCAAGGATAATTTTTTTTCAACTCGAAAATCTTATTTTTAAAGGAAGAGTCATGGATATTTAACTTGAATCTTTTTTTTAGAAAGTACGAGGCTAAAGCACTTTTAATACCAACCAATGCCAAAATCGTTTGTTCGTTTGGATTAACGTCCAATATGTCCTATTAGCCTTATTTTGGGTTCAATCAAATCTATGAGATGAATTTAGGTGGTAATCTTCCCCCTAAACATTCACCGAGGTGATAGTTCTTTTGCTTCCCACACCACATGGACATGATTTGAGAAGGATTGGCCTCTGATGTAGCAGTTGATCTACCACTGCTGGGAGAGAAGGAGAAAAGTGGCTGCAGTGGGACTCAAACTTACAAAGTCAGATAACCTTGGGATTACAAGTCCAGTGCTCTTTATCACTGAGGTAATTTCCCACCCCGGTAACTTGACCAAGGTGACCAAGAGGATGGTCTGTAACATTTCCAAATGATATCAATTTCGATTAAAAGGCAGTTACTGACACGTTAACCGAATGCGATTCAACAACCACTCTTAAAACAGACCCTGGTGAGGCATGTTAACATCACACAGAAAAATCTACTTACCGAATCTTGTGACCCTGATTGTTGTAATTGTAGATTCGTGGGCCATGCTGAACAACCGGGTTGTGAGAGGTCGCCACCTCCCCCGCCGAACGACCCATCCGCCGACTCTTGGAAGGACGCCTGCGCTGCCTGCATGGATAACTCCCCCATGGACGTGACATTCGGCCACGGGTTGGACATGGATTGTCTTTTGGCGGGCGGTCCGTCCCAATGATCCTCCGTCTTTATGGATTGATTATTGTCATACTGAGAAAAGCTGCCGTCACCGTCCCCGCTGTCCGATTGCACAAAGGGACTGTTTTGTTGTGTGTGGTGATAGTCCGAGTCTGTTTGGTTTTGCACACCCCTGCTATAGTCACTGGAGGGACTGTGTGGTCGCCGCGGCGCTCGCCGCTGCCCGGCCACCATTGTGGCGGGCTGTGCGACTGTGTGTGGGGACTGAAGACTAGAGGAGCCCGTGATGACCAAGTCATCGTCGTCGCTCGCCTCCTCCAGCTCCTTCGCCTCTGTCTTTACTTTCACAGCTAAGGCCTCGCTCGCATCCTGAGATGCAGTGTCTGTCTGGTCCTCCGCCGCCGCCGCCTCTCGTTGCTCAGCAGCCTCTTTCTCCTCCTGTTCTTTGCGAGCAGCTGCTTCTTTCTCTTCCCTCTCCTGGTTTAACCGTTCTACATAAGCGTCACTTTGGAAGCGCTCGCTTATGTGCAGGAAGAAGGTATCCTTGTCATCTACAGCGACGCCTAGGAGTCCCTCGACTCGTAAATAGTTCTCATACTGTAGACTGTTTTTGCAGAGTAGTGTCACTGTGTCGAGTAGTAGATTCTTGACTCGTTCTTGGTCTGGCTTGATTGCTTCCATCGTTGTAGCATCACCTGGTCAGGTTTGAGATCGGAAGGTTGTGGAGTTTTGTCGTGGTCTACAGCCACTTATCTGCTGGAACATGGAAGCGTGTATTAACAAATGTTGAAACAGTAACACAATTAGGACAATATTTCTAAATTGCACGTTTTAGACGCCATTTAACTTGTAAATTACACTATAAACAACTCAAATATTCATTGTGATTCACAATAACATTTATGGATAATTAGCAATAGGTGTATTAAATGGTTTAAAAAGGCTTTATTATCGGTAGTTCTGCAAACACGTCCAACAACAACTAGGGTGGATCATTCCACAATTTAGTACGTAATCAAAGTACGTTTCAGTTCCATTTGTTTATAATAAGTAGATTTATGTGTTGCATAAAAAGATTTATCAAACATAAGTTTCTCGTGGAAAATACTTGCAATATTTTGTAAATACCTGCCTCAATTGTTGAGTATCAACATAAACCAAGACCAAGTAACAAAAACGAACCCTAAACATATCTTTGAAGGATAAGTACAACAAATGATTTACCAACCATAATAATAATAATCATAGTGCGTTATCAATATACAATATGGCGGACGTGCCGCTATCTATGACGCTAGGGTTCGAAGAGCTAAAGACGCCATCGTGATAAAGGGTTTCCATCATTCGCGGGCTATATATATTTCCATCTTATTCACTAAATGGATTTTCACTTACTTTGTTAAATAATGTGGCTAGATATGGATTATGTGCACAATCATTCCTTTGTTCATAATCCGCATAATAATTATATGACTCGTGCTCAGTCAGAGTGAGACAAAACTCTAAGGCAAAAGACCTCAGCGCCCTGCAGAAGCCATGTAAAGAAGACACCATGGAAGCCATGACCTCCTTTCAAAAGCGGAAGGGTTTTTTTTGCAATTGTGAAACAAATATCGAAAGCACACTCGCGGAACACATAATCACACTTTAGATTAACATGAAGCAGCCCATTAACATTATGTTATGCTAACATGTCTTATCAACTCCTGTGAACGGGCCGCTTCCGTGGACACAACAAAGAAAGGCCGGTGCAGTGGTGCCCGCTTGGCGGCATCATCCAAGATGGCAGCCAGATTTCTGCACCCAACCTGGCAATACCTAGAGTATTACGATCGCCGATCACGCAGGCACTAGGCGACATAAATGAATATGGGGTAATCATGTGTGGTCACTATATGTTTAGAAATCATACTAACCGTAAATACTATTGAACACAGGCCTACTAACGTGAAAAATTGCAGAAAACTTGCCGGCAGCTTTCTGTGCCTTCCGTCCCAATTTTAGGTCTCACTGTACAATATGGTATCTTGAATTCGATTGATTTTCAAACAGTGCTTTAATAACCTGGTAATACAAATCAGAGATGGCCAATCGTCAATGGATATAATAGTGCTAGTAATCTGGGTTTAATATATACACAGCAAAAACAATACAATTGAATTTATACTATAATTGTATGTAATTTCATGTATTTATCATTGTGAGTCCCATTCATCTATTCTCCCAGCAGACACACTGCAGCGCTCGAGCTACATACGGAAAAGAGGTTTTGCCGACAAGCTGGAGCGGCGCAGTATATCCCAGCAGATTCTTTGTAGCGTCTAGCCATCCGCTTCAGTTTTCATCTCGATCACATTTCTCTACATTTTTTCACTGAAGATGAAAATGAGTAGGCCTACTTCAGTTCAAAGGGATATCGGACAACTTGGCTTGAAAATTTGAATTTCCTGAAAATGTTAATTTCCTGAAAATTTAATATGATGATGATCTCCAAGTATTGTTAGCTAATGTTATTTCCATAATTTACAATGGAAGAGCGCGGTATACCTAAATTACTTCATCAAATAAAAGTAAGAGAATATCATCAGAAATTATATATTTGAGCCATCTGTATTTCATGGAAAATTATGTATCAAGAATGTTTCAATAAATCTAGAGAATTAATTTTCTCAAGTTTCATGAAGAGGATTACTTAATGAAACTAATTTTTGGTATCAAAATCAATGTATACATCCTAATGCATTAGAAATGTCTCTGAATCAAGTCCTATATGAGTCTGAGTATAACAGGTTCAATAACCTGATTTGTGGATGAAGGTAAGGAGATATACACAATATTGACTGGTTCCAGATACAAGCGGCCATATGCTCCGAGGAGTTGACGTGTAGTAATATCCAAGCATGAGCAAGGATATTGTTCAGAGTCAACTCCGAGGAGCATACAACCGCTTTTATCTGAAATCAGTCTATATTGTATTTATTATCCACCTTTTCTGGGCAAGTGGCATGTCGATATCAGTTCATTTAAGTTATGCACTATTTTCCTGTACGCACTATTTTTCCATATGTGCCACCCAGAGCATACAACGTATCCGTATGCGCCAGGTATGTCCATACAAATTCCCTATGTGTTTTCTATGGACACTTTGTATTAGGTGGATAAAGAAGAGTCATATGCCTACCGTTCCACCAATCTCATACCTCCTTACTGGGTCTGTGTTTCTTTGAATGGCATAGTGAATGGTCTGTCCCTTTAGTTGTGGGAGTTCCAATGCTATACAGTCATGTTTGTACCATCAGATTTGAAATGTACATGCATAGTAAAGTGGTTGGAGAACAGTCATTCCGAAAAAACAGGCTCTTGAGTGTAGCTAGTTGGTCAGTAAAGTAGACGGAGTGGTTGTGGGAGGGGAGGGGGTGAGGTACGCTGGTTCCCCGGTCATCCGCTAGGGGGCACGGCGGAATTAGACCGCAGGGACAGCCGTATCAAAGGATGTAGTGGAAGCCACCAGATTCAAAACAAACAACATGGCTGGATATGTCAGAGGAACTAAAAGTAATGGGAAATGAAAACTGTAACTAAATATATTAGGACAAATGTGATATGGAATGGAAGTTTTGTATCCCTATCTTTGTTTCGGAATGTATCATAAATACTGACAGTCGATCCCTGAGCAATCTGCACTGTCATAATGAATTGTCAAGCGCCTGCGGCCCCTATTATCGCTCAAGCACCTGTCAAAGCCAACAAAGTTCGTTTTTGAGAAATATTTCAGTTATGATTTTATATTTTATAGTTAGATTTACCTCCTCTTATTGAATTGTGCCAGTTTGATACTATGTTGAACTTTATTACTTGCAATAATCACATCGTAAATATCGCGATGTCCGTTGGTATTTGAAGACATAGCTAGTTCCCGGGTGCGTTAGCCACTTCCGATCATTGACTCCAAAACCAGCGGTAATCCACTGACAGCTGTCCAGCTAGGGCCTACTACCTGCCTGTTAGGTAGCCAGCGGCGTACACAGGCGGAACCCAGCCAAGGGGTGAGGGCTATTCTGGCATGACTGTAGAGTGGCTTCAGGTCCAGTGTGTTATCCCTAAATCTTCATCTGTCCCTGTTTGTTAGTAAATATGTCTATTTTAGATGTGTTCCATCAGATCTGACTCTGTTTTCTGTCTACAGCTGTCTGTCTCCTTAGCACTATCACTGTCTATATATAAAGTATATATAACTCTCTCTATATAAATATCTTTGTCTCTGTCCCTGTCTGTCCATATGTATGTCATACTATATCTTTTTCTCTGTCCCTGTTGTTTGGCATGTATGTTTGACTATTTTGCTTTGTATGTGTCTTTCTTTATCTCTGTCTCATTGTCTCTGTCCCCATCTGTATATGTCTGACTTTCTGTCTGTTTACCTGTCCCTGTGTGAGTCTCCCTTCTGTCTCTGTTATCATCTGCATCATCATCTGTCTCTCGGTGTCTCCCTCCCTGTCTTCATAAAAATCGATGATCAAGGGTTTCAGCAAGTCTATGGTCAAGTCTCAGATGCAAGGCTTGATGACAGGGTTGAAGGGAGTAAAACTGGTTTGTCAGGTCTGTGCAAAGTGGGTCTGAATAGAGTGTATTTAGATGTGTTCCATCAGATCTGACTCTCTGAATACAGTGAATTTAGATGTGTCCTATCAGATGTAAATACCACATTTAGACAATATTATCATCTAATAGTTTCCTTTTCTAGTAGCAATTTGCAGTAGCCATAACTAAGTGTTTATCACTTCATGAAGGGATTGACATAGTGAATTGTTTTGTCTTCAAAAAGACTAGAAGTAAAAATGTCTATTTTTAGGAACCAATTCAGTAGTGGGGATGGGGGTATGGGAAGGCTTGATACTTGACCCCTGCTCATTTAAGCAGGCCTTTACAGTTGTGACACTGATAGTGAAGTGTTAGACTCTCTGCAGTAAGCTGGAAGCCTGTGTGAGCATTCTAACCTCTAGATGATGTATATGAGCGTATTTTCCTGCGCTCAAAAACTATGATTCTGGTAGGATCTGCTTCCGCAGATTCTTCCACACATAGTGACAGAGTGAACCAAACTTAGGCTTGGAGACTGAAGGAGTGAGACTCTCATGGAGGGAAAAACTAGAATCTTTTCTTCTTTTTTGTGGATCTTTTGGTAGAAGTACATTTTTTTCTTATGATTTATTTCGAGCCAGGCCAAAATCTAAATTTAGTAATGTAGTTTTGTTAATATGCTAGTCTCAGGAGAAAGCAATGAGACCACAACCTTCCAATGGTGGCAATCCATATAGTTCTGATTGCTGATCAATGATCAGCTCAAACACCTGTGTCATACAAAATGATTACCACGAGATAATGATGATTTCCCGTTCACCCGCTAGGGAGCACGACGGCAGTTAGGAATTGTTAGCCAAAATATGAATCGACGAAGTTGCTAGTGGAACACATATCTAACCAATGCCATTACACCAAAGAAGTGGAGAGAGACTTCCTTGATCTAACCCAACAAAGAATCAGAGACTGGTTTCTGGTTCAGAACCTAAATACCTTGATTCAAATACAAATAGCCACAATAAGTCTCAAGCATGTTCATATGTCTGTTAATGATTGTGTAGCAAGTAGACTTATCAAATTAGTAAATATAATAGGAACTATAGAGGAAACCCATGAAAGTTTAGGGTCTGAGCCCGTATCCCATCGAGTTTGAATCACGTAGTAATTCACAAGGCGAAGCGGGAGATTCACTACGGCCCGCTGCACGTCGGGCACGAACAGAATTTATACTATATCCCCAGCAGCGGGTAGTATTTCGTAGACGTTCGCCCATAGGTGTATAGTACTATACGGAAACTGGCTTACTGTCTTCGTACGTCAAAAAATACTACCACAGGTATATAATAATATCTGCGGATGTACCATAGACATGAAGTAAGTACAGTAGAACCCCGCTATCAGCACACCCTGCTATCGGGACACCCCGCTTAAGGAATCACCCTGCTTAAGGGAACAATTTGCTCGGAATGCAAATTTTCCCCCCTATTGAGAGTTTATTTTTACCCCGCTTAAAGGGACACCCTGCTTATGGGGTCACCCCGCTATAGGGGACAGTTTTTCGGTACAGAAGTGCTTCAAAACCCTGCTTAAGGGGACAGGCTGGAGGGACATCTTATCATAAACATCCCAGATTATCTTAAAATCCATGTTTATGGTGCCCGTTTGCACCAGACAGACAGTTGTCACAACCAAAACGATAAACAAAGCATTCCCGTGCGGGCCAGGGCGGCTGGAGTGTGTCGTTTGGACTGTAATCGCTACATCTCTAGTGGCTCTGGGCGGGCCACAGTGAGTGGCTACCAGGTTGGCAGGGGGCGATTCAGGGCGGGCAGGGGGCTTTGAAGTCGCTCAATGCACCACTGATTTTCATGCCCGCTGAAGGTGATGATGACTTTAAATTTTTTTTTAAATTGTAAATTTGTATTTGTTTTATATTTATTTGGTATCTATTTCCCATTCATTTGCTTATTAGTGTGATATTGATAAACCTTTCAATCCAATAACCAGTGTTTCCTTCATTTATTTAGGTATTCTCTATTGTATAACCATTTGCAGACTAAAAATCCCGCTTAAGGGTACACCCCGCTTAAGGGAGACACTTGGCCTGGAACGGACGGTGTTCTCTTAAGCGGGGTTTTACTGTAGAATGTTTCAGTTACCGGTATTATTAAATACCTGTGGTAGTATATCCTACACATACGGCCCGCTCCTACCCATGTCATATTTATATCCGTACGACACCTAGGTGACGTACGGGGTATGTATGTGGCGTATGGGGCATGTATGGCAGCGAAATCCAAAAACTCCCCCAGAAGCAAGGTTAAAAATCGGATATTCTAAGGTATATAATAATAGAGAAACAGGCTGACTGTCTCCGCACGGATAAAATACTTGGTAAAATCGGCGATCAGGTGAACCTCTGCCTCCGGCATCGGTTCATCTGATCGCCGATTTTACCGCGTATTTTATCCGTACGGAAACAGTAAGCCTGTTTCTCTATAGTACTCCCCCTTAACATTATTTATAGGAATTGTCCTTTATGTTAGCTTGTATTTACTCCATAAAAATTCCAATTTCTAAATCATAAATGTGCTTGAGGACATTCTAAGAGTCTACTGCACTCCTTTCTCCTTTTATCAACTTAATTTCAGCAAAAGAATAGGTTAAAATACAGTCATTACTAAACCCCACCGCCCTAACCAATACAAATCCTATGGAGTAAGATGGGGGCGTGGGTTTGTTGTGAACCAGCCGCCATTGTTACCATGGATACCACTTACTGACCCTGGCGAGAACGGGATGTATTACAGACTTAGCGGTGAACATTGGTCGTACTACAGCCACACTGCACCGCTCCAGTTTATCGCAAAACCTAAAACGAGTTTTCAGTATGTTGCTCTAGCGGTGCAGTGTGGTACTACAGCCTGTAAAGGCTTGTTTCCACTCTCCCCCAGATCTTTCGGGGCGCTAGCGGCCACAGGAAGTAGAGCGCAATATCTGTGCTGGGAGAGTGGCTTGTTTCATAACAGTAGCCACACTGCACCGCTCCAGTTTATCGCAAAACGAGTTTTCCGTATGTTGCTCGAGCGCTGCAGTGTGAACAGTAGCCTGTAGTGCGGCCACCATTCACCAGACGGCGTGTAAACTGTGTGTGGGGACTGTGCGCCTCGAGTGGTCGTGAAAGAGACTATCAAAACAGTAGACGACACACTGCACCGCTACAGAAAACTCCGACCGGCGCAGTGTTTCACGGGCGAGTTTCATAACATTCAGACTCAGACTCAGGGGGTTCAGATATTTCCACGATTACTCTGAAGGCTGCTAAAGTAATCAGATCAAAATGCCAGAGGGACCAGAACTACACGTGTCAGGATGGTTAGTAGACAGGTT
This sequence comes from Alentia gelatinosa, assembly GCA_950022655.1. Classification (NCBI taxonomy): domain Eukaryota; kingdom Metazoa; phylum Annelida; class Polychaeta; order Phyllodocida; family Polynoidae; genus Alentia; species Alentia gelatinosa. The sequence goes on from OX465583.1 coordinate 31,541,772, forward strand.
CAGTAAGGGACGAATCTATTCGGGTAAGGTTGAGAAATCTGCAGTATCCACGAAAAACCCCGATGTAGACTGGGATGAACCTTCCTACACCATCACCACAAGCACACGTGGGAAGGAGATAAGACTGACCCTGACTTCGGTCGACTGTGATGAAGTCCTCGCGAAGAATGCTAAAACAAAGGCGAAGAAATGCGGAAGTCAAACCAAGAAGATAATGCATATAAAGTTCAATTTTGGAATGTCAGGCAAGTTTGTCTTTTACGGGAAATCTGAGATGGATAAACACTGCCACTTGAATTTCTACACTCGAGATGAAGACATGGTCCTCAGTTTTAACGACTACCGGAGATTCGGGAGATGGGAAGTAACCGAAGAGTGGGGAAAGGATCGAGGACCCTGCATCATTCTGGAATACGAATTATTTAGGTAGGCTACAGTATAGCATGGGCATTGTGCTCTGTGATCGTATATTATACTATAGAGACTATGGACATAAATTCGATGCTGCCTAGAGATACACCGCCTTGCGGTTAAGGTGCATATCTAGCCAGTGTACCCGGTGAATGTTTTAACGGACAGCATAGGGAGCGTTCATTAATTATGGCGGGGGGGGGGGGGGGGGGGGTTCACAATTTTTGGAACACCAAATGGTCAAAGAAGAAGTCCCCCCCCCCTATTGGAATACCCAAAAGAAAATTGGATTCCCCGGGGGGCCCCTTTGGAATAAAAAAAAATTAGATATAGACCTCCATGGGAATACCCAAAAGAAAATTGGCCTCCAACCTTGGAATAGGCCTAGTTATACCCCCCCCCCCCCCCCCGCAAAAAAAAGATTTGCCCCCCCCCCCCTTGGAATAACCAAAAGAAATTTTAGATGCCCCACTTGGAATGCCCCCTAGGTAAAAGTCGGGAGAGGCGAGCAAAAAATTATAAATTATACATTTTCTGGAAGCTGACATCAATAGGCCTACACACAATTCTGTAATTATTTATTCTCTATCCTGAAATGCTGACATTTTACAAATTATTGAAATAAAAAAGTAAGCGTGGGTTTCTGCCACACCTTGGGAGTGTATTGGAGGTGATTAAAACAGGCTTCAGAATCGGGTAGAGAAGAAAATTCTCTGTAAGACCATGGTAGTTTAAAGGAGTAAGCTCAGTGTTAAACCTCAGAAAATTCCATTAATATTTCTGTAAATGTTAAAAATCTCACTTTCTTTTCGATTTTTGCATTGTTTGTTTTTTTATCCCGGAAGAAGAACATGTTCACAAGGGCCTGAAAACTTGCTTGTAGCTGATAATTGGGCTCAAAAAATGATTTGCTGCGGAGGAATACAAGAGAACTGAGCCTGCAAGAGAACTGAGCCAGAGGTGTGATTGCGAACTGAGAACAAGAGAAGTGAGCCTGGGCTGTAGGTAGTGCTACTAGTAGGGATAACACGGGCGGCGCTACGGTGCGTCTGTATCTATCACAGTGCTAAACTGTTCTTATTGATTTTCGGCACTAGATATTATTAGGAAAATTAAAATAAGACTTTTCTTATGCAGAATTTTATCCTGATCATGTATGCAGTATCAACATTCTAATCCAATGCCTAGAAAAGGAGATATGGCCATGTATCTCACTCCCTGGCTCAGTTGGTCGCTCTAAATCTCAACCCCAGGCTCAGTTCTCCTGAAGGCTCAGTTCACACCTCTGGCTCAGTTTTCTTGCGGGCTCAGTTCTCCAGGTACCCTGCGGAGCGCCTTTCTATGAAATTCATGGCGAAAACGGCAACGTGACAGGTGCGAAATGTGGTCATATGTATTAAACCGTTCATCACAGTTCGATTTACTATAGTGGCAGAACCAGTGGCAGCCGCACGCCTGGGCCATGCCCATAGCTATAGAAAGGTCGCCCTCCCCTCATAAGAATAGGGTAAAAGCACATGGAAGGCCAAAATGATGTGGGCTTTTTTCGATAAGGCTTTCCTTCTTTACCTCAAAACAGTTACAGTCAGTCATTTGTCAAAATTTTGAACAAGCAAGTGTCTAAGTGGTGGGGGTGTTCGCCTCAAGCTTGGGAGGTCATGGGTTCAAACCCTGGTCGGATTAAGTATTATACCAAAGACTTACACAAAAATGGTACCGCCTGCTTATTCGGCGAATATACATGTAGGGCCTATATATAGCTATGGCACTAGTGCTATACTCAGGTGTTTAATGTAATAAGGTAATATATGTATATATAATAGATGGATAGATAGATAGACACAAAGATTCATAAGTGTTATTCACACACACATACACACACAATTAACATGTGATTGACGAGGCATACCCGCCATTGTTTATGTCTGAGAGCTAATTGAGACGGACCTAAAGACACCTCTCAACCTGTCTCAGCTAGGGACCGTTTGGGAGACTATTTCAGGCAGAATTCGCTAAAACAATTATGACTTTGCAACCTGTCAGCGTACTCTAAGGCATCTTTGAATCATCTCATGTCTCAGAATTATCTTAGCTCCCAAGATATTTCGACTATATAACCAAATGGTCTCTAAACGATTATAATAAGCGGTTATCGCAACCCAAAAACAAGTCCCAGGAATTAAACTTTGAATACAGTATCTCAGTGGAAAGAAAATTACAGACAGCACTACATCACTTGGAAACATGGACCACTGAAAATGGTTTCAGATTTTCCCAAACCAAAACTATGTGTGTCCCTTTCTGCAGAAAGAGGGGATGTGTGCATGAAGCAAGCCTCCTCATACATGACAGCAAAATATCTGTAAAAACCAAGGTGAAATTTCTGGGAATGATTTTTGATGACAAACTATCTTTCAAACCTCACATGGAATATGTGAGGAGAAAATGTCAAAAAGCCCTGAATCTACTGAAGGTCCCCTGCCATACAACTTGGGGGGCCGACAGAGAGATCTTGATCACTCTACAAAGCCTACATTCAATCAAGATTAGACTATGGATCTATTGTCTATGGCTCAGCCAGCAAAAGCTATCTGGACAGACTGAAACCAATCCAGAACCAAGGCCTTAGACTTTGTCATGGTGCATTCCGTACCTCTCCCCAAAAGAAAATTCCACACATGGGTATGACAGCTCCAATAAGAGAATTGACACTGAAAAAATGGCAATCTGACTGGAACAAGCAAATAAGAAACAAACTGCATACCATTCACTCAACTGTGAATGGGAAGAGAGACTGGGGGATTAAGTCGTAGTGAACAGGTGAAGTTGACCCGTCTGAAAATAGGTCACTCCAGACTTACACACGAATGTCTCCTGAAAAAAGAAAATCCTCCATTATGCCAAGCATGCAATGTACCAATAACTGTTCAGCATATCCTGCTGAACTGTAAAAGGGTACAAGAAAATAGAAGAAAGCTTTGGAAAAACATTAACAACATCGAAACTATTTCAAAGAAAGATATTATCATGTTTTTGAAAGAGACAAATCTCTTTGATTTTATATAAAATATTTGAATATATTTGAAACATTGAAAAGAATTGACTAATCTATGAAAGTGTAAAGTTAAATAATTGATAGTTCCTATATAGCCTTAGGGTCCCCTGTGACGTTAAACCACAAACAAACAAACAAACAATCTCAACTGATATTAGGAGTAGGAACAAAATTGAAAAACGTATATTAATCATTGTCAGAGCACTGGGATCTACATTGTACACACATTAGTTTAATAGCTTGGATATCTTAAAGTTAAGTTAAGGGAAGTTCTCAGATATTGCGACTCTACAGTACAGTAGAAAAAAAGTAATAGAAATTTAGGTCACTTAGAATAAGGAAATCTAGAAAGGTCTGTAATAACTGTAATATAATGGACACAAGGCTGAGACATTTCAAGATATTCACATCAGGGGATACTATTGATGATTTGTTCGCATGCCTTGGAATACACCGTCCATGAACTCACCAATGATTTCTACTGACTATAATGAATATAAGTGAATCATTTCGATTTTACATTGCCGTCATTAATTATGAACAGAATAAGAATATCTATAGATCTGGACCATGTGCTGTACATCCAATCAAACGATAATAGCTCTAGATAAGGTGCGGCTAAATATTATATAAAACAAACTTATTTGCATGTTAAAGCATCGGTCGATGTTCCATGAAATAAACATGTATGCAGAAATCGTAGCCAGGTGGCGCCACGAAGCTGTGGCCACCACTTAACCTTTGATTTGAAGAATTTAAGAAGGAAAAATCCCCACTAACTCGGGGAAGGATTGGATCCGTTTTTAAGTTATGAATTGAATATAAGACATTATTGAACTGACATGTTTCGGACATTGAAGTAATTCATCAGGGTAAATTTAATCGAAAGATATTATACTCTTCATATTACCTTAGAGCAAATATCAAATACACAGTTGTCCATCGTACTTTATTCCATAGGAAGAACGTCCTAGAAAATCTCAAGGGAAACGAACTCAATAAACCCGTCTGCCAAGTGCTGCTGAATCAGAAATACTTCAACGGCATTGGAAACTACTTGAGAGCAGAAATATTGTACAGGTACAGTAGAATATAAGGCGGAAGTATTCATATAGTTGCATAGGAAATTTTGCGATTTTTAATTATGACTTAAAATAAGATATTGAATACATCTAGAAAATCTAAAAGGACTGATCATAGATAAAACTTAGATGGAAACCCACGAGATGAAGATAGCTTGGTCCGTACTCCACCGAGTTTGACTGCACAGTAATTCACAAAGCAAAACTGAGTGAATTACTCTGTGGTCAAACGAGGTGGAGTGCAGACCAAGTTATTTTCATCTCTTGGGTTTCTGATTTTATCTCACCCCGTATAACATTATTTATTGATGAAATGAATCACCAAATTAGCCACTGAGTATTGGGTACACAAACCTCACGGCCGTGGAGTACGAGTTCCTAATGTTAAGCCTATGGAGAAAAATAAGGGGGTGAGATAAATACACAAATACATATTGCATTAGATTCATTATGTCACGGTATTTGATTAAATATTCTTATGTATAATTTGAATATAACTTAAGTTCATATACAGTAAACAAAGAATAGTTCAGAATATTTTAATATATCCCTGGGATAATTGTCGCTATGGGACATTGAATGTAAGAATAATATTTATTTGTTGAATTTTTCTCATTGCAGATTGAGCATTCCCCCATTTGTTAGTATGCGGTCTGTATTGGATCCCATTCGTGAGATCGAGGAGGCCGGAATAAAGACAGAGGATGATTTGCTCAAACTTTGCCATACCGTTCCGAACGAAGTTGTCAGACTAGGTAGAAAGATTGACTTATTTAAATGATGATATGCATTCAATTCATGTGAAATTCAGAAACGGAGAATTGTGTTAGAACAATCATTGATTATAGTAATTGAATGCAACTAACATATATTTCGCATCTATATTTTATAAGGACGGTTGAAACTTACAATTGCGGAATGGGGTCATTGTAGAAAGTCTGCTGAAAGGTAATCTCAATAGTTGCTGAACGTACACCATCTCTCGCTCTTAACTCCAGTTAGAAAAAATGCAACACAACTAGAAAACATCTGAGAAGCAACGGTTTGGGGTCAACAAAACCCATTTTATTCATTATACAGAGGGAGGTCTGAAATACATCTACGACCCAGAGAACAAAGAAGAAGATTACCAGACGTTCAGTGATTGGCTGCAGTGTTACTACCAGGAGGGTATGACAAATCTGGTGGATCACCAGGGACGCACCATATGGTTCGATGGTCCAGCTGGGCCGCTCAAACCTAAAGGTAGGTAGCTCTCCACATACCACCCAACCCTTCAGATGAAATACAGACGTAATATGCGACATACTTTGAGCCTGTGTTAAAACAAACTAAATAATATCTTTTCTGGTTACATTAAAACAGAGCTAAGTGATTCAGTTTAGTGTGAACATTTGGATATTTTCACTTTGTAGTTTTAAGTGTACATGTTTTGGCAAAAATAGACTCATGTGTTAGAAACAAGTTTCATAGTAGCTAGTAATTTTCATAAACATTCAAATCGTTAGCTGAAATATATTAAGGCACAAATTATTTGTATGCCATGTCCCAATGAGTTACAGAATGTTATTTGCCTTTTTCTAGATAGCAAGACGCGGGATAAGGTCCGACGGAAGAAAAAAGCAGAAGCAGTTAAAACTGAGGTGAACCTCTTTCGTTCTTTTATGAATGAATTTGTAGAGACATTAGATGTATTTTAGTTTTTGTTCTACAGCCAATGCATTTAGGGAAGGATATATTTTTGGCCAAAAGTATCTCAAGTTCTAGCAGGAAATGTGGTAGCCTTATTAGTATGGGGAAAACGGTTCTTATATGTTATGACTATCCTACTTTAGTACACCTGTTTGTAGAGTCACAAGGTCACCTGACTACATTTGTCCTTTTTATAGCTAACCAATATAGGAATATTATTTCTGATATAGTCGGAATTTTAATGCCGACATTTGTCCTTTTTATAGCTAACCAAGATAGGAATATTATTTCTGATATAGTCGGAATTTTAATGCCCAAGTTACGAATTTGTTGTGCTCTATATTGCCAAACTCTCCCTTTATCAGATTACCCTTGTATTTACTCTGCAGGAGGAGCCAGTAACAGTCAAGAAGGTGAAGAAGGAACCAGTGACGGCCAAGAAGGTGAAGAAGGAACCACAAGAGAAGGAGGAGGAACAAATCACAGAATCCAAAACAAAATCCAAAGGGAAGTCAAAGACAACCAAGATGACACGCAAACAACTAGCGAAAAATATGGTTTCTCCCAAAACAGAGGAACCAAAGAAATCTCCAAAAGTTAAACGTGAACAGAAAGTAATCGACAGACCTATAGGTAAGCAGTCATTGGTGTAACCTGTTGTATACACAATACGCAGAGACCAGCTGTATAGCTCTGGTCTCTACATCCATATCGTGATCAACTAGACTGATTTCTATGCAAGGAGATTAATAACCAAATTTGTCCGTATTTATTAGTATCACAAAGTATCACAAATTTCTGGATTAGAAGTGGCAGATTTGTAGCAGCTCCCTCTGGATGTGATGTAGGAATAACATATTTATCCTTGGTACAGCTCACACAACTTCCTGGACTGTCCACATGGGGGCAGTGCGTTCTGACAATGACACTTGATAGTGTTGTTAGTGTCGGGAGCAGCCTCCTTGACATGTGTGACAGACTGGAACGAGACTGGGGATCCATCATTGGCTGTTAGTTCAACAGCTCTTCCAGGGCAGAGCTTGTATATAGGATTCTTCTGATGTCATTAAAAAAAATTCGTGACTCAGTAGTACCTAGTTACTAGACCTCTGTATTCGAGTTATGACGCCATTACTCATAAGATCTACACCTAGCTAGTTTGGGCCTCAAGACTATACACAATGTTGACAACATTTAACAATGACAGGAGCCTGTAGTGGCAGAATTAATAGTGTTATGTCTAAATATACGTTATTCACGTGAAAGAAATGGATTTTTTTTAAAGAAATAGCATGAAACAACAATTTTCCGAAATCTTTAGATCGAATATTTTCACAAATAGCATTATTTGTTGATGCACAATAACCACCACAACCGATTTGAGAGCAGGGGAATAGAATGCAAGAGGCATATGTTAGGGATGACAAAAAGTAGGGTTAAGTATGGGACAAAGTCAACGCCTGGTAACATATTGTTTTTATGAAAACCAAGTGGATTCAGTTTGACTGTATTTTGAAATTGGCAGGTGAAAAGGAACCGACATGCTAATACAAGGTCAGTTGTGTGGGATAAGACCTGTGTGGAACCATGTTTTGTGTGACCATTTTCATGAAGACTGCTTTTTAATGTCACAATCTCCTATTAATTTGTTACTTGTCTTTTCTATGTACATTGTTTGTACTTTGTTTCCATTGCACAAACATTATTATGTCTTTGTGTCATAAAAGTGAAGCTACTATGCATATACTTTATTTACTTTTCTTCTCCGACTGTCTGTGTTGTACCTGTGTTTCTTGCCCCCCTCCCCCCACGTTACATTAGAATGATCATAAAAAAATCACTATCCTGTAACAAATATAATATCTTTATTTATATTCATCTCATAAGGACATAAGCTCCCGAAATCTCTATCAAAATTGGCCCATTGCACACTCACGCCATTTTGGAATGGCATCCAGTATTTTACACTAGAAAGAGGGGTGGTCCCTGGTGTGGCTGTAGGTGCCTTTGACATTCATACAAGATTTCGATTTTCACCAACTAAGACCTATGAAAATTAAGATATATTTGTAGATATCATTTGTATATGTTTTCTATGTTCAATTCCAAATTTACACAATAACATCTGAACCATGAGAACGACTTTTCAAAACTGTCAAATCTTAGTGAAAGCCATTGATACTTCTCCTCTAAAATAGACTTATCTTTTATCATCATTAATATGTATAGCCTACTAAATTGTAAATATGAATGGGTTACTTTATACAGCTATACAGTTCGTGTATAAGACAAGTTTACTTTGTATTGGTTTATGAGATGTGTTAGCCTGTATCCTCACAGTCCCATTGCCTTCACAGCATGCTTTGCTATCACCCACCTGAGACCTGGATGTGGAGACTGTCAATTCTGCTAATTGTTCACTGCTATAGACACAGCCCCATGTATCTTTGTAGTGGTGCCTGGGACGTAGCCATTTAAGAAGTACAGTAATATATACCTATGCACACACTTAGCAAATATGGTTGTGAAAAGAACTCGTACTTATGAATATACCCCAAAACATATTTCTTTTTAAGTTTAAAAATTTTTTTTTTATGGAGTAGACTACATCCCTATCTTCCACAACCTCCAGTTGAAAAAAAAAGAAATAGAATTCAGTTATTTTCTTCATTTATACCGGTACGGGAGATCATATACCCCAGAATAATGGCAGCCGTCAATGTGATCAATTCCTGATCTCGGCCATTTGTGACCCATGAACTACACTAAAATTCAAAAGTAAAAAGTTATATCACTGGTTTAATTATAATAAAACAATGATTACAGTACCCAGAAATTTGTATAGGTAAGACGCCTTGACGCCACCCTCAGAGCAGAATATGATGCCTGATGAGCCGAGTTCGGCGAAACCTTGCTAATTATCTTTATTACAATATACTACTGTACAAAACACAGTCTGCTACATCTACCGAGTGGTTTCATGCCGCATACCTGGTGCAATTCTTCACGTTTCATATGACCTGGAGTAAAATATGATGCATTATGAGTGGTCCAGTGCTGATAGCCAAAAATATAGTTAATGCGACTCAATATCAATGGGGGAAAAAAGTGTTGTGTGTTCAAATAACGTCATAAAACCAGCTTTTCTTCGTTTCAGGGAGCAGACGACAGCCTCGCCGCTCGTGCACTCAGAATCAGGGGTGAGGTTTTCGGGACGCTGGCGTTCCGTTAACGCGGGCCTTGTAGAACGCTGCCCACTCAGAAGTGACAAACAGACCATCTGTTAATCACGAGAAATCGATAGTCTCAATTTTCCTCAGAATGGGATGTTGTTTTACTGGAAGAGGATCTGACTCACTCGCATGGAAAAATAGTTACAGTAAAACCCCGCTTCTGGGACACCTTTACTCACTTCACCGTCCCGATTTTATTGCTTTCCTCAAAGCGTCGAGCATTACTACCATGTCAGATATGACCGACTCTTCCCAACCTTATGATTTCGATTTACACACTTTACAGATCGTTAAAAAACAGCTTAAGGGGCCACCCTCCGTTCCGAACAAAGTGGCCCCTTGGGCGGGGTGTCCCCTTAAGCAGGTTTAAAATAAACTAAATAAAAATTTCTGTTCCGAGCAAATTGGTCCCTTAAGCGGGGTGTCCCTTTAAGCGAGATGTCCCAGGAGCGGGGCTTTACTATATAGTGATGGTTTATATCTCCCCGTTCTACATACAACTATTTCAATCCAACTTCTATGGAGAACGGGGGCGGTTACGGATCTGAAATCCGTTTTCCGATATCTCAGATGTAACAAAAGCTATTAAACTTTGCAGTATATTCTGTAGAAGGCTGTCAGTCGCTCTCTTTGATCTCAATTAAGTTGTTTTATGAGGCTATAAAAAGGTGTCGTCGGGAAGATTCCACATGACAAAGTCCAAAGCCTATAAGACAGCGACACACTGATTGTTCCCGATTATACATTTGTCCGACGATTCCGTCGGGTCGGTCAGAATCATGTCACTGTATATGCTTCTCGGGTCGGGCATTACTAGCATGGGGGTAATGGCCGACTCTGCCTGACATTAATCGTGTCCCTGTATGCACTTCACCGACTGTTCCTGATTCTGAGCAGGCTGTTTGAATAGCGATGCTAAGTGTTCCTTAGTGTCTTATATTGACTTGTAGGGGAGACAGGCAATGTTAATTCTGAAAACCGTTTCCCGATATCTTAATTGGACTGGAAGTTACTAAACTTTGAATCATTTTCTATGCATCCACACCATTGGCCCGTGGCTCACCCTCACTGTCTTGTGTGCTTTAATTGGATCCGAGGTTATTAAACTTTTAATAATTGTCTATGAATCCACACCAGCGGCCTGTGGCTCACCCTGGCTCGGCTCCCGGTGACTTTTTAAAAATATTTTTTATCTCAATTGGGTCGCTGTACAAGGCCATAAATTGGAGAGTTGTGATCGGGAAGAATATATGAGGGTATAAGACAGCAACATTATTGTACCTAATTATAATCGTTGATCAGGTCGGGGAGAATCTGTGTTCGACGTCGCTGTGTTATGGGCTTTATAGGTTCCTCCTCCTTCCTATAAGACCTTGACATTTTATTCCCGACTCTCACCGAGCCGATGGTCGGGATGTAACGAGAACAAATGTCGATGTCTTAGAGGGTTCAGATATTCTACCTTGACTATGAAACTGCTGCTAAACTAGATATGCCATTATTGCAATGCGTGTATTTTCACCAACCACGTCATCTTAAACCTCTACCACTGATCTAGACTTTGTTAGAAGCTGATCTTGGAATAGAAACCAAGTTTTAGTCTAGATTGATTAAGAAAAACGTTTAAAGTGAAAGGTGTAGCTCAAGTGGTGATGTTGTTATGAAAGATAATAGATCAGTATAAAGGGTTCAAGGCTGGGAGAACGGAATTTTACATTTATTTTGATAGATAACTCAGGAATGTTCGCATTAGTTCTATCACTTTATTTAGATATGCTATTGTACAAAGTTTTAGGAGTAGTTCTACGTAGATATGTTGATATTTTTATTCACCTTTACAGGCAGCATACGTTTATATCTTCGGGTTTATCACGACTGAATTTGTGTGAAAATATCATTGTACATACATTTTTCTGTCGTGGATATCAAGACTATTTATCGACTGTTATTGTCATTTCTGTGACTTTACAAAAAATGTATCGCGATAAATAAAGTTTATTTTCAAGAGTCATTACCTGGATTATGTTTATTATGTGGACGCGGTCACAGAATTTATGAGTAAAATACTTTTTTTTTTGTTAATGTGTAGGTGAATAAGAGCTTGCTCAGCCTTGCTTCACACACTGAGGTACAGAAATAAATTAGATGCAAGACGTGGCTTGGTAAAAAAATCGCTGACATTTTATAAGCGATTTATACCACAAATACCAGATAGTTTAACAACATGAAGAAATAAATCATAATAGAGAGTTTTATTTCATGAAAAAGAGCGGTACATTGGCAAGCACGCTGCTTTTTATTCCGAAATCTCTCTTCGTGGTCACTGATCCATGGAAAAATTGCCACGTTTGTTCACGGCTGACTTGCTACGCCTCCCTGCCCTGGTCCCAATGCACACGACATGCGCATAGCAATTAGCTGAGGCATCTAGTCATGGGAAGACGTTATACCCATAACAAAACAACATCAGTTAAACAAAAGGCAGTGCGTACAAGCCACCACCAAGTCCCATTTTCGAACTGCAAGTAACATGCATAGGTTTATATTCACTAATAAATGCTTGCAAAGGAGCCATCCATAAAGTGAGTGGAGTTGGAAACCAATTTTGCATCCGTCTCTTCTTTAATCTATTGCATACATGATCGATAAGGTGAGGGTGTGGGATAAACATTTTCATGAAATTTGCCCAAGTGTTTCATGGGTGGCCCCAAAACAATGTATATGTATTTAAGGGTGTTACGATCATACGGTTGTGAGGACCTGTGTCCTCGCATTAGTTCCTACAATGTCGATTTCTCCCCCAAATAGCTTTGTTGTACCCAATATCAAGGTATATCGTCAGTGTAATCTATACACTGCTAGACATGACTTAAAACCAACGATACGGTTATCCAGAGCCCCACTCATGTAGGTATGTCATAAATGATTTGCCTGGAATTCATATTTTATAGTCACAACGCACTCTTGTGTATCTTGAACATTGTTGCTTTTCAATACTGATAATTTGACCATAAATAATGTCTCATTACCTTCATGTTGCCTACTGGCAAATTGACAAATATTCTAAGTCAATACTATAATACTGGCATAATTATAATTTAGTTTACCAATAGTATCTTGGGGGAACGGTTCTTAGGTAGTTAGTATTCATCAGTGACGTATTGAAACAAACCATTAAGATATCCTTACTTACAATCTCCATATAGCACTATCAGTCTTTTTAGAAGAACATTTACTAAGTATTTCTGCCTTGTTGAACAATACATTGTTGAATATGGCAGAAATACTGTATAAACACTAGTGTAAGAGTCGTAATAATACACACTGTTCTGGCTCTCATACATTCTCCATACCTTTCTCATACATATTTCATACTAAGATACCATACTGTATACCTAAGATTATCACATAGTACCGGCTGTCACACACCCACACATACCAGATTGATAAATTTCTTGATCAAGGATCACTAATAGATAGAAAAAATGCGTTGTTTTAGTGTTGATCAAGTCCGCCGCAGGTCTTTCTCAAACCACACAAATTATTAAAAACACCACAACCCTCAGGTGGCGTTTTAAAATGGAATGCACTAATTCTGACTTCCCTAAAGAGCTACGTAAAGTACACACGTATTGTCAGTTGATCCACTTAAATAGCACCTCGTTAATCCAATTGACAGATAGATACAGTGTAGTTGAGTGGGATATCACCGACTCCACCAGGTTCATACAATTTACTACACCCAGTATCATTGTCAGTGTAGAGCCAGAGCAGGCAGTTTACCCCACGCACACTGATAGGAGGCTCTGAACAAAACTTAAACCCCTCCCAAAGCGTTAAATTCAATTACGTCTCATCACGTTTGATCCATTACCAAACCCCTGAGTCCAGGTGTAAATAGTTACTTAAGCACCTCCCAGTCAATATGCACCACACACACAGCCCAATTAACCCAATCAATTAAGCATTTAATTAAGCATTTTACAAATCAAAATTTCACCCCAAACCTTACATCAATGTCGAACACATTTATAGTTCCATAACCATTAGCTATGGGATTTCTTTTCATTCCAACATTTTGTCAAATTGATTGCTGATATTTCAAACTAAATTTGACTTTAGTATTATGGCACTGAATATGTATCTTCAGCGGGTTTGTATAATATATAACAATATGTACAAGTACATGATTGATTAACAATTAAAACATGTGGTTAAAATGTGTAGTTTGTGGATTTTCTTACTTCTACATGTAGAGATATATATTCACTTGGATTGAACTTTTGTCTCCTGTTTTGTCAACAAAATAATCGAAACTCAAATGAGTTGCGTAGGAGTTTGATGATACGAAAATAAAAACGCTTAACTCTCGGACCACTTTCTATTATAGTCTTCTACACAAGCAACAATTATCATTTTATAACAATAAATTAGAAGTATTTTAGTTTATCACACCGTTCCAGATTTTGCTATTTCTGCATTTACTCCAGGAGTGATGACCTCGAAATCTGTCCTAAGAGAGATCGCAGATGAAACCCCAATAAAGGGTCATACAGTCACATTGCATAGAACTATCTATTCTGTAGTACAATTCACACATTTTTTTCTAATTAAAAGAGGTTGATTTTCTGAAGACATCACAATTCACTTATTGGCACACATTGTAGGTGACACAAGATGCAGCTGTTTAGCTCTGTGCGTTGTTGACGACATGTCAAGTTCTGAAAGCTGAAGTCAATTAGCTTCATCCTCTTAAAGCTGAACTCTGTTATGAGGCCTTCTGAATACATGTTCCAGGTTCACGCTCTGTTGTTGTTTTCTGTGCTCCAACATTCAGGGAAGACCTACAATAAAAACAATTAAAACGTTAAGAATATCTAATACATAATTTTGTTAGTTGGTAGCTGATTTGGTACCTGATATCAAAGAGATAAACTAAGGTAATTTACATCAGCTGAGGGCTTGTTATGAAAATAGATATTATTATACACCTATGCAATATGAAATACTACCCGCTACTAGGGGTGTAGTATTAATAATGTTCGGGCTAAAGGGGCATAGTGAATGTTCGGGTGCCCTGTGCCCGTAGTGTACTTCGAAGTACATAAAATGACTTATATTTTCGTGTTTTTAGGTGTAAAATATTAAGCATACATAGTGAGTGAACTCGTAGTAATTCCGTTCTGGGCCTTTTGTCCCATAAAATACGTCCCTCTGCCTCTGGCGTCAGGACATATTTTATGGGACAAAATACCTCAAACGACAATCGCCACAGGCTCACTATGTTTTCTCTTTCCTTCATCATCAAGGGTGGTAATTCTTAAATGCGACGTTATCAAGTTAATCTACAGTTCGTGGACTGAGATTGAAGGGGTGGAGGCCTGCTATTTGTCTATGGTGTGATAGAGCTACAGAGACATTCAATAAATCTTATATGCTGTATTTGAAAAGTATTGCGTTATTTTGATATTATTCAAGGAGTGGTAGATCAGATATCTTAACAGGTGTAGCTGAGCTGCTGATTTTAGTTATATTGTTGTCATGTCATTATTAAAGTACTGGCCGACAGATATCTCCCCTGTTGTGTTTGAGATGCAGTATGCAGTTATAATGCTGCAATGTCATTATCTAAGGAGTGGTAGACAGATATCTCCCCTGTTGTGTTTGAGATGCAGTATGCAGTTATAATGCTGCAATATCATTATCTAATGAGTGGCAGACAGATATCTCCCGTATTTTGTTTAAGATGCAGTATGCAGTTATAATGCTGCAATGTCATTATCTAAGGAGTGGTAGACAGATATCTCCCCTGTTGTGTTTGAGATGCAGTATGCAGTTATAATGCTGCAATGTCATTATCTAATGAGTGGCAGACAGATATCTGCCACTATTGCTTTGTAAAACACCAGTTCGGTGAAAGTCATAGTCGAAAATAAATTTATTAAAAAAAAATTAAAAAAAAATCTAATGAGTGCCAGACAGATATCTCCCGTATTTTGTTTGAGATACAGTGTGCCGTTATAATGCTGCCATGTCATTACCTAAGGAGTAGCAGAAAGATATCTCACCTGTTGTGTTTGAGATGACTTCTGACGAGGTGGCCTGCGGCCAGCGCTGACATGAGGGACAACTCGCCGGCCATGACGGTACTACACACGATCAGCGCAAGCAGCTCGGAGTTACCGCCGGGCGTCTCCGGGTGGGAACCCTTCACACCCAACATCTGAAACATTAAGTGTTAACCTGTATAAACGTTTATAGACAAATACTTTCCAACGTTAACCTGGATAATTCTGAGAACTGTTATCATAAATCACATGTAGTGAAGCAATGGTAGAAGGAGATGGCAGAATTTGGGGAAATAGCTAACACATTTTGTATATTGATATATCTTATATCTGTTTTCCAAAGCAGTATTTTTTTCCAAAGACAAAATGCATATAAGAAATATTGTTGGAAATGTTCCAGTACCAACATAATGAACTTGACCTTGAGAGTAGCACAGGACAGTGAAGGATAATATATATAAATGCACGTATAATATATTTTATGTAATAAGGGGTCCACTTGTACAATGGACTTGGACTGGTATCTCCACTTCAGTCTGACCACTCAGCTAGTTGTCTGTGTGTTACAGTAGATAGTAGACTGACCTGTAAGCAGGCGGCCTGCGGCGGAAGTACGGTGCCCCCACCGACAGTGCCGACCTCTATGGAGGGCATGGTACAGCTGATGTAGAGATCCTCTCCGTCCTCGCCGCTCGCTTCCATCACGGTCATACAGTTTGAGCTGGCCACGTTCTGTGCTGGGTCCTGTAAGACATCACCTCACGTGTCATGAACCTGAATACCACTCAGTTATAACCACTGCGCATCACTGACACTATAGGTCATAAAATAGTGAGAAATATTGAGAAATTTTGAGCAATCGAATTTCTGGCCTCAGTTGAGAGCTTAAACGGTCAAAATCACGCAGAGTCCGTTCATAATCTTTTAAGCTTTTCATTTTGAACCCAAACCCCAAAAACTTTCTCCTCGGATTTACATTGATCTCATGATTTAACCTTTATATAATCGGTGTATATAAATAGGTATAAATACGGCGCAGTTGACGTACCTGTCCTGTGGCAATGTAGATGGCGGTGACGATGTTAGCCGCATGCGCGTTGAAGCCGCCGATACTTCCGGCCATGGCTGAGCCCATCAGGTTTTTGCTGATGTTGAGGTCGACGAGACTGGCGACGGTCGTCTTGAGCACCGTCTTGACGATGTGTGCGGGGATGATGGCCTCACAGACGACCGACTTACCGCGCCCCTCCACCCTGCAACCACAACCAACACGCGGTTATTCAATGTTCGTGTGAGATACGTTCTTATTCAACTGCATGTAAACTAAGAGCAACCCTAGACATATCAAGTACTAATGTTCTGCAATGTATCTTGATTCAACTTTGTTCAAAACTTATCACATGATACGAGACATGATCCTACAGATTTTTTATTTTTCTAAATAGAAATAGTAATTGTGGTGTTAGACCTACATTCTGTGAAAATTTGATTGATATTGCTCCATTATTTCCTTGTAAAAGACGAATTTGTCGATTTTTGAGAAATGATGCCTCAAGGCATCACTTGCCCCTGGCCGGTTGATGGCTCAAGGCATCATTCTCCATGGCCGGTTGATGCCTCAAGGCATCATTTGCCCTTAAAGGGTTAAACTGCATGGACACTGAATGTGACGGTAGATCGTGTATCTACTGCATTCCGTAACATATTCTCAGTCAACTGCCTATATTATTAATGGCAGCCAGTTTGCGCAGGCCACGAGTGCTGAAAAGTAGCTAATGCTATGTTAGACCAAAGATCAAAAAAGAAATTTACCAATACGGGTCACTAAATATCCTAAATGTTCTAGTGGATTACGGGTGGTCGTTATAGAACCAACAGTCACTTAACAAATATTGCATGCATGAAAAATCTAATTACCAGTTAATGGCTGAAGGTTTCTTGTCAGTGCAGAAGTTTCCACTGAGGGCGAGGATTTCCATGTTGGGCCATCGTTGTTGGATCTCACCTAGAGCTTTTTCTGCGCCCTGAAATATGTAATCAATAAACTTTTTTTTGCTGTTCAATGGATTTTATTAGGGTTAGATTTAAATATAAATTTTAACTCGGCTTAGAGCCGATCTTTTGTTCGGGTCCTCTTGAGCAACAGTCTATACATTGTGATGAATGCATTGACATGGATTGGATATATACTGGACATTATGGGAAGGCATAAGCAGTGATCAGATTAAGGTAATGGATTACACAAAATATCAACCTTTTGGTTATACCTGTGATATTTTACGACACATCTGGGTAGGTCTCTCAGTATGTCCCTGATATTTAACAAGGTAACTGGATGCAGCAGTGAGCTTATATTAGCATGTTCCTGTTTCAGTTCTTAGTAATTCACTTTGACATCTGGTTATAGACGTGAGCCTACCCGATGCAATGGTTTCATGTATCAATTCTCTAATACCTAATGAGCTACGTATAGGTCGTTGCAGGGAGCTTACCTTATACAGCAAGTTCATGTTTCAGTGAATAGTATGTCTCTAATATTAATTTTTGTGTGCAGACTGCAGCTGGAACGCATCTGCCTCGTTCAAGCAAAACTCTAATACTCAATGAAGTACTAGGTTATAGCAGTGAGCCTACCATAGACAAAATGTTCTTGTTTCAGTTCCTAGCGCATACCAAATAGTCAATGAAGTACCTGGCTATATTAGTCAGTCTACCTTTTTAGTATGCTTGGTCATGGAAGTCAACCTACCATAGCGTGTTTGTGTTTCAGTTCCTATTACATCTTCAATGTATCTCTAATATTTAGCGATTTGGTAATAGAAATTTGCCTACCTTAGACACCATGTTAATTTTTCAAATCTTGGCATATCTCTAACATTCAGCTATTTGGTTATAGAAGTGTGCCTACCTTAGACAACATATTCATTCCCATGGCGTCGGCTGTGTGGGCCACAAAGCGGATGTAGAGTATGCGGGCGGCCTGCACCACGTGGATGCGTTGCAGACGTCCGAAGCGCGTCGTGCTGTTAAAGGCGTCAGCTACCAGGTCAAAGTTGTCAGAGTCACTTAGCCACTTCTTGGCCTCCGCCGCCTCCCGGGCATTCGGGAAGCGAACCACCGGGGCCCGAGTCATCCCGTTACCGATGAGGAAGGCCTTCGCCCCTCCGCTTGACTGTAACAAGAGAAAACGTGTAAATATCAGAGAAATACACGGAAATTATAACTCCCAAAATATATTTCAGTGCTCACAGGAAGAAACTTAGTGTGGCATCAAGGAAAAGTTAAATTGAAAATATAGCTTATCATTTCACGATTATAAGGTAGATTGACATTCATATTAGTCAATAGTGTGAATAAATTGCAGACAAAATGAAAGTAATCTATGTGTTTTGTTTCTCTTCACTATAAATTTTGTTTGCTTTACTAGGCTGAAAGGTGTGTCCCCAGCAAGAAGATTCCTCAAGGCATCATTTGACCTGGGCGAAAAAAAAAATTCAAAATGAATTTTACTTAAAATCCAATGTATTTCGACAGGATATTGGACTTACGGAGATGGCCCTGCAGCCCCGGTTGGTACTGGCCACCAGACATCCCTCAGTCGTGGCCATAGGTATGTGGTACTGTTTGTCGTTGATGAGCAGCGGACCAGCCACACCGACCGGCACAGGCATATAGCCAAGCACGTTCTCACAGCACGCGCCGTCAACCTGCATCATAGTCAAACAGTGTGACAGTTATCATTAGAGTCTACTTTCACCATCCTAAGATGGTGGCAATTCTAGTTCTCAAGCATGTCATTTGGGTCAGGAAAAAGTGGAATTGTAGTCTATTTGGAAATTGCTGCCTGAGGAAGACCAAGAAAACACTAAACACATGTCGGTGTAGGCCAATGGTTTTATTTGTGCCGTGTAAATGAGGCTCTGTAAAATATCATCTTTGTTTTACACAAAAAAATCATATAAAATGTATACTGGTTTTCCATGGATTAGTGGAAGGCTGCCAACTCTGAGTTCTAGTATTGATCAATGCATTCAATTATTATTTTCTTTTGAATTCCATAAATCCTCAGATATTTATACTTGAAATTTTCCAATATGTTTTTTTTATATAGTGCGTAATAAGTTTCCACTTTCTTTGCTATTCAGAATTTTAAGCTCGAAATTAGGGAGCGACCACCTGAGGCAGGCTCCATATTTGGCACTGTCCGGAGTGAGATGTATCAGACATTGGTTTGTTTGATTGAACGTCTAGTCAACCATTACAGGTCCTTTCAAGACGTTTTCAAGGTTCTATTACACCACAAGGGTGGTGATCGAATCTATGCGATGAATTCAGGTAGAAATCTCACCCCTACACATTTACTGATGTGAGACATCTTTTATTTCCCACACATTGGAATGGTGTGAATGTATCAGATGTGAACAGAACGAGAGGCCACTCACGTATTTGTAGTCGTAGTGAGTGTAGGGCAGGTTGAGTAGGGCGTCGCTGGCGGCCAGGCCTTGGCTGATCATCTGTCGGCGGATGGAGATCCCCCTCTCGTGGTCGCCCAGCATGCCTTCCAGTTTGTACGCTGGAAGGAGCTTCTTCTTCACCAATGTCAAGATCTCGGTGTCTGACAGAGCAGCCGGTCCCGCCTAGAAACACAGATAGGAGTCGTGGTTAGATAAACAGGCATTTTTGTTTTTGTTTCTGGAGGATTGTGGCGAAGTATAACAGGTAAAAATTAAAAAAACAAATTAAAAAAACAACCCTAACTGATTTTACAGCATCTAACAGTGTCAGGTATACGGCAAGATTTCTTTTTGAATTTCCAAAAATTAAAAAGGTGGTTTATTTCGACAGCCTTAGGGTCGACAATCTTAGGGTGGCCTGGTAGAGGCCATAGCGATCCTCATGGTCACACCCCATGAGATTGAACCTGAGAAGTACACCGGCTCCGGGAAACTCCCGCTCTCTGATTAATTCTGTGATGTATGAGAGGTGCTCAGAGACAGGACGAAACAGAAACTAACCTACATACTTAATACAAGACAAGCTGCTTGTATGTCAGGCATTCGACAGGTGTTACACATCGAAACTGAAACTAGATCGTAAGAAACAGCGAAACGACGTCTGGGGAGCTAAGTGGTGCCACTTTGTATGGGTTTTATTAATGCCACTCCTAAGCACCGTAACCCTGGTACACTTGCATGCTCAGATATCATACATATTTAGTAGACCTACTCTCCCACGATTCGCTACAAATGGGCAGCGTGAATCACTTTTCTGACTAGCATTTGCGGTTCATTTAACCACAATAAAAGATGTAAATCGAAACTGAAACCAATCTTGCTAATATTTATCACGATGAGAGTTGATGTTCGGCTCCTCGGCCACTCTGGTCTGTCTCAGTTGGGAGGTCCCCTTATCAACTGCTCAGAGCAGCTCTGAGTTAGTTTCACCCAACTCCCACCAGAGGGCGTAGCTGTGCGCGATATAGAAGTAGCTCAACGACAAAAGCATCTATTCCTGGGAACAGGCTGAACTAAAAAAAACTACAACGTAATGACTAAATCTTTACGCATCTAGATGACAGAGGACCTTAAAATATTTATGGGATTATGACCACAAACCACTTGTAACCCGAGTGAATGGTTCAGACTGGTTTATTATTGGTGTTCACCATATGTACATCAACCATTTGTGTTTCTTTGTTTATGTTAGTCCTTTAGGAAATATTTAATAAGCAGACGACAATTTGGACTATCTTTAGAGATGTTAGTTGAATATTTTAACGGCAATATAAGATTTGACCTGTGGTGGACTGGTACTCTTTCTACCTTGAGTAACTCAGCAATTGTAATGTTAATAGTAGAACAATGTATTCTTGGTGTGAACGAGGATCATTATCTTTGTTTTACCCAAGGAAAAGTACTTGATATACTACAGATAAAAAACATGTATTTCCATGGAAATTGGAAAGCTATCATCTCTGCTATAATAGTGTAGCTAAAGTGTTCGTCCAAGTCTTAGTAAGTGCTGAGTGGTTTAAGTCCGTGGGTACACAGCATGAGATAAGGACCTCAGATAACACAGATTACCCACTCAGAGGAGGGACATTGACCTCACACGTAGTCTCTATACTTTGAACCTGTCGTCTGACATCCTGACCTTAAACTATGTCCCCGGCCAAATCCCCGGACTATCATCTAGTATCAGTGTTCCCATTGTCCTTTAGTTCTAGAATATGTTGTCTAGTAATCGGTGTTCCCATTCTAGCAGTTACTGTCTATTAAGTAACTTTATTGAGTAGCCATTCATATGGTCAATGCCATAAACCATAATATAGGTAACGGCAAGAAGTCACAAAATAGAAATATTAATAACTAACAGCATAAATTTTAAAAATCAGGTATAATCTTGCCAATCTTTATCTTGCCTTAGTCCTTAACTCACTTTTCCCCTCTAGCCGTGATTAATTTACTCAAATACTAAAAACCGCATTGGCCGCACGAGACAAGTTCTTAGCAGCCGCCACACCAAAGAAATGTTTTGATTATTAAAAGAAAATTACTCAAATATGGAGCTCTCTGGTCTGAGTAGACAGAAAATCAAAAGACCTATCCGTACAGGCTGTTACGAAAGTTACTAAACACAGGAAAAATATGTACTGTCCTAGTGATCATAGAGGCCGGAGATTTTCCAAGCCCTGCTCATCAGACATCTGGTGCCTTAGCTGAGGGAATACTCTGAAAACATGTCATGATTGGGGAGTGGCGGAAAAAATGTATAATGTAATAAAAATATTAATCATTCAATAAAGGGAACTCACGTCTGACTTCATGATGCTAATACACTCCTCCAGAGGGCGCGGCTCGGCAGGCCAGACGCGCTCTGATCCCCTATTATCGCCCTCGGCGTCTCGCTCCGTCTGCGTGGCCGTGGATATCGTCTGCTTTTGATCCGCGTCAGAGTCAGAGTCGCTCGAGTCACCGATAATGAAGGATGGCTTCTTGTTGGACGTTACACCATCTCTGTGAGCGTGGCTATTCAATTTGGAGTGGTCTGAAAGACAGAAAATACAGAACTTTGCTTTTCAAATATCACGTTGCACGGTAAGTAAACTTGATCGCATCTGTATCCTGTTTTGATTTTAGCGTAAATAGATTTCAACCGTATCAGATTGTTCACGCTCGGAAGATCTGCTTTTGTCTAGTAAAGAAAAAAATAAAATACAAACTCCAACATCCTAGTATAGAATACAGCACATTAGTGTCAAAGACTAATTTGTAATGTGTAATGGTGTTACAAATATCAGTATCTACCTCTATATATTACAGCGTCCATGCTAATCAGTGGTCACTTTGCTTGTGACTGAGACTGTGTGGTACCGTTTTGGAGCATGAGGCAATGCAGTCATCTCTGGCGAGGCTTTGAGTGACCTCTAAATGGAACGAGGTATTTATATGCATCACCCTTATGCCTCCCAAATCTTGCGAATGGAAAGTGCGACTGGCCAACACGTGGCTATACCTAATATTCTTTTGTAGAATGACCGACAAACAATTAGAAAATGAAAGTAAAACTATATCAACATAAAATGAAATGATACGAAACTAATTCAAGAACCCTTGTACACTCACCGGCAGCGGAGACGATGGTGGCGGTGGTGGCAGTCGCGGGGGCAGCAGACTTGACCTCGGACTGGGTGATGGGCTCACAGCCCCGGTCCGTGTGCATCATGGCGGGCGGGCTGGCCGGGTCCACCTCCGGCAGGTCGGCCTGCACGTCTACGTCCGAGTCGTAGAGCACGTACTTGAGGCCGAGCACTGTGGCCAGGACGGCCGTCACGATGTAGTCCGCGCTGGGTGGAAACGTCCTGTGGGGAACCCGGGGCACAGGTTAACACTCGATTACACGAATATTATGTAAGGCAGCTGTCATTCATGCCTTTTCTGTCTGGTTAAGAATTAGGGGGCGCTGCTATCGCCGCAGGATATAGGGCAACGCTTTCTGGGAAATAATTCTAACCAGCGAAAAGTGGGTTACGCGATGAATATTACTATATAATGTTATGGCATGAACATTATGTCATTTCAATATAATCTGGAATAATCTAGGCCTGCACATGATTACAGTAGATCGTGTACAATAGATGATTATCGGAAAGATGATACTAATAAAAACACGCCTGAACAATTTAGCAACAACACAAGGTCTTTGTATCATATTCACTGTTTTTCTCCAGGAACTACAAGAGTAGCCGCATCCCCGTTTACTTTTTGACTATATATAAGTTTGCTTACTAACATTCTTTCCCTTTCATTTTTTCTTTTGATTTGGAAAGTTAGAAGTTCAGTAGGACCCCAGTTATAAAGCTTCACCCTGCAACACGGGACACCTTGACCCAGAACGGAAGGTGCCTTTCTTAAGGGATTGTGCTGTATAATAGTAGTACTGTGGTTGTGATAATGAAGTATTTTACACTAACATGACAATAACAAGGGTTATTTTTACTCACTTTCACAGGCGATAACAGGGTACTTTACTAATTTTTATTGGCTCAGGCGACAACAGGGTATTTTACTAATTTTTATTGGCGAAAATAGGGGTATTTTACCACTTTTACTGAAGATAATAGGGTATTTTACTCACTTTTTCAACATGAACTGCCACAGCGGCATGGCGGGTGCGATGTATCGCGTCAGCTCGCCCTCACCATCTAATATCGCCACGTCCTGCCCGCCAAATCCAGCGATCCACCGGCTGTGGGCATGGACCAGAACGAGGCCAGCGGACATGATGACCTTGACCCGCTGGGTCACCGGGTTGGGCTTCTCTTCCTCCTCTTCCTGCAGCACCTTGGCCATCTGCCTCAGCTGCCACACTGGCCGTCCCTCGTGCGAGTCCCGCGACAACTGAAAACGTGAAGGGACGCGTGATGTTACACTTTGTATTTACACATTGAGTAAAACCTATAGCACATTGATGGGTCAAAAGCTTCCCATCCGATTCT
Source organism: Alentia gelatinosa (assembly GCA_950022655.1). Taxonomy (NCBI): domain Eukaryota; kingdom Metazoa; phylum Annelida; class Polychaeta; order Phyllodocida; family Polynoidae; genus Alentia; species Alentia gelatinosa. The sequence continues at coordinate 31,566,311 of OX465583.1, forward strand.
GGCCAACAAATTCAACAGAACGGTGGCAATTGGTGGCATTTCTTTCATTGTACACACTTCACTGTCCCGATTTTATTACTCCAATAATGGCCCCCTGTCATCAGGATATGCCCAATTCTGCTCACTGCTCAGACCCCAGCCTGACCTGGTCTATGGTGGTACCTTTGATCATCGCCAGGTCACTGTGTGAGAGTATCGTATATCAACACCAACTGTTACTCGTTCATCCTGACTATCGGATCAGTGAAAATAAGGGATTAATGTCAATGTCTTATTGGCCGTGCAATATCTGCCGTGCAAGAGAAAAGAGTTGAGGTGATAAAAATATCTTAAAACCTATTCTCATCCGATCTCACCAATCCATGATGATCATCTTGTTGTTTATTGGGTTTTTTTCAGGACACCAAACACTCGACAAAACAGGAATTTTCGCCCAATATTTTGACAGGAATGCGAAAAAGAAAGACATCAGAAATTAGACTTACCTCAAGGACTAGCGCAAGGCAGGCCGGGAAGAAGGTCATGAAGGCCAGGTAGTTGGCGATGACAGAGAGACAGCCGAAACAGCACATGGTCTCCAACTGCTTTACTCCTGTGTGAGCAGAAAAAAACAAATTATTACTTGATGCAGAAAATACAGAAAAATTACTGCATTCATGAATGAGGGACCATAGTAAACAAGGACCAAATGTGGCAACATGCATGTATTACTATTTGATAAAAACTGAGATCTGAGGTGGAGAGCCAGCTCAATGGTTAAGTACCAAGGTTATAGGACTTTGTGGGTTCGAGTGCCACTGCAGCCACTCTTCTCCTTCACCCCCAGCAGTGATAGATTTACTGTTATATCAAAGGCCAATCCTTCTCATACCATGTCTATGTGGTGTGGGAAGTAAAAGAACTCTCACCTCAGTAAATGTGTAGTGTTGTGATTTCTAACTAAATTCATCACATAGATTTGATCAACATCAAACCCAAAGTAATTCTGATGGAACATATTTGATGTTAAACTACCCAAACAACAACACTGAGATCCCTAGAGATATCTACAAAATTGCCAATTAGTTTTTCAACTTATTATAGATAAAATGCAGATACAGAGTGTTGTGGCCAGGATACACATTGGGCAAGATATCTATTGAGTTATGGAGGCGAGGAGGGCATGGAGAGGTCAGGTCAGGGCCATCTATACAGATTACGGAAACAGAGTTAGGGAAGCTCAGATATGATGATAAAGATGTCAACGTAATACCTTGGACCCAACGCCTCATCTTATAGCCTATTCCCATACCAGAAATACCAGCTTATCGGGAATTTCGTATGCATTAGGTCGTAAACAATATGGGCTTGGACCAACCTGAGTTTGTAGTGTAATTGTTGAGGAGGACTATACAAGGGTTATGGGTTATGTGACATTATATGGGTGTAAAGTTATCTGGTGTCAGTTGGGGTCAGAAATATTTGTGCCTGAGAGAGACCGAGAAAAAGTGGAAAACATGCTAGTATCGACCATGGCATGGGGCTGAAGTCCTATGGAGAGGTCAAATCACTGTTTTATTGATGTGACTGAGGTTTAATAAATATCATCTTTGTCTTTTTGTACTTAAATGAAAAGATGGATTTTCACGGAAACGGCAATTTCTGAAATAAGAAACAGGAAAGAGGTTTCATTTACACTTACCCGAGAGTGTGCCAACTCCAATGACGAGAATTTCCACCACGGCATCCAGGGTCATGCTCGGTCCGATGATGGCCATCCCACGAGCAATATTGTCGCCAACCTCATCCTGAACAAAAACCAAATGGTTATTGTTAGAAGCCTTACACACTACAACAAACTCCCAGAGATGATTAAGTTTTTTTCTTCTTGAAATTCTATTGGCATATAGTGGTGAACACATGCCCTAACTTTGAGATTAAACATTGTATTTTATTTTATTATTTACTAAATATTGTCCGTAGTATTGTCCAAGCCCTGACAAAGGCCACACCGGCTGAACTATATAGACTGACACGGACCCTCATAAATAATTAAAACCAAAAGTGATTGATGTACCAATGGTTAGTTAATAAAATATTGGAACCATACTACGGGGTTGATTTGTGGTCAAACTCCCTTCATTTTTACTAAATATTAGGAAAAATATATTTCATTTATCTCATGTAGATTCTGATGCAATAGAGACGTACACATACACATACATTAATTTGGCAATTAACTATATATAATATATATGATTTTAACATAAGAGAAATAACAAAGACCAGTTACCTGTGAAGTTGAGCTGAGGGCAAACCGCGCTAGCGTGCTGGCACGAGATAGGTCTACGAGTAACAGGAAAAACGGCAGGGCCTCACTACAATAAACAAGCAACATAAGTAAGACTGTGTCTTATTCAGGTCGGCGATTCATGGTAGGAAAGATTATCGAATATAGAATCAAGAGAGAAAATGACTGGAACGTGCCGAGACTGGTAACAAAATATAAAATGCAGATACAGCGGTACTTTACACGATAACAATGCGATGTGATCATAGATAAAATACTCTTTGATGCATATGGTGACAGTACTTTGCTAGCTACAAATTGGCGAAGGAGACTTACTTGAGGCCAGTAAGGTCGTCTCCAAGGAGATTTATCACAGCGATGCTAAACACGAAGCTTGAGAAAATAGTAAACAAACCCGCAACACCTGGTAACAAAAAACATCAAGCAACTGTAGTCTATCAAAAACAAATTCAATTCGTACGGAGTTACACTTCTTAATCTAAAAATTTCCTGTCCATGCTGTATTTTGAAATTTCCTTGCAAGTGATAACTATTCGTATGAAAGTGAAAGTGAGTAAGGAGACAGCGTGACTTATTCTTAACTTATATTGTTCTCACTGATTAGTTAAAACCACTCTATAGCAATAACTGTCTTATATGCATTGAATGGCTATTAAACAAATACAGAGTGAGGAGCCCTTTCGTGGTAGAATACTTACCTAAAAGGTATTTTGATCCCAGTTTTCTTAGATTTCTAAATTGCAAATATATGTAGACGACAGCAAGACATCTTGTTATGGTTAGAATTATTATGTCAGAACTCTTGACATCCTGAAAGTTAAACAAAAACATTTCTAAGCAACGTTTCTAAACACTCTCTATTTGTAATAATATTTGAGTGCAATATGTAAATACATATTTACATAATATTGTATATTAAAAAAAAACCCAGAAAATGTAGGATATTAATGTGTCTTTTTTTTCAATAGTAGAGCCTACAACACAAGGTACAAGCCATCTGACTTCATCCGATACTAAAGTTTTTTTTAAACATTTCTTTATTGATCGTTATAAAGGTTCACAGATACTTTGCTGTGTCTCCTTACATACTTAAGACACATTGGATGACCAATAAAAATGGCAACCCGTCAGCTATCTTTCAGTCTGCTGGTTTTCAACAAAGCTTGAGAAACTTTCCTCTTTTTTAAAATCGTACCTTTGATAATACATGCATTGAGAAAAAAACACAGATAAAACCACACACTAATCACTGTGTTATCTACGTAGACTTACGGTTGTGATGTCCTGCTGCGTACACTTGTAGTTGTAGCCGCAGATTTTGTGCGAGGTGGCGAACATGCTCATCGACATGACGCATACGGTGAACGTGATCGTCCCGAAGATCACCTCCCACGGCCGCGAGGCGCACATCTGGCCGTGCGCCCGGAAAAGCCTCGACAGCATCTTGAATTTCTGCTCGGAGAGAAAAAACAGGCCAATATTAGAGTCTTCTATGTAAAAGTGAAATCCATGAGATATAAAAGTGAATCCATTTGAAATATAATGTTTTTGCCGGTACATTACGTATCTGTCAGTATTATACTAACAAATATGAATAAAAATATATTACATATAATTTGTAATCCTTTCTGTAATGTCTTGTGGTTCTGGTAATGTAATTCCCACAGAGAGACTCGATACTGCTCAGACTGACGAGATATTGAGGATTCCATAGCAGCCGCAGCATCGTTGACAATACGTACACAACAGGAATCAAAACGAATTATTCGTCCGTACTATTCACTGAAAATCCTAGACTGTCCACCACCGGGTGAGATGCTGAGACACTAGACTGTACAGAAACCACGGTACTTCCCGCCTCCATCCGGCTTTTAGTTTCGTATCCATCTCTATTACCGTATTTATACCAAGTGGGTGTTTTTTCCCTCTTAGATCCCGGTTTTTCGTTCGCATGAGTTATTCTGGTAACAGGAGCGGGTTTTCATGACGGAGGGAGTGGCAGGATGACGAGGTGAAAAGTAAAACCATCTGACCGGCCAAAGGTCGCGCTAACTGCATCAGCCGGTCAACAACACCACACTCTGTCCATGATGAGTTGGCACAAATATTGAGGACCCTAATTTCTTCTCTCTCCATGTTTCTGTTCCGAGTATGAGCATTAGCCATGTCTTAAAATGAAGACACTAAACTTAGTGTTTTAGTTTAATCAATAATCAGTTTTAAACCCTATCTCTATGAGAAGCAGTTAACCACATGGATACCCTGCTTTCTTTTGAATATCATACAACCTCCTTTGTCACTATCAAAGCTATCTTTTTTTCTCAATCACATTGGAGTAGGGAACAATTTCGACATTCTCTTTTGCTTTTAAACAGGGTATTTGTTCAATCCCGAGCAATAATTTACTCGACCCAATGTGAACAATAGTCAAAACCATAGACCCATGAATTTCAAGTAGCATATTTACTATAAAAATAAATTCAAGTATTATTCATAACTACTATACTAACATTTTGAGTTGCGGATAAAAGGCATCTTGTCACCTCAGGTAGCCTACTGCACCAAGAGAATAAATCAGGATCTTATACCTCAGTGCACGGACTCGCATACAAAGGTTGTACTCCATAGGATGCGACAGATGCGATTATTTTCCCAATAGAAGAATCACTGGTTGCATTACAGGGAGTCATCTTAAATGAATATACATGTAAATGGGGTGGTTAGGGATGTTGCCATGTTAAATTTTCGTCTGCGACCAGGACTTCCAGCGAGAAAAATACCAGACGCTAAACAGATGCGTGTACCCCTAGTAAAAAGGATGAACCGGGAATAGTGCACATTCCCGTTATTCCTCCTCTTTACTTTCATGTTATCGTCTTGAACGAAATAGGATACACGGCATGAAGCAGAACAGCGGAATATGTATGCATAACTCCACCCAAAGATTAGAAACCCGCAAACTATGTTGGGCCCTGTACGAAATATTCCGTCAGCGAGACTAATTATGTAAAGCGAATATACGTGCAGTTTTGCAGACCAAGGAAATGGAGTGTACTTTGACCTCGGTGACCTAACCTGGAAATTATTGTCGGGTTGGGGAAACCCATATCCCAGATGTATCTATATCCGTGTTTGAGAGCGGTTCCTGTTTTATATCAGTCATGTACAAAACCGAGCCCTTGGTTTCTTTTCGCTTAAAAATATGCTAAGTCAGTCACATTTACTCACGTAACCAGCCGAGTTTTTTAATATTACTGAATTCATTCATGAAGACAGGACTGTTACACTGAGGAGTGGCAGTAATGAAACACTAGAACTAATTAACTAAAAGACACATAGGTTAGCATTTTGTGTATCAAATCGAATTACATGGCTTGACAGTTATACCATACCATACTCTTCAATGCTTTAACGTCTCTTGTCAAAAGAGACTGTCATTTGTCATCTATATCAGCTGTCTCGTCGCCGATGTGTACACATTTTTTGTGTTCCTTTTCAAGCTCAGTTATTCATAGTAAGGAAATAATAACAGAAAGGTTTTCTGTGATATGCCCTACATTTTAAAGCTAACATTTGCCCTTTGCTGTGAAGATGGCAAAGATCTTGTCAATACCCCCGTATATGTAAGGCCGTATTTGTGGGCCCTGCTGAGTTCACTATATAAATATATACATGGGATCCAATAGGTGGGGGTGGGGGTGGGGGGCTACCCACAGGTCAGCAATGCTGGTACGTACCGGTTAAACATATCACTGCCAGGAACTGTCAGTCACAAGGAGTTCTCTAAGGAGGCTCATGGAGATAGAGATAAAATAAATTTCTCCGCCCATCTCGTTATCAGACCACAAACTCATCACACATGCATATAGATCTGACTCAAGGTCTTACTGACAAGAAATAAATCAACAAACAAATCATTCGATATCGTCACACCACTTTGGCTCAGAACGTAAAAATTAGACTTCCTTGGTCAAACACCTAGCTTCTGCTTTTTTTTAGGGAGGAAGGCTAAGCAACATGGAAGCAACTGTACCGATATGCATATTTAAAAGATAACATATAGAGGGGGAAAAAAGTCTCACAACGAACAATTTGATGCATTCTGAATCGAAATAGCTTACTTTTTATCTTAAATAATCTACTGGTGCAGATCGAGATCTAGTCGCGTCCTACCTGATTAAATAAACTGAACCGTCTTTAACTAATATGGTACAAGATTCTATGGAATGCTTTCTTTTGTTAAACATACGTATGATTTTTGATTTACGGCACGATGACCAAGATATAAAACACGATTTTGGTCTAGCCTTGAATGAAACATTTGGTGTGGTTTTTTTTATTGCCCGTGCAAATCACAGAAGTATGGCTCGCTGCCTAAAACAGATGATAATTTATTCGAATTTCCACCTTTTTCTTTGGGGAATGAAGATGGGGAGTCTCTTAAGATTCTCGTGCCACTGGTAGGTTGTTAACTCTTTTTGGTTTAGTAAACTTAAAACAAATTGTCTGGGGCGCCGTATAGGTGGGCGCAGAAACGGACAGGCGGAGACAGGCGCCGGGGCGTGGGTTAGTTGCGTTAATCCGTCACTGTATTAGCAAGCCCCTGTGGTTGTTAGTGCGGATAACCATCGTTACAATGACTCATTGTACGCTCAATGTTCCATTATCACAGATATTCATTGGAACTCTCATCCCGACTTGAGAAATTAGTCTAAAAGAGATGAATCTACCCACAACAATAGAACATGCATCAATAGAAAAAAACACGCTAAGCTCTAAATGTCACCCAGCTCTCACAAACTGTCCACACACCAGTTTCTTGTATGGGGGAATTATTGTTTTGCTGCCTCTTAATTTCAGTTAACAGATTTCAATATTAGATAACATTTCGAGCTCGTTCACAAATTTACGGATTTATTAAATATAGTAAAGTAAACGGCTCGGATTCCACCATCTCTGCTTTTTCAGCCTGTAGATACGTCAGTAACTCAAGGGTACCGGATCCTGTCCCCATTAACTTAAGATTTTTATTACCCTGAAGACAACATCCTGGTTGCAAGACGCAGTTTCTTTTTGTAGGGTCATTTATACTGATAGGGACTGGTTTACACGATTTATAGTGCATGATACATAGTTGGCGAAGTAAAGAAGGGAAATTGGATACTATAGTAAAATGTTTCATTTCACTCCAGTTTTTCTTCAAGTATTTTCCTTGTTCTCCACAATGCTGTAAAGCTGATCGCGGCTCTGGTCAGTCGAGTACGTTAATCTATGTATATATATGAGTCATTCCTCGTCATCCAACCCAGAGATGTGAGAGTGAACGGATAGAGTAGGGTTGCCTTATTTTGTTTACATATATTAGAACATCTTCTGAATCATACTCAGAAATATATATATACTGTATATAGAAAAGTAGAGGAACCCAATAAGGAAGTTGAAATCAAAATAGAATTTTTCAACACTCGGATTGTGACTAAAGTTGACATAATCTATAATAATTCAGGTTGATGAACCATGTTTTATGAATCTGAGAAAATTTAATACAATTGAGTTTATAAACTAAACTGATGCATACTGTTGTTTATAACGCAAATATATATATTTACCTTTCTTCTTACCCATTTAAAAAAGAAATGTCTGATTGGGATAACAAATCAGCATACACAAGATAGGTTTAAGAGATGAAGGGCCAAGTGAGGCGGTACCGTACATATCCTCTGCGAATATTTGTTGATTTACCTCCCTTCATAAAATGCTTTAAGATGTATAACATGAATCAAAAACAAAAATTCTCTTCACCAAATTGTGATGCGTCTGAGATCCAACGTTCAGGTATTGTTTAAAGGAAAATGTTAATTTCATAAAATATTTACTTCAAAAATGTTGCATAAGATTAATTGTTTACGACTTACCTGGGCATAGCGTAATAAGGAGCCAAATTCCTTAAAACTTCCAATTCTTGAAAGTTTTGAAGTTACTGCATCCATGCCCATGTTTGGTTTCTTCACTTTTTCAACTTCAGTCATAATGATTGGATCCCTTTTCTATAACTGATTAAATATGTTTTGGTTGGTGAGAGCTATTTGTGATTTGTTGCTTTGAGGTTGATGTTCTGGTGTGCTTTGGGGTTTGACCAAAAGGGCCGTGGCGGCGGCGTTATCAGTTTTTAAATAACACTGCAGTTTGCACCTTTGCCACTCAACCAGAGCATGCATCTGGCGTGTTATGATCTGTCTCCTGATCGTCTGCTGCCTGCTGGTTGGCCAGCGCGTCGCCGGAGACGCGGGCCTCCCGCGACGGATGATGCCATACCCATAAGCCGACAAGGGCCGCGCGCTGATTGGCGGGATTCCCACCGTGGGCGGCGCCAGCCTTGGGATATTGTAAGGCCACCTGTGATGTCATGAATATTCATCAGGCTTCCTACTGAAACCAGGCGAATATCCATGGAGTCAGGGACATAAATATCATCCTTTGATTATCATAACCATCAACTCCACTAAACTTTAGGGCGCTCTTCTGGGTCAACATCTTTACACGCGATAATCGAATGATCAGGTATTTCAGATTTAATACAACCCAATTAAATTACATCTATGATTAAATATCAGGATTACAACAACTTGATAAGATTGTTCACATGTTAAATACATGTTAATCTACCCTGATCCTTTTATAATGATAATCATTTTGGTGCCACGACTCACCTCGTACGAAAACCTTTCTTTTTGCTTTGTATTTCGGTACCATTCACAAATAACGATATAAATATCGGCTTAAGATTTGGTAGAAATCAAACAAAACTTATTACACAGAAATAAGTAAGCACAGTGTGCAACGACATCAATTAGTTAATTTGTCCTTCTCACATAGTGACTAATAAAAAAAAGGCATTCCTAAGATGATAGTTGTCAAACGATTACCTTCTAAGAATTCTGAGAACAGGCGAATTAACAGGTATCTAAACAATAAGGCGAGCTGGACATTGTGCGACATCAGATTTATTGGCTAATTTTCTCAATATATTTTTATGTTATGTAAATTAGAAGGCGAGAAACACCTATTTACCTTACGATCCAAGATTGCACCCACTCTTTGCCGAAGAAGAGCAGTTGATAAAAAAGATGCAAACAGTTATATCGCATCAATAAAACGGTGGATTGAAAAACGTCTATATCATTTGATATACAAACTCAAAGAAAATTCTGAATGTAGTCAAACAGATTAACTGTATACGGAACAGAATATAATGATTCATACGTTCCGTCCATTCTTTTTATTTCTAGACTGTGTTACTGATTCCACTTCAATCAACGTCTTATGCAGGAAATAGTTACAACATGTATCTACACTAAAGTACATAGCATCAAACTCATCGACAGATATAATGAACACATATATATTGGTTTCTTGTTTTTGAGTGAAAACAAAAGCTTCGGAGCTCTAAACGTATGAGTTTAATGCCCTCGATACATGACAGGCAATAAAGAACCCCGAGAGCAATGATAGTAAAATAAGGAACTGGACCCTTCACAATTTTGCCTAGAAATTCATATTCATTATTTGACCTGTGCTATGGGAACTGTTTTCCAAACCTGCAAATTCACAACGTGCATGCATGATTACACGTACACTCGTCACTCTTTTTAGCGCGAGTATCGGATTGAGCTCCATGATTTACTACCACGAGGAGACCAATGAATTTTCCTTCTCTACTGCGGCTTTATAGAATTTCCGTTGATATTATAAATAGATGTGCTTCATCAAGCGCGGTAACTTTGATTCATATGATATTGATTTAATTTCCTGTACTTACACACTGTATGGAATAACAGATGTCAGTCAGGTTAAAAAAGGACTAAAAACGGGAAATTCCCGTTCATGCCTACATCTACATTCTTTATCACTAATGTGGTGACTATTCAGGACATCATAAACAACAAGAGAACCGCAAATAACCGGACAAATGGAATCTCTGAAGACAGGTTCCGTGGCCTTTTTCTGGGTCGTTGGTAATGCTGATAAATGTTTTTGGGTTGGGTGGTGATATTCTGGATATTCATATCTTTCAATCCGCTATGATGAGGGAATAATGGAGATATGGTGTGAGCCGCCTCATCCCCTATGGGTGGATGTTCGAGTGACCAAGGCCACATCCCTTTCTACACTCATTCTCCATTCATCCCTCTTCCTCTCTTCCTCTATAAAAATGTATTTTAAATGGTGAGAACGAAACTTTTAAGGTGTTATATCTAGCTAGAGGCTACAAAAAAAAGATGTAGGGGTTGAAGGTTGTTCCCAATGGGAAAATGCATTCATATTTGTCTTTTGTCTATTCGTGTTCATAATAGAATGCGGTTTAGAAGATGGAGTAGGGAAACGGAATGTGAAGGAAACAGGATTAAAATGAGGCGTAAGTTGGAAGAGATTGGGGGGATACGGCTGACTTTTAAAGGCTTGATTCCGTCTCGCCGAATTTGGTACAGATCACCACTCGGGTCCAAAATCGGGGTTGCTTTAATCATTCTTTGCGTTTATTTACTTCCAAGTCGACCCAAATAATCCTGGAATGTGTTTTAAGTTAACGGTTTTTGTTTGTATACTTATCGAGGAGCACAGTGTCGTTGACACGTAGCTGCCAAGAAAGCTTATGTAGAATGACAGGTCATGTCTTTAACTAGAGGTCCAAGGATAGAGCCTTGAGGTGCTCAGTGTGTAATAGTAATTTGTTCAGAAGATTTATTTACAACAGTTGATTGTTTCCTATGGTTTAGATTATATATGAACCAGGTGCTTGGAATTTAGGTAATACCAAGTATATCTAGCTCGTTATACATATTTTCGTTGTTTAAGATAACAAATGAAACGTTTCCAACACTGTAAGAGAACGGTGGTTTTCCTTGTTCGATAAGCGGTCGCTAACGCATGTCTATTAATGACAGCCGTCCCGACACTTGTTGTTTATCCTCTCACATCGCTTATTGGCATCTTAATATCATTAATATACCATTAAAACTGCCTTTAATTCACCGGAAGTTCAATTCAAAAAAATGAAAATTTCTATTCACTAGAGAAGTACTTTCATGCCAGTTTACATGTGACACCGCCTCGCATTATGGGATAGAATAGAGATGGATCTAAACCAATCAAAATCTCTCACTATAGTGACGGGGACAGCGTTTCTCTCTGCTGAAGAATGAACATAGGGATTAATCCTTAGACCTAGACCAAACAGACCAAAGTGCCACCACTACTCTTAAATCTGTGGTTATTGCTATTGATACCATTTGGTGATTATCGGCCCTGGAAACTGTATATATCTGGTTGGTAACATATATTTTCTGTACTCTTGTTGTGTTTATCGAAGAATTGGGACTTACCCCGTTATAATATTGCAAATAGTATTAGTAGATAGCCAGGATATCCGGCCCTATCCCCAAACAGGGCCGGGTGCTGACTCTATACACCCTAACCCTTTCTTGTCACTCCAGACTGGCCGCAGTCTGACATGTGTGAAAAACAAATTGAATCGATAAATATATACCCATTTGTCTTCGCCAACCTTCAAAATAGCTGTCGCTTACTTTGTAACTGTGTTTTAATGGTAGTTTTCCAGTGGATCTTGGCTGGTTCTCAAATTCAGCCATTTTATCCAGTTTTCCTTGCTGGTTCCCTTACTACAAAGTGCCTTGCCTAATAACATAGAATAGCTGTTCACCCCTGAATGGAGATCAGGGGTGAATACTTTACCTAATTAGTAGATTATGCTAGAATATCGATCGTCGATGTATAGGGAGCCAAAGTGAACCCACTGAAACCACAGATACCCGTTTACAAAAGACCAGGTTACTCAAGAATAGAGCTTTCCCGCTATATATATACTTTTAACTATCTGTAAGCGAAATCTGGGCCATTATGGGCAGAAAAAAAAGAGTTAAAAATTGCTATTTTTCTATAAAAAATATATCCGTTTTTATTATAAGATTGTCTACACCTAGAAAAAACAACAACTCAGTTCCATTACTGGACTAGTTTTACTATAAGATAACATTACAGAGTAGGGATTTGAATAGTTTTGGCAAGAAATTTCCATCATTTTCATAGGTATTTGGATTGGCTAAAAATTGAATTCTGCCTCCGTGTACATTACTAAGGGGAGTGAAACAGCACTTAAACTGGTTTACAATATATTTGTTTGTAGTTAACAAATATGGGGGGAAAAAAAGCCTCTGTACCATGCCTAAAATATAATTGATCAGAAATATGTATGGTAGGAGCAGCATGGCATTAATTGATATGGCTAAAATGTGCTTCTGCCTTTAAGTTTATCTCTGTTTTCCAACCGAAAATACGCCTGCTATGGGTCTTAGTATTGGTAGATGTTGCTGAGGGTGTTGGTTAATAGGTGTGGGTATTGATGGGTGTTGCGTGTTGGTGTTGGTGGCATAAAAAAGGCTAAAATATGCTTCTGCCTCCGTGTACACATATATTTGTGTGGCAGGCCGTGACATAAAGTGTTTTTTATGCCACTAGAGTAATAACAATATTGACCAATCAGAGAGCAGGATGTCAGCTACTATGAAAAAAAGTTCTGTTGATCATTGACTCAATATTTATCTTTTAGTAATACAAAAGCATAGACAAGGTAGGATAAATACGAAACCGAACTCGAGTTAGACCTGTCAATGTCTATGCCACTCTGGTCAGGTCTGCTCCTCACTACACTCGGCTACGCCTCGTGTAGTAATACGCGACCTTCCCGTCGTGGCATAGACATTGTCAAGTCTAACTCTCGTTCGGTTTCTACTAAGTATTATCACCAAATACAGCCATGTGAACTATGTTCTTCAAATGTAAAGGGACCGTGCGGAAGAAGGGCTTGCCGAGCCTGTGTATATCTGTGCGATATTAGGAACCCTAATAAAAGTGATAAAAAACAAACCTTGTCATTGTTTACTAAAAACAGGGATGCCAGTTGGGGTCAGGAAAAATTCCTACATGGGTAATGAGGCCAGTCTATGTATCACCTAAAACGCACATGGTGTGTTGGGAATCCCCATCACTCCCCTAGCAGATCCTTGAGCATGGACTGGCAGTATAGGATAGCTAGATATCTGCTATGAGAGTGGGTACATGTGTAGTTCTGCACTTAATGGGGTAGTCTTGAAAGAAAATCATTTAAGAAAGATTACCACACACTATAAGTTTTATTTTCTGCAGAATACCTTTACAAGTTCATTAGGCATTCCTCTGATATTTTCTTTTAGACTTGGTAATGCTTTAATAATGCTATTCTCACAGGACATATTTTAAGCCAATCAGATGTCAGTATACAAGTTTGCCCTTATCCGTAGGAGCATTTCCCACAAGAATCCGACCATCCTACAGCTGTAGGTGGAGCACTGGGATCCATAAGCCCTGTAACTGAGTGTGCTGGGGGTAGCTGAATTAGGAATTTTGAAAGATTACAGTACAGGTTTATATAAGATTTAGATTTTAGGGAACCTGGAGTGTGTATTGTTCTCACAGCATACAATTTCTTGAAATTCTCATCTCTTTGAGACTAAAATGAAAATCCTACATGTAGGCAAAATCCTACAGACTGGCAATCCTACAAAATATCAACTCCACGGCAGAAATAGTGAAAAAATTTGGACCCCCCACATGGAAATACCAAAAAAAAAGTTGGTCCCCTCCACTTGAAATACCCCCCAAAAAAGTTGCCCCCCCTGTTTGTTTGTGTTATGTGGTTTGTCCAAGTTTGGTAGTTCGTATTTCCGTCCTAGGCTTTGTATAGGTTCTCGTCGGTAAACAAAATTAATGAGATATGGATAACAGTAAAGCAGATTGTATATAAGGCCACTTAAAAAAACTTGTTTCTCATCACCGCGCGTCAGAAAAAACGTTTTCAGAAGAATTTTTTTGAATTTTTTTTTTATATAAATATGATGAACTTTGATAGAAAACATGAAAGATATGAGTATTTGGTATCAAATCAAAGCTTCTGATGTCAGGAATGCACTGACTGTGGTTATGTGGTTGGCAAAAGTGATACATCAAGTGTAACCAATTATGTGTATCTATGTAGAATAGCCCCCCCCCCCCCCCCCCGCATAAGTGGACACCCTCCGTTCTGGGCTAAAGTGTCTGCTTATGTGGGGTGTCTGCTTACATGCAGTTTTCTGTCAATGGTTATTGCTTTCTGAATTTATCTCACCCTTCACATTGACTAAAGGGCTAACATTTGTGACATAATCCCCCATGATGTTGTTGGCTACGAGTTCCCAATGTTAAGTCTATGGAAAAAAATACTAGGGGTGGGATAATATAGAGGCCCTAAACTTGAATAGGTTTCTGGATTTATCTCTCCCTTCACATTGATAAATGGCAACATTCAGAGATGTCAATTTTTCATTTTTCCATGGAAATCCACTTTTTCATATGTAATTCCTTTTCCTTGCGTCAAACAATGATGATATTGATTCTGCCTCATTTACTCTAATAAAACAGTGTCCGCATAGACCCTCAGCCCTATGCCATGGCCATCAAGCGCATATTATCCAAGTTTTTCCAGTCTCTCAGGCGGAAAATTTTCCACTTTTTCCCCTGGCCCGATCTGACATCCCTGTACATTTGTTACATAATCCCCTATTGGATATTTTTCCTAAATATCTCATGGGTGTTGGATACAAGTTCCCAATGTTAAGTCTATGGAAAAAAAAGCCGCATGAATTATGTAGCGATTCAAATGAGATGGGATCGAGCTCTGACCTTAAACTTGAATAGGTTTCTGAATTTATCTCACCCTTCACATTGATTAATGAGCTACATTTGTGACATAATCCCCAATTGGATAATTCTCCTCAATATCTCATGGGCATTGGATATAAGTTCCCAATGCTAAGTCTATGGAAATTATTGTCCGTTGGTATGGGTGTCTATCTGAAATCCATTATATGACACTTCAAAAGCCATCTCTGATCCAGAAAAACAACAACATAAAAAAAAAAAAAAAAAAAAAAAAAACGCCCTCGTCATATTTTTCATGACTTGGTGATGAGAAACAAGTTTGTTTTTTCTGAGTGGCCTAACCCTAAAGCAGTAATGGGCTGGGTAATTGAAAAAAAACCTCCGGAAAATCGGCAGGGATTTTGTATTCCACCATGGAGGGCAACCCTATCTCAGTTTAACACACACAATTTGCTAACGGAAACAGCGCGGTTGACGCGATTAAGGAAACAAAATTAACATGTTCCGAACCATAACAATACTTAAGAATTACGGACCCTACACATCAAAACGATGCACCCTGGCAACTACTACACGAAGGGTAGAGTCTTTTTCTGTCAGTGTAGCTTTCTCGTGTTATTGCTTGATAGTCATATTATGAACCAAAGTTTCAACTTGGTTTGTATAATGAAATATACACAGATATCGGTATTCGAATTTGGACATTGTTAGATAAATAGGTAAGGTATCAACTATAGAAGTGTGGAATTTTTCATCTGTGTGTTTAAGGAAGCTTTTGCAATTTTGATCAATGTCAAATGCAGTAGCTCGCAATTGCAGTGCATTCTAGTGATAAAACCTTAAATAGAATTGTGGAATGATAATAGATATTTAGGAGATATAATGCGAAGTGTACAGATTGCATGATTTAGTGTGGTAGTAGCAGGAGGTTTTGGAGAATCAGCTTTTTTTACAACGACATATATTATACCAACTTAAATTTATCAAAATTTAAACATATTTGCAGTGAGGAATCCTATATGCGTTTTGTTTTTGTGCTATTAGTCGTGGGCGACCCAAGCAGTACGTTCCCGTATTTGGTAATACTAGATCTAGTGTAAAACCACGGACCTATACTCTACAAGTCCGTGGTAAAACTAAAGGGTCGGACTCGTCTGACTATGTGCAATAGACCCACAGAAAAAATTCCCTATTGCCACACCATGACAATTACTGTGATCATAAATGCAACAAACGCTGATTCTTGTGGACAGGTGGCTTTGTAACCACACGACGTTGACATCGTTATACACTCTCTAGCGTTCGTGTATTACTAGATTATCTAGTATCGGTAAGTTAGTGTCAACCACTGGTGGTTTACGGTCACAAGCCCACAGAACTATCTATTATTGTCTATTTACATTTATTATTCTTGCTCCTTGTTCAACTTCTTGTTTATGTCAGCGATTATCCTAGAATATAGAAATTCATCCAAACATCCTACTAAGTACCGAAACCACTGTACCTACAAAGGTTTCTCGAAGGTTGACAGAAGGTGGGGAAATCCCACAAATTGATTATTGTTACAAACGCTGAAAGCATGGAAAATCAAATACATAAGGTCTAGCTTTTAAGGTAAACACTCACCTTAATTCTACGATTCCTGAGATATGTTCATGTGTAAGTCACCATAAGAATAGAAATCAGTGGTTTCTCTATTATCCTTGTTGGAAAACTGTGTCACAAGGTAACTAGACATTTTCCTCTGTACGCCATCGTGGACGTTGCTGATGAAACGCCGACAGTTCATTGGATATCCTTCTCCAAGGGATTCCCTCTACATAGACTTGAATTCAAACCTCCTTTTATTTTATATTTTTACTAAACACCCTACAGCGTAAAAACATTGCAAAAAAGAAATTATGATATATGAGTAATTCATTTGTCTTGCTTACACATCCACTTTGGTATAATTATTTATATAACTTAGGTCTAGAAATAAAAGTAGCGAAATTTCATTATATTAGTTAGGACGTGTATCAGTCTATGATTACTCTTGAGCTGGTCTTCGGCTTGTATGATATTCTCGCGGGTAGTACCAGCGAAGGTATAGTTCACCATGCAGCGTGTTGTGGTAATCGTTGTTTCTGTATTTACAGTAGTTCTTGGAATAATTACTTATATATTATTCCAGAAAACTTTTATAAACATCAACTTAGACATATTCATATCGTCCACCCCAAAAGAAGTGTTTACCTTCATCAAGGAACCACAAAACTTACCCGATATTCATCACCGAACGTAAGTATTGAGAGCGATAATCGGGGATATCAGAGATTGAAGATTTTCCTGTGTATGTCAACCACATATTATTTCTAGAACTCCCTAAACATACCTTCCCTGTAAATGTGAGTTAGGGTTGAGTACGTATGACTATAAACCAGTATAAGTGCACTTTTCAAAGTTTTTACATCTAGAGACTCAAGGCCACCAAAAACTAGTTACATAGTACTAGTAGGCGTCGTGGGCGACCCAAACAGTACGTTCATTAGAATCATAGGGTTTATAGGGTCGGACTCTCGTCTGACTAGTAGTACAACATTGTATATCCGCTAGCACTCCCTACAAACGTTGTACTTAAGGACATAGGCAAATTTTGAGATTCTTTGCGAACCAAATTGGTTCGCACAATAACGTTTTTAAAGGAAGTGGCATGAAATGAAAAACAGTTGAATTCAACAACTTACAACATATGAGCAGTAGATGCCTCCCTTTTCTTTATTAAATCCTCCTTTGAACTCCTGAATGGGACAGCTCCTCAATCAAACTAAAATTTTAATTGAGTTGGTAACCAGTGATCATGTAAGCCTCAAACTTTGCCTAAAACATCAAGTCCGACTCTAGTGAAGAGAGTCGCACCACATCTGACTACCAAAAAACGGGGTATGCTCAAGGCGTCCACAGAAAGGGTCAAGGCGCCCAAAGCTCAAGTCGTCCCGAGCTCAAGGCGTCCATGAAACGGATAAAACATGGATGAAAATCCCTGAAACCGTTTATCTTACACACCACCCTGAATGAATGTTGGATGCCACGCTCGATAGCCAGCATGCTTTGGATGCCCCGCTTAGTAAATTGGACGCGACGCTTGATTTTTGGGAGGTAACACTGTCGCCCTCACTGCGAACCATGTAACAAACAAAGACAAATAATCATGTATTGCCTACTGTGAGTGAAAATATAAACCCGCAAACTGTTTTTCGCACATCTTTAGCTATATATTGATGTCTATTGAAGTTCCTACTCCAATTATTGACGAAGTTCTGACATAGATTAAAAAAAAAATGTAGAGTCTGTCCGTCACCCGCTGAAACCCAAGGCTTGCTGGTTATGAAGCGGGGCGTCCAGATACCCCCTGAACCATCTTCATACCTATTGTAGTACACAACGAGGACACTAGTTTACTGGATAACTGAAAATCTTTATTAACCACAATTCCGGGAGGCAGGTTGAGTGTAGGAGCTTTTTCCGGAGGTGGTCGGAGCCTTGGCTGAAGCCAGACTGTTTTTCGGAGGGTGTCCGTAGGTTTATTTAGGAAATCTCCAGGGACCCTCTGACGTCATTTCCGAGACCAAGACGCCACCTGGTGGGCTTGCTGAGCTTCACAGAGGAAACCCTCCGGTTGCCTCCAGACCCTCCGGATCCCTCCAGGCCCTCCGAACATGTCCGGAGGTATCCTCTGGGAACCAATGGTAACCACCCAGTAGTATTTACTACTATCTCCCCACTAATTAACAACCAACTGTCTAAAAATAGAGAGATAAGTCTGATTAAGTCAATACTATTTGTAATTACTGAGAAATATTACAGTTCCAACCATTTTTATTTAGTGAATATTCACAGCATCCATCCAGTAACCCTTGGTAGCTCCTGTGACTACTGTTCCCATGACTGCTGCTCCTGTGACTGCTGCTAATTTTTCTTGCCAATTATGCCCACCAGGCTGGTCCTGTGCACCTTTAATGTACCCCAAGGCCCCGGTGTACCTTTCTGGTCTGTGCAAACTACCCGTGTACACTCCCCAGGTCATTCCACCTGTGACCTTGTGCACACCCTGTAAATCCACACCCTCAGACATATACACCACCATGGTCTGACAGGAAACCCCAGGTTGCCCTTGCACTTCAAGCCTGCAACTGCAACACCACAAATTGCCGCATCTCACACAATGACAATTCTGGTTGATGCTCCTCTGATGTCCAATCCTCTGGGTGGCATTCCTCTTGGATGGCGTTCCTCTGGATGGCATTCTTCCTGATGGTACCCCTCCAGATGGCACCCCTCCTGATGTCACTTGTCCTGATGGTATCCCTGATGGCACCCTTCCAGATGGCAGCCATCCTAATGGCTTATATATATTAGAAGGAGGAGCAGCAATAGACCATATTATAAGAATGTATGACGATTCGCACTGAAAGCTGATTCCCACTTCTACTCGGACGATTTGCATTGAACGTATCACACTGAAAAATCAAACTAAGTGTTACCACACCTTGATAATGATAAAACAGTACAACACCTTGCCAGTCCTTCACCAATAGACTAATTGTACTCACAGTTTCTTGGAATTTTGTTATATGTTTACTATACGAGGCTGAAAGGTCTGCCTCCAGGAAGATGCTACCTTGAAGTGAGAGCGCAAAACGGAAAAAATGGAATTTTGTTATATAGTGCCATGCAATATATGTTCTGTAGTGCCATGCATTTTGCGCAAGGGATTGCTCCCATTCTAATCGCAAATTAAAGCAATGTATTTTAAAACCTGCACTTGACCACTATCTGTATTTCATAGAGGAGGGCTAAGGTACGTGGAGAGGTAGACATCGGAGACAGGCACTGAAGCTAGTCTGAGTCATTTATGGAACAGACCTTTAAGCGGCTCTGCAGCACTAACAAAGCAATTCAAATAAAAGCACACCTACATACATATGATATATAGACTATTGAAGTTCATAATTCATTTCTTTGGCACAGAATCATTCATTAGTTTGGCCAGCTCATAGTATTGTCATCATTTAAATACTAACAACAGACGGAAACAGATTCACTATCGATCTTGCTGTTACGACGACGGTCGTCATTCACAATATCATTTCCATTCACAATATGATTTCGCACAAGGCTATGGCCTTAGATAGATGAACGGGGGACAAACTTCACACGCTGTGTTTGTTGTCCAGATTGGATATAAAACTAGTCAGACGTCACTTTGGTTTGGACGACTGGAGAATTAAGAAATATGATCATCTAACTGGCAAAATCGATGTGTGTGGCATCGGTGATACACTGATAAAGTGACGATGTTTGAGACCCTAGTTAGGAAATCATTTTGCAGAAGGTTTTAACTTTAAATAAAGGTGAACTATATACAAATTAACTCCACATTGTGATATATATACTGTGGTGGGCCATCTGGAGGGTGCGCCTCTGGCAAAACGGAGGTGCCTTAAGACATCTGGGGGATCCAGGGGACTCCAGAGTGTTGCCCTGGTCCCGGAAGTGACAACAGGTGATATCCAGACAGCTGACTTTAAAAGTCTCCGGACGGTAGTTCGTCTTTGGACTGGGATCAAACCACCTCCAGATAACTCCCTGTGAACCTCCAGGTAAACACCCTCCATCTCCTTAGAGCGGGTTGGTAGCCCAGAAACTGGTCTCCAAGCCTCTTCACAGAGTAGTGATAATCATTAAGCACACCTTTTTAGGGATGTTATTTCACTGTTGCACGATTGTCACTGTATGCCAGTAGTGACTCCTACTGTGAATAAATCGTGACTTAGTTGTATCTGGTTGCTTCCGAGTCAGACGGGCAGCATAAGAATTCTGACGATTGATTTGAAAGATTTGATGAAATTATATTTGCAGTGCGGCTTTATACATATGTGTATTTTCCGATTCCGAAATTTGATAATTTTCCATTGAGTATACAATATGGTAGAGAATTACCTTGGTAGAAGGTGATATCTGACCTAAAGTCTACTATGTGACGAGGTCCTCCGATTGAGCAAGTCCCACCCAGGACTGTTGTTGCCCTACCCAAAAATGTATTTGCTCGCAGGAGGTAGGTCACCTGTGCCCCTCTGGATGGTGCCTGACAAATGCTATATCTCTGGTCAAATGTCACCGCCTTTGGTGTTAAAGGAAGTTGGAATGCCTATGATCTTAATCTGTAAATCTTTATTTTTCTAGGTGAACTACAATCTCTAATTTCTGTTTGTCTATTGTTGTAATTGTTGGTGGTTTATATATGCAAGAACTGAGAGATTATGTTTCCATTGCTGTCAGAAAAAAATATCCAAATTATATACACCTTACTTGATGAAACAATAGGATATCTTTCGGAATATATGACAAATGTCTCATCGACTTCTTTTCCATTATATAGATATTACCAATACCTAATTGAGTATATTGCGTTTGTTGCTTTCACAGTAAATCTGCACACCTGACGCGGATGATCACTGATCCAGATGGCACTGAACACAGAGAATACACAGCCACAGAAGACTTCCGCCATATAGGCCTTCAGACGGTGTCCATGCGGTCTTCGGCGAATCCTGAAACCTTGTCAATACACCTCTCCTCCATATCCTTATATTCACTCGTCAGAAGTAAGTACATCATACATGTATTATTAATAGTAATTATGCGGGCTCATGAATATACTAAAACTTATAAAACAGTCTCCATAGTCTTAACATAGAAACGAAGAGGAAATAAATAATAAGATGTATACAGAACATCCCCAGACACAAAAAAAACACCAGATGGCAGGTACGCTCATGAATAGAATACAACAGAGGGTTGTCCTCAACTTGTGGCTCCGTCTTCACGGATGACACTTGAGATCTAGTGATCCATCTAGCGGAAGGTTTAGGAAATGGGCTAGGTTATGCATCGTTTGGCATCTAGCCTATTTGGAGTTGGGGAAGGTGCTCCTGTACATACTATATTCTATCTTAATGATGAAATGGAGTATACAGGTTATATTGAATTGTAAATTGTCAAATCCAAATGTCTTGATGGAGTCCATATTTAATGCTAGAACAACATCAAAAAATTTTATATCAGTGGAATGAAAAATATTCCATCCTCGATTTCATTTCTTTAGTGGGGGTTTGGAAATTATTCAGACAAATCGGATTCAGAAATCTGTTAAAGTTTTATGTAAAGATGTTTATAAATGATATGAAACCTCATTAGTCTATCAGTGAAAATTCCACTAACTGAACGTGTATCGTTTTTTTCAGGTCATATTGTATTTAATATGAAACCTTACCAGTCTCATAACCGACAAGGAACGCTCGTCACAGAGTCTCTGGACATTTACATTCCATATGCACTCAAGCGATTCGTCAACAAGACCATATACGAAACCCATGTCAACATGTTGGAGAACCTTAAATTCATACTGGAACGGACTTACAATGTAGACAAGGATTTAAACGTTGAATTTGAACACTCTTCCAACGACAAGAACTCATTTAGTTTGCCGGAGCAGGAAGAGGAGGAAGAGATATTTGATCCAAACTACGAGGAAGAGGATAGTTGGGATTTATTCCACAAAGGCTAAAAAATGAGTCACATCATCGGATGTTATCAACTATCTGATTCCGTGCTTTTTTTCCCTTCTTGTTTAGATCTGAATAACAGCTGTGATTATGATGTGAACTGCTGTCAGTTGAGTCTTCGGTTTTACAGAAGGCTCCTATGACCAACATTTAACATTTCACTATGATATTAAACTACTATAGTAATACATGTAAACCTTCAGCTACAAATTCACTCATCAACATTTCTAGCTAAAAATACATCATTCATCAAGTAACGGTTGAGATAAAATGCGACGGTTTTTTTTATCAAAAGAAAATGATAGTAGCACCAAGCCTCCATCAAGTTATAATATACGAATCTCGCATCAAAAACCGAAGTATACAAGTACAATTTTATTCAATATACTTATATTTAGTGTATACGTCTTTTTGTGGCTATTTATATTTTCTCCCACTTCTCTCCTGTATATTCCACTCATTTCTTCATTAATTTATTAAGAGGATAAGACTTTCCAGGAGGAACTATACTCTAATATACTGGGCGTGTTTTACCCAACTACATATTATCTTTATCATTCCGTCGAATTCCCACGCGCTGTTATTACTTTACATGTATACAGGATTTATTGCACTGATTTACTGACATTGAGAGTAGAATTAAGATTTTTCCAGAGATATTTATCAATTCATTATCGAATTTGGATAACAAGCTCTACTTATGATTGTTTCAAACATGTGACGAGCGTATTGCCATATATCATTTTAACAGTTGAGTCCTGTGTGAGAACAATATCATTTTGCTAGAATATGTCTTAACCTCACGAAGTATTATATTAACTGAATAACCAGTATACTATAATTAGAAAACTGGTTGCGTTTGTGATATACAGGTATTGAATTGTTCTCAGAACCTGGATATGGTTCCAATTCGAATCCAAGATGACTAATGACGCCGTTAGTTTTAGAAGAAAAAAAACACTGTACATCTTTTCAGCAAGTACCAAATCATGTATACATTTTACATGTGTTATCATACTCAACTGGATTTCTTTAGAAAAAAAATAAAATGCACATAGTTGCAAACTCTTAGAGCTACTATCTTACCAATTAGTATAGATAATTATTAGTTGTACGAACGATCCCATCTTTAAAGTAAAATCCTGCATCGATTGAGGATGTAATCACTCATTAATGAGAGGTTAATTTTAAACTGAAATTGTGTGGCTTGGTCTAAGATTGACCACCACCTCTGTCTCCAGTATGTCTCCATTGGCTGCCACTAAGAGGTTGGTGAGGTCTGATCATTTCATAGTATTATCAAAATTCGCCAACAAGAAAATGAGATCATGATAAAGGGGCTTCGAGAGTACTGTATGCTGATATGCACTCTCCAAGCACGACGAAAGATCTGCTGTCAGAATGATCTATAGAATTTATTCTTCCAGCAGCAATTGTTACCTACCATTTATAAAAAGGCACGATTTCGGCAGGATCTGACTGGAGTTTCTCCCCCACATAGAGACATACTTAACCAGAGTTGTGCTTGGAGACTGAAATGCAACGAGAGTAAGATTCCCTGTGTAGAAAAACTTGAACCAGCTGCTCCTTTTTGTAGTATTATACCCAGATACACCTTTTCTATTATGATTTATTTCTGGCAATATTGAAAACATAAATTAATGTAGTTTTCTGATCTCCTTGCCCTGAGACAAGCTGTGTGAAAACCTCCGTCATCTTAAATTGGCGCAAGCTTCGCTGGTTCCTAAATCATGCTGAAATTGAACATTGTAAGTCTATCATATCTTGGGTCGCCAACACCTAGCTGTTGGCTAGGTACCTTCTGATAATGACGTCAACACTAATGCAGTTTGGGAGGAGGTGTTGGGAACTTTTCAAAATCTATGTGCTATGTGAGTCCTAGTGCCGAAGGCGCTAGTGATTATGATATTAATAACATCAGCTTGGAGAGTCGGTCAGGGTGGCCACGGATTGTACTCCACCAGAATTAGATACGTAGCATAGGTTGCTCTGGTGGCCAGTGGAGGCTTGGTCTCTGAGAGCGATGGCCTCATTGACCCCAGCAAGGTGGCGCCATTGGGTGACGCCGTTTATCAACTCTGGTTGGGTTAAAATCCAGACCACCTTGACCCATAGGCTGTAAGTGTCCATGCCTCTCCCTGCAGAACTTTTGTGTGACCTGGACCTATATTTGGTGAGAGTGATATTTCTCACTCTTGAAACCATTTTTACATATTCATATTTCCTATTGTGTTTATTTAGAATAAAATAACCATAAAGGTAAATTAAATATCAAATTGGTAAGCTGTAAATATTTATTGATAAGTATTTCTGCTCTTAGTACCCACCTATAAAAGATAATTTATGGTCTAAGAGTGAGAATACATGGACACTATGTGGGTTTAACCATACCAACCTCTCATTTGGAACAGAGTGGAGACAGGTGGCAGACAATCTGATCAATGGCTCACTACGAGTCTTTCCTAATTTAACACCAGGAGTCCTCATCATTCACTGAGTACTTTCAGATTAGTTTCCAACAGAAAATACATATACAATCCATGTAGATTAGTGACTCAATCACTTTCCAAAAACCAATGTGCATATATTTCCTTGTCCTGATATTTCTGGGTATGATGGGTGTGGCTAGTTTTGTCACTTTTTTTTAACTCTTAAGGCAGCTATTGACATAAACAGTAAAACCCCTCTTCCTGGACACCCCGCTTAAGGGGACACCCCGCTTCAGGGGACAATTTGCTCGGAACGGAAATTTTTCCCTCTATCAAGAGTTTATTTTAACCCCGCTTAAGGGGTCACCCCGCTTAAGGGGACACCCCGCTTTAGGGGACAGTTTTTCGGTACAGAAATGCTTAAAAACCCCGCTTAAGGGGACAGTTTGGAGGGACATCATATCAAAAACACTGAAAATCCAAGTTTATGGTGTCCGTTTGTCTGGGACAGACAGTTGTTGCAAACAGAACAATAGACACAGTGAGTGGGTATTAGTCTGAGCGACTTTCGCACCCGTTGAAGGTAGGGGGTTAGAGGCCCCCTTACAGGTTAGCGGTGGGCTTTGAAGGTGCAGACTTTAAAGGTGCGGTATTCAGTGAGCCGTCGCGGCTCTGGGCGGCTCACGGTTATGGGGCTGCTGACTTCTCTCAGGAGTTATTGGGGGGGGGGGGGGGGGGGGGTCATTGAACAGGGGTGTAAAAAGGAGCAAATTTCACAGGGAAGGCATATCCATCTTCGACCTCTATTATCTATTCATTTTTAATTTTTTGTACATTTATATTAATTTATATTGTATAATTTATATTTATTTGCTTATTTATTAATAAACCTTTTAAACTAATAACCATCGTTTCCTTCATTTATGTAGGTAATCTCTATTGTATAACCACTGGCATACTGAAAACCCCGCTTAAGGGGACACTTGGCCCGGAACGGAAGGTGTCCCCTTAAGAGAGGTTTTACTGTATACAGCTATGGAAGCGGCTCAAAAGGACACCACAGAATTAGCCCTTTCCTTACTAATGATGCCACTATCGCATTCCCCAGCCATGGGCGAATGATGCCATATGGCATTCCCCAGCCACGGGCGAATGATGCCAAATGGCATCATTTGACATTTTACAATTTAGGCCCATAATTCATGAAATACTCAAAACTATAACACCATTTTTACACAAAATATGTATTTAGATATGACCAACATAATCATTGAAAAAAATATGAAATGGTTGCCATAGTGATAAAAATCACGTCACGTGACACCATTTGTGAAATTTGCTCGCCCTTACCAACCATGCACATGAGCTGGCATCCCCGCCTACATGATGCAGCACAAAATTTGTTCGTAAGGATTGGGTTAAGAGGAAATGTGTCTGAAGATTATGGAAAAGCTTCCATCAAAATGTGGATGAACTCTACCATGAGTGCATGCAAGCAACATGCAACCATTCTCCGAAACCCAAAGATAAACGGAATGAGTGTTCAGATGGAGTTGGACATTGGCTCACCTGTCTCTGTGATGACGGAGAGTCTACTTTGAGCAATTAAAGGGAAAAAGATGGGACATCAAGGAGACTCGTGTCACACTAGGGACACATTTGGGAGAAAAACTTTACACACAAGGTGTTGTGAAAGTTAAGGTAGAACAGGATGGACAAACAAGGTCCCTGGACTTGTATGTTGTAAAGAAAGGCAGCACTAAACTCTTCAGGAATGAGTGGTTAAAAGAAATAATGTTGGATTGGCCTAGGATCAGGAGTATCCATACATCACAGGACCCAGATCAGGACACTCAGAAGTGTTTAGACGTCATAATGGACCAGCATGCATCTGTTTTCCAGGATGACTGGGGAACCCTAAGGGACATGAAGGCCACATTTACACTGAAGCTGGGGTCACATCCCAGATTTTGTAAGGCCTGCCCAGTACCGTATACCATAAAACCCAAGGTTGATGCAGAAATTTATCGTCTGTTGGAGCAAGCTATACCGTCAAAGGTAGATTACTCTGAGTGGGGCACACCAGTGGTGCCCTGTTATCAAGGAAGATGGCTTGGTAAGACTTTGTGGGAACTTCAAGGTGACTGTAAATCAAACATTAGAAGTCTACCAATACCAACTGCCAAAGGCAGTGGACATCTTCGCTTTATTGGCTGGGGGACAGAAGTCATTCTGCATCATGCTTACCTTCAAATGGAGGTCAAAGAGGAATTGAAGCATCTCCTCACCATCAACACTGAAAAGGGGTTGTACCAATTCAATAGGTTAGTCTATGGGATAGCCTCTGCGCCTGCTATATGGCAGAGGGCTATGGACACTATTGAAAGGATTCCCAGGCATACAATGTATCATCATTGATATGCTTATCACAGAGTAGTCAACAGAGGAACATTCGAGAAATCTAACAAACTTTTTGGGTCGTCTGGAGAAGTATGGCTTACGGCTAAACAAAGAGAAGTTTGAGTTCTCTAGGGACAAGTTATCTTTCTGTGGACATGACATAGACTCTGAAGGCTTGCACAAATCAGAAAGGAAGGTTAAGGCAGTGGTTGAGGCACTGGAGCCTAAAAACATGTCAGAGCTCAGGATGTTTTTAGGTATTGCCAACTACTATGGACGGTTTTTGGCTTCAGTTCTTCATCTGCTACATAGATTGTTGGACAAGGATAGTGGGTGAATTTGGAGCAAGGGCTGCAGCGATGCATTCAAGGGGATGAAGAAGCTGGTCACTTTTGAGGAAGAGCTAACCTACTATGATCCTGATAAGCCACTCAACCTGGCATGTGATGCATCTCCAATGGGACTTGGCACAGTTTTGTCCCACATCATGGAGGATGGCACTGAGAGGCCAATAGCACATGCATCAAGGTTATTGAGTTCTTTGGAGAAGAATTACGCCCAGATGGATAAGGAAGCTTTAGGGTTGGTGTGGGGTGCCAAGTACTTTTATAATTTTGTGTTTGGCAGGAAGTTCACCCTTATCACAGACCACAAACCTCTGGTGGTGATATTCAACCCTGAGAAAGGTATGATTATGACATCGGCTGCTAGAATGCAGAGATATGCTTTGTTCTTGTCCAGACTCAACTACAAAGTGAAGTACTAAAGTATGAAAGCAAATGAAAATGCAGACAGTCTATCGCATTTGCCTCTACAAGACTGCTGGAACAATGAAATAGATGAAGATGTAAGGGCAGTGCATTCAGTACAATGTTCCCAGTTTGACAGTCTGCCAGTGACTGAAGCTGACATTCGGAAGGAAACTGCTCATGACAAGATATTGAATGAGGTGTTTCATGCAACTCAATATGGCTGGAGTGCTTTCCAAAACAGTGATGCAGATAATCCAGTTCTGAAGCCGTACTTGACTAGTCAGGTGGAACTGACTGTACACCAGGGCTGCCTGATGTGGGGAACCAGGGTGATCATACCAAAGTGTCTAAGGAAGAAAGTGTTGAACGAACTACACAGTGACCACCCAGGCATTGTACGGATGAAGTCAATAGCAAGGAGTTATGTATGGTGGCCAACATTGGATTCAAATGTAGAAGAAGCATGCAAGGGATGTTTAGGATGTCAGGAAGTGAAGAACGCACCACCTGGACCGCCTGTTCACCCATGGGAATGGCCCTCAAGGCCACGGGAATGTATCCACATCTACTTTGCTGGACCGTTCCTCGACACAATGTTTCTCATTGTTGTTAGTGCTCACTCTAAATGGCCAGAGATAGTTTAGATGAAGAGCACTACAGCAGATGTGCTCAGGACCATTTTTGCCAGAAATGGTGTTCCCGGTCAAGTCGTCAGTGATAATGGGCCCTAATTTACATCAGACATGTACTGCAGCTTCATGCAGTCTAATGGGATAAAACATACCACATCTGCTCCATACCACCCGAGTATGAATGGACAAGCTGAACGATTTGTACAGTCATTCAAGTTAGGAATGAAAGCAAGTAACCACGATGGCATGATGTGCAGAAGAAACTATCACAGTTTCTTTTCAATGTCCAGTTAGTAGATTTCATAAATTGCGCTATTGGGACTTTAGCTCTATTGACGGCCATACTAGGTCAAATAGTGCTTAGACCTTTCATAATCATATAACGGTAATGTGTGATTGTGAGAAATATGGGAACTAAGGCAGGATAAGGGTGGATTAATATGGCAGCATTTATTCCTATGTAGAGTTGCTCACAGATGGCTTTAAATACCGTAGGTGTCTTGTTAACAGTAACACATGTATAGGGACCAAACATTAGACATTAGATGCAATGGTATACAAGGATACTACAATAACAAATATATATTCACCTACAGGTACACTATCAACATAAATAAAGAAGTATTATATTGATGATGAAGCAAATAGAAGTGTACATTGGCGGATCCAGGAAGCTTGGAAAGGAGTCTCGAGTGTTTATTACACAACTCGTATATAACAATAGAAATAATCAAAAGAAAAATAAGTATGCCCTAGAGACGAGATGGAGTCATTGGTGGTTGGTGGTGAAGGCGGCGTGATGCGAGAATTGGTTACCCTGTGAAAATTGGTTATTATCGCCCACTCAATATGCGACTGCACACGCTCTTTCGTTCAGATTTCACGGACTATTGGCCGTAGTATTATTTTAATGTTATTTTAATGTAAATAACTGAAAAGAATAGTATTTTACCGTGAGAATTACATGTCGTGAAATGCTTAATTTCGGCAAATTTTTCACTCTCCAATCGTGGACTTCAACACTGCGCATGTGCGCGCATGCGCACCACAAACTAGTGGTATATGTTTTTCTGATTGACTTCAAGGGAGATGCTGACATAGGGCCTACGTGTCGATGTATCCTCAGGAAGACTTTATATCTCCCAAATATCCTTTATAGATGAATGTAGCTGGGATGGTTGTCCTGGCCACCAGTCACTGGGACACTCATCCTCCTGCCGCTCCTCCAGTTCTAGTCCACCTCAGGACCTCCAGTTCTTGACCACCTCGGGACAATTAGGGTCGTGGATCCTGTTTTTTAGACAGCGATGTCTTTACTAGTTGTGATAAAAAAGAGTGACTGTTTGGGAGATCAAAAGAGTGATCACGACCACAAAGTGTTCCTCAGACCCTGGCACTGTTATGATACTAGATTACCCTGCAAACTTTCAAACTACGCACAGATCGTGCTGTAATTAGAATACCTTGAGCTAGCTCGACCCGTGGGAGCAAACGGAGTGACGCCACTGTGAGGAGCGCCAAAGCCCTGGCACTCTTGTGACCTCAGGTCAACGGGTTAGATTAATAATGTACTTATGTACAAAAGTAGCATAATTATACACACTCAAATACCTATGATGTTGGCATATTGTTCAAATCCTTGATCCTCCCACTAACTTTAAGGCCAACATTATTACATACTATCGTAACCATGTTTGTGTGATGCATGTTCAACGCATTATTTATTCCAGTTCTATGTAATTTCACTAAAAACATAATTATAGATAAGATAAGAGATTTGACACCTAATTTCAACTTTTCATACGAAAACAATACAAACACTTTATAGAGGAAAGAGGAACTCTAACATTCTCTATTAAAACCCTACTCTAAATCGATCTGACTTTACTGTATCTGCAAATCTAGGATAGATGAAAAACAAAGACTCAAAAGTATCACGAGAAGATAATATTTATTCCGAGTAAATCCTAAAATACACTCCTCGCTGGGTTGTATTCATCATGCGGCTTGGATGGGCCTACCAGGTAAATAACACTCCACCTCATTCACTACTTCACCACGCAATAACAGGTATCTTCTAATAGATGACTGCGCCCTCGATGCAACCGTCCACAGCTTCATTCGGCCGATGTCGTGATATACCAGGTCATATGTTTTTTTAAATAGATGGCTTTCATACACAGATGGCTTTCATACTGAAAATATAAGAACAAGTTTCTTTCTTCAAACAAGAGCTGAGTGTGCATTTCAAAATAGAAATATTGACCTTCTAAGGCCAAATTAGCAGGTGGACGTACTTGAAACTCAATACAGTTGAAAGGTCTGCCAGTAATTGATTACTGTGATAACCAGGAACCCCCCTGGCAGTTGGCGGGAAGTGGAGGTATATGGGAGGCAGAAAGGGGGGTGTTGGGTTAGCATAGGGGAAACTTACAGGAGCTTCGTGCATATCCTATAGACCGCATTAGTCCTGACGTCATTTTGGTGACAAACAAATCCAAACTCCGCGAAGCACGTAGCATCGTGGCAGGTCTGCTGCCGACTAATAACTCAGTTGAGTTGTTCTTTGGATATTCAAAAGTATGTCAACACTAATAAGTTCGATCATGAGAAAGTTATCACATTGATACATCTTTTTTGGTGCCATAGTAGAGTTAAATATACTGTAGAATTAAAAGATTTGAGATGTCTAGGATCACCGACTGTTGAAGGGATATCCCAATGTTTGGCACCAGAACATAGGGAAACCCTCTCTAGGCAGGTCAAATGACGTCACACTAATGCGGTCTATGAGTCTTTGATTTCTGGGCCTGTCAGGGGTTTAGGGAAGTTCATAAAGAAGTTTGAGCCCTATAGCAGTTTTATCTAATAAACTGAAATTCTTTGAAAGATGTCTTCTCTGTGAGCATTTGTATAGACGCTTCCTTTCAGAATTACTGATTACGTTCATGATCTCCTCAACATGCCATATTCAATGTGGAAAGAATTGGTTCTATTTCAGTGATGTGGGGAATCCCCTTCTTGGAAACTCTGTATATGAATTGTATTTAGGCCACTCAAAAAACCAAACCAAACATGTTTTTCATCACCATGCCATGAAAAATATGATGAGAGCGCTTTTTACTCTTTTTTTTTTTGCTGGATCCAAGATGGCTTTTGAAGTGTCATAGAATTGGCTTCAGACATACCTATTTAGGTCCTATCTCGCACTCTCATCTCTAAATCTCACTGATACCGAATACACATACCTGTCATATTTTTTTACCAAGGTTCATCGTATATAAGAAAATCTTCTAAAAACGTTTTTGTGCGCCGTGATGAGAAACAAGTTCTTGTTCTAGTGACTTTAGACTGCAGGAATCAAAGTCAGGAAAACAGAAACTTTTAAACAAATTCTGAAACTATTTTGGAACAGGATTGCTATGAAAGAATTATACATTCCAATTTCTGATGATAAAAAGATAAAATTTCAAATAAGGCTCAAAAAGGTCTACTGTCTTAAAACTTTTGCATATGACTGAACGCAGTGGGCGGCGTCCACGAGGGTAAGAGCCCGCTCTGTGGCCAGAGCTGCTTAACGGGTGTGCGCGCTGACGCTCCCAGGCTTTTGACACACTGCACCGCTAGAGCAACCTACAGAAACTCGTCGCTACTATCATAGGCCTCTGGGTAGGAACTACGTTTTGGCGGTTATCTAGGTCGGCGTTTCGCACGTGTAGATGTTTATAAACAGTATCGGAAATGGTTGAATAGACTTCATATAATATTTGTGTTGTATGCCCATCTCTGATTCCCATATCATGTCTACAGCAACCAATCATAATAATGTCTTTCATAATCGTGTCTAATTGACTATACTAGCTCTCTCAGTGCAGCCCCAGGTAATGACAGCCAGAGTGACAGGACATACAGTCATGGAGATCTAGGTCAACCGTTTCTAGGTCATGGTGGAAACCTAACTGTCAATTCAAACACTAACTGGTCTGACTAATCTAAAAGTGTGACAGCACTAGAACTATCAAGCATAATCAAGATTACATTACATTACATCTCTCTGAGTTTGTTTGTTTGGGTAGTTTAACGTCTGAGTGGCATACATTACTTTCATATTCAGTAGGAACAAGAAGAGAGAGATGATATGACTGGGTCATCTATGACTTGAGAAGATGACAGTTGCATGTTTACTTCAAAACTTAAAACTCTTGTATTCAAATTATATCATTTTCCAAATGACTGACAAAGTCAATACTAGAGTGCTTAAAAAGAATTATGAAAGAAATTTACAAATATCACTGGGATAGTGTCAGATACACTCGATACAGCTTAGAACTATTTTGTATCTTGTGTAGTAATACATCGCGGTAGTCCCGAAAAAAGGCGCGGACGTATTACAATCTTAAAATCCTAAGGTTGTTGTGAGTCTATCATTGCAGAGACAGGTTTTGTGGTACAATAAACCGGAGCGGCGCAGTGTGGGCTTTTGAGGCTTGTGCCCTGGCTGTGAAACTCCGTCACCGAGTATGGCCCCAACGGGTACGCGTCGGCGCCTGGCCACCCGTACCCACCTGCAGGCTGCAGGGATATGAATGAACATCCTGCGTCAAAGCCCATGCAGCACCCAGTGAGCTGTCTAACTGCAAATGAAATCTTTGTGTGCACCCTGAGATTCTATATTTAGTCTAATGTTGCCATTGTATGTGTAATGTCAGATCTTTGTCGGAAGACTTGGATCCCTGGATGTGTTATATATGATCCCAGATCATTGATTGTTATCTCATACCACTTTATTAACATCTGATAATATTGGATTACATTCCCTTATAAGTTCACGATTCCATATTAGATTACAATCCCATAAGATCTACAAAATACAAGACTAGTACTCACATGATAAATTCAACTAGTGCATATCGTAGACATCTTCCATTGCCAGTTCTGGTTTGTCGTATCCCATGTCTTCGGGTGAGAGGATGCCTAATTCATCAAGGGTGGGCTTCACTTGTGTTATTATGTAGGGCCAGACCTCGCCTGCTTTGGGCCCACACTTTTCCTGAAATATAAGTAATTACATATACTATAGGCTTTTGGGGGTCTGACTTAGGGTAGCGGTTTGAACAAACTTTTGATATATAGACAAGATACGCATAGGTATATCACAGGTATATCACAGCCTTCCTTGATCAAGGAAATATATTGCACCTCGTGTAGGATGAGTACATGTAGGTGCAAGATCCCAAAATACCTAATAAGATGTGCTTAATTCGGTCAGAATGTATCTCATTGTTACAATATTTAGCTGAGTAAGATTGACATAGATGTTTTTTTATACATCATTTTGGGAATATGACAAACAAACCACGCATCAAACCGAAAGTGGCCTTCAGGCAATTTGTTTAATGAATCTTTTGATACATCAACTATTGGTTCTTTATCTGTCCAAGTCTGCCAACTTTTTATACATGTCTGTACAATTTCCATAATGTCGGACTTCAAAGAATCAAACAAAAACAACATGAGGTATAGAGTTGTCGGGTTGTACATGTGCAAATATATATATATATTTTTTTTATTCAACGACGGTACCAATATGGTAAGATTATAGAGACAACTGTACAAACCTTAACTGCCTCAAGGTAGCGGACAGCTAGAGCGTAATCGTTGATGCGCCGGCATGCCTTCATGGCTGCGATAATAATTTTTGGTTCTGGTACGAGATCGTGCCCCTGCAATACATTGAATATCAAAATAATGATTATCTTCAAATGAGTGTCTTGGGGGATTATAGTGTCGTAAAGTTTACATAGTTAACCTCCAACTTCAGGAATTACCTTAAAATACACATTAAACTATTGAAACCAAATAACATTATCCTGGAGAAAGCCAGTCATACAGATCTTATATGAAATCAAAATTGAAGGTTTTAGAGGCTCAATTCCAAAAGTAAAGGTTTCGACAGTTCCTGTATGAAACCTCCAATAGTTTTTGCTCTTAACCTGAATAAAATACAGAAAGTAGCTTATAGGAATTTGGGAATATAGACAATGACTACCTGAATGTCATTCATTGCTTTGCGGACCTCCCAGCCATCAATATCGGCCCTGTTGAAGAAAGCCTCATAACGGTTGTCGAAGTCCTCTGCAGACTCGACCTTGCCGTGTCCGTGGCGAACAGTTGTAACAGCTGAAACATAACACATAATTCAATCTTAAGTTTTGTAAAAAAAAAAATATATATATATATATAAAAAGACGAACAAACACTGCAATATGACGCTTTGATGCTCTTCAAGCTTTTAGCCGGAATCTACATGGTTAAAGCCTCTCGAGGCTAGTTGAAGGCTCTAATGTTATTTTTGATTTATAGTTCTCTTTACCTACTATATCTAAAGAACTATGATTCTGGTAGTATCCGCTTGGAGTGTCTCCCGCACATAGAGACAGAGTGAACAAGACCTAAGTTTGGAGGCTGAGGGCCCACGAGAGTGAGATTCTCGTGCAGTACTTAACTGAATCCTGCTCCTATTTTTTTGTGTTTCTCTACACAGATGTACTTCTATCCTTAGGATTTGTTTCTATCCGTACTGAACTCATAATTTAGAACTGTTGTTTTCCAATAGGCCTTTTTCCACAGGTCGGTGTCGCACGTTATCTACTTGGATACGCAATGCCTGCAGCCAAACATACCCCTGGCAACGTATACTTTAGCATTGGAGCACTAAGTATATGCGAGTAATACGTTTGTATTACCCGTGTATATTATTTCCAGAGACTTAATAATGATTGCATCGTATTCTATGGTATTCCAGCTCAAATCTGGTATGTCATACATGCATATTGCCTCAATAATACTTTAGATATAGTAGAGATAACATAGGATCACCGAAATTGAATACACCTTAATACATTGGCAGGCCTAGCTATCATATGCTTATCTTTCAAGTTAAAACCAGAACAATTATCAACTATAAAGTTTAGACAGCTCAGACTCGTTGATACAATACCCTAGTTTGCTCCAACAATTTAATCTGTCAAAAAACAACACTCCTGTAATCACACCCACCATTCACATTTTAGGTGTGATTACTGTGTGGCTCTATGGGCATGTGACTGGAGTTGGCCGTGTTTGTCCGAGCGGCTGCATTACTACACAGTGGGCCGTTAGGCGGCGCTGAACGGCAACACCTGTATTGCCTTGCCCTGTGATCAGTCGCGAGAATAATTTCGCTGGTAGTCGGTAAAATCGGTGTCACATGAAATGATGGTTGGGAACTAAATGATAGTTCTAGGTATTAATAGTAGGGGGCGCCACTAAGCGACTAAGGGGGTGGGGAGCCACAGAGTAGAGATATCTCTCTACTCTGTTGGGAAGCAATAACGAAGTCGCTAGTTTTAATTCAAAACATAGCCTTCAATTTACAGTGGCGCCATTTAGTGGTCTTTA
Organism: Alentia gelatinosa; assembly: GCA_950022655.1. Classification (NCBI taxonomy): domain Eukaryota; kingdom Metazoa; phylum Annelida; class Polychaeta; order Phyllodocida; family Polynoidae; genus Alentia; species Alentia gelatinosa. The sequence goes on from OX465583.1 coordinate 31,602,635, forward strand.
GATCATTGTCAATTATTAATCAAACCTTGTTCCGTGGGATTCATTCTAATGCCTTCCTGTTGATCCGAACCTAATTGGTATAATAGGCCAATTAACATTTGCTTGATTTACATAGGAAATGTATTGGAAAATACGGTTTCTTTAATTCTTTCAAACAAGCACAGTGAATTTTAAAACTTAAATGTGTAGTACTATACACCTACTATATTCTCTGAAAGTTTGAGGAAAATTACATCGGTTTTACTATGTGGAAAGCAACTTTATAGTATTTTCATATGTTCTGTTATAAAATTATCATAATGTTGATCTCTAAATCAAAAATAAGCATGACGACCCCTAATTTTTAAGTTTGATATGTGGTCTACTGCATTTAGAGATCATTATATTCAAGTTTCGTAAAAATGACATGGGTTTTAATTTTCAAGCCAAATTATCCGATATGCCTTTAAATTACTGACACACCAGGGTATTCTCTACCTTTACCAGTCTCTCCAGCACATGTTGAGTAATGGCCCATGTTATAGATTTGCGACAGTCTCGAATTCAATGTGAATTTCAAATTTCTAAGACATGGCGATGACACCTCATAGTAAGCTAGATTCGGTGCTAATGTGAACATGTGCATGATATAGTGGTCTCAAATTTAAATTAGGAACACATACATTGTTCCCGGCTAACTTAATACTTAAAATAAGTGCTTTAATATTGGGACCAGCGCCAATATTCAACATAGGGCCGAGAGACGTGCTAGTCTATATGATCGACTCGAATATCGATTGAAGGTTACTTCAGTTGTGATTGATAGAATCCATGATAGAGATACCAAAAGCTATGCCCGTTTTCGTAATATTATATACCTAAAAATGGCGAAATTTTAGCTAGTCACGTGATCACATACCCCGTACGTCACAGTGTGACGTACGGCTATACATACGTCATGGGTAGCAGCGGGCAGTATGTCTGGGTCATACGGTCATAGGTATATAATAAAAACTTATATAATCTATTAGAACATGCCCTAACTGAAACCACTGCCAATGGTACTAATACTGAAATAAATAGAAACAAATGAATAAAAATCACTGTCACCACCCTCTCTTGTGAAGTATACAGTTCCCTGAGACAAAATGTAGTAAAATGACTGTGATTTCCTACCTTTGCAATAGTTCTAAGTAATAGAACAGCCAGTATTTGTAAAATCCATTTGAAGACTCTAATGAGGCAGGAAATTATCCCTTTTCTAAAATGGTGGATTTCCAGTTTTAGGGCATTGTGGATTCATGGAACTCAAATGGTAACGCAAGCGAAAACTTTTACAAACACAATGTGGTTAGCCTTGTTAACATGTCAGTTTTGAAATCTAGGTGATTTAACTGCATATAATGAGTCTCTACCTCAATTATTCGCTAAGTTATGATATGATATGGCCAAGTTCAATTGTATAATCCACCTATTATCGCCCGGTGTGATGCAAAATTTGGTTACCCTGCGTATTTATCGGCCATTAGTATCTGGTGCGCATTCGCAAACATACGCAGTGTTGAAGTCCCCAATTGGAGAGATGAGAAATTCATCGGCGCTTGATTCCCTAGGTTGGCAGGATTTAGCGTAATCTCCGTAAGGAGTTTTAGTGCAATTTGCCGAAATTAAGAATGTCATAATGAATGTAATAACATAATTTTACAACATTTAAGAGCCTATTATAGGAGAAATAAAACATATATCCAACTAACTTCTATGGTGTTAAACATTTGGGCCAGTTGCTTGGTAGGTAGGCCAGTTGTCCAACAACACGGGGTTTTACTTTTAGGCCTTTTCGTACCGAAATAACTGTCCGCTTAAGCGGGTTGCCCGCTTAAGCGGGGTGACTGCTTCAGCGGGGTGACCGCTTACGCGAGGTGAAAATAAACATCTTATAGAGGGCAAAATTTCCGTTCCGAACAAAAAATTGTCCGCTAACGCGGAGTGTCCGTTAGGCGGGGTTCTCCTGTACACAATAACGAGGCAGTTTGTAGAGACCTATTCTATTCAGTTTCAAGTACATTTAAATGACAAATATATACTATATAGTTTAATATTGCGAAAGTATTATTGGTAAAACTTCAGATCCATGGTCCCTATCTTTTAATTAAGAAATATCAGTCAACCTATAATTTAATTTCAAGAACAAAACTTATATTGGGCCTGATCCCAAACTGTAGACAGGAGTCCCGAGTAAGTTGACATCTCATGCAGTCACTCACTCAGTGACTTTCAACCTTATTTTAAGTTTTTCAATTTCTCAAGCCAAGGTCAATAGTAACTAGACCAAAGGCTACTTTTGAGTGCATTCACAAGCATGATCTGAAACTTATCGTATCAAAGAGATAATATTGCACGGACTTTAAGGAAACGTTGTTCTTTAAGGTCAACAAATGCACAACTGTCACAAGTGTGTACCGATAAGGTGTTAAGCACGTCCGCCTGTTCACTTCTGACAGCGGTGTGCAGTAAGTGGAGACGCCGGTCGAAACGACGACAAAGACATAGGTGGATAATCAGAATAGAAAATAGAAATTTACCGAGTGATTGCCGTTGAATAGACCCTCTGGCTACGGAGGACACGGCATTGCCGAGTCTTGCGGATACAACGCGGAACATCGTGAAGTGTGGCTGCCCTTGGTGGTTACTGGAGGTGATGGCCGCTTGCTACTGTTCCCAGCAGGCTCGTCTAAACTTCCGGTACACTAGTTCGCCCGTTATCCACCAGGGAATTCGGTGGGTTGGGACGGGGCTAGTTCGGGTAGTTTTTCCGTTCAGCACCACCAAGCGGTCATGTTGCATAGCAACGCCGGCTTTCGGTCAAACATTCACCTGATGCACATAAGCGTGTAGTCCGTCCATGCACCGCGCCGCCTTCGGGTTACGGTTTGAGAGCCTGTGAGCGCCTTGGCCCTGGCGACAACGGGATGTACTACAGTCTAATAAGCGTGGCGCGTCGGTCGCCGTGATAGTGGGTTGCGCTGGTTCTGTGTGTGGATTACTGAGCCCCAGCAAAAGCTACACAACATCAAAGCGAGGCAAGCGCTGCGGAAGTGAAGCCAGTAACATGGCGTGGGTAATACTATTACCAATAGACCCATAGACCTATTAATAGTCAGTGGATGTTGGTGGATGTGGGTTTTGGCATTAATGTAGGTGTTGGTGGGTGTGGGTATTGTTGTACAACTATTTTGAACCAAAGACAAATCTTCAGATGGAAATATTCACTTTTAGATCATGTGCACAAAAACCTGACCAGTCATTAGATGATTATGTAACTGAGTTGAGAACCCTATCCAGAAATTGCAATTTTGCTGATGCAGATACAGAAATCCTGTGCCAAATTACACAACACTGCAGATCAAACAGGCTTCGTAGGCGAGCACTCCGTGAGCCTGACAAGAAGTTAAAAGACATTCTGGAGTTAGGACGGTCCCTAGAGTTAGCTGACCGTAATGCTAGTGTGATGGAGAGTGAACGTCGCAGTGAGACTTCCGTTAATGCAGTCAGACAACAAAGACATTCAAAACACAGTGGGAATAGTGGGAAATATCGTTCCACAACTACACATTCTTCAAAGTCAAGCTGCAATCGGTGTGGTAGTGATCAGTCACATTCCAGGGATGTGTGTCCAGCCCGGGGGAAAACTTGCAATTACTGCAAGGTCGAGGGACACTTCAGGTCGGTCTGCTTCAGACTTAAACGCAAGGAGCAGGGCCAGCAGAGAAACAAAGTGAACACTGTAGCAGAGAGCTCCGGGCAATCTGACTCCAGTGATGACTCCAGTGAAGAGTACTACTATGGTGACAGATGACGCCACCATACAAAAACTGTCAATCATATATGCAACGACCATTGTCTCTCCCTAAACTCTATGAACACTAAATTGCCACATGCCTCTGTAAAACTTGAAAATATACACTGTAAGGTTATGGTTGATACTGGTAGTGTGGTCAACATTCTTGATCAGTCTATGTATGTAAAGCTAGGCAAACCACAGTTATCAAAATCAGGCTCAAGAAGGTTATGTCCCTATGGTGGAGGTACACACATTAAGGTGTTAGGTACATGTAAACTCACTGTGGAGACCAGGTCCAACCTCCAGGTACATAAGTTTCAGGTGGTCGCTGGCAGTTTTGGTACATTGATAGGTTATAGTTCAGCTTCTGAACTTGGTTTGGTAAAGGTAAACCTGAATAACATCAAAGATAGTTCTGACCGCCTTAAGCACAAATTCCCAAGCACAGACTTTGATGACCTGGACTGGAAACATGAGACTTCTGGCTTGTCTATCATGCCTTGCTATTGTTCTCTAGTTCCCGTTTTCGCCACCGTAGTTGCAGGGTGTTTTCTATCTTTAACCACTAAATACACCTAAAAAAATAGAATAATTTTTATTGACGTAGGGCCTAATTGGTATACACTTACAAAAGACTACCAAAAGGTTTCTCAAACTTGTCTTGGTGCACAACTGACCAGGTAGGTTCAATTTTCACCCGAATTTCGCGCTGAAAAACGTATTTCCGCTTGTAGTTCGAAATTTAATTGGTTCATGTGTGTGGTTGTCTTTGGTTACATGTCCACAACACTGTTCCAGGCCTGTGGTTGGTCGGGGTGGCAGTTAGTGACCTGATCTGACCTATGCTGACCCCTGACATGTGTCATGGTGGTCATGTTTACATTTATGTTGAATTTGGCCTGGATATTTTCTGAAATACTGTGCAGTTTCGCCATAATCTGGCTCATCAGGTACGTTTGGGACCTTAAACTCTCTTTGCTGGATGTTTGTTTGTTTTTTATGTATTTTCTGTGTCCCAGATAGCCTATTTCAGGCTTCTGGGGCTTGTGGATGTGCTGGGTGGGTGTGTTTTTTACTGTCACCCTCCCATATAATGTGAACCATACAGTTGTATTTCTGATTTGGTGTGTCTACCTGGTCATATGTTGTGAGCCTGGATTGGGGAACTAGGGGAAATAGTTTTTCCAATTCTTTTGGAGCAGATGATAAAATATTTTTATCTCTGTCCTAAAAAAAAAAAAGAGAAAAAAAAGAGAAAAAAAAGGGTAGAGATAAAAATATTTTATCATCTGCCCCAAAAGAATTGGAAAAACTTCTTTATGATCATGTCATGTTCTTACTTGGATTCAGTCACAATAATCATGTCATCTGCAATAATATGCAGTCCTCTTTTGCAGCACCTCGCTTGCACTACAAATACCAAAAGGCATCCTTTGGAAACTGTACCACCCAAATGGTGTGTTGAAGGTAAACAGCTTTGCTGTCTCAGGTGTGGGTGGTACCTGCCAGTAACTGACCCAATCTATGGTCCATCTGTCTTGCTAATGACACCTTGGGATTCAATCAGATCCAACTTCTTTTTAAGCTTTTCCTGTAGGCTGATCAGCACATGCCTGATGTATGACATGGGGATGTATTAGTGGCTTGGCATCTGGATCTATCCGTCCATCATATGGCTCACTGAAACAAGCAAGTCCACAGTACTGCTCACTTTACTCTTCCACAAGACTTTCCTTGGTGATGGGGCTGGTAAGGGCATGGAGCTCCTTACCCCATTTCACAAGCCCAAGTTCCTCATTGGCCTGAACTTCAAGTAGAGGGGGGTCCTTCACATCAACCTCGTGAAACTTGTAATAAACAACTTTTCCAGCTAATTGACATCTCAGGGTGACACATCCTAGATTTTCCAATGGCCTGTGTCTGTACCCAAATAAGTTTCCCCTGGATTTAACAATTTTCCTCTTGTTGGTAAGTTTCTGGTACACCCTCAAAGGTAAGGTATTTATCCATGCACCTGTGTCCAGTTTCACCTTTTATCTCACCCCTGGAATAAATGTCCATAGGCTTAACATTGGGAACTCGTTCTCCATGCCCCTACAAGTATTGCAGTCCGGTCTCCATTGTTTGTATCCTGTGTGTCGTCTATTCTTTTATTGTATATAGGGGTGAGATAAATATAGAAAGTGACTCGTTTTGGTCAAAGAAGTCGTTTGAATGCTATGTGATATTCACTCGGCTGTTGCCTCGTTCATATCACTCTGCATCAAACTCATGGAGAACAACAACTTTGAACAAAACTTGTTGGTTTCTTCTTTAGTACATGGCATCAACAGATTCATTTCCCTGTTCTTCAGAGTGTACCACATGAACTGATTTAGCCTTGGCCACCATCTGTAACTCGGTTTTCGCACTCTCATAGATCCTTATCTTATGCATAACAGAGCTTAGACTTGCATTTCCATCATTGCCCATGACCTTCATCTTCATCATTGGATCTTTTATTGAAAAGAGTTCTCAGAGTTCCTTCAAACTTGACAAATTTACAATAAGTCGCCATTGTCCTGAGGTCATTTATGTACTTGTCCAGACCCTGACATTCTGGTCTCTCATAACAACAGAATTGTGCTCTCAGTGCCATCACTGGGTCCCTCAAATGTGAAGTTATCTATTCTGCCACAATCGCCATAATAATATATATATGTAAATTTCCTAATTCTGCTAGAAGAGATCAGACACTATTGGCCTTTGAATTGTATAGATTATTCAAATACACAGTTCTAGAACCTCTTATACTGTGAAATGAAACGCCCCTCCCTGACAGGCAAATATCCCAAAATATAATGCCCCCAGGCAAATTCCTAAAAATAAAAGGCCCCAGGCAAATACCCTCATATGAACTGCCCCCCCCCCCCCCGCCTCCAATACCTCTTAAATAATGAACGGTCCTTAAATTAGAAAAGGATAGATTGTCCAGCACTACCACATCACAGGTCTATAAATCAAGGTTGTATCACAGTCCACTTATTTGAAGTAATGGAGTAGGTTCTCTCCCATGCTCCTGCAACATAGTCAAAGTACCCAGGTAAGGAACTTGTAAATAAAAACACTCAACAGCAACGATAGTAACTAGTCAAAGAAGCAAAACTAACTTGAACTCCTCTCCTGTAATTGCTTCAACTGCGATGGTCACTGCTGTTGCTGCTGTCACTGCAGGTGCTATGGTAACTGCTGTTGTGATGGTTGTTGTGGTTGCTGCCATAACTGCCCTCTTGGGCCCACTTGATGTGGAGGGTGACATTTAATTAGTAATTTAAATTAATTGTTTATGATATTCTTGATCTTGAAATAAAATAGCTATTATAATATCTATCTATTGAACGCTTTAATGGAAATTTATAATATACTAGTGAAATCATAGTTCACATAGTTTCATGTACATATATATTCCGGGAATAGTATTATTTATCTATTACAATAAAATTATCAATCTATGTACATAATCCAAGGAACTCGCAAGGTTTTCTTCTTTAGTTGGGGCCTCATCCTGCCTAATCAGTCTGTGAACCTCCTGTTCCGGGTCCCTTCTTTCTGCATGCTGATGGCGCATTAAATGATGGCCCTTTCGCCAGCATTCCTCTGCCCTCTCTGATGACAGATTTGTAGTGGTTGTGTAGTATTTGGCCACTCTTTTCTTCTCTCTTCGTAAGAACTATGGCTTCACCTTCTTGTTATTTTTTCAAAGAACTGCTCTCATTCAGAATGTTACAACCCATCTTGTGCCAAATATTCAAAATGAATAATTTCCTCCAATAGGCCTTTTTCCACAGGCCGGTGTCGCACCTTATCTGGTTGGTTACGCCATGCCTGCAGCCAAACATACCCCTGGCAACGCATTCTTTAGCCTTGGATCACTCAGTATATGAGCGTAATACGTTCATAAGGCCTGTGTATATCATTTTCAGAGAAATTCCAATGATTTCATCGTATTCTATGGTATTCCAGCTCCAATTTGATGTATCATACATGTATATCACTTCAATGATACTATAGATATAGGTTAGATAACACAGGGACACCAAAACTGAATATACAGTAATACATTGGCAGGCCTAGCTATAATATGCTTATCTTTTTCCAAGATGAACCCAAGATAATTATCAACTATAAAGTTTATACATCTCAGACTTGTTGATACAATACCCTTGCTTGCTCCAATAATTTAATCTGTCAAAAAACAACACTGCTGCAATCACACCCATCGTTCACACTTTAGGTGTGATTGCTGTGTGTCTCTATATGAATACCGCTGGAATCGCGGTGTTTGTCCGAGCGGCCGCGTTACCAGACAGTGGGCCGTTAGGCGGCGCTGAACGGCAACACCTGTATTAAAGGACCAAAATAAATGACATAATAAATATTATATACTGTACCTCAATCCATATGTAGACAATGACAGAGTAAAGAATCAAGCATATTTCATAGCTGTAACTGGCTTAAGAGAACCATGTAAGTCACTATTTTGATATGCTTTCTATGTTATCTGACATGACAACCTCGAACTAAATCCTCCCGAACCCCAACATTTCTGAATAACATGTGTAGATCATGTACAACTCAACAGCTGCCCAAGTTGGTTTTGATGATTGGCTTTTATTAATGATGCAGCAATACTTTTATCATTTCCAGACCATACTACAGCTAAATAGAATAGCAACATCAAAAACCTCATTTTGGGGCCAAAGTTAAAACAATCTTAGAGATGTGGTATATAAATTTGAAACTGGGTTATCACATTTGTAAATCAGACCTGTTTTCTACGTTATCAACACACCAGATAAACTTTTAGTCTAAAATGACATAACATTGGCCTTATCATTTACTACCAGCACAAAATTTGAGCTCCACTTTCATAAACATTTACAGGATTCGTGGATTTATATTTTCTACATTATCGATGTTTTCTACATTACCTACCTTGGCCACTTTCAGAAATCAATCAAACAACAATGCAAATTTGTCTTTATTGCCATTGTTAGGGAGGATAATGCCTCGAAGCATTCCCCAGCATAGACCGGGTAATGCCTTGAACATTTTTTCAAGGGTCTGACTATCCTAGTCCGATATACCCGACCTGACCAACAAGGCTCTGCCACAGACCTCTGCCGTTAAAGGGTTAAATAGTTTTCTATTCTGAAACACAGTACATGCTACTTCCATAAGGTGTTAATGATAATAGCAAAAAACTGCTATATATCACACATATTTTTGGTCGACATTCACAATATTTGTAACCTTTCTGAAAGTGTACCAGAAGGCAAAAGCGAACCTGTTCCAACACTTTTCCCCACCCAAAATATTTTTCATAACATAGAAACAGATAACATAGAAGGCGAATTTCACTTTCTCTCCCTATTAGGCACTAGAATGCATTGGGGAATCTAATAAGACTGTTTTGAGGTAAATGGAGACTGATCATATGGGAAATATTCATCAATTGTCCGACTTCAGTGTAGTTAAGGCATGGGGAAGATAACGTATAAAATATCTTTAAACAGTATTACCTACTGACCATATTCATGAATCTCTACCAGGATTATTTTCAGGTCCAGGAAATTTCTATGAGGTATTTTGATAAAAGATTACACATATACACTAAAACCATGGCAAGCCAATAACCAGGGTGTTTTTAATAATGAAAAAAAAACCACAGCTGATGAAATTTCTCCTCTGATAATACAAATATATGAACTGATTCTTTCAAACAACGGACAAAGCGCAGGCAAAAATGTAAAATCATGACTCAAAGCATTATCAGTTCTAATTCAAGAATGAAAGTAGTATACAAAGTCTATATTCTACTAAATGCACCGCAAATTCTTATTACAATAAATGGTTTATGGAATCATGAAGATATTCAATTCTTGTAATTGAAAAAAAAAGTAATTGAAATCACAACACATATACCTTGTCTACTATGTAACAGTGATCTTAGCTGGCCAACGATGATTGCGAAAGGAAATATACAAAGAATTATTTGTAAATGTTACACAAATAAGTGCATAGATAGCAGGAAGATACTCCGTATCAAGTTATTCGAAGAGTGGTCTGTATGAGATGGTGAAAGGAAATGTGGATTGTGAAAGGAAATGTATAATGAACAAGGCGTAAACTATATACAAATACATGAAAAATCCAGGTACATGTGTATTCTCGCATTATTTGAGAAGTTCTATAATATAGCAGGGTCTACCTATGACATCCCTTGTGCATTATTACATCATTTATGGTGAAGTGATGAGCACCCCTGGTAACGCGCTATTCATAGCCATGACGTGGGTGATGGCCTCCATGTCATATTCGTCGTTGGACTTGTATGTGCTGAAGAAGTTGTTGAGTTTGGCAACTTTGTCTGGCCATATACCAACCGCCTGTATGCCGTAGGACACACCAAAGTTGGTGAAGGCGAATTTGACGTTTTTGTGGCCCGGCTGACGACAGAAATAACCTCGGTCTGCATCCACGTCAACCCACATGGTCCCTAGCATCCTCTCCGATCTGAAATAGGAGGGTGTGAGATTAAATCGTGATAATTCTAACCATTCTGATTTCCTTGCACCAGGGCAGACTGTGCACCTTTTTCTATTTCTTGATGAAAACCATTGACTGAGGGAATGAGTAGACTAATTAAGTTATGAAACAACCGTTGATAAGTGAAAAGCAATGCGGCAAGATATAAAAGTGGATAGCTCTTAGATATACAAGTAAATATTCAAGGAAAACGGTTAGATCATTGACAGAAAATGAATACTTAATGTCATACTAGATGAGGTGACATGTCTTCCTTATAGATTACACTTACAGAGTGGCGAATCAGTATTTTCGAGATATAAGGAGATACCATAACCGCATAAAATAGTATTTACTCTTATATGCAAAGTAGATAATTCTTCAGGTATAATGCACATCCAATTTCTTTGAGGGGTTGTTTTAGATTTAGGATGATCATTAGAGTAAATATCCTAAAGTGATTACCTTCTTCTAGTTAACTTAGCCCAAGGCTCGTCTTGGAAGAAATGACTGAGCCACATAGTCTCCCCAAGACCAAGATCCTGCAAAAAAATCATTGCTTAGTTTCTACTCCAGGCAATCAAAGAAAAAGTGGATCTTCATTAATTCTGGGAATTAAACAATTCTCACAGTATTCAAATGCAGCACTCGATAATCACTTTAAAAAAAAAAATTGATTTAGGTTGTAGCGATCTGCCAGTTCTATCAGAGTACTTCTACTTCGGTGGAGAGACAATGTTACCCTATGTGATACGATATAGATCAGTTTGGATGTTCCCTAGTTTGTAGGTCATCGGATGACCTCTACAGATCCCAGTTAATACAAAACCAGACTCTGGATCTTAAGCCAAGCCTCAGCTAGCGCCAATCGATGGCATTGTTGTAGTCGGTGATAGTTGATGGCTCAAAATGCGCGTCGCAAGCAATGATCTGCCAACTGCTGGCCCACTGATGTGTCTACAAAACCCAGTTCCAGACAAATGTCAGCCAGAGCTGTGTAGTCTGTCGAGGCACATATGGCACGCCCTCTATTGGATGAACAGGGAACTTGGCTTGCACATTAGTGTGACCAATGGCCGGCAGCATGACGGCAGCACGCTTGCCCTAACTCCTCAGAGAAATACGGCCAAATAACCGCTGTTATAACCAGGAAAGAACCCAAATGTGAGTAGAAATTACACACAACCAAAACACAACAACCCAAACCGCATTACACAAACCTAAACTCAATATATTCGCACAACCAAACATAGCAAAACATCCAATCGACAAACCCACCCATTATCGCCCACCCGCGAGGCGGGAAAACGCGCCAACGCGCCAAACCCAACACCAACTCCACACATACACAACCCAATACAACACAACAACACAAATATGGACAAAACAAACAACCCCATGGAAATCGAACAGGAAAACTCACTTATATATGATCCAAACCTTACCATTACAGACAATGAAACTCAAGAGTCACAAACACTAACTGAGGAGGACTCAGACTCTGAACCCACATCCCAAACATCCCAAACAAACACAACAGACACAACAGACACAGATCAAAACACAGAAACCAATGAAGCACAAGCATCACCACAAACCCAAAGAAGGAGTACCCGGAGAAAGGAGACAAAGGACTACGCAGACATGGTCAAACCCAAAAAACACAAACAAGGCAAAGAACCAGACACAACACAACCACAAACACAAGAAACTAACCCAACAAAACCAACACAAAAGAAAACACAGAAAACACAATGCACAAACTGCAAAACCCAACAAACAAGAATCCAAGAACAAGAGATACACATCCAAAAACTCAACCAAGAAATGGAGGACTTGGAAACACAATACCAGCAAACCCAACTACACCTCAAAGAAGCAACCCAACGCACCAAACTACTCGAACAACAAATCCAAGAACAGAAAAACGCAACCCAAAACCTAATCAAAATAAACCAAAAACTAGATGTCCAAAAAACACAGGCAGAAACTCAACTCCAATCACAAAAAGAACAAACACAAAAAGCAGAAGATGTCCTGAAAGACCTTCTGGACCAGAGTGCCCACCTCTGGAAACAACAGGAACCCAAAAAAACACAACAACCCAAACCCAAACACCAAGTACTCATCATTGGAGACTCAAATATCATCCCAATATCCAAACAACTCCAAACACAGGAGAACATGTCAGTCAAAAACATAACAACATACACAACAGCCGAACTCACAGAAATGTCCACCAAAACCACAGAAAGCACAACAAAAGCCGGACACATCTTCATCCTGGTCGGCACAAATGACACAAGACACAACCTCCCACCCCTTGAAACATACCAAAACATCATAACAGCCACAAACAACATCAAATCAAACACAAGAGCCAAAGTAACGATACTCATCCCACCCCCAATAGACACCAACACAAGACACACAACAAACATAAAGCTAATCCAAACAGCCCTAACCAAAGACACTGAACAAAACACACTGAACATATTTGAACAAACCAAACTCCTCCCCGACAGATTCCACATCGACCACACAAACCTAAAAAACGCAACACAAACCCTCACCAACTACATTGAAAACACATCCCCACCCTCAAGCCCCTCAAGAAACAACCCAACCCCCAGCTCCCCCACCCCCCCACCCCAAACCTCAGAACACGTACCCCAACCACACCCTTCCACACTCAACCCACCAATGAGCCAATCACCCCCAAACGTATGGGCAACCCCACCAAAAGCCGTAACCACGCAATCAGAGGCCAACAAACAAAGCCAAGCACGCGCCCCCCTACTACCCTCGCCCACCCACCACTACAGAACACCACAACTCCCAACCCACTCCCAAACCCGCCACTCAAGTGCCCAACCCACCCAATACCACCCAAATCCAAACAACATCACTGAGGAGGTCCAATACCGCCCCCACGACCTGGGCCATATCATTGGCAAAGGCGGAAAGAACCTCACCCACCTCAGCAACACACATGACGTCCTCATCAACACAAGATACACTGACCCCAAAGATGAAGGCAAAATCCACATTACAGGAAAACCCAAAAATGTAAAAAACGCAATAGATAACATCAACACATTACTCCAATCCATTACACAAAACAGAAACACACAAGCCACCAGAAACACAAGATCGTCAAGCCCAGCCCTACACAGAACCCAAAACCAAAGATCCAGGACCCCAAGCCCAAACATATCCCAGCACAACCCAAATCGCCACAGTAGAGATTACCGATACTGAGGTACAGGCCAACACCGCCCCAACAACACACCAAACACAAATAACCCAACTACAAAAACAAAAAACCCAGACACACAACCAACCCAAAAATGCAACCCTGACCCCCCACCCAAACCAAAGAAAAACAAAAATAGAAGAAGAAAAAGAAACAAAGGCAAGAAACACCACCCCCCCATCAAAATCCTATTCAGCAACATAAACGGCATCACGGGCAAAAAACTCAGCCTACAATCAGCCCTGAAAACCCACAACACATCAATAGCAATAATCAACGAAACCAAAGCCAAAAAAAAAACCAAAATAGAAGGGTATACATGGTACCACAAAGCCAGAGAAACAAAAGGAGGAGGCGGGGTAGGCATTCTAGTAGAAAATGGACTAGCTGCCCACACAGATGAAATGAAAATAGAACCAAACACCAACACCGAATCCATATGGATCCAACTAAAACAGAACCAAAGCACACTAATAATAGGAACCTTCTATGGACCCCAAGAAACAACAAACATAAACAAAGCACAATCCACATATGACGAACTCACAACCCAAATCACAAAACTCAAACATAAGGGTGAAATCCTCCTGATAGGCGATTTTAATGCCAAGTTGGAGATCAACGAACAGAATATAACACAAAGAAAATCAAGGAACGGCCAGCTACTTGAAGACCTCATGGACGCAGCCGAACTCAAATCACTGACAACCAAAAAAGGTGTAACCCAATGGACAAGGGAAAACAGGAAAAACTCAACCCAAAAATCCATCATCGACTACGCAATATGCACAAAAGGTATGTACAAACTAGTGAATAAGACTAACATAGACAAGGAAGGCCTATATGACATAAGAGGTAACAACAAAACCCAAACCGACCACAACACCATAACACTAGAAGTCAAAAGTGACCAGAACCAAACAGCCAACACAAATGAAAAAAAGACAGTCTGGGCAAAAGGAAGCAAACGTAAGTGGAAAGCCATAAACCTAGACCTCCAGGAAGAAACACAATCAAACCCAAACATGTCCTACACCCAATATCAAAACACTATCCAAAAAACCCTCAAAAAACACTTAGGGACAATAACTATCAGAAAGCCGGAGAAACCACCAGACCCAAAGAAAATAAAGAAACTAAAGAAGGCGAAAAGACAGGCCAAAAAGGAATACAATAAAGCATGCAAAACAAAAAACCCAGAAACCATAAATACAACCAGAACCAATCTCAAAGAGATAACCCACACCATAAGAACCAAATACGAGAAGCGAGAAAAAGAAAACATAAAACAAAAACTAAAAACCCTAATAGACCAAGGAGGATCAAACTCCAACCTCTTCTGGAAAACGAGAAAAAGAATAATAGGACACGAACCCAACAACTATGACACAATTGATGACAATGGCAGAACGATCCCAAACCCCGACAAAGCCAAAGAACACATAGCCGAATACTTTGAGACCCTATACAAAGCTAGAGAAGGAACACAAGCCTATGAATCTTGGACTAGAACAATTGAAAATGCAAACACAAAAACCAGGGAAAACACAGTAAAAAACACAGAACACATGGAACCCTTCACACACAAAGAACTCATTAAAACCATACAAACGCTAAAACGCGGCAAATCAAGTGGACCAGACAAAATCCCAAATGAACTCGTAAAGGAAATGGACAACACAAACCAGACTACTCTACTTAGACAATTAAACCAAATCAATACAAAACAGGTCATCCCTAACCAATGGCAGACAGGGATAATCGCCAGACTCTATAAAGGCAAAGGGATTAAAGGCCAATGTAAAAATGAAAGAGGCATAACGGTCTCCAGCAATATCGGAAAAATATACGAGAGACTCATTAACGACAGGATAAAGGAAAACATAAAAATCACCCAAGCTCAGCTGGGAGGAAGACGTGGGGCATCAACCGTAGATCACATAATAACAATCAAGGATATCATACATGCAAACAAAACCCAAAAGAACCCAACATACATAACATTCCTCGACGTCACAAAAGCCTATGATAAAGCATGGAACGAAGCGATAATGTACACACTGGGAAAAAGAGGAGTTTTAGGCAGCACATGGACCATAATAGACAAACTTAACCAAGGCCTGACAGCAACAATTAACACTAAACACGGAAAGACAAGAAAAATCCAAATAAAAGACAGCATAAGACAAGGTGGAGTACTTGCAGTCACCCAATACTCCACACTAATGGACGAAATAAACCAAACAATCGAAGACCTCCACCCAGAATTCAAACACAAGCAAACTGAACCCAAATGCCTACTATGGGTAGACAATGTAGCCATAATAACCAACAACCTTACACAACACCAACATATGCTAAATATCACAAACGAAATAGCAAACAGGTACCGGATAAAATTCGGAGACGAAAAATCAAAAACTATCCTAATAGCCCAGGGCCCCAAATACCCAACAACAATAGGTGACACAAACCTAGACTACACCAACCAATACAAATACTTAGGAGAAACCCTAAATGACAAAGGAACCATCGACGACCACATAAACGAAGTAAAGAAGAAATCAGAAGCGGCCTATCAAACCATAATATACATAACCAAAGACCAAAACTTCAGAGGCATAGAAATGGAAACAATATGGAAACTCATCGAAACATGTATACTACCAATAATAACCTATGGATCGGAAACCTGGGAACTCAACAAACATCAGACCAAACAAATCAACAAAATACTCGATAGTATCATAAGGAGAAGCCTCAACACTCCAACATCCACCCCAAGACTAAACCTGTACATGGAAACCAAAATAAAAGACCCAACAACACTCGTAACAACCAAACGCCTAAACCACTACTGGAAAACCCAAAACCACAAAACAATAACAGAAATACCAAATAATAGCAACTGGAAAGCCAAAACAGAAAAACTAATCAAAGAACTAGATATCGATCCCCAAACCGTCACCAGTGCCACGAAAAAAGAATGGGCCAAACTTATCAACCAAAAAACCCACCTAAAGTGGATAGACAACATTAACACAAACAAAGAAACCCAAACAAAAACCAAATACCTAATGAACAGAACAAACTGGGAAACCCCACAGAGACCAAGCTACCTGAACAAACTAACCAGGAAACAAGCAAGCCAAATATTCAAACTCCGCAACAGAATGTACCAAACCAAAGAAAACTTCAAATCTATGTTCCAAACACACGAATGCAGGCGGTGTGGCCTCACCAAGGAGACAACCCAACACATACTAAACCAATGCAAAATATTACACCCCACCGACAAAACTAAAACCTACATAAACCAGATCTTCTCAAACGATATCCAAACCCTAAAACAAATAGCCACAATAACCAACACAATAGAGGAAAACCTAAAAACCCCAAAAAACACCCAAAACACAACAACCAAAACCCACCGAACCCACCAAACCCAACTAGCACAGCTCGCAAGCAATAATAAAACTTGCTTGAGCGACCCGGAAAACCGGGAGAGTGCACGAGGGAGTGAATAACTCCACTCTCATGAAAGAAGAAAAGAAGACAGCAGCAGCAAACTTGCTGCGTGTTCATTGTGTCACCGACACCGGCCGCCCCCAACGCTTGGTGGACTCGCTCACTAGGTGCTCCCTGACTGTAGTGTGGACGTCTTGTGGTCATCGGCACAGCCAGATATAGAGAATTTGGTCGATCAGCATAGAGAATTTAGAGATTCAGGGGTGACTGGCCGACAGTCCTCAGCGAGGATCGTCGGCTGGCAGTTCAAAACCTGCCTCGGAGCGTCTGCGGAGTGTCTGTTTGGTAGGAAAAACCTACTACCTCTGACGTGAGGCTCCAATGAGTTCACTCTACACAGAGGAACACACAGAGTAACCTGTCGACCTGCTACAGACTCGGTTTAATATACAGACCAAGTAGCAGAACCCGTAGCACTTCTGTGCATGAGCCCACTGGAATCACCACACAACAGGGATCAGCACCCGCGTCCCCTAGTGTGAAACAAACACACCACCACTCGACTGACCGGAAACCTACAGGGTAAAGACATACAATTCACCCTAGTTTGGTAATTTTAGATGTAGTTCATTACAACAGATACACATACAGGACAATCAAGACAATAAAATAACAGATAGGGCATTGGGTGGGGGTGAGGGTGTGGTGACCAAATGTGCTCTCAGATACATAATTCAAGGCTATCATCAAGGTAAGTCTTGAGCATATATTTGAAGTTCATTCGTGATGGTGTACTCTGAACTTCCCTGGGCAATAAGTCCCAGATCAATTTACCCTAATACAGAGATTTCCTGAAGCTGTCTAATTTACGTTGGTCGAAATTAAGATTTAACGATGAACGATGAACGAGAAAAGTTGAAACAATATCTGTAATAAAGGAGACTAGTGGGACTGACTGGACTAAAATAAAATCTGAGACAGGCCTTGATAGGAGAGGGGACTCCAGTTCTGGTTCCCTGTAACACAGGCCAGGGAACAGATGACCACATAATAGAAATAACATACACTGTACCACACCGCACCTGATGAGACCCAAAACTGGGTCGAAACCACTCGCAAGGATAGCCGTCTCTGATACAAAAGGAGCAAACAACATCCCCAAAGCTTTTTTCAAAAAAATGTTTTGGGTATAAAATAACCAACATTAGTAAAGACAAGATAAAGACAGGGTAGTGAGCCAACTGGGAACACAGACCCTAGGTACGAACCAGATAGAACATAGGGAGGATCGGGACACGGAAAACAGGGCCAGAAAGGATAATAAATCGGCTATAACAGCCTATAACATGGAAAAAGTAAAAAATAGGCCCAATTGCCTATTGCTCACCAGAAATGGGATCTCAAAATTCTCCAGAAAAGTTCTATCTTTTTCTAAATCTATTTCTATATAACTACAGAGATCCCGCCAGAACTGTGCCCTGGTGAGAACAAAAAAACGAATTGCATCATCGATTTGCGGTGGATGTTTTGCATTAAGTATGTGGACGATTTGCTGCAAACTTCGGTGGAACGATTATAGTGTATATGTTTCCCTTACAAGTTATAATCATTACAGGAACATCGTTTTATCATAATATATTACCAATATTCAATATGTGAATATAAATACTGTACTGTAGAAGCAACTAAAAGAAGCAGCTTTGTCAATGCAGTAGCTGCATTGCTCACATGGCAGGAGCAATTGTCAGTCTTGACAGGTGTTTCAGACTTTGCAAGGGATGATTTGTTCCAGTAGAAATATTCAAACCCACTATAACTACACACTATAAGCACTGTTTTATCAATATTTAAGATGTCAGTTTAAATATAGTGCATTGTACAACAGTCTAGAAAAAAACACCCACAACAGAATAGTCTAGCCAGAGCAATAACTGCTCCAAAACTTGTGGCAGCCTCTTATGCTTCCTGACTGTCCGCTAGGCAGTCAAATTTTCTCGGACTAATCATATAACAACAGATAGGCCTGTGTCTCAGCTTTCTAACAGTGTTTAAATTGTAAAATTCGGCGGTTTATTAGTGTTGGATTCACTCTAACACTCTTCACCTTGCACTGCAAAACGTCCACCACGGCCCCCGGGAATGTCACGGCAAAACGTCCAAACCTACCGCAAATCGTCCACCGCAAATCGGTAGTCAACGCAAATCGTTTAAGTACCCTAATCACACTTGTACTACAATCGCCATGTTGTTTGTTTTGAATCTGGTGGCTTCCACTTCACACACTTGAGAAGGCAGTGCATACAGTCCAGTAATCGATTGTCAGTATGGTTTTGATACTCAAAAACAAAGAAAATATGGCGATACCTTATTTTCCGACTAGATGTGTCTTTTTATATCATTATTCTCATTGGTAGAATGATCGCGATTCAATTTTGCCGACGTATCGATCACTCGCGCCATGTTGTTTATTTACATCCTAAAGCCAGCGCATGCGCTGTCAGAGTTAACACGATCTGAACGAGCTCATCGGGCTCTCCCTGCGTTCTAATACAGGTGTTGCCGTTCAGCGCCGCCTAACGACCCACTGCTTAGTTGCGCGGCCGCTCGGACAAACCTGGCCGAGTCCGGCCATATGTGTATAGGGAACACAGCAATCACACCTAAAGTGTGAATGGTGGGTGTGATTACAGCGTTGTTTTTGGACAGATTGGACTGCTAGCACAATTAAAGGCATTGTATCAATGGGTCTGGACTATCAAAACTTTATAGTTGATAATTGTTTTGGTTTTAATTTGGAGAAAGATAAGCACATGATAGCTAGGCCTGCCAATGTATTAACGTATATTCAATTTCAGTGATCCTATGTTATCTATGCTATATCTAAATTATTATTGAGGCAATATGCATGTATGACATACCAGATTTGAGCTGGAATACCATAGAATAACATGCAATCATTATTATTTCTCTGGAAATAATGTAGATGGTTATTATGAACATATTATGCTCATACACTCAGTGTTCCAGTGCTAAAGAACAGGTTGCCAGGTGGATGTTTGGCTTCAGCTGTGGCGTAACTAAGCAGATAAGGTACGACACTGGCCAGTGGAAAAAGGCCTATTCCGCCGAGCCCCCTAGCGGATGACCGGGGGAACCAGCGTACGCCAAACACAGCGTCTTCAACCCTCATCTACCTCAGAGTGGTCATGTCAGTGGTGTGTGGAGCACCAATACTGCACCGTAACACATATAAGTAGCTGTTCTATTCTTCGATATTTTAAGGATTTAGCTCACAGCTCTGATAGAACTCAATCATCGGGTGTCCACGCGCTCTTTCAATTCATAGAGCTGTTCACATACAGTGAATGTTACGTTTATTTTATGCTGATTATCAAATGGGTCTGAAAATAATAGTTTCATAACGGAATTATGATTCTACCACAGTTATATTTTTCAATTTGATTGTTTTATTGTCTGAAAAATAATATCGTATTATGTTGTAAATACCTCTAAAAGATTATTCAGATTCATCAAATATTTCTAAAATTATAGTATATTTCAATATCAAAACTCTGCCTAAAATCTAAATTGATACACCGATTGAATCATGAGCCAATTGTGACCATGGTTTACGTTTTTGGTCATGCAAAGGCGTTTCTACGCATTATA
Source organism: Alentia gelatinosa (assembly GCA_950022655.1). NCBI lineage: Eukaryota > Metazoa > Annelida > Polychaeta > Phyllodocida > Polynoidae > Alentia > Alentia gelatinosa. The sequence goes on from OX465583.1 coordinate 31,623,415, forward strand.
ATTTCAAACCATGTCCAAAATTTTGAACTATCGGGGACCTCCCGATAGGCTACGATTTGGGCATTTCAAGTTGTAGCCATCGGGAAGTATGTCGTAGACCATCATGGTAGGTGGGGGCTGGCCTTTAGATTATTGTAGAGGGAACTAATCAAGGTTTGAAACTTGGAGATTGAAACAATATGCACACCAAATATATCTAATGTAATAGTTCCACCTGGTCTGTTCTGAAGCATTAAAATTTGATAAACTTTTATATTTGGACTTGTTGTACCTTGTGTCAGTGGGAGTAAGGTTACTGTGCCTTACTGTAACCATACAGAGTGAGTGAAGAAAGACCAATGAGAACTCTATGATTTAAACAGATCTTGATATGTGGAAAATTTGAGGATATACATGTATAGGCATCATTTATAAGAACTGAGCTTGTTTACTCCCTAAATTGAGATGGCTTAATATAATAAGACGACTTGACACCACATTTAGAGTACTCTATAAAATACCCAGCCATGGACAGGGAACTTAAGTTATAGCAATTATAAACGAACACTAACAGTACACACAACGGTACAATATCTAGGATACTTTACTTTAGTTGTTTGTCCACGGCTCCCCAGCGTCATTACCTAGCTTCGGCTAGGGTATGCTATTGCCTGAGATTGGGCTTTGACTCTTCTGTTGACGTTTGTAACTAGTCCCCTAAGTATTAAATAAACCTATTGTTTATCATGATTCTTGGTTTATCTTACTCTATGTGAGTAGCAATACCAGATCACACTGCTCTTCTAACCCCAACTGACCTACGGGTTTAATATATCCGTAGAGTAGATCTTTCAGCATCAGACATTATCTCGCCGATAATTTCAGTCTAGAAGAGAAGAAGCTGGCGACCGCTACATATATATATATACATGTATTGTCTTATATGTCTAAGGTCTCTCATGAAATATATTGTTAAGATATAAGGAAGTGACTCGTTGGTACTGGCTGTGAAGCACATACCTAATTACAGAGATGCAGGCAGTGTCCACGCTATATAACCTACCTGTGTACAGGAAAACTGTTGGTAATCTTGTAGTATTAGTGCGTGCATATCGTTTATCTCTGAGGACAGAGCTGCAGGGTCCAAGAGTTTATACTGCACATAACCGTCAAAGTGATCCAGTCCGCCAAGACCATAACCCTGCAGCGAAAAAAAAAATTTCTTAATCAAAACCAGTCACAGATTGTATATTACCTAGAGGGATAACTGTGATGAAGGATCATTCAAGAGAAAATTGAGAGTTTGATTTTGAATAACCATTAATGTTTGAAGAAAAGAAATTATCTTTAAATGACTGATAATGTTTTTATGCCACTGCGGTTCAACACTGACTAAACATTACTTACTGGATAGGGTCCAGAGAGGTCTTCCTGCATTTTCCAGTGTACACCTCGGCCAGGGATGACGAATGCCTTGTGAATGTCTTTGGCCAGGGCAACAGCTCTCTCGTGATATTCTGGTTTGATCCTACAAGTAATAGATCTTTTCATCCACCGTAGCAGGGTTTTTTGATCATACAAGATCACAGAGCATCCACTCTTTCTACAAATATTGATTTAATAGCTCAGCAATACTACACATACAGATGTACATGTAACTGTTTTTCAACATTCATAGATGCACTCAAAACAGTACTATAATCTATCCTACCCCTAATAAAAAAAGCCATAGGCTCAACATTGGGTCACTGTATTTGGTCTGGAGTTCAGAAAAATGAAAAATATTGCTATAGTGGGATATACTTGACAAATGACGTCATTTGTTAATGTAGAAGTAATTTAGACGGGCGGGGTAGGATAAATTCTAAACCAAACTCGAGTTACTCGTGTAATTGTTCATCGCACTCCGGCAAGATCGCATATCACTGCTCTCGGTTTCGCCTCGCACAGTAATGCGCGATCTTGCCGTCATGCGATAAACAACAACACGACTAACTCTTGTTTGGTTTCTCCAAAGTATTTTCATCTGTGTACTAACAGTAATACACTACGATCTTGTCCTGACAATATCCAAATATCTCACTTTCCCAGCTGGTTCAGTGCATACATCCACTTTGTTAAGTAGTGGAAGTATTGCCCGTCCCTGTCTTCTGCCTCTCCGATTCTCAGTCCTCTTGGTCGGCCCAGCACTTTATATACATCAGTCACTACTGCTTCAGCCTTATCAATGTAGGTGTGGTCCTGAAATGAACCATGTACTGTAATAGATCCACCTTCTATGATTAAATAGGTAAGAGGATGTTTCACTCGTATGGGAAATGAACTTCCATAGTCTTGTGAGGGATCAATATAAACTGGAAGTATACATATAATTTACTATGAGACTACTGTGCATTCCAAATGGGTAGAAATCGTATGCCTGCCCGTGAATTTTCTAATACACGAGGCATCCTATTGAGTATTTTCGTCCCTAGAAGTTGCTGAATACACACTTATGTTTACATTAAGTGTACCTGGTTTAAGTCATATGGCGAAAATCATGTTCACTTTTCTAGAAATAAGTATTCATAGCTTGTAGGAATATACACTGAAAATGTTCTTAATTTTCAATTCATTGTTAGTGGGATGGAGGGGGTGATGGGGTTGGGGACAAACATGATGTCTTCTTGCCAAATAGGCCTTTTTCCACAGGCTGGTGTCACACATTATCTGCTTAGTTACGGTACGCCACAGCTGAAGCCAAACAGTCCTCTGGCAACATATTCTTTAGGATAGGATCACTGAGTGAATGAAAGTAATACCGTACGTTTATAATACCCATGCACATTATTTCCGTAGAAATGGCAGTAATTGTATCGTATTCTATTGTATTCCAGCTCCAATTTGATGTGTCATACATGCATATCCCCTCAATGATACTTTAGATATCCCTTAGATAACACAGGGACCCCAAAACTGGATACAGACTAATACATTGGCAGATCTAGCAATAGTATGCTTATCTTTTTCCATGTTAAAGCCAAGATAATAATCAACTATGAAGTTTAGACAGCCCAGACTCGTTAAGACAATGCCCTAGATTGTTCCAGCAGTTTAATTTGTCAAAAAAAACCCCACTCCTGTATCACACCCACCGTTCACACTTTAGGTGTGATTACTGTATGTCCCTATAGCCATGTGGCTGACCTCGGCAGTGTTTGTCCGAGCAGCCGCGTAACTAGACAGTGGGCAGCTAGTCGGCGCTGAACGGCAACACCTATATTGTATAGCAAAGACTATAACTTATGTATAAGGGTTTTAGTTCTTTGCCAATAGGGGCAAAGCCCATCAACATTCTACCTGGCTCATGTGGCTCTGGTTCGATGCATGTTGTCTATAAATATGCCATGAAGTTACACTGTACTATTCTCTAATATAATAAGTTTACATTTTGTAACGAACGCAATATATGGACATACCTGAGTTTCTTTAAACATGGAGACAAGGGCACACACTCCATGGGCGTCCGTCCACAAATATCGTCTTCCATTTGGCCACACTTTGTGCTCCAGCATCCACTGCAACTTCTGTTTTACATATTCTGTCATTTCGTAAGTGGAGTCTTATTCAATGGACAATATTGTTAACTGTGGAAAAAAATTACTATCTTCAAATTGGCTCCGTACAAAACCTGCATTTGACGATAGATTTGAAGTGATGTCCAAACACCTTGTAGATTTGAGAGCCATTTATTTACAACACGCTGGTTCCCAATCGTAATCATAGTGCACAGTTTCGACGGGAATCAGTGCAATCACACCGGAAATCAGCAAAATTGCGAAAGAAGCTGTTGTCGTGTCCAGGTGAGAAAAGAAAGCTGCTATTATCCAAGTGATCATACCATACTCTGTAGTTCGTGTATGAATTCTATCTACACAAGTCTGAGATGCTTTTAGCGTTTCCTACTATCGGTTTATCTACTGTTGTAGAAAGAACGCTTGAGTTCATGTGTTGTGGGCGATAATAGATGCAATGTAAACAGACTACAATGAAAACAAACTTCATGTTTTGAAGATTCTAAAACTTCAAAAGTAACATCAGATTAGCTATTTCAAAGTTTGTCAATAAACTTTTCTTTAGAAAATCACCTTATATCATGATTTCTGTGCCAATACATTGTACTAATAATACCGTCCTAGATACCCGGTTCTATGTTGTTACTGTTAGTGTTAGCTGTTGGCACGACCCAAAGGCCAAAGTGCTAGTTAAGTAGTTTCCCGTATTAACGGTATTTGTTTGCATAGTGTTCCTAAAATGCACATAATGATCATGTTACAATTATGAATTATTGCTAACACGGACGAATAATAACTATCAACGGCGATTACTTACTAATAAGTATTCAACATGTGTCCTATGTTTACCTTTAATCACAAATACTCACTATGTTATCAAAGTTTATGACATGATTTTTTCAATAGACCCCCTTCACACTCGCGCCATCTTGTAATGGCGGCAAGTAGGTCACACCAAAACGAGGCGTGCACTGTGCGGTAGCGACTTCACCATGCCACGGGTGCTTAATACCTATACACAGGGTTCGTACATAGACAGCCCGATAAAATTCCAGGCATTTTACAGGCATTTCCAGGCACTGATATTTTTTCCAGGCACATAGCAATGTTAATCAATACCATCGTGCTGGTGAATGAAAACGGTCACTGTTTGTTTTCTGTAGGATGCATATCGTATCTGGCCAATGTTTTTGAAACCATGTCTGATTCATCACCAATTTTAGTTAAATTTTTCTTCTTCCTCCTTACTACCTGTGGAATTTCAGTTATTTGGGATGGATATCTTCAAAAAAAAAATTAATTTTTTTTTTCCACTTTTAAAAATGAAAACAAATAATGAAAACCATGCTATAATATAATTAACAATCTATTATACCTTATCAAATAAAGGATTTTTGGAACTATTAAAGAGCAGATTTCATAGACTGGAGAATATGCTTTTATGCAAAGCTCAATCTTCCAGGCTCTTCCAGGTTTTTCCAGGCTCTCTATGAGAATTCCAGGCTTTTCCTGGCCTGGAAAACCCAAAAGCATAATTCCAGACTTTTCTAGTTTTTCTAGGCTCTTCACGAACGCTGTATACATGGCATATGTCTGCATGGACTAAAACTTTTTTGAGAATTATTTTGATAGGAGATTTGTATTTCTCTTATACTTCAAGGCATATCAGACATTTTACCTTGAAAAATTAAAACCCATGTCAGTTTTCTGAATATTGATCATGAAGTAATATATATGTTCTTTAAGTGTTGTACAACACATACATTATAGGTAATTTGAAAATTGGGATGGCAGAGTGCAGTGTTTTTACACCTTGTCCCTGAGGTCAAGACTCTCAACTAGAGGTGTTATGAATCAGGAGGTGTGATAAAAAAGCAAACTGTTAAAAACAATGAGCTGTGGCTGTGAATTTAAGCCTCTATACATAGGCACCCAATGCACTGTGAAGCCACACTAGGTCGCACGCCTCGTTTTCGATGAACCCAGTGAAGCTGGTTTTGGGCGAGTTGGTGCGTGGTTATGTAAGACCAGCGCAAACAGATATCACGGCGACCGTCGCGCCACCCTTATATACAAGTCAAAATCTTTTAAGGGGCGTGACAATTTAACACAGGGCATAGTTAGAGTGTAAGAACAATGCCTGGAGAGTGTAACTATGACTGGAGAATGTGAAATGTGCCACATCCCATCTTCAGCAGCGTGTCCAACACCAGCCAGCCATGGGGTAGGTAGGAACAGGCTGGGCACCTATAGCCTAGTATAGGTGCCCGGTGCTGCCTGCCCCACAGCAGTAGCGTATAACGTAACCCAGAAAAGAAGAACACACAACAAAGAAGTGCTACATTAAAACATCTAAACTGAACCTGGACTTTCTATGTACTTTGTTACATACTACATTAGAAATGATAGATATATGTCGGAATTAAAGGCATATCGGGCAATTTACCTTGAAAAGTAAAACCCATGTCAATTTCCTGATAATTGAATATGATTATCTCCAAGTGTTGTGGAACAGATATAATATTTTCCACTGGAACAAAAGTATTCACCACAGCAGATATTGATTTAGACATCAATATTATGATGATTAAAATTCTAAAAGGTCTGGTTTCGCATGGTAAACCACCCTTTTTTCAAACTATCACAAAACATAGTTAATGTGTAGTACTTGACATTCAATCACTAAAAATATTGTTGATATAAATGAAGAAATCTATATGTAGATCAAGCAAATATAAATTGGCCTATTTTATCTATTGAAATTGGCTAAAATGGACAAACATTAAACTTGCTCATTTGAACCAGTTTTGAATAATAATTGACAATAATTAAAAATCCGTCAGGTAGCACCACTGCATATTATATACATCTCATCTATAACTGATGCACTATAACGTATGGGATTTTTTTTTCTCATAATACGATATATACAATAATCAAACGTGTGTTTATTATGGTTGTATCATAGTGTATAACTGACTAACCAATTTCTGCGCTGCATAATTTGATTATATTAGTTGATGTGTTATTCATACATCCATACGTACATGTATATGCAATTGTCCTTGTGTTCAAGAAATAAACCGCCGTATTGAGAGTGCTATAATTAGGATTTTCTGTTTTTTGTTGTTGATAATTTTCCATACTTTTGTGGGCTTCCTTTACAGATGAAGTGGTAGAAATGGAGCATTGTACACGTCGGGAAGTGAAAGTCTTCATCCCTCATATCTGTCTGCGATCCAAGTCCGGTTTCCTCATAGGTTGGCATAAAACTACCGAGCAACAATCGTGCTACGCAATAGCAGCAGTTCTTGAAGCCCCGCTCAATTCAAGTCTTATCGAAGATGAACCACAGCGGTCTGAATATAAGAACGAACCTGAAGTCGTTGGATTCATATGTGATATAAAAGACAGCCCAGACATAAGGAATGATATTGTCAGGAAACGGAAATCCTTTGTGAATTCTGAGTGGATTATTTTTGAAAGAGTAGACAGCAAGGAGCACCGGGTAACGTTATTAGGTTGTGACGTGGAGGACTCTCTGAGCGGTGATGATGTGTTGGTTGTTGTGTATGACGGCGCGCAAGTCATGAGTTCTGTCTTTTTAATGGACGATGCTTATTGTCAGCTGAGCCGCCAAGATATAGACGAAAAACAAAATGTGGATATCATTGCCAACAGTCTCGCACGATATCAACACATGAAACAGTCCATCCGAAAAGACAACTCTTATTTTATTGATTCCCTGGAAAATCGACCAAAACCTCTCAGTTGGATATTAGGATTTATGGAGAGGATCATAGTGTTCTTATTTCAGAGATTATTTTCAGTATCCACTTTTTGTGGCAGGAGGTAAGAATTGCAACAAGTATAATTACATAGTCGAAATGCATTCCTCAGATTGTATTGAAGATGTTTTATATTTGAGTCGAAGGTGTCATGATAACAATAATGAAGTTTCTTTATTCGGATCATAGAAGCTGCTTTACAATTCAGTCAGCAAAATCCTTTAAATTCCTATGTGATAGACTCGTGAAATATCAATCCCTAATTTGGAACTGAATTCTCTTCAATTAGTTAGTATAATTTTCATTATCTAATGATAAGTCAATCTTCTCGTGCTGAAAATGTCAAATTTCTATTTATATGCATCTATAAAGGCATATTCGGATAGTGCCGACATATTCATTTTCATTTTTGAAGTATGTCTATAATTCGGTCTTCGACTTTTTTCAGAATACCTTTTCATTGGCCATATTGGATATGTAACAGGCCTGCCTTGTGTACGCAGCTTAAGCGGAGATTTGACCAGCTGAGAACTGTTGTAGATCTTCACCATTCCTCACCTCTTCAGCGACACAGGTAAGTGCATTTTGCAACTACCCAATAGCAATAGGCTCTACATAGCATAGTGGACTAAGGCATTGACAATACACAAAAATAGGCGGAAAATAGGGCATCACGGTATGGCCATAAAGAGCATCACATCGAAGCCGTGAGCAAGCTTCACGCTCAATTGCGAAGTTGTGCTCTTCCACTGTATCTAAGATTCATACTTAATAAAATGAGCCTTTTATAATGTCTTTTATTGTCAGTTATCTTTATTGCTTCTCAATAGTTTTCAATTGTCGTCTGATAATAGATTTATGAAATAAATCTATCCCAGTATAAGATAGATACTACTGTAACTTTTGGAAGTGCGCTGTTGGATATTCATATTGATATTAACAGTTGAATTAAATCAATCTTTACTTCAGAAGCCGCAACTTGATCTGTTTACACGTGTTTGATGTCTTCTTGGGGATACTCTTGATGACATGGCTTCTGACTGACCAACGTGCTGAAAAGCTCTCTGAACTACTCATGGACCGGGCTGAGGTAAAATATCCTTATTTATTCTCACTCCATGAATGTTACCATCTTGCTTTACAGCACCAAAGTTTGCAGATAAAATCTATTCTTTATAGACTCACACGATTATCCTGTTGGTGATAATAAAAGAATATATGGGGTAAAACACAAAAAATTAGAAAGGAAAAGTAGTTGAAAATACGAGGCAGAGACACTTCAAACACAATTGATGCTACATTGAAAATGAGAACTACATGTCAGAACCAAACCGTTGCTATACGATCTCGGAGACATTGCTATAAGAACACTGAAACATGAACAACCACCCTTCATGACAGTGACATCACACTGTGGCTGCCATTCTCCCAGCGTTTTTTAGTGAGTGAATGGGTGAATAACCAAGCAAATTTTGGGTTACAAACACTGTCACATTTGACAGAGGGGGAGGTGAGGCTTCAAGGTTTCATCCGGATCGGACTCTTCAGGCATCTTAAAGTTAGGCTGCATCAAGGCATACGACAAACAACAACAACAACAACAAAAAGTAATCTGATATGATGATATCCCGAAAGTGTTTTTCGTTTTATAGATAATAAATAGTAAATAATATAGAATTGCATGTCTGGACCTGATGTAAGAAATCCCTAAAAACAATGGTATCTAATAAAATCAATTGTCGAGGCATCGAAGTCTTCTTCTTGGCCCATTTGAGGCAAGTTCCCCTCTATGACCATCCTAAAAGGGGTTCATACCAATAATAACATAATTTGAAAAGAATGGAATCTTTAGTGTGGACATCTTGCTTTCAATGCAGCAACCGCTTGAATGCACTGTCAAGCAACAGGGCGTTGATGTCATCGTTTACTCACTAGTAGTTGAACAGTTCCCTTGTCGATCAATGCGAATCGCTAAGTTAATCGTTTATTGTCTGCCCTGACCGTGATGTCATGGTATCGGGGTCGTGGTTTGATGTTATAGCAATGGCTATCGTAAACAAATAGCAGTTTCATCACTGGGAATCTTCAGGCTGCTTTTGTATTTGATGTCAGAGGCTGAATATGGCACTGTGTGGTGTCTGACAGGCGGTATCTCAGGGCAAAATAAACCTGACTCAAGGTTCCAAAATGGGTTTAGATGAGGGGAGTCAAAGTATATGTAAAGTTTGAGTGATCTGAGGTCAAGATCCAACTGGGTATGTGTTGGCACATCCCCCCCCCCCCCCCCCAAAAAAAAAAAAAAATAAAAAAAAAATTGAGAAAATGGGTAAATTTCAAAGAGAACATATTGGCGTGATACATTCTAAGTGTGAATATATATTGTCTTGCACAGGGAGAATGTATTGGAGTGTAAATTGATTCGAATCTGAAGCATACCTGAAAAATATGGGGTATTGTGGGTGTACTTATGGAGGCATATAACCTCCCTTCCCGAAAGTTTGCCTGTTCTCCCTAAACATCTTCTAAACACCCTCTTTTATATTTCATTTCCATGATTCATGCCTAAAATATTCTGAAGCCATTTTCACGAGTTATGTGGATATATGGACACCCTCAAAGTCTAACCAAGAAAAAGGTGAAACATTAGATGAGTATGGACATTCAAGTTTTGCCGATTATTGTGTATTGTATGGCCTCGACACTCAACGAATGTTATCCCTGTCAGCTTTTTAGGTTACGCATTGTTTCCGTATTGTATCTGTCCACTGTGGTTGTCTTCACCCTATTCTCATTTTATTTTCTCCATTTCTTCGATACGGTACTCTTATCTAGAATAAGACATACCAATTAGGTATAGAATGTCACCATATTTTCTTTCTCCTTCAAAAGCTCTCAGAGCACCAAAACAATGGCATAATTTCATCGATGTACGACATGACCGACCATCCAAGTTGTTACTTTTTGTATCATTAATCCTTTGATAAACCACTGTTGAAAGTATTGTGACCGAATTATAATACTCGAAATCATCGAAATAAAAGCTGCTAATAAAAAAGATTGAAGCGTTTCTGGGCTTTGCTTCCAACCCGACAGTCTTCCCAGGTAGTTCCAGGTATGCCCTCCCAAACTGAAATCCTGGATACGCTATTTGGGACGTGAATTAACCCTGACCTTTTTTTTTCTAAAGATCGTTATTATTGTTCTCAACGTTTTCTTATTGTTCTTCCGAACAATTCGAACCCTTTTGTAATTACCACATTTTTACAAGTATTTCCAGTTGTTCTTGAATAACACTAAAATGTATGAAACATACAAGGAACAGTACAATTTGTATGAAATGTTCGTAATTATGAGACCACATGTTTATTTTCCTTACTTCAGCATGTTGCAGCATACCTCCAGAACTTGTTACAATGGATGATGGGTTCTCCAGCTGGTCTCAAGTTGAATCGGCAGCTCTCCCAACTCTTCGGGAAATTCTTTACGTATCATATCTACTTGTGGACTGGTGAGTTTATACCTTCTATTGTAGTTATCTATGAATTTTAATCAATTTGTAAGGCTTGGATATGACGTCAGTAGAATAAATGTAAGGCTACCTACCATAAGGAAAATTGTCCTCAAAAACATGAAAAAGCCCCGAAAAGAAAGAAAAATGGTACACGTTGGCGTATGGTAAGGCAAGTATGGGGCCCTGAGGGTGGCGGGGGGTGAACATTCCTTAATCTATTGCGTACAAAATGGAGGGGGGGTGGAGGGTCTTTTTTCAGAAATTTTGCCTACCTTCTGTAGCAAATACTTCGGGGATTGTTACTTTTGACTAGACTTGAGGTTACCTCCAAAGGATCGGAGGCGTCCGAAGTTTTTCCTCTGAAGATGCTCCCGACCCCACCAAGTGGCGCCCTGGTCCCGAAAATGACGTCAGACGGTCTCCTGGAGGTTTCCTATAAAAAACCTCTGGACCTGAGTCGGTCATTGGACTCGGCTTCGCCCACACCTTGCGAGGCTCCTATTCTGAACTCACCTCCTAGGCAACCTCCGAATCTCGGAGTAGATGCCTCAGCGCTTGGTGAATGCAACTGGAATTGTGGAGAATACATATTCTCAGTTATACAATAAACTGGTGTTCTCATTGTGTACTATTGTTCTTCATGGATCAACATCAAATAAGACAGATTACTTTTTTCTCGCGCAGGTTACCTGGCTGTGCTGCGGCCCGTCCAGGTGAGCGTACTGCAGGTGATGGCCGTGTCCGGGGCCTGCGGGCTCTCCGTCCAGCTGGCTCTCATGCGTGACCTCACCTCCATGATGACCCTCCACATCTACTGCTTTTACGTCTACGCCGCCAGGTGCGCAAAGTAACCCCGTATATGTGGATTATTACCCACCTTTATAATTCAGAGATGGTAGGCGGTGGGTCTCGGCCTCCTGAAAGCGTTGTGTGTTTCAGAAATAACACCCACGCACAAGGCGTGTGTATATCGCTCGCGAAGGGAGTGAACCAGCTAGGATAAGCTGCAGTGTCAGTCTTAAGGGGATGTTCCATTAATTCACATTAATAATACATTCGACGAAATAAGTAACAACGTCGGGCCTCTGCTTCATATGCTTATAATGTACAGACCCACGGCCTACCAAAATAAATAGTGTCAACAAACTAGGTCTATTTTCCCAGCAAAAATCAGCAATGCCATTTGTTGCCAGCGACTCCATAAAACACTGCTTCACTGAATCGATACCTATACCAAGCTCTGGAAATGTGTTTTCTTTAAAGGGGATGGGGGGGGGGGGGCGATATTCATAACATTGAAATTAATCAAAATAATACTCAGACATGCCCCCCAATGTACATGTATTATGAAAGCTCCAGGAAATTGTGGCAGCGCCAAGGCCACCAACGATTTTCTGGGGTTATTTTTCAATATGCAATTCCAGATGTATTGTTTGTATACATAGGTTGCACTGCCTACTAATATGTATGGTCTTTCCGTGCAGGTTATACTGCCTACAGATGTATGATCTTTCTCCGCAGGTTGTACTGCTTACATATATTTGGTATTTCCCCGCAGGTTGTACTGCTTGCAGATGTATGCTTTGTCGTCACTGTGGCGCCTGTTCCGTGGTAAGAAGTGGAACGTGTTACGGCAGCGTGTAGACTCAGCCACCTTCGATATTGACCAGCTCTTTATCGGCACGCTGTTCTTCACCATTCTCCTGTTCCTGCTGCCCACTACAGCTCTCTACTACTTCGTTTTTACTGCAGTATGTACTCTACACATTTATCCAAATTCTCCGTGATGCCATACTTTACAAAAATGATTTTATAAGAACATTGTAGCTTCCATGGGGACCATCCATAAAGTATGCACGCAATATTTTCGAACATTTTCACCCCCTTCCACCCCCTATCTATCTTGTTCGTAAAAGATTCAAGAAAGGAAGTATGCAAACCTTTGCTAATCCCTACCACCCCTCATTGCATACGCACTTCGAGGATGGCCGCACAGTGTGACCTTATACATATGAATGATATATAACATGAATTTATGGAATAGAACCCGCCAAATAGAAAAACATAAATGGGATAAATAGGATTAAGATTACCCGTTCCTATTGAGACACTTGCTGTCTCCATTCCTTTCTTTCACCACTCCTCCTTATATAACAATCCCTCATACATTCATTGCATATAACCCTTCCTACCCCGTATCATGTATGCAAAAGAATGGATATAAACAAACTTTCCAAATCTGTTTAACCCTTACCACCTACACTACTTATGCAATAATGGATGGTCCGTAAATAATCGAGATTTTAGAAATTACTGTTTTTCGTTACAGCTCCGATTGGTGGTTCTCGGCATTCAGGGCGCCCTCTATACGGCCATCACAGGAATTAACGCATTGCCTGCCGCCAGCGTCGCCGCCCGCGTCATTTTTCCCAACACCGTGTCAGGTAATGATATTACACGTGCCGCACATGACATCAGATTAAATAACAAGAGACGTTAACTCGCTCCAGTCGCTAAACCTTAGTATATAATCGGATATGATATGAAAAGCAAATCGTGAAAATTCTCATTCACCTAATATTCACCTAATACGTTATATGGTGCATTACGCATTGATATGTAATGTAACTTCACCATTCCCAAAATAAGTGATGAAGCACTCCGATGGTTCTGGTGTCAACTGTGGAAAGGGTTGATTGTTGTGATAATTAATGGGAAAAGTAACTTATGTGTGTTTTTACAATGTTCTTTGTATATATATTACTAGGAACAGGATATATAATCTATGAGTCTTTGGTATTCAGTTCTTTGGGGCTCCAGTTTGGCAAACTGGGACGGTGCCTAAGGTCTAGGGGTTTGGTCTGCGATGGCCGCACTAGCGTCATAGACGCGTTCTCCTGGTAATCGGAGTTAATAGCCACGGGAGGGTTTGCATTCCGCTTCAGGCGGTGGTGTGGGCGCTCGGCATCGTGTCCTTCTGGCTGGTGAGGACCAAGAAGTCATGGGAAGGCCATAACGCTAATAGAAACATGTTGTTAGGCTACATGATGACCAAAAACGCCTACAGTTATAATTTGAGACACACCTCGTCGGGCAGAACAAAGCTATGGAGTGGGCATGTGACCAACCTTAAAATCGCAATTAATTCCAGGAGTGCCATCATCTCAGGCTGTTAGATGCTCTGTTGTGGCGCAAACACGTAATGGTAACCATGTAATGATGACCGGTTGCAATCTCCATGTGTATTGATTTTGGTATTCGTGAGCAGTATGTTCTGTGCCGTGTTACGTAATGTGTCGATTAGTGTGTGGAGAATACACTGTCCATGGTTTGATATATCTGGTTATTTTTATTGCAGATCGAGTCAAGTTTACACTGATTCCTAAGATTCTGGGAAGACCATTATATTTAGCAATGGAGGTAAGCCTATGATATTCATTACAATGGTATCTATAAGGATATCAAAATAGAAGTGCTTTAAACAGATCCACGCCAATATAACCTCTTAATTCTGTGATCGAAACAAGGGCATATGTTAGTACTTGTTGTAATAATCTTACCCTATTTGAGGGAATATCTATATCTCTCCGTCCTTTCGAATTACCAATCAACTGATCGCTAACTTGTGGCTATGGCGTAGTGGGTAAAGCATTGCACATATCTATTATTTACTACCTCCCTCGATGAGTTTTTATCTCAGTTAATCAGTTTGGTCTAACCATGATAACAGTATTCCAACAAATTACGTACGAATATTCGAAAGTTCACTATATATTGATTCAGATACACAATATCAACTGGTTTCGGATACTAATGGCCGTATTCTCCGAGGATATATTATATTCATTATTCTTTGGAAGGGCGCTGACAGGCCGCCGAAATACACCGACTCTTATATTTTCGAAAAGCAAGTGAATAACTTTCACAACTCCGTCGTAGCACTCTCCGGAAATATTCTTTATCCCTATATTTTGTTTCCAATATTTTGTCAAATCATAACTTGCATCCCTGTAAGAAAGTTCTTACATTTTCTACACTGTTCGAAATCATGACCATCACCCTCTATTTTCTCCCCATTCAGACACAAGCAGCGTCTGCTATGACCATCATGACGTCATTAAGTAAGTATGACGTCAAGGCTAACGGAGAGAGTTGGGGTACTTTTGTGAAGAAGCTGGTTTTGGGCGAGCTTGTGTACCCGTGGATAGAACCGACCAAAAACAAGACGGAATAAATGCAATCAATCGTGAACAGTTCTGGTTCTGTTATCTTGTATAACGCGAGCGCCACTAAATTAAAAAAAATTAATCGTGTGGTTTATATTTATATTTATATCAATACTTTTGTACACTTGTTTTTTGTAAGAATAAAAGATCATTATGACAATGTGTTCAGTACATTTTGTATTTTTATAATAGTCCATATTCAATATATACATGTCAATGATATATGAAATCGGTGGATAACTCAAGAGAACCTTTTGAACCGCATATTCCTTACTTTTGCATTCAATAAAAGATACCTGTAACATATTATTATATACCTGTGTGCGAATGTCTATGAAATACTGCTAGTGGTGCAGTAATAATAATGTTCGTGCCCGCTGTGCGAGTGACTTAATAAGTCATCAAAATATCGTTTTTTTTCTTCGATTTGAGGTACATGTATATAATAATAAGCAAACGTCCTCACTATGTACGAAACATTTCTCGTTCTTGGTCAGCCTTTGATTTCATACTGCCTTCCGCCTATGGCTTCAGGCAGTATGAAATCAAAGACTGACCGAGAACAGGAACCGCTTCGTCCACAGTAAGGACGTTTCCTAATACTACGATTTATATGAGGTGTCTTAATGTTTGATTGAAGATGCACTGATATTTCAAGTTTTTATTTATGTAATCCAAAATTCTCCGTTGTTGTAACCACTTCTGCGATACAATTCTCTTTATCTTTAATGAATAGATATCTCAATTTAAATTCTAAATATTCCAATTCACCATTTCAGATTCAGAGGTAAATCCAATTATTAATGGAATTCCACTCTTTAATTTTCAGTAATAAAATAAAATTCACTTTAGTAAAAGCAAAGATGATACTAACGTTGTTTTTTTCACACCAATAAATGGCTTGAACCTCCCACACATACCCTCAGTCTCCCGCCGTTGCCGACACTGGTGTGTATTTCACATTTCCCCAGTCCCTCGGAAGCTGCAAATTCCACGTGAAAAAGTTATTTGCACTTATTTTCCACACTCCTACTGACATCCCTGTAGAGTGGTAGTAATGCAGGGAGGGGATTGAACAATCAAATAAAGCTTGGTTTAGAAACAGACAATACGATGCAAAATCAGTCAATGTTGATTAGCACATGTAGGTGGAATGATTTCAGGACAATGTAGTTAACACAATATGCAAATACAAAATGATGTCTCAATTACAAGCTCTCTTCCAATGAGAACCCATTAATATAATGAATAAGAATAATGATGTGTTGACGGAACGGCGCCGAAGCAAGAAGTAGGGTGGGGGGTATACTTAGGTTTCTCATTAGATTTGCACTAGCACCTTCTAGGACTTGCACAGCACAGTCCAGGGGAAATACATAACCAACTCCCCCGCACCCTCTCATGGACTCACCTCCAAACCTCCAGACCTCCATCAGGACCTCCTTCCCTTCAGTCCTCCCGACCTCCCAACCTCCTTCCGACCGACCTCCCGGCTTCCTGGCATTCGTCCCTCCCAACATCCCTACGTGCCTCCCTTCCTCCCTGCCTCCCGACCTCCATCCATCCCGACTTTCCTCTCTCCCTCCTTTTCTCCCTCCATCCCAACCTCCTTTCGTTTATAATTTGGAATATTAACTAATTGTTGAACATATTTTTCGCCCTAAATCTTGCAGTTGAAAACTATTCGGATATGGAAAGAGCATGTCTTTCTTAGTATGTGCCCAGAATTGGGTTGAGATTGGTCAAGTATTAAGGGAGATATAGCCTAAAATGTAAATGCCTGTAGACTTCAATGTTAAAGATTGCACAACTTCAAAAAACACCTAGCACTCTCCTAGCATAGATCCTGCGCAATACTTCCTGCAGTCGCGCCTTGAAAGAGCTGCTGGGAGAGTGGGAAAGGCAAAGTGGCTGATGTGTTCGTACAGTCATTCCTCTGAAGATTTGGTAAAGCTAACAAGTCCCTGAGGAATTCCGCTATATGTGATTTTTAAACATTTTTTGAATAGTTTTCCCTTGCTACTAACAGCGATTTTTTAAATCGTCGCTGTAGAACCCCAGTCATAAAATATAATTGGGGTTGCTTCCTTTTCCATCTCTCGTGGGATTATGCATTGCATGATGCAGTGACCTAATAAAATATGTTTCGCACAAAACTAGCTTTATTCAATATTACCATAAAAACTATTATATATTTCCAATCTGTTTTATACTATATCGGGAAATATCTATAACATGTAAATTAATGGGAAAAATGCATTTGATATTCACATCTCAATTGACATTTTCTTATATCTTTGGACAAATTAAGTAACAAATAGGACAACAGTTATTCGCTAGCTGATGGATCTACAAACAGCCCCCTGTCAGTTGATGCCTCAATGCACCAACCAGCTCAGACCGAATGATGCGCATCATTTCTCAAAGATTTACAAAATTGTTTTTTAACAAAGAAATAATGGATCAATAAATATACGATTTTCACAGAAAATAGGCATATCATTGTATCTAATATTTCTAGGCAGAAATGAACTTATCTATGGTAGTCAATTTATGGGCTTAGGCAAAAATATGCTCGTCCCCTAGCGTTATTCATGTACATGTACATACGGACACCAGTGCCGCTCCTCAGGGATGCTGCCCAGCCTCAGGCGCCCGTCCTTATGGGTTAAAAGAAAGTTTCTAGTCTTGTAATCCCTAGGAAAGGTTGCTGGGGCGTATCTAGACCATCCCACATGACATAATTCACGCACCCCCATCTCACTCTTAACAGCTGCTGGACTACAGTAACGGGAGAGAGTTCAAAGGAGGCATTACGAGGTTAGGGTTGTGGACCTGTTGTGATAGCGACCACCTGGTTCACACCGTCTCAAGGCTCAAATGATGACGGTTCAACACACTGGCAAAATTCATAAGCCGATCTTTTTGTTAAATTCTTGGAGCTCTGGCTAAAACTGCATACTTTTCTGTTTTCATTTTACGTAGAAGTTTCAGCAGCTCACTCACAAGTCACCCCGTCGCCATATCAGAGGAGTGAAATGGGATGAATTACATTATTAAAAATACACTTAAACAAAATGTTTATACAACATATGATGAGGAATAACACAGATGTCAACTGGTCATTAGATCGTTGATAATTCACCACTACCCGTGCAACATGGAATGGTATCATAAGATACAGCGTCATACTTATAGTGTTTAGTCCCGCCTCCACTGGAGAGACGTAGTCGTCGCAGGTTTTTAATGGGCCCATAAACGCTGGTAGACCATGTTTTATTACCACATATGCGGCAGATTCGTTGCACTCAATCTCAAGAGAAGTACAAGGTATCACACACTGATCCGATGGAATCGTAGCAATGCTAATGGTGCCACAAGAGGTGTCAGACTTACACCAATAGTCATGGCCTGCCGTTTTCACGGCATTCACACTTCCTGACCTGTCACCTGAGTGGAGCTTGCCAAGTGATCTAATTACCGACTCATATTCACATTCAGTAAATATCAATTGTGTTGTCAATACTAAACACCTGGAATTAATTAAACTTGAGATCCCATTGAAAAATGTATGAGGAGAGCAAATCACGGCCATTGATAGCCACAGGGCACTCATATCCAGAGCTGCTTTAAGGAAATACTCTGCCCCAATGGGACAGATAACACTTTCCAATGGTTCCCTGGTCATTTACTGCAAAAGGAAGAACCAGCAGAACCTCTCCATCACGAGATTCCACAAATAACTTATTCATACTTCTTAATACGCAATGACAATACAGAATAAATCAATGACAACGTTTCTAAAGGTCAAAGGTAACTAACTCTATGTATATTTCGACCCTTATTTCCACCAATCATATTATAGTACAAGGAGGAATATTCAACCCATAAAGCGCGGATCATGCCTCGAGGCAGACTGAGTCTGAGATGGATAAGGCCTCGAGGCAGACCGCGGGAGGGACGGATGATGGATCGACGCATTTTCAATACAATATTTACAAGGTCTGCGTTTATTTTTAGGAAATAATCAATTAATGTAAAAAAACAAACCAACTTCCACAGAACATAGGTATAACTTCATATTTAACACTGCTGTACATAACAAAGGATGATGTTCATACCACGAGGTCAATATGAGTTTAGACGAAAGTCCACTTGTCCCCTTGTACATTGTTAAAAAAAATCCCGAGAATCTAACAGTTTTTTTCCCTGGTAGCTGGGGTGCCAGCGAAATACCGCAATATTTACAGGTGACTAATATTTTTCTGACTGTAGATATTAACTGTAATAGACCGTATCCAAACGACGGTTGTAACAGTATATACTAAAGTGCATAAGTGTATAAATATGTTATATACATGACCCTTTGATATGCATATACCATAAATCTTGTTACTGAGGGTATCTGTAGAACTGTTTTATGTAAGAGTTATCTAGTATCTGAATGTACAGTAGAACCTCGCCTAACAGACACCCCGCGCAAGCAGGCACCCCGCGATAACGGACACCTTTGCTCGAAATGGTTCCTTCTATTAGATGTTTATTTTAACCCTGTGTGAGCGGACTCCCTATGTAAGCAGACTCTTAAGCCTGGAACGGAGGGTGTCCACTTACCCAGGGTTCTATTGTAATATTGAATACTTTGTGATCACTACCATCATATAGATTGACTTAGCAGCATATTGGCTTATCAATATCATTGATCAATGATAATGTAACATCCAAATGTTTTCAACTCTCATGTTATCAGTGCAGACTTCCAAATGGAAGACATGTATTACAGAATTTGGTTTAGATAAACAAAAATATCACAGGAGTACTCATCATAATCTCATAGTAGAAGTTTGAATTTTCTTTAGTAGGATAAAACCAATCCGACTTATGTTTAAGAAATGTTCAAGAAAAGTATAGTAAGAAAAGTATAGTTTAAACCTCTGAATAATATTATGTAACCAAACCTTGGGAACCAATATGATTTAAATGGCAAGAGCTTTACAGAAGATAAATAAATTCCTATTATACATTTCGATGAAGTAAACTTTCTAGATTTTATTCAATACGTTGCTGATGTTAGGCAACGAATTGGGCGTCAGGCGGCTCTGACACAGAACCCCGCCAGTAAAGAGTTTTAAAAATGATTGAAAAGTATCTTCAATTAGAACTTTGTTCACAGGAAGGCACTCGATAGTAAAGACTTTATGAACCCTTCACGATAATTGACAATGCTCTTTTACCAAATGACTTCAGCCATTTACGATATTCAGGACGGATATTTCTCAAGTATATTCGCATGCGCCAGTTAACCTTAAATGCAGTAATCAACAGAATAACTTTTTTCATATTTTATGGGGAATTTTTACGGACGCTACTGTTGTTTATTCCTTTTATAAATTTGAACATATATTACCTACCTGTCCTTTATTAAACATAATGACCAGTATCAAAACCATATGGATATACACCCACGCATTGACAATACATGCAAGCAGCATCTTGATCAAAGAATGTGTCTCTGATGTCCCTGGATGCCGCAGTGCGCATATCACGTCTGTGCGCCGCGCGTTCCAGTGCAGTACCAACATTACGAGATGCGCTCACTAGGGCACGCCAGCTTCGCTCAGCCCGCTCAACCTCAGACAACACAAACAAATCAAACTCCGACTTTATAGGATTAGGAAGCCTTCGCCAAACATATGGTCTTCATCTATTGAGATCAGAGAATAAAACTGTAAATATTGCCGATAACTAGATTGCCGAGAAGGAACCCCAACGTTGTTTTTGTAATTTACGACCATGTATATATATATGTGTTCAAAGTGCTCATGGAAATCAGTTCATTTCGACGTTCGGTGTTGTAGGTAGACATTCACACGAACACACATACCTTTCAACACGGTGTACGAACGCTACTTTTTCTGCTTGTGGGACATCTGCAGTAAGTTATATTTGTCCACGTTGGCGAAGTGACATTTTGATATTTCCACCATGCATGTTACCACCGCACTACCGCCAGCGCCCCTCAAGGACAATCTGTGCAACCTCCCAGGTTCAGCACCGTGGTTAACTCTGCTCCACCCACCATCAAAGCAACACGCGCCAGGTAAGGTTTTTTTCCTAGAAAATTTATGGGCAAATCTAGAGAGAGAGGGGGGATGCCAGTTGTATCGGTGATTACTGTATGTCGCTAAACCTTACTCAATATTAAAAAATGATTCTGTGGATCTATCTATATTACCAAGTGCGGTCATCGAAGTCATACAATGTCGAAGGACGCGGGGATACATGTGGATAATAAAAATCAACATCCATATACATTGTACATGCAAAGAAAATACATCAATAGTTAATGATAAGGTTCACTCACAAAATGTCATGCGATCAATGGGACCATCTCTAATTAGAATTACAATAATAAAAATCGAACTAATTGTCGGATGAATTTATTAAGCGCTCAAACGAGTATCAAAATGACAGACATGGTTTTGCCATTCTAAATTACGGCAAAAGGTGGGGAAATATGATTACAGTAAAATAATTAAAATGCTTCAGCGACAAATGGGGAACAACTGTTCTACATGGTAAATTCGATACATAATAGGTAGATATTTTGCGATTTATGTATTTGGTCCAATTTCTGTGTACTTCCTCTTTTCTTCATTGTACGATAGGTAATGCCACAGCTTCAACCCCCATCCTCTAACCATAAATGACAAAAGTGGTAATATGTGGCGTCATTCTGCGCAAAGCTGTGTAAAACTAGTTTGGGATGGGGACCAGAATTTACTGGAACATTGATGTGTTATCTTTATCAATTTTCTAGATACAAAGTTAGTATGGACACTGATTGTAACCCAATCTAATTGTAATTATCATCAAATTACTATAGATATATCTGTTACTCTTACTTTCTAAAACTCTTATTAAGTTCATGATTTTAGACACGTCCACTCCAAGTATACTATATTAAACAAACATGATAACCTAAAGACCATTGTAATGAAAATAAGTTTCGATTTACAAAAATCTATGCCTCGCTTTAACTATTATCAATTCTTTTTCAACAGAGACGAGGGAAGATGCGGAGACGGATAAGCCCGCTAAACCCACCCAGGCAAGAGCCGACTCTACTTCCGTCCGCCCCCGACAGGCGGCCGCTGAGGAAAAGAGCACTTCCGATTCCAAGGAGACAGCGTCCGGCGCCAGTAGTTCGGGCGCGTCTCGGCGCACGGTGTTTTCCCGCCACCAGCTGAGCGAACTGGAGGCGCGTTTCCGGGAGCAGACGTTTCTCAGCAAAGAAGAGCGCGCGCAGATGGCTGAGGACCTGGGACTGACAGAGCGACAGATCATGATCTGGTTCCAGAATAGGAGGTGAGCAGTTTCCTACTTTCATGGTCACACTGCTGGTCATCAACATGTCCATTGCTATTGTATGGTAGTATATAACAGTATCTCTCTCTTCGAGTTTCATCAATATTGTCAATATGTCAATATTGGTATTGTTGTGACGCAGTCTTGGGTATATGCTCATATATGTTAAATACTGTTGTACAGCATAATACAATACTACTACATGCTGAAGGATCATATGTACAAACAATACGTTCATATCACATATATATCCATATTGTTTATAAACAGAGATGATGACTTTCCGCTTTTCAATGGAAATCTTTTCCTTTTTGTGAGGCAATGATGAAAATAATTGAGACTCATTCACACCAATAAAGCAATGCTTTGGACCTCCTCACATACCTTAGCCCCATGCCGTGGTTTACACTGATGATTTCTACGTTTTCAGTCTCCTATGCAGCAAATTCCACATGAAAAATATTTCTACCTATATCTCTTACCCCAATTCAAATCCCTAAAGGTTTATACATTAAAAGAAAGAAAGTGGGATACAAAAAATGGGAAAAAAGAAAGTGGTAAGCATCGAACTACATCCTTGACACTCAGCTTTATTCATTACCAGAATGTCAACTTTTAGTGAAAACACTTCGCAACTTAAAGTTCCTTATATGGTTCTTTGAATTTACCCTTTGGTGGTATATATGCTGGATTCACATGTCGCGGTCAACCATTCGACTTGCTCTGGTTATGAGTCAGCTGAGGTCTGGCAAGGAAGTTTAACTAAGTAGACAATGAATTGCATTACGTAGGAAACATGATCTGTGTAAAAGAATGCCCGAAAGGCATATCCTACGGTACACCGGGTAATTTCTTTTTGAAAATTGTCAATTACCATACAAAACTGATTTTTGTGTGTGATTTTCATGGTTTTCATCTATTCACTCAAAACTAAAGACAGCGACCTATAGTTATTAGTGATTGAAGTAGAATTTAGTAGTACTACACATTATTATGATAGTATCGTAATATCGATGTCTAAATCAATATCTAGCACGGTGACCCCCATTTAAAAAATCGGTTATGTGTTCTTCATCATATTCAATTTTTAGGAAATTAACATGGGCTTTACTTGTCAAAGTAAATTGTCCGATATGCCTTTGATAAAGTTTCAACACTCTTAACGATATAATTTTCTGTCATGTCAATAGAGGCCGTTTAAAGCGACGTGGTCCTTCGGATAACGCTTATTCCGCCGAGAAGTTGAAGGAGCTGAACACTCGCCGCCCTTACCCCTTCCTCTACGGCCTCCTGTCCTCCATGCAATATAGGTAACCACGTTGTAATAGTAAACGCTATAGTTATTCTCCTGATCCATGCTGCTTCTGTCAGAAATGAATGTGGAGAGGAAATGAAATGATTATTCCTAGCTGAGAGTCCAACATTCTCGCCATTTCCACTCATAGGTGTCTAAAGAAAAAGAAAAGGGAGGTGGGGCATATACTACTTCGAAGCTATCAAGCCTATCGTACCGGGTACCCGCGGCAGTGGCTAAGGCATAGGACAGGGTACTAGTTACAGTATACCGCTAGGGAGCAGGTGCTAGAGGCCGATTGTTTAAATTCTATTTTTTCATCACGTAACATGACACATGATATTTAATTTCTTTTTATTTAAAATATGATATTATACCTATATTCTCTGAAAGTTTCATGTTTATTGGGCCACAATTTCCAATTTTATTACATGAAAGAGTTATTTTGTAAGTGATGTCTCAAGGTGTCCGGTCATCCCCTGATGCTCCATCGCCGGCCGGGTGAATGGGTTTTAAAAGCTGAGAGATAACTATGGTTAATATGCCTGAATCTGTAATCAACATACAGTAGAACCCCGCGTAAGCAAACACCCTTCGTTCCGGGCCAAAGTGTCCGCTTATGCGAAGTGCTCGCTTATACAGGGTTAACATTTAATAGAGGGATCCCTTTCGAGCAAAGGTTTCCGTTAACGCGGGATGTCTGTAAACCTCGTAAATTAGTTAGTTCGTTTCAAATGAGATACCTGACGCCCTTTCCCCTGTATTTCCATTTAGATATATGTAAATATGTATTTATATTCATATTTGGTATTATAGATATCCAGACACACACCATCACCCGTACCAACACCTCAATGAGGGAAATAGCACCACCACGTTAACGCGGGATGTCTGTAAACCTCGTACATTAGTTAGTTCGTTTCAAATGAGATACCTGACGCCCTTTCACCTGTATTTCCATTTAGATATATGTAAATATGTATTTATATTCATATTTGGTATTATAGATATCCAGACACACACCATCACCCGTACCAACACCTCATTGAGGGAAATAGCACCACCAGGTCCAGCCATGTTTCTGATATCAACGTCAGTAGCCGCGACTCCACCGTGCGATATCCTCACGCCACATACGTCAATGCGTCTCATCACGTCACCCACCAGCCAGCGTCTCATCCCGTCACCCACGTCACTGCTAACGTCACGTTAGCCAACAATGCTGCTCCCGCACCCCCTTCCGGCATGACATCAAATCCCACCACAACAGGCATCCCATCGCATGACGTCATGCCTCCAAACGTCACAGTTCAGCAAATGACGTCATCATCCCACCGAGGTCCACTGAGTTGGGGAGATCAGCGTTCTATCGGAACCATGAACGGGTACCCGCAAATGTCGCGCGCGGGGCCGATACGCCATCAACACACACAGTCATATTACCACCAACACCACCACCCTTATCACAGTGGCCGTAATGCCTGGCCCGCGATGCCCCAACAGACTTTCCACCACCCCACGCCCCACTCGTTTCACTCGAGCCCGCCACAGGCCCCCACTTCATGTACTACTAGCGGTCACTACGGGCACGGCCTGAACAGTCCAGACAGCGGGCGAGGTGAGACCACGCCCCCTCCTGTCAATCACACCTCTCCCGTGTCGTCTGCCGGGTCGTCGTCCCCGGTCAACGAACCTAGCGCGTCTCACGTCGCCATGGTGCAGACAAGCGGCGCGTGTCTGGGACGAGACTCTAGCATAACGAGCGCCATGGGCATTCTGACGGGAGTGTCGTCTGCCGCC
This sequence comes from Alentia gelatinosa, assembly GCA_950022655.1. NCBI lineage: Eukaryota > Metazoa > Annelida > Polychaeta > Phyllodocida > Polynoidae > Alentia > Alentia gelatinosa. Next base: position 31,648,935 of record OX465583.1, read on the forward strand.
CATGGTTACGACTTCAATCCGCAGATTGACTTCAACTACGTGCCCGACTTCCCGGATATTACGTCAACGCTGTACCCGTTCACGTCCCAAACGTGTTGACTTGAGTTTGATCTTGTTTAACCTCATTACTAAACCTGGAGTCCAGACTTCAGGCAGACTTAAAATAACGCCAAATTAAAACAAATAAACATGCTCGGACATGATTGTAATTGGCCGCGTTAACAATTCCCCGCAAAGAGAATGCTTTTATTTGTTGCATTCTGTAGACAGACATGAATATATTAACATCCTTCGGTTATCAGATATTCTAACTAAGAGACCTACTTATGAGTCATATCCGGTCGGTGTGAATTGATAGATCGATAGATAGATACCACTGACTGATTTATATATAGGTCAGAGCCCGACCAGACTAATACGTGACAATGTCATGCATGCAAGGAATAAGTTCAGTATGAATCTATTGAAGATGAAAGATCTTCCATTGACCTAACACAAACCCATTTATCATCAGCCTATATGTCTTTAAAGCCTCTCTGTATCTCTCTTAATTGGTATCTACTGCTTTATATATTGGGTCTACATTTGTAGCCATATAGGGTGAATCTATACCTATACGGTGTCTACCATTCAAAGAAACTTATGGAATACAATGTTTGTACATAGAATAGACAGCCATCATTTTCCGATTCAGATGTAAACCATTATAATGGCGCATAGATACGTCATGTAAACCATAGGTATTGGATAGTAGGTACCAACCCACTGTTATAATGGTTATTTTTCTCACATGAAATAGTCCCAACCAACATAGAAATAAGCATTCATATGATAGTGGCAGATTTATGCGTTGCAAAACTGCTGTTACAGTCTTTTCACGATGTTTCCGCAATATGAATACAATGGCATGCTAAGTACTTCATTTTAATACCACCACGTGAACTCTAATAAATGGTACTCTAATGACAAGTGTATATTATGATTTGTTCCTCCTTATTTCCTCTTTTCCCTCATGCATCATATATAACACCAGCATCCATATAAATGTCATTTCGTTTTTCCGCCAAAATACATACAAGCCATGTTTGATATAACACCGATTATAGGTTCAGTTACCGATGAATCATATTGAATCCGAAATAAAATACAAAAGATGAAAAGTGAAGTGTATTTGAGAAAATGTCGTTGAATAGCAAATATTTAATCTCGTGCTTTTTCTTCTTGGAAACATCAAAGGTTTATAGAATATCTCCCGGTAATTATCGTCTTTGTTGAAAGCTCTATACATAAATGACCTTGATAAAGTTAGACGCGCTATAGAAATGACTCAAATACATAAAAGATACTTTCAGATGAAATCAAGCAGTGCGTTAGATGTGAATAACTATTTGGTAAGACGAGATAAAAAAAAAAATTCAGTTCCCTCGCATTATTAACTGCTAGGCCCTGCCTGTGCCAGTTCTTGGTCGTGTCAGTCAATAGCGTGCAGACATAAAATACACGTATTTTTTCTCAATAGAATTAAATGAAAGTTACTGAGAATTGGTCCTAGATCGGTCAATATATTAGATCTTTCATGCATTGTAGTATTAGTTTCGTTCAGCTAAAGATATAATTTCCAGTAATGGGAAGTAAAAAACAGTGCATCTAGACTGGTTGTAGCAACATGGCGGCTTCCTTCTCCATGTAGACAGCACTCTTATAGCCACAGGTCGACACTTTTAAAGCGGAAATAAATCTAAATGTTGACTAAAGTTACTGGAGAACAATAGATACGCTATGCGCAATGGTCAGAAAAGAGATTCCATCGATTCAATTGATTCGTAAATATTTAGAATTATATTTGTTTGACATTATATCGGAAGGTTGTAAAGGCACAGGGACGCCATTTCTAAACCTTCGCTTCCTTCTATGCCGACCGTGCTCGGTCTGTTTACATTTTTCCGACAGTGTTTACTGCTGAACGCACGATCAATACAGGTCATGCAATACATGGTTGGAATCTATGTCGCACACTGAATCACATGCTTATACTTTAGATATGTAGCACTCTTTTGTTATCCCATGATTTGACGGAATAGATCCGCATAGGCTGAAGCATTGTCCTGATGACTACCACTCATCTTGCCGGACGAGACGAGTTGACCTATTTGTTTTGATCACCGAATTTATTTTGAGACTGGCTCTCTCAGGCACTTTTATAGCATTCTAAATACACCAGTCGGTAGAATGGGGCACCTTGTATATATTTTGAAAATATGAGTGAATTTGATTGAGTTTTGTTGATGTCTGATTGAAAAATAAGGTTCGCCCATCTACTGTGCGCTTAGCACAACTGCCAGAGAACATGGCGGACGGGTTGATGTTGTGCTTCTTGGGTCTCAAATGAACGATCGCTGGAGCAAAGCAAAACCCTATTAATAATAAAACACAATGAGTACTGGTAAAGGAAAGATTAGTCTAACCCAAAGTTGTACCGAAAATGAATGCGCTTTTAATTCCTCTAAGATATTTCATGAAAATGTGGGATTTTCAATGGAGTTGTTCCTTTGTACTCCAGTTTTTCGAGAAAAAGATCATAAATCATGAACTTCGTAATTACAAAACTAGGTGGACCAGAAAGGATAATGTCTGCACTTTCATTTACTGAAAACCGGATGAGTTTTCATAGTTTCGTTGCTGAGATATTCACGTTTCTTTTCATGTCAACAAACACAGGAGTTGGCAGGTAGGCGCCCAAACTGTCGGACGCCTGTTCGCGGAGAGGGTGCTTACGCCCAGGTCCGCGCGCCTCATCTATAATAAGACTTTCCTCTCCGCGGCCTCATTCTCAGTCCAACCACGAGGCAGCAAAGGCACCAGCCCGATATCCACGCCCGTCACCGACGCCACTGAGGCACACACCGACAACATGTCCGACGACGCCGCAGCCGCCGCCCCGGCCGCCGAGCCCGCCACCGCTCCGGCCAAGACGCCCAAGAAGAAGGCGACCAAGGCCAAGCCCAAGGCTCCAGCAGCCCACCCTAAATATTCCGAGATGATCAGAGAGAGTCTGACTAATCTCAAGGAAAGGGGTGGCTCGTCTAGACAGGCTATTTTGAAGTATATTGTGAAAAACTTCAAGGTGGCTGATGAGAAGACGGTAAACCAACATCTGAAGATGGCTCTTCGTGCTGGTGTCAAGAACAACACACTGAAGCAGTCGAAGGGATCGGGTGCGTCTGGCAGCTTCAGGTTGGGAGAAAAGAAACCAGAGAAGAAGGCTAAGAAAGCCAAGAAGCCCAAGGCCACACCAAAGAAGTCTCCGAAAAAGGTAAAGAAGCCGAAGAAGGAGGGTGAAAAGAAAAAGAAGGCAAAGAAGACGCCCAAGAAGGAGGGGGAAAAGAAGAAGAAGGCCAAGAGTCCGAAGAAGACCTCAACAAAGAGTCCGAAGAAGACAAAGGCAGCTAAACCCAAGAAGCCCAAGACACCCAAGAAGAAGGCCGCAGCCACAAAGCCAAAGAAGGCGACAAAGGCTAAAAAGTGAATGTATATCATACGTGGACACGAACTATGTAAGTAGTATATATCCATGTTGTGCTACAGAACTGTTGCATAAATTCGCCTTCATCACATCTATGTGTACAGCACGCACCTTGGATCTGCTGTGCCGGCTGGGCTCAGCTGGCCATCTCGTTCCAACTCTTGGATCTGAACTCACTTCATTGATTCCTCATGAACATTCATTTACCATTAACGCTGGAAACGCAATATATACACAATTTCAATAAGATTGGGTTGAAATATGAACTGATCCCTGCCAGCGAAAATCTGTTCTCACCAGCATTATGTATATCCGGATTTGGACTCGTGACTAGCAGTGATATCCCATAGGAATACCAGACGTTTCATGTATTCACACCTGAACTATATTATGTTCAGAGACAGTGTCAACTCTCACATCTCATCACCATGGATAGTTAAACTATACCATAAAGCTAAACATATGTACATAAATGTTGTATGAGGTATTTCAAACTGGCATGTTATATATACATGTACTGAGGTTTCCAGTATATACTACAGTGTTGGTTTGTAATTATTTAAATTCATTAAAAATGAAAGTAGTTTTATACACAAATGTTTCTCATTGTATTTTATTTTATACATTCTGCTCAAAATACCATTTGCAAGACGTATAAGCTCATGATTGTTTGATAATACTGTAGGTCATTAATTTATACCTGAACCAATTGAATCGCTATGGTTCATAAACACAACATATTGAATTTACCAAATGTAGTAAGGCAATACTTGTGGCTCTCATCATATACCGACCGAGAAACAGACAGGAATTGACGGAACTTCAAGAGGGACACCAATGATAACAAAAGAAAAATAATTGGCATCAATACATTCTATGAATTATTCACTAGAACACTATTGTCTTAACTCTAAGTCTAATTCCATTGGATGGACTTATATAATACAAGTGCATCCAATGGAATTAGACTTAGAATATAATATTCTAATTACGATGAAGGTTTTCTGTAATTGTGATTGTATCCCAAGTGATAGTTTAACAATCATACAAGATATACAAATAAGACGGAAGTGGCATACACTGCTGGAAGTTCAAGAAACCCATGATATCCACTCTTCCAGAAACATTAATTGGCACAGGGATGCTAGTTTCCCGACAAATGGCGGAATTCAAACATTATATACACCGACAACATAAGAAAAAAAACATTCTGTTAAAAAATAATTTTATAAATGATTCTTAATTAGGTTTTTTTTAAATTTCCAATATTTCCCCAGTCCCATATTTCATTCCCGTAATATAGACGGCGTTCACTCATGAAATCAGTGGTTTGCAAACTTTATCGATATTCATCTTTAATCATGAATCATGTTTCATTCGTTTGGCCATTTTGTTTTGATCTGATAATACTAATAATTCGGGGGAAATCAATATTCAAGTCTTCAGGTAGACGTTCTGAACGAAATAGGTACTTTATAGCTAACTAATTCACTATGAATTAGGTTTAGATCACTGGACCAGCGGAGATCCGAATTGCAATGTTTTCTCGACATCTCATCACGATTCAGATGATATTCTTCCTCAGGATCTGACAGATTCCATCAAAAATTCGAATACAAGTAAGTATTGGAATTATTGCTGTAAGTATAAGCTACACAATAGAGGGCGTTTTCTATGCAGCTGGTAGTCTAGTACGTCCCAACGTCGCCAGGGCTCTTAATTCGCACCGTCGAACTATACAGCTGGAGGCTAGTGACGTAGTTTTATTACATGTACCCAGATGGCGCCTCGGCACAACACCAACTCCAGGCAACCCTTTTTCAAAGTACTAATATTGCCAAGGACATTCAACAAATTCCAGAAGTTATGTTACTGTTGATGTCTAATTGAAAGTCCAGCCTCGCAATAGTAGCGGGCACTTTCGTCACAAATAGAGAATACCGTCGGTATATGTCCATAGCAGTATAAGAAATAACCTAAATCATAAATGTTAATGTTTAAAGGCAATCGGACAATTTGCATTCAAAATCAAAACATATGCTAATATCCTGAACATTGAATATGATGATCTAGTGTTGTAGGACACATATATGACTAAAAAAATTGGGGTCACCGTGCTAGTTTTTGATTTAGAGATCAAGATCATGGTAATATAAAAGGAAAAAAAAGGAACTCTAAAAAGTCTGTTTTCACATAGTAAACCCCATGTCAGTTTCTTAGACTTTCACTTGAAAAACAGTAATAATCTGAAAATGTTTTTGAAACTATTCCAAAGAAAGATATCAGGTTTTAGAAGGAGAGAAATTTCTTTGATTTTATATATATTTGAAAACATTGCAAAGAATTGACTAAAATAAATCTACGGAAGTGAAAAGCTTAAATCATTGATGGTCCCTATATACCCTCAGGGTCTCCTGGGACGTTAAACCACAAACGATCTTAAAACTTTCACAGATTATAGGAAATGTATAGTAATAAACAATTGAATTTTAAAAATCATAGATCACCGTACTTGTTTTTGAACGAATTGAAGAAAATTATATTTTCAGTACATTTCCTATGTAAATCATTCCAATGCAATTTGGCCTAATCTACCTACTGGGTTTGGTCAAACTCGATAATATGTTAGACTTCACTCCATTGATATTGGAATAAATCAAAGAAACTGGTTTTAATTGATAATCGCCAGCATTTGAAATTCACCAGGTGGTGCCACTGAGTATTGTAGGATATGCCTTTAATGTCCCTAACCATTTGGTGGAAATATTACGATTCCAGGGCGTTGTGATGTTCTCGGTAAGTCAATGTATACACTCGAATATATCGGCCATTTCCGGTCATTTCTACTGCTACTCGGCGTTAGTATTCGATGCTGGCGTAGGCTAACTATAAACTGGTGCAGTAATGTCATCTTCATTCCTATATCATAAGAATGATCAATGTGGTTTCATTATTAGCACAGATATAATTGCATTTTAGCATTCGGCATTTAATCTTTAATACGAAGAGGAAATGTTTTTTGATCTGAACTATATATACTCTACTGCTAGCGGAGGTGTGGGGGTGGTTAAAGCCGTTACCTCTCAAATATTGCTAAGATATTTCTCTTTTTTTGTGGTCTCACATGGCTCAGGTGATTTTATTCTTTCTTTCTCTATTAGTCTAGATGAAACCCAAACTGCCATAGTAAGGCAAGGCCTAACGTACATGGAGCCTCTTTTCAGCTCCAGACGTCCCCCCCCCCCCCTCCAACCCCCCAACTCTTCCCAGTCCGGTTTTAGCGTTATGATATGTATGGTAGTTTGGAGTGGACTACGCAAGAAGATGATTCGTCCAGACAACACCAGGTGGCCACTAATCCGAGATCTTAGTGAGTCGAGACAAACCTCGAACAATGAAATTGTTTGAAGAAAACATAATAATAACTGTAATACAGCATCCCAACAAATGGTTTAGAATTTTGACACCAGGGGGCCTCAGAATCAATCTGCCAGTAGTATGAACCCTATTTACTTGTGGTTGATTTCAACCGGAACATACCCTGATGCTTGCATTGACTATATTTCATTGAATAAAAGATACACACCATGATGTAGAATAACCACTCCTGTGGATAATTACACAGTAACGAACTTGCACAGCTGCCCCTTTACGTGAATTCAACAGTAAGACCGATTAGCGTTTAACTGTGGTAACGGTATGAAATACTCAAATAGCACATGCATTTGATATGATTCTGATTCATGCAAAGTGAGTCCAGTTTTGGGAAGTAGCAACTATCACGGACCCTAAAATTGGGATCATTCTTAAAGGCGTATAGTTAAGGCCTGGTACGAGGCTGCTGCGATATCAAAGGGACCCCAATGGAGCAGACTGCATATATGTATTAAGCAGATCGCGATTCCCATGGAACGGAATGTCTGCAGATGATCAAGCAAAGACTCCGCTTGCAGAGCGAGTGTTACGCGCGTCCGTAGCGCCATCTTGTGGGGCGTTCGATCGACGCAGACGGAGAGGCGCGACGAACGCTGCTCACAGAAACGTTCTGCCAGTAGACGTACTTTCTGTTCACAAGTACGCGTACGCGAGAGGGAGAAACGAAGGCCAAACAGAACCTGCTTGTATTGTATCTCATTCAATATACTGTTATGATAACATGCATGCGTACATTCTCGCCATTATCCATGCGGCTCTCTTATCCCCTATCCCGGTTGCCTCCATGTGCCCAATACGATTGCTGCAACTCTGGTGTATTTCACTTCTTGGGGCACATCTCGAATACTAGGATACATTGATGAATGACAGATTGTAATGACGTATGATCAAGGAATACAGACACGTTAGTATAAGTAGATGCTATATGTACTTGAGCGATACCAAAGGGCCTGATGAATTCGTGTGTTGGGCAAGAGCTTGTTGGTGGTAGATGTTAGCCAATACAATGAATTGCCAAATTACAGCTTTTTCAAGTGCATGCGTCAGCATATCATGTTTTCTGAATTCCTGATGAATTATTTCCTTACTGTTGTTATAGATCTACAAGTAGGCTTATGATTTGCAAAATGATAAGGCTTTTATCCTAATGAGATTTTACAAAATCTTATTCACATACGCAGCTGGAACTGCCTACCTAGAAACTGATGAAAGAGGGCATGTTTATATGGACATGGGAAAAGCTCATGGCACATCATTTACATGGGCTACACATTAATTGGAAATGTCTTTCTAGTTATGACGAAAACTTTGCATCATTAGACTGAGTTGTCAGTGGAATCATGGTATACTATTTTGATATATAGGCATATATAGAATATATGTAATGTGCAGCAACAATGCATATAATTAGGCATATATTTCATATATAGGTTATATTTGGGAATGATAACTGTTCTTTAGGTGATGCAAAATGTCCGGACAACGGAACATCATCTATTAAAGCTTACAGCAGAAATCACCCCAATCAATCAATACATATGATTGATATATATTTCCTGATAGCGATACTCTTATATGCCAGAGGTACTTGATGATAATTAGAACGTATTTACAATGTTAAAGTCCAATTAATCTCACAATAAACGCACTCGGACGGTGACCAAAGCGAGGCTGTGCCGGAAGTCGGTCTCAGCGTTCAGAGTCAGACACAAGATTGCATGTCGTGAAGCTCTCTCAAAAAGTACACCCAACATCAACCAAAGTGAGTATGCCTTGTTATTATCGTTTTACGTTCCACCATATCAAGGGGACTCCTCCTTAAATGACCTTGACCCGTCACCCCGGCACATGAACTGTCGGGCGATAAATGACCTTACGACTGCGACAAGAATGGAGGGCTGTGTGAGTGGCGGGGCTGCTTGTGGAGAGCCCTGTATTCAGTGTGAGGTCCTGGCCTCTTGCTGCATGTGGAGCTTGCTGCGTTGAGAGGCAGGTTGGCGCGAGCTGGTCTTCAGTTGCAGCCTTCACCATCTCACACAACGCACCCTCAGCAGCCATGCACTGCTCAGCAGAGAAACCTAAAGGCCTCCGCATCCTCACAGGAGGCTCTCCAGATAGCAGGAGGTTTCTGATATGATTGTATTGCCTGAGATATCATTAATTTACAAACGCTTTTCATAATCATATAAAGAGCATCTTTACACTCAGATGAGCAATGATATATGCTTGTACTGAGAAATACAGAATTATATACAATAAAAAGATAGAGAGCTTCATCATATATAATTATCATCTACAGAAGAAGATCCTTGGTCCAGCGACCAATTGCTACTCCGAATATATATGCTATGTGATCCAATTAAAGGATGAACGCCTCCTTTATTGAGCTCATATTCTTCAATTAGGATCAAAGATATATGCTATATATCTATTATATGTTCCCAGAAATTGTCCAGCTGGAGCAATACAAATGAATTATAAATATTATATTATAGTAACCTGTCCAATATTGATGAATATAAAGAGGTAGAAGTTGGAGCAACGGGTATCGAGTTTATACTCGTCGCTTGGATCGATCATTTTGTGGAATTTATGCAACTATGGTTTTAAAAATTCAATTATTTGTCAGGACCCTGGTATTTTCGTATTTTCCGCGATGTATATGTAAAGTCTTACTTATTTCAAGGGCGTCTCAAACCTCATCATATTTCTATAAATCCATTATAGATGTCGAATGATGTATAAAAATCTCTCGGAGGCTCTCTTTACTTTAATTAGACCTCCAAACCCATGTGAACCGTATTCCAAAAGCAAACCAACTTTTGCTAGAATTGCAAAGTATACCACTTGTCCTTCAATGAAGGTGCTTACTTCGAAATAATTAACCCATAGCCTTGGCACATGCTGCTTTCTCCGAGGGCAAGGATATATCTAATTATACACACAGACGAAGTCTAATATTTTGTAAACTGTAGTTCTTGGGCCTCAGAAAACATTGAAATTGTCTTGAAAGCTCACATTGGTGCTTGTAACAGATGTAAATCAGTAAAATGTAGCTTATACGTATTCAGCACCCCCAAGTGATCTACTAGTCTATATGTAACGGATCGCAGACGACAGAAAACAAGATGGCGGACAGGTATTCTATCCACCAGCACACGGTCATGCGCGTTGCTACTGCATTTCTAAACAATCAACAACACGATTATAGCCTGTGCTGAGTCAGCTCAAAGTCTTGCCATGACTATAGATCGAAGAGGTTCTGTGATTGGGGATCTTTTGGACCGAAGTAGCGTCAGGTGCATAGTGGGTGAGAGGCAGAGTATGTCTGATATACTATACAGGGCGTTCCGTGGGTTGGGACAGGAATCTAGATGCTCCACGTTGCAGCGTGGTGGTATTGGTGAAGTTGGAATAGTCCATGAGAGCGGGTATGGGGGAATATGGTGGTAGTTCCCAGGTTGTCGCGGCACTAAATACTCAGAGACTCAGTGAATGTGAATTCAGGAACCATCTTCTTTTGTGTTGATTTAAAAGGTTCATTTTACTATTGAGATAATGTATTGCAATGCAATGTACAATCAACACTGTACAATGTAGACCACACTTTACTATAAAGAAATATCATACTGTATGAAAACTTATACATGTAGTACATTTACAATACTTCAAGGATATAGACCTAATGAGGACCAACTAACATTAAACCATATCAGTACAGCCTCACCCCTAAAATGGATTTATTCAACATTATTTAGTTTCACACAATTTGTGATAAGATGGAACACGACGCAATAGTATTTGTCGATGCAATGGACATTCAATTTGCTAGATGAGAGAAATGGGTATAAATCTAATTGTAGATGATAAACCGCATGCAAGAATGTGATATTCGAAAATATCCTAGTGACATTGATAGAAGACAGGTGACAACGACAGTCACGACACCTAGGCACGCCGCAGCACGTTTCAGGACAGATTATTGCCGAAATGTATCTGTCATGATTGAAAATAAGCAGCTGTGCTTTCACTGACCCAAACACTTGCCAAGTGACTGTCGCATGTAAATTATGTAATCAGCTAATATTGGCCCTGTAGATAGACGTATTATAGATTATTTATACACAATTAATGCGCTGTTTGGAATGTATCCTATTCATTAGGCTATAGCCAATACGTACTACATTAGGTTATAGCTAATAAGTGCTATAAATATAACAACGGTATACGGTAATTCAGAACAACCGCCTATATAGCCCTAAATTCCCTGGTTATTTCCGCTATACCAATGGCATTGTCGTCCTGAAATTTGGGGTACCCAGTCAAAACAAACAGAGCACACACATTAACCTGCATCCTTAGTTACTTTCCAAGAGAGATCAGTTTTCGAGCTCTCCTCTCTCGTGCCGACTTTTCAGCATTCCATGGGAACAACAGTGCGTAACATTGAAAGTGGATTCAATATGTACAATTGTACACACCAATTGTCATCCTTTAGAATGTTATTAAAAGATGCAATTTACAAAAAAGGAAGTCTTTAATTGTCCTTAACTGTTTTTTTTTGTGATTCTACACAGATTTTTGATCAGTATGCACACAGCTTGGTCGCATATAGACGGGTTGCAAAGGTGCAGATATCGACGAGTTTTTACCCACTCAAGTTTTAGATTATTTAAACAAGTTCGCTGCATATCTGTTGTTGGATGATACCCTAATCCAGCAGGCCAACTCTCGAGTGGAGAAAGGAGGACTTTGTACTAACAAGAAACATTTAAGTGAAACCATACAAAAAAATATAAACAAGGAGTCTATTATAACTTAATGGCACAGTTGGGCAAGCTCTGCCATTTCTGACAGGCCAGTAATGGCCAATTATTGTTGTGATTTTATAGAATTTGTCGAGTGTTACTTGTAATTAAAATGAAGAAAGTCATTCCAGATGGTCTAGAAGGATCTGATTTGTAGCTCCATTTACCCCTCATTAAAACTACTGTCCTAGAAACCCACCGCACATACAAAATAGGCGTATAGAAAAGTAGGTCGTGAAACTGAAAGACCGCAAGATAGAGGTCGGAGCACATCCCTCTACTCTTTTCCCCGACCCCTCCATGCACATCTCTATTTTCCCACGCACGTGCTAGAATCAACCCTGACCTGCAGCCATGCAATGTTTTACCAAGACACTTGAGGCGATTATGAAACAATACGCATTTCCTTATACTACTTAACTAATGAACCAAAGGAGGTTAAGCATCTGCAAGCAATGTGTACATACTTAATCTACTTGGAAGATCGTTGCTTTATAAAAATAGGTCTAATGTGACTGGATATTGCGCAACATGCAATAGATCCCTTGCTATGAAATAAACACTTTGCAGTACTGTGTTTCCAATCGCTGTTGAGCCTTTTGGTTAAGATCAAAGTGTAGTATCTGTCCTTATCGCGGTATTTTCTTTTAAAACCAGGGAGGGACTGAATTTACTTTTGATGCTAATCATCCACAAGTACCTATAACTGACTATATGAATCAGTCTAGGGTTGCGACAAGGGTTCCTGCTATCCGCCTATTGTGTTAAACTAAAAGCTTCGATGAGCAAATTTTATACATGTACTAAATATAGGCCTATCCGAGATTGTTAGCCAAACAGACAGGTGATATTAGACACAACCCTCCCGCTGATAGCTGTTCTCTTTTTGTGGGTTTGATTGTTTTAAACCTCATTCGAAAAACTAAATACTCAGTGGCAAGAGTGCATGTCTAGACGATATGCAACTTACGATCGCCTGGGATATTACGAAATATGTGCATTTCAATGAATTGTTTGTATCTCATGTTAGAACGTGTTAACCCAGCCAGACTGACACAACACATGTGCCGACCCATTGAATCTATGATCATTTGGGAGCATAGAAACACCACTGAGGCCTTTTTGCATCGCTCATCTTAAAAAGTGAGGTATCTACTCCCACACACATGAGTATCAGTGCCAATGAGTGTCTCGCAGAAGCATAGAATGAAAATGAAAAACACACAATCTTTATTTGGATAAGTTACATATGCCTCACATTAAGGAATATAGAATCATAAATGGTAGACTAAAATTCAACACGTTGGGTCCTCCATCAAAGATTGCATAAATCGTTATTGCACTATGTCAAACTTGAAAGGACAAAATCCCATTCGGTAGGCAGTTATCCACATGGTGTATTTTAATTATCGAAGATTGCGTGAAAGGGTTGTAATTGTCTTGTTAAGTCCTGTCTATGTGATTAATGCACATAATTTGCAAAATGTCTTCAGTGTCCTATGTGACTCTCGCCAGGAAACTGGTGAACGTGATCTGTCGTGAAACTTGTTGAATAATAAAAATAAAAAGTGGTCAGCTGGAAAGTGCTACAAATAATGATAAGACACTCAATACACTACACCTTTTCTCCAAGTGACTGTCTTACAAAATGAACATCACCTACTGGAAATTTTTAAAATAACATGATTTGTTATATTGGGAACTGAGCAATTCGACCTTGTGAAAAAAAATAGAGAAAACGTTATTGTTTTTTACCCCGGATGTTCGCACCTGATGGGCTTCCTTGTAATTTTTTTATTTTGTGTACCTGACCAGCAGCATTGTGGTTAGATACGCATATATGACGACAAGTTGTGATACAATATACTGGTAGAAATCACTGACACATAACAATCTTCCCTTATGGTGTGTTGTATGAATGGAACGGTAAAAAAAAAGAGGGCATGGAATTCATATGTGACAGTGCTATTCAGGGCGTGACGGTGGGTTCTTTATGTGCAGTGAACTATCGCCGAGATATACAACTATGATCGGGATACTATGTCAAGGCAACCAGGTTAAATTCAACGTCGTCAATGGAATATGTGGTCGTGGCAATAGTATCAAAGAGTATCAAACATGGCACTTGCACTCTCTGTCCTCGGGAGAAAATACGGTAGAGGCCAGTCCCCCAATACCATCCACACCTGCATAGACCTAATGTCCGATATGGTCCTCGGGCACAAATAGATTTACATTTATTTTTACTCTTAACATATCGGGAAATGAAATGAAAATACTGATCAAATAAGAGAGAGTGAGAGATACAAGAAGCAAGATGAAGAGAGTGAAAAGAGAACACCGGAGGAATTTTCAGGAAGAGTCTATGAGGCTTGTCCAGAGGTGTGTCTGGACCTCCAGAGGGTCTGGAGGGTCTGAGCACAGAAGTTGGGCTTGGTGGCATCCCGCGAGCCCTGTTGGCGCCCTGGTCCCTGAAGTGACATTAGAGAGTGTCCTAGAGACCTGCTATATAATGTTACTATAGTATTTGTGGAGAGTAATCTAAATGAGTGGCGCCAAGACTTTGTCCCATTAAAGCTTTATTTCTGGTGTTACTGCAATGACCGCTAGCTGCACCGCTAGCTTCGGACTGCCTTGAAATACATATATATTTGTAGATGCTACCTGAGGCCTAGCTCTGTGGTTATATGTGGGGGCGACCGTGTTGATCATAACGAAATGACGCCCCTCGCAGAGTGTAATATGGAGCCAGCATAATTAGTTTGACCAAGGGGAAGTGCACTTTTGTTTCCCAAATGGAGAAGTTGGAATGTATCAACAAATCTCCGCATACTCTTCGGACTGCAGTCTCTGCTAAGAATTAGCAGTTGCTGTTAGTATATCACACCTGTTGATCTTTTGAGTGGTCACTGTATGACATTCACCTGCCCTTGCGCTGCAAAAACGATTAATCTGAACTTGTGTTGTCCTCGTCATCCTATATCAAATATTATCAGGGTTGGTTGGTTGGTTTGATTTAACTCCAGTTAACCATTGCAGGTTCTCACCAGACTTTCTCAAGGTTCTTTTACACCACAATGACATCATGCAACATGGGGGTGGGGGTGGGGGGTAAAGGATTGTCATAAATAACATGACGTCATTTATGGACAGCCCCTCATGTAGGTCAACCAGTTCACCATGAGGTAGGCTGCAACGACTGATAGCTATAGTAAAACGTACCCTCCACCGGTGGAAGAAAATGTAAATGTAAATGGAATTGAACATTTTTGTCTGGTCTATTAATGATGACTGGAGGATTCAGAGTGTTTGTGTTTGTGAGTACACAAGAGTGGACGGTTTGATGTGTAGTCCGAGTTGCTATGTCCAAACTAGTTACACAAGAGTTGTGATGGGAGTGGATGGGAATATTAACTAACATCGCACATGAACATGCCATGTGTATAAGATAGGGATCGCCCCCCTCTCTGTCTACCCTAAGCCGACCCCACCCCACACCTTTTTTGTGGATTTACAATTTCCCTTATTTTGATGATACATATACATGATCAAATCCATATGGTTTGGAGGGATTCTGATAAAATCATCGGAAGAGGCATGGTACTATAGCTTGATGATCGGGGATATCAAAAGGAAGGCAATAAAAATGGGAACCTTATACTTCTATGGAAAAACCAGCGGTATAGTGAGGAATGCGTGGTTGAGAAGAGCAAGACGTGAAAAAATGGTATACGATGAGGTCTAGATAAGACACCATACACAAATAGATGGATGTATGAAAGAAGGGAGAAGGGCCAGTGTGTGTGCGGAGGGTGGTAGCAGAATTAGCTGTCTTTTCATATTGGAAATATAGTAATCATGATTTACCCCCCCCCCCCAAAAAAAAACAAAACAACCCCAACAACAACCAAACCCACAACAACTTCAGTTCCAATGGTGCCTCTCTATGTCCCATTTATAAGAAGAGAACCATACTCTTTCAGCGTACAACACATAGTAATGGTGATTATTTAATACAATTAAAGTGTACGGGAGTTGGAATCTTGGATCAAGGATTTTGAAGGTGGGTGGATGGGTAACAGTCATCCATATATATCATAAAAGGCAATAATTAACATGCAAATCTTTCAATACAAAGATCATAGGGTTACCTTTGTCAGAATGGTCATCATCATTGTTAATAATTTAGCGTTGCACATCGCAGACAATTTAGTAACGTCATCCCATGGTCACCCATACTTCAATTGTATTAAAAATACGTGCGCCATTTTGGGGAAACCGCAGCTGGAAGCAGCACTTCAATCGTAGAACCAGACATAACATGCAAGTTCTTTAACTACAGTAAAATTGGTCATCAGAGCAACGGGTTTAAAACAAGTGGGTCGTTGTCCAGACAAAGTGTAAATCATGGACAAGTCTAGCGTTATTTATTACTACGCAAAATTTATCTATGATAGGCGATGCAGACGAGACTGGCTTCTGATTTGCCGAGTCCCAAGGTCTGGGTTTCGCGGGCGCGGGAAGATGTGGACGCAGCGGGTCGTCTGCTCCGTCAGTCTCGGCCTCTTTTATCGTTCACTGTAGGTCTAGCTCTTGACGAAGAGACGCGTCCATGCCACAGGCCATTGAGGTCTAGATCACCATTAAATGGCAAGGATATTTTCACTACAAGGTTCGTTAGAAAATATGTACATGGGTTTTCCATCCATCCAACATATTAAAACGAATTATTATAATTTTGGAGGTCATTACGTGAAAAGCAATTTCTTCTCGTGATATTTTGTTAATTTATCAGGATATTCCATATATCATCACTGGCGTATATGCAGAGCTAAATGGAATTTTCGATAAGTCTCTTCATGCTGGAGAATAGGTGATGGTGGCCATATTGGATTTCAACAGAGTACCAGCGTACATAATGGGTCAGGAGCCTTAGCCAGCAGTAGCGTGTTGGGCGAGTCCATTCCAAAAGGGGTGGTTGGTTGTGTCTATATTCGGTGAGTACTTCTGTGTGCATGCAATCTGTCACCGGACTGACAAAAAGTAAAATGTCCTTGAAATTAATGTTTTAGGTCTATTCATCACCCATAGACGTGATGTGAGGCTCTGTCCTGTACATATACCAGCCACCTCAGTTCAGAAGCGCCAACAAGCCCGCGAGTCAGGGTTTCAGTCTGAGTGAGCGTGGTGGTCGTCCAAACTTCGTTGTCAAATGGTCTGGCGAAAGGGGTCTCATATAATGAATAAGAGGGTCGATTAGAATAGGCCCTACTCAAAACACGTTGCAGATCCGTATGAGCACCCACATTAAGTACTTGCATTTATGTTGGTATAAAAAAAGAAATCCAGTGTAATTAAAAACATAACGTCTAATTAGCTTCTCCTAATTTACAAATTTAGGAAGATATCATTTTTGTATAACTATCATATCTTAATTTGCTCATAAAGATTTACGATCTTATCTAATCTGAAATGAATATACGATGGGATTTCTATGGAGCGACAGATCTCTAAGTCATATTCCTTACTTGCACTGCGCTACTCCACGGATTCTTTCAATAAGATACCAAACCATAGGCCTACATTCACAAGAATTCCATTTAATTTTGCATATTACAACTGAACGGCTCCTTTCAGTAAAATATGAGAGCTGTCCAACCCTAGCAAAAGAAGTCATCCAAAATTATCGATTCCACGATCAAAACAATGGCCATTCGTGCATAATCTTATCTACACACACATAACCAACACAACCCCTAGAGGATATGACCATTGTATCAAAATGTAAAGCCTAAATTGAGATTCAATTTCTCAATTAGACCTAATAATCAAATATGATTATCGACCTTGGACTACCACCCCTTGAGGTGAAGCTCGACAGCGCAGTTCTCATACTAACTGGGGAAAGCCCTGCACTGTTGGAAGACGCCGACCGCGGACCTCGCCCAACCAAGCCGTCCACTTTCCGGCACCTTTACAACCAAAATATATGTACTCCTATTTGTGATAGGTTTTTCGGGTTTTCACCGCCAAAATTCTGTTCATGGTTGGGTTGACTAAGCCTAGTAACGTATTAGCTTATCAAGATATGTATGGGTTCCGTGTTCCTGGCTTGTCTAGTGCTGCCATGGGTTAATAATATATGTTGGCGAACGGCCTCGGTGTGATTGGACAACTTCGGGAGGTTTTTTTTGGTCAGATGTGAGTGGGATTTTGCAAATGGTATTTGATTTGCGTTTTGTTTATAAATACTATAAACTCAGCAATTTCCTAACGGGTTTTTCAAAGCCTTTTTGTAATATGGGTAGCCCAGGAGCATACGGATAAGGTATATGTAACACATGGTTAATATATTGATTTTAGTTACAATATCTTTGTGTCCTTCTCCAATATATATACTTTCGATTATCTTACAAAAGAAAGTTGTTATATGATCAAGATTATTATTTTTTTGAATTCTCCATTCCAGACTCTGATACTGTTGCATCATTCAGAGTCATCCAGGTCGTGTATAAAACGGCACATATACAAATATACCATATAAACAGAAAATAATTGAACTACTTTTTATTAATAACATAACTTAGTTGGATTGTTGTCTTGTAATGTGTTTCACCATATCAATATATGGTCATAGCTCCATAGCTCTAATCTAGCATGTTTCCAGGGTTATGAGTCCAGTGTGGGCATTCCCGTGTGAATTACGTAATGGTCAATGGTAAAAAACTGTATAATTTCCTGTAAAAAAACCACCAACACAGCTTTTATTAAATGACACAACACAGGAAACAGTAGTACTGCAATGAAACATCGTGTAAGATTGTCACTGACAAATATCTATTAAATATTGTATTATGATAGTACGCCTGGGAAGCCCTATTATTTGACCCAAGATTATTTAGGGAATACAAGTCAACATTATTTATAGGAATATATCCTGATCAGTCTTTGGTGATGTAAGTGGCATTGGACATGGCCTACATACCAAACGGCCCAAACCACTTTTCTCGCCGTTCAAGAAATCTGGCCAATAACAGGTTCATAGGCCGCAACGCTGCATCTTAGTACCTGACCTGTTGTACACTAAACCTTGCTGAGTACCGGTATAACTTTATGAGGGGAGCCTTACTTAAATGTGAAACGGCCTACTAGCTACAAAATCAGTAACAACTAGACATTTGCTTGCCATAATAAAAATGAGGAGTATCCTAGGTAGATCCATAATAGGCTACTAATGTCACATAAAATGTTTCATACTTAATCAAATGTAATATACCGTAAGCAATTTATTATGCAATGTGCCTTTAGGTATTTCTAAGCAGGTACATAGTGATAACCATGTCGAGGTTTACTAATACAGTGATAGATGTATGGCCAGAGACTATTATGTAAATGTAACATGTATTATGTAAATAGGCCTATACATTTGATGCATTTAATATTACTGGTCAGATGAAGTGGGTCAATTTATAGGCCTACTCGTGCTATGATTAAAAATACCGGTAGTAAGTATTTTTCCATTTAATACTATTGGTCAGATGAAGTAGGGCAATATACTCACTATGATTAAGAATAGTAAGTATTTGTCCAAACAAAGAGGCCTAAAACATCTGAAGAGTGCTGAATTTTTCATTTCACAAACCTTCCGCATACTTGTCAATGGAGCAAAATAATGACCCTTCACGGTTTGGATGACCTCTCTTTGTTCTGAAGCTGACCTACATTTACTACCCACTGAAATACCATGAACTTCTGTTCTGTCACACTATGGGCCCCCAAAGGAACCGCGAGCTGGCGGTGGCTTCCAGCAGAACTAGCACATCGCCCAACACGGAAACTTGAAGCTCTCTGTGAGCCTGCAGTCACAGAGGGTCGGGTAGCCACCAGACTGAGATTGACATTCGATTGAGAACATGCATCGATCTCAGGTTTTGGCCGTTGTTTTTAGGCTGAACATGTCCTAGCTTGAGTCTATCAGAGGGCTTATTTAAGGAATGGATTGTAGGATGAATTGACCAGGTAAAATACGCAATGTTTAGGCCTACTATTGTTTTGGATTAGACCTTGTTTATCTACTACGTCTACAGAGATGACTTGTTGTAATGTGGCTAGCCTACCTTCCTGTCTAGTTCAGATGTCTAGGCCTAGATTGGTAGATATATTCTATGTCTATCTTGAGCATTCGGCCGATGTACCGGAACCATATGTTGTCTAGATCTAGACTATAAGTGTAATTGATCCAATGTGGGGAATCTAGGCTAATGTATACTTTATTTATAAAT
Organism: Alentia gelatinosa; assembly: GCA_950022655.1. NCBI lineage: Eukaryota > Metazoa > Annelida > Polychaeta > Phyllodocida > Polynoidae > Alentia > Alentia gelatinosa. The sequence goes on from OX465583.1 coordinate 31,668,983, forward strand.
AAAGCGTGGTTGGCGCATAGTCACAGGGTTAATTCGCATGACTGTAACTCGCCATATGCCGACATTATGTAGGCTACATGACACTTGCCCTATATAATGTACAAAGGAAATAGACCTACAAATTACAATCTTTACGGATGTGGTAGGCTAACAACAGGTACCGGTATCGGTGTATCGGTTAGACTATCCTAGGCTACAGTGGATTTATCGTGAAACGGACAAAACTTTGAGGAAACGCTATAACATTGGCCGAAGACCCAATGTCTTCAGAAACAGGAAAATAATAGAAATGTTGAAATTATAGGCCTAAACATGCCTATAACAATTATTGTACCGGGTAGCCAAGTGAGTCCTCACACTCACAGGACCATTGGAAAAATAAGATGATTGGAAGAGGCTTAGAACTACAGAGTCCACCCTGAAAAAGTTTCATTCAGTGCTACACACGTGCCTAGGCCTACTGAAACTATTGTCTATTCTAGATATAATAAGGTTTAAAGTATTTTTATCAAATTTTCAATAATGCCCTATATGACAGTGTGAGTGTGAAAGATTTTGAGTGTTATTGGCATTCATGGGCTCTCTTTAAAACACATTTAACTTAGAATACAAATCAAATATAGTAATTTAATTTTTCATTCAAATAAACTGAAAAATGCAATTCAAATTTACATCATAATTGAAAACATAAATCCACTAGATAAAAGATAAGAAAAGGGAAATATAAAGTTACATTTTCATTACGAGGCTCTTCCTTTCCGTCATATTCTCAAAACGAGGCTACACAGTCTGCTCATTTGCATAACTACGTCCTGACGCATGCGCATGCTCATACAGTGTATACAGCCATTTTGGGTCCAACATCATAGGCCTAAATGAGACTACGATAGCTACCGTGTGAATGTGAGTGGTCTTACACAATTAGTAAGTACACCGATTTATACTCTCTGAAACCCTTACAGACTACATTTGACATAGACAAAGCAGTCCTCGCGAACAGTGACACTCACACATTGAAAACGATTGGTAAACAAAAGCCTAGTGCTGACGCCGTATCGTCGGTCGACGTCGTGGGCATGCCATGTTGACGTTGGTACTTTAGAGTGTACCGTCATCCTAGATATGGGTCCTCAATGACACCTAGATTATCAATACCTTACCTCCACGGGTCCATATTATAGAAATCCGAATAATATTTAGATATTACACACGTCGGACAGGCTCGAGGCCTGGACCACCACTGAGTGCACACTGAGACGGTCCCTGCTCGCGGGTCACGTGATATGCAAATTTGAGGCGCCGATGGGGTCTTTAATCGCGGGAAGCGCTCCGCGGTTGTTCGCGTCCGTCGATCGTAGTCCCCTACGATTTCCGGGACCGATAAAATTTGAAGAAACTTAAAAGTACCGGTAATTGAGGGAGTCGGTTGAAAACAGATCTAATACAGCATCTATATGTAGGTCAGCACTGACCACAAAAATTATCCTTGACAAGTTGAAGTTCAGCTCGTCATTCTAGGCTTGAAAAATAACTCGATTTATAATTATGTAGCTGATATTTCAATTCTATATCAATGTCCATTATTTAGTATATATTATATATATGGTATGTTGACAAATGATTGTGGTTTAGAGTAAAAATTAGAACCCAAACTAAAATTTACCATCATTGAGCCTAAGATGTAGGCTAGCTCCTAAATGCTTGCGGGCTCGACCTATATCATAGAAGTACCGGTATGCTATCTATATCAGTATATGTGGTAATAAAATCTTGTTTTATATCAAATGAAGTTTCATTAAATTTAGGTTCTCACTTCTGATTTTAGATTACATGACTAATTATTGCTTCTATTCATCATATTGCTTTAAACAGTATCTGCACCAAATAGATGATCTAAAGCTTGATGACCAGTAAATCACCATAATATGTACTCGTAGGTCTACTGATAGAAGGTGTCCTTTAATTTCCTAGGCGTCTATTGGATTGAAATGCCTATTTTAAGGCAAAAGAAATGCCATCTACCGAGGATATGTAAATTAAAGAAACCCAGAAGAAAGATTTTGACTTGACCATCGCCTTGAATACTGCATCTAGTAAAACTAACATGTATAGATCCCTTGCACCATATCAGCGGTGTTTATCATTGTAGTCTGTAGATATTTCTTCTTGACTTATAACTAACAAATTCCATATAGAGATGTATTGCCAAATATGGCTGGTGTCATAGAAGATGTGTGTTCTGCACCCATTGACCTATTTCTAGTGAGTTGCAAGTATTCAGCATATCATGCTTTGGGGTTGAGTGTACACGATCAATATTATAAAGACAGTTTTGGGGATGATCGGATAGGGCTAGTTGTACTTGGATCACCTGGTTGTAAAGATGGCGCCCAGCATTACAGGGGGACGCTGGGGTAGTTGGGGCAGGTGATGAGAGAGAGGTGGCGTCACCCCAGAAGCCCCTCTCCTTCCCCCACCTCCAACTGCACCCTTCAACCACCACCACCTCCACGCTGCACTCCCTCCCTTGACACTACTCGCTCCGCCGCCGCCAGTCCCACCAGCTGAGGGCACACGAGGTGTGGGTTCATACTGGCTTCTTTTGACCGGAGGGGTCAGCTTTAGGCTCAACCCGGCATCCATTCATGCTGGATCGCCTTCAAATGCTATCAGAGACTCCATTTATGAAAAGACCGGGGAGATCGCCCATCGCAGTTGTTATGCACTAGACTAGATTGGCTCCCGCATAAATTATGTTAATGAGTCCAGCGCTGGAGGCCCAGTCGATCCGGCGCTGCCCGAGTTCCAGAGCGTCTCTCGTGGACTGCTGGACACCCAAGGTCAACCCACCTTGAACTTCATTTATCTGATGACATAGTTACCAATTAGGTGTCTATCTTACCCCCGACTGAACGGAATGTGGCGTCAGAAACGCTGCCATTACTTGTGTTCTATTTCCAAAACATATACAGCCTAGTCGTGGTTGGGCAAGTCAGAGTTGAGTGGAGCAAGCCTTGTCGGCCATGTTTACGCCATGAAAGGAATGGATAGAGTTCCTACTCCAGTTGAATATTCGATATAGATCTATAAATGATAAACAGCGCCCATCCGTACGTATCCCGGGCACGACATTGTTATCAGTAGGTCAGGGTGGGTGACATCCACAAGTCATTTCACTGTCCAAATAGGTGTTCAGTGTATATAACAGGTAACACAGCACTTGTTGGGAAGACCCGACCTATGCTCACTAATAATAGACAAAGTAGTGTCATACAATAGCTGACATTTTGGCCTACTAAGGCTGAGAGCAATATCGATATTCAACTCTTAGTTGTCATTGCTCTCTATGGATTCTGCTGACTTTTTACAATCAAAGAGAGTTTTCCCTTATAATATATATATAGCCATCATAACACTGACCGCATGTTAATGTATACTGAGGAGGTGATATATAGCAGCCATTGTTACCCAGCTCCGTAACATGACACATGGGGCGATTTTTACGTGTGGGTATGAGGAAGGGGGGGGGGGGGGGCGTCGACGTAAAGAAGGGGGGAATGGTCATGGGATATGACGTTAGCCTGACCTGATAAGAATATAAATTTGCGTATATACGGGACCCTATTTGATCTATCTGTTATATCCATGGTTAGAAGTAATACTGGTATGGAGAGGATTTTAAAGCACCCAACGTATAATCGCGTCTGGTAGTCCATTAAGCTGGGCACCCACTGCTCGCGATATGCCTCCGATATCGCTTTTAATGAAAGTGCCTACATCACAGCCTTGTCCGAATGTTTCGAAAAATTGGTTTCATAGAATTTCAGTACAAATCTAAATTTCCGCATCGTCACTGTCGGAAAGTTGAAAAATTCTTGGTCGTATAGTGTCGGTACGCTTGTCGTAATGCGTCGGGAGCCCAGTGGGTTAATAACTATACGCGAGTGGGCGACTATATAGAGAAATGTGTACGTGCGCCCGCGAGGCACGCAGTTCACTTGTCCAAGCGTCATGTCTAGCCCTCCCAAGGTACACATTTGATAGCAGCCGTCTGTATCATGTGTAGGCACCAAATGCAAACTGAAAAGATGTTGCGACCAGACTTGGAGTCGGGAAATAATAAGACATGATCTATGACGGGTCGCGCACACACAACCTCGCGTCGTCTTTATCGAGCACGGACTCCGCGGTGCACGGCTCCGAGGTTGTCAAGTCCTGGAAGCCACACAGGAATGTCTGCCTGGGTCGGCAGAGTGGACTCACTACTGCCTGCCCACGGGAGGGGTGCAGCCCAGCAGATGCTATACGTAGCAGTCTGTACTTGAATGAATATATCTCATGGCAACCAATTGTATTGATAATCTATGTCGAACAAAGAGTAACAAGATGTATATATCGACCAAGTCTGCACCATGTCAGCTGTAGCGGATTTTAGCACTGAACACAACCCCCTTCATAAATCAGAAAGATAAGTCTGCACTAGTAATACGATTACATCATTAATGCCATTGACCCAAATTTATACAAAGGTGGAAGAAGTTTTATATCAACGAATTGATTGACACACAGTTGGATGAAATAGGGACGGCCATCTTGGAACCCGAAGCCCTGCGGTTCGAAAAGTAGGTCATACGCTGTATGTACTTTTGAGACGGTCCCCAGCGTCAACGTTGCTTAATATGCATACGGGCAGGCATTTCCGGTTGATGTCAGCGAAGTTGCATGATGGGATAAGTTTCAAACTTGCGTTACACACCGGTTTAAAAAATATATATCCCACTCGAACATAAAAGCAATATTAAACGATCCATGATGCCTTGTTTTGACAATAAATTCACCTGATTGATCCATATTTCAGTTTTGAATTAAAAATTATTTTCTGATTCAGAGAATGCCAAAAGCCGGTCTCACCACAAGTTTCCCTGCTTTAATTCTTGTACACACCCATTGTCTTTAAAATATCCATGTATGGACTATTAAATGTACTGTAAATAAGACGCAACTTGTATGTTCGGTCCATGTACATTCCATTGAAAAGAATAAACAGATCAACTCCGATATGGTTCAATTTTAAAACTTGAGGCGCTGCTGTAAAGAGTAGAACACCAACATGAACCCATGATGTCGGGTCATTGGGCATGAGTAACTCGTGCGGGGACCATTGATGAGCTACATATTGAACAGGCCAAGAAGACCTGTACCTGGCCTTCAGGATTCAGGGCAGACTTTATTTTCTTGTCTAGAATCACTTCCTGAACTACTGACAAGCTGCATGAAACGTGAATATTGCAGAGGTACACAACTCTCTATTGTAGCCATGTAAATTAGAATATAGTTTTCCGCATTCATACTATTATGATAGTAACCAGGACACACAGAGCTAGAAAAGTATCAGAGGGAAAAGAAGTAGAAAGTGGTTGGGGCTATTAAGGGGTGGGGCTACAGATATGGCAGGCCTATAACATCAAATGTATCAGGAGACCGCTGGCTGACTAAAACGAAGCTGTAGGAGGAGCTAAAACATCCACTTGATTCACATGGAAGCGGGCACACTGCGCACAGGACTTCCCCATCCCCCAAACGAACAATATAGAACTGCTAAAAGGTGGTGGACTCTGCAATGATTTTAAGAGTACCCAACATAAGTCCGAACTCCGATTCTCTTTTGGTCTGTACCAAAACTCGGCCGGGTGAGGGCAGCCCCCATGTCCTGAGTGAAGCCCACTATGGGGTCATCATGGACAATTTAACATGTAGGTCATTGCAAATTTGAAGATTATGTCGTCAGTTTCTAATCAATATACCGTGAATGCGGCGTGATCAATCTTGGCGAGCAAGGATTACCCAGGTGATCGCGCGCCGCCTTCCGAGCCGTGTAGTTCACGCCTGGCCGATGGCGGCGCTCCTGTGTTGAGGCCCTGATGGGGGGACGCCGCATGCAGCAGTGAAGTGGATGCGTTCACGGAGTGCGACAGTTATCTCCTAATATCGCCACCGGACATGGGACTATTATTGGTCGTCTAGATGCGGAAACCTGGTTAGCACAGTCTTAAATCACCCAACACATGGAGATCGTGTATTGCCATGATTGTTAACATGATTTGACGTAACTTTCATTGATAATGTTGGAGTTTAGACGGGCACATGGTGCGTCCGTACGACACTCACGCACTTGACGCAGACACATCCGGTGCGTGACGGATGTATTTCTTCTGTGATGGTTCTGTCATGTTTAGGTGTTTTGCTGAAAGGGTTAATGCAGTTTATTTAACTCTCAATCGCAGGTTCGCATATCATGCCATGTTAGTTTGGGTCATGCCCTTTGTGTGTGATGCGAATGTAAATGCGGAGCGTCCCTCGGTGACATGTTCAAGATGGCTGTCATGACAGAGTCACGCTGGTAATCTGTAGTGCAGGTGTTAGTGCGTAGGTTGACGCGTGATATGACACAGTGGTTGGGTTGTATAGATTAGACCCTGGTATAATTTAGAAGGACACACACATAAACCAGCGAAATCTTACTATATCGGAGTGGTATCTGGCATTGTTTTTCTGACAGATGATCTAGAGTAGAGACGGTTGCGACAGTTTCCACAGAAAGGACGCTCTTTGTGAAATATAATTTGAATCCCACGCCCCAATTTCTTTAAGGAAACCTGACAATTCGGAGGTCAGTCTATCTCGTCGACTGTATCTTAAAAGTGACAACTTGAGTTAATTTAGATTTTCGATATAATCATCAGATTTTAAATAATCATTGCTAGATTTATAAATAGAGTCAACTTTTGGGTGGGATTTGCTGATAATCTAGTATTTTCAGGATGTTTTGAAAACAGGGGATGAACTGAAAAATTCTGTCCTTTTTCTTACATGCTGAAAAGTCGAAACTTTTGCTATCGTTACACGCTGAAAAGCCTTTGCCATCAGTATATACTAAAAAGTCAGACTTTGCCATCAGTACATGCTAAAGAGTCTTTCACAATACGTGCTAAAAAGTCAGACCTTAGTTAGAGTAGGAACCTGCCAACCCCTATAAGGTCCCCGATAGACTTCCCGATACAGTTCCCGACTTCTTGTCGGGAATGTTTTCCTATAGTAGTGGTGGGCGCCAGCATACAGCGCACATCCAGATTGGACCTAGTCAAATGTAGTGCAACTCTGTTCGTTCCTCACTAGAGTCAGACTTGATGTCATAGGCAAAGTTTGAGACTCACATGATTGCTGGTAACCAGCTCAATTAAAAATTCAAGTTTTCAAAATGGTGGATGGTTGATTGAGGAGCTGTCCCATTCAGGAGTTCAAAGGAGGATTTAATAAAGAAAAAGGGAACATCTGCTACTCACGATGTGAGACTGAAGATTGTGATGAAAGTTGTTCAATTCAACTTTTTATTTTATGCCACTTCCTTTAAAAATGTTTTTGTGTGAACCAGTTTGGTTAGCAAAGAAACTCAAAGTTTGCCAATGTCCTTAAGTACAACATCTGTAGGGAGTGCTAGCGGACACACAGCGTTGTACTACGTATAACTAGATTGGACCACGATTGGAAATTCTTATCATTCTTATGTCCGGATTCAACATGTTTGATATTTTCTACGATTGGAATTCAAACGGGAAGTGTTTTAATTTGAATAGAGCTGTTCCAATTGAAATTTCTGGTGGGCTGTCCTTTACGATATCGTTACTGATTCCATCCTGAGACAAATCCAATCGTAGTGTATGCTAATGAAAGTGCTGGTATCAGGAACCATCAAAACCTTGGCACAATTATTTTTGTAGACTGGACCCTGATTGGAGTTCCTGATAAGAATTCTATTTGGGTCTATTGGGATCATTTCTTGTTGGGGTCTTATCAGGGACCTTATTGTAATAGGTGGATGCAACCTCTCAGCACGCATGCGCGTGCACATAGTTGTGAGCCAAGTATCCAGTACGCATTTCTATCATAGGTGACAACAGCAGACTCTAAAAAAACTTTCAAATTTCTCCCAAGTTTTAGATAATAAAGAAAACAATTCATAGGATTCGGGTAGAACAGATTAAGACAATTCTTCGCCAGAAATGTATTAACATGAAATGATTTGATCAGAGAACTAGATCTAGATCTTGACTTGTGACCCCTGAATGACCAACAGAGTTAAGAGCAGTTTTTACATCACTTATTTCACAAGTATTTCTATCTAAAATATTAATACACTTCAGATCAAAACAGTGAACATTTTGTTTGTATTAATGAAGTTGGGGTACATTTAATACCAGAGCAAACGTTGGTTCTGCCCTAACTTATACAAATGTGCGTTCATTACTTACTGCAAGGGGGGGCAAGTCTATATTTACTATACAAGGCTGAAAGGTCTGCCTCCAGGAAGATGCTACCTTGAAGTGAGAGCGCAAAACGTTCTCCACCGTCGCCGTAACCATGGCGTGCTCATAACTGTGACATCACTAAAAGTGTGGCAACAGCTGTAACTACAAAATCTCCGTATCCCAGTAACATGGGAAAGATAGCAACCGTCAACAAATTGAAGTTTGCAGTGAGTAGCCTGGAGTGGATGCTGTAGAGACAAGTGAATCTTGTATTATGGGGATTTTGAGCAAGGTTTCGCTTTTTCAAGGCCTCCGTGTGAGTTCACGGAGTTGCGGCAACGCCATGGGTTCTACTTCAGACGATTCTTTATGTCGATCGATGTCGGATCCGTTAGTGGGTATTCCGGTAACAAGAAAATTTTTTGGACGAGGCAAATGGGGACACCCATGTGGGGTCCGAAATCTATTGGTAGATCGGAGCATCTATCAAGTTGAGACCATCTGGGATTTGGGTTCTGAGCCTAAAAATCCAGTTTTTCTCAATTTTGATCCGGGGCAATTTTGCTCCTTTGGACTCTGGGGCCATGTGGATGAAGTCCACAATGGTTATGGTTACATCATCGAGGCCCATGTGGCCATCGGTGTTGTAATGGGCCCCTATGTCGGTATCTAAGCGGGCCTTGGTTATTTTGTAGTAGTGGTCTTGGAAGCGGTCCATGAGGCGTCGCTTCGTCTGTCCCACATACTGTTTGCCACATCGATTACACGAGAGGCAATAAATGAGGTTCGAGCTTTGGCAACTCATGTTGTGCTTAGCTTGATATGTGCATTTGTTAAAGTTGGAGGTTATTTCTCCACTCTTGTTCAGGCGTGTACAGTATCTGCATGCTGCTTTCTCACACATATTGGTGCTGCGGCCTTTGAGTGCCGCATTGTGTTTGGGCTGATTGCCGATTGGGTGGTCTAGTTTCGCCTTGACCAAGGCAGACCTGAGATTTGGTGGCCTTCTTAGTGCCACAACTAATCTTCGGGCATGGATTTCCCGTGTTTTGGAGGAGTGATTTAAAATGTCCGAGTTGTTGCGGACAATTTTCTATTCATCATTGAAGATGGGGTGATAGGTAGTTACCAAAATCTTTGGTGGCCTGCCCGTCTTCTTGTCATTGGTGTTGGAGGTGAGGTCGTTACAATCTATATGGCTAGCTTTCTATAGGGCGTTTAGGACTAATTTTCTTGGGTAGCCCCGATGGACAAAGTAAGCTGCCTTCCAGAGAGCATGCTCCTGGAAGTCTTTGTCCCTACTGCAGATACGTCTCAGACGTAGGAACTGCCTGTAGGGTATACCCTTCTTTCAATGTGGAGGGTGTGCCGATTCATAATGCAGATAGTTATTTGCATCAGTGGGTTTACTGTATAGGGTGGTGTACAGTTTACAGTCCTCTATGCACACCAAGGTGTCTAAGAAGGCTACCTCAGTTCCAGAGATTTCTGAGGTGAATTTGATTGATTGGTGGACACCATTTAAATGTGTGATGAACCATGTCAGTTCATCATGCCAATGTGTCCATAGCAGAAATATATCGTCTATGAAGCGTACCCACAGCAGAGGCTATTTTTGGTATTTGTAGACAAACTTCTCTTCAAAGTGAGCCATGAAGAGGTTGGCAAACGTGGGGGCCACGCGTGTCCCCATGGCTGTGCCACCCACTTGAATATATTGGCTGCCAATGAAACTGAAGTTGTTCATTTCCAATATCATCTTCAACAGTGAGATTACTGACGAATTCGATGGTTGTTGGTTCAGTATGCTCTGAGCGGGTCGAGATCGTGAGAGGAAAGTCGCGACCGCTCTTAGTCCCTCATCATTCGGAATATTTGTGTAGAGAGAACTGACATCTAGCGTACAAAGCAGAGTGTCTTTGGGTAGATTCTCATTTTTTCTGGAAATAATTTCCAGAAAATGACCCGTTTCCTTCACAAATGAAGGGATGGTGGGGACAAAAAAAAAAAGCATATAAAGTCTATAAGACAGTAAAACGGCATTTCTTCCCAATCACATTTGTTGAATAGTCTTTGCCCAATGGTGGCAAAATAATGATTGATAAACTGTGAAATATCTTCAATGGGAACTGTAAACAAATCTAGTAATTTTGTATATACTCCTCCTTTGTTCATTTGCATACAAGATCTGAAGGGGGTGGGGGTACAAAATTTCAGAAATTTTGAATACCTGGTACATGTATACTTTATGGATGGCCCCTTTCCTGGTTTTGAGATGCTCTCCTCCCTGTTTTCCATACTTACTCTTCATTACATGAAGAATAGGTATCAGTGATGTTTTTAACCTGCATAGGTTTCAACATTCTTTTAATAATCAGTAAGACTGGAAATAACTGAGAACTGCACACATCAACACAACCCCCAGGGTGGTACTTTGACTGGTCCCCCAAAATTATGTTTATGTACAACGGAGACAGGATTTAAGGCCTGGTTCCATATATCCGATTTTAGGTCCAATAACTCACCGGGCCTTTACCAAGCCACTCATTGGGTTAAGATACAGTGCTTGCCTAGTTAATGGAGCTGTGGTGGAAGACCCTATTTCCTCACCAGACCCTAAAACGGGACCTCTCCAGGAGACCTTCTGGTCTACGTATGGGCTAATTTATTGGCTTGGCAAAAGTTGTTATTATATAGAACGTCCTGACCATGCTGTACAAGTCTCAGAAAAAGATGCTAATTTACGGTATGTACGGACCGAGGCGTTTACGCCGAGTTCCATACAAACGGTAAATTAGCATCAAGTTCTTTGACTTGTACAAGCAGGGTTGGACGTTATATATTTACTATATACCCGAAATTTGAAAAAAATCAATTTCATTTTTATTAACAACCAAAATTTTAATAAATGTGTATTGGTAGGTAGTCCGTATTTTGGTGTACAGACCACTGGTCCGTACCGTATTTTTACGTCATATACTGAAACGGTGCATATTTACAGTATATACGGCATGGGTATATAGTAAAGCACTGATAAAAAAAGCACTCCCCCAATGTGAATCTAGTAGAAACCCACCAAATTTCCATAGACCTTTCAGGTCAAAGACCAAAATATTTATGGGGAGAAGGTGGTACAGGAATCATTGATGTTTTTACAGATTATATCATAGTCTTCCATACAAAATTCAAGGACAGTACAAAGTGACAGTACACAATACAAGGACACCACAATCATACATGTTTCGTATGTATGATTGTGGTGTCCTTGTATCATGTACTGTTACCATGGAAGACCGCTGATAGTTAAACTTTATTAAATGAAAAAAAAAGTAATATATTCAGGAATCATGAATAATTATACCCTGAGCCCCATCTGACGCTGTGGGGAAGTGCTATTTTTGTATTGGTCAAGATCCTGTCTCCAAGTGCGGTAGTGGTGGGCACCACCCATGAGTAGGCGCTCATTGAACTGTAATGGGTGGAGGCCACATATGATGCCATGGGGATGTGCTGTTTTTGTATCCAGCCTATACACAACCACCACTGTTGCTGACTGAGAGCAGCGAGTGCCAGGGTCAATCAAATATTCACGTTTTGCACAGGGTGGTGTGAGCGCGCAAGACGTGCTCCCCTCCCACCCACACCACTGCACTCTGACCACCACTACCGTGTCGACTGAGGCCAGCATGTGCCAGGGTCAATTAGATATTCAGGAATCATGAATAATTGTTGGTCAAGGTTCCCTCATCACTGTATACGTCGGCAACAAGGATTATGAATAACATAAGTAAAAACTAACATTTTTCATAGGGTGTGCCACCCGAGAGGAGGCTTTTTTTTAAAAAGCTTTTATTGCATTCAATTCATATATAATTGCTCTTCCATGCAATACATATACTGTCATATAAGATACAACATAACATAACGTTGAGCCGTAATGGGTCTGGCGCAGATGCGTTCATTGAATATTCAAGAATCATTAATAATTATACAGAGTATACGCAGACAGAACCATGACCAATATAACTGGTCAGAGTGCAGTGGTGTGGGTGGGAGGGGAGCATGTATGGCCGGATGGATGTGTGAAAGCCCCCGTATCTTGCGCGCCAGCACCCGTTACATTTCAATGTACGCCTACTCTCAGGTGGCGCACCCCATGCAAAAAGGGAGAACTATCTGGTTGCAGACAATTATTCATGATTCCTGAATATTTGATTATACTGGATACTGAGGCTATCACACGTTAACCCCGGCACAAGTGGGAGTTATGTTGGCAACAAGGACTAAAAATAACATACGTAAAAATGATTATCTACTGCCACCCTACTGCACTAGGAGACAGAATCCATACCAATACAAAGATAGCCCACTCTGACCGAGACCAGTGTAAGGAAGGGGTATAATTATTCACGATTTAATATTACATTTATCTTATTTGGACTGATTTGAAAATGTATTTTTTCTTGATTTTTTAAAACAATTATACATTACTTGGGAAAACCGAAGTTATGGCAATACCATAACAGCTATTCATCCTTGTTATTAGTTTAAATTGGTTGTGGATTTCGAATCGGTCATCCACACCCGTTCCCATAAATAATGAACGTTCCCTCATGGCACTGTCAGTTGCTGCACCATAGCTATGCTTTGCCAGGCAACATATCAACTTGCTTCGATGCACCATGTAAAGATTGCGACTATCTCTGTAAATACTTGAGGTACAGCCTCCATTTAAAAACTGACCCATGGGGAAAGTCATGGGAAAGACATATTAAGGGTTCTCTTTGTGATTAAACATGAGTAACACTAGAGTAGTCATGGGTTTCCGTTACGCAATTCCCAACAACTATAGGGTTACTGGCAGCTTGTTGTCAATAAATTTGAACCTAAAATCCACAAAGAATCTGTTAAATTCGTATTTCAGTGTATATATGTGTCGTTGTATGCTTCATTCTTAATACTAATACCGAATATTAAAGAATGAGTAAGTTATCAAAGACATAGAAACGTTTCTCCAACTTTGATCAAAATGAGGCCCGCCAAGAGTTCGCCCCATAGGCGCAGTTCTGAAGCGAAGTGAGTTGGCCTTCCAGTGTCTCTATGATTACATGGACAGGTACAACATTTATTTTTGCTATATACAGTAAAACACTTTACCTGGAATGGAGGGTGTCCCCTTAAGTGGGGTGACCCCTTAAGTGGGGTGACCCCTTAAGCAGGGTTTTAAGTCTGCCAATGGTTATATAGTAGAGTTTATCCTACCACTAATAAAAAACGCCATAGTCTTAACATGGGATTTCTTTATGTCACGGGTAGTGACATAAAGTGTTGTTCATGCCACTAGTTTCTGATACTGAAAAAATATGGAAACGGGGTAGGATAAAATCTAAACGCCACTCGTTCCAAGCAAATTAACCCCTTAAGCAGGGTGTCACTTTAAGCGAGGTGGCCCGGCACCGGGGGTTTTCTGTACCTCTAAAACATGTATATATTTACCTTATTTAAGTTGTGAGAGTCATTTTTAGCCGGATTTTTAGCCGAACCGTGGAATGTGATTTTGATGTAATCGCATGGCAACACTCATTGTAGCGCGGAAACAGACATGAAACAGGCAGAAAAACATGAAACGGTGCCTGAAAAACTCGATATTTGTTGAGAGGTACTGCGAATAAAAAAAAGAAATAAAAAAAAAAAAAAAGTGGTTGCTAACCCATTGCACTGCCGTTTTAAGATGATACCCATTTCTTGTGAGATCCTGGAGTCCTTGGAAGCGTCATCAATTAATGATGTCATAACCAGCAAGCACGACTGCTGGAAAGGTTCTAATCCCATTTCACAGTAGCATCGAGCTGAACTTACTGAGCCTTGTCATCAACATATACCTATTCAGAATTGCTGCTTAACCTATTCATTTAAGTGTAATACTTCACGAGCCTCTCCTGCTTGGCACTCTGTGCACATTGTGAAATGTAGAAGTTCAGAGCTAATTACCACATAAGATATGATCATAACTTTTTATGCTTAAATCAGCAAAACCTTTGTTATCACCATGAGGGATTATGTTTAAGATGGTCATGAGAGTAGACATAAGCCGTATCTTCATTATCAACTGCTTTTCGCTTTATTTGAAACACTTTGCTATTTGGCCTCAGTATAAGAAAGGTCTGACAGTGATGACTTCAATACTTGGACCATCTTCACATTGCAGGACTCAGAACTTGTAGGACAAGGCCTATAAGATATTATCACTGATCCCCTATTTTCACCCCTCTGATGGCTGGAATAAATTGGTGGTATTGTTTTTTTATGTACGACACCTTCGTTCCACAATCCTAACGAGTTTAAAGAGTGCCTCCCGGGGTCAGCTCCAGGCCAGCTAGTGGGTCTTCATAGAAAATAGTGCAAAGTTTATAACTTTAGATCTATTTAAGTTGTTGGAAAACAGTACAGGCATCGTCTGCCACATCCTGCATGTGAGTCATGATTGACACCTCTCGAAGGGGTAATACAAACGGATTGGTTAAGTGCGTACATTATAAAGAATGTCACCGATTGCCACTTTTCCGACCAAATCATCAGGGAGATTCTGATTGGTGACAGTTGGTCTTTCTATGGCTTATAGTATTAATCCTATTGGGTTTAAGGTTTAAGTGTTTTCACCTCCCGTTGTCGTACTAACCCTGGGTTATGGAAACTACATCACTGTCTTTGTAGGACAATGGCGGCCGTGGAGGACCTTGCCGGGCCTACAGGCATTGAGGCTGGCCTAACCAGCACAGAGAGTAAGTAACTGGCTCTGCGTATACTAACAAACATGCACACTTTTCTACACACCGCTGTTATTGAAAGCTCTACTTTGGCACCGTTACGTTTGGAATTTTAACAAAGTGACAACCTTAATCAAAAGAACTTCCGTTAACCCTGCCTGTAGTTCCAAGAAGGGGATCCCCCTTTATTTTTCTGTTCCAGAAAATATATTCAGAATCAGCGACACTTCTCATTTTTGTATAAAAAAAACCCCCAAAAAAACCCAACCAAAATCAAAGCACGTGAAACACAAATTTTGAATGGTTGTCCTAATTTCCAGATGTACTCCAAACTACTTTTAAGTATAAGTCGCGAGCTTATTAGTATAGTTAAGATTGATGGTGATGGAAATTCAGTGCTTGCGTTCACTCTTACAGTTTTATAAGAAAAAAAACCCACAATTCTCACAGTTTTCCTTTTGATTTGTACCAATTGTGAAAATTAGTATTAACTCCTCATGACATTCTTGCAGCTGACGATATGAAGAACACAGCTAGAAAGTCGACCAGCAAGCCTGCGCAACGAAACGAGAAACTGTCGCCGTCGTCACCATCCTCTGTGGTGAACGGCGTCATGGATGGTAAAGTGGACAGGCGGCCCGTTGCCAATGGTAACGGGACGCATAAACGGTGTGTAGAAGAGCAGGAGCAAGGTAACCCTGCCAAGGTGGCCCGACTGCACATTGAGGACCTGGAGAGGGCCCAGGAAGAAATGACCAGGAAGATCTCTAGGGAGGACGATATGCTTGTTGTTAAGAATGGAGAAGTGACTGGTGAGGACAGTAACATGAGTCAGGGAGATAAGTCCAACGACTCTACTTCAAAACACAGCTCTCTGAGTAGGACTTCCCTTGCCCTCTCAGCTGATGCTAAGAGTAACTTTAAGGGAATATTAGACGTTGCCATGACCAAAGTGGGGTCAAGGCGGAGCTCATATACCGGATCCGATTGCGCACCTTGTGAACGGAGTTCCAGTCCGGAACCACAAGGGAACTGTCCTGACCAATCGACCAAAGAGGCGGACTTACCTAAGCAGGAAAATGGTGAGTAATCTTTGAAAATATTCCTCAGTTACTTCTCATCTGCTCCTAACCATGAAATGATGGTTGATCCTTTCTTCTTTCAGTTGAGTTGGAACTTGTATACTCTAAGTATACTACAAAGGATTAAAATTGCTGATTATTAGTTCTATAGAAAGGTAAATGACAGTAATTATTATATGTTTAAAGGTCAAACACAAATATGGTCATTCCCCAAATCAGCTGGTGATCGCTATTGATATTGTTACCGACCACTTTAGGTAGTTTTTGACCAACGTCACGTCTCAAGGTAGGAGACAATGGAGAAACATTTATTTTCAACCACTGATACCATAAGTGGCGGCTAACTGATATTGGTTTATCTTACGAATCTGAATAATATTTGACTAACTAAACGCGAGATTAGAAATGCCCTCATTATCTACCGGAGGCGCATAAACTCACCAAAGTGGTAGGTGACAAGTGACCCAGCTTTCTTGCACGGCACAGAACTGAGCGGGACTCCATCTGGTGGATAAAACGGCAACTAGTACTCCCGCGTGCTAGACTTGCTCTGCCTCGTGATGCACATGTCCCTGAATATTAACGGTATTAGAGAGGAATCTTGCAATGAAATCGAACTGATCTACTTCACCTCGAACCAGAACTGACCACCACTTTAGGTCAGTTTAGTGTGTGTGCGTGTGTGAGGGGGGGGGGGGGGGGGGCAATCCAAAATGTCCTGATCTATTCAATTCTCAGGTAAAGTATGTGAAAATAGTTAATACGTGTATTTAAAAAGATCCCATTGTCCATCTAGGGGGATACTTTTGGAAAAAATAAATACGGGAACGTGTAAAGTTTGTATAATGAGGTCAACCAGTTTTGGCGTGGGTGTCAGTGCCAGGTCGCGGATGCTGTGACGGTGCTAAAAACGGCATCGTTAGCAGCCAGACCTGATATTTTAGGTAGATTTTAAGTAATAGGCCATCGCGAATCCTCAATATGAAATTTTAGAATTTAATGCTAATGTAGGTAATCGTTGATAGTATCCGCCTCCCACTTTGTATGTTTCTCCGCTAAACATACACACGTTAAAAGTGAAACTTCCCACGCGATCGCATTATTAAAATTGACCCCTTTAAGGTCTTAATCACTGATATTTAAGGCTAGTTTTTTTTTTTTTTTTAAGAATCCTGTAGCATATATCACAATTTAATTGTTTTGAAAATATCACATGCGGGCAAAAATCTTTTAAAATTGGAACACGGGAAAATAATATATAAAAACACAGAAAACTATCAACTTCATCATATTACTATGCCCGAACCATGTCCAGGAAGTTAGCTTTATATGATTAATTTTATGTACAACCTAGAAATTGATGAACCTTCCCACCCTACGTTACCAGGAGATGTATCGGCAGTTATAGAGTATAATTGATAAACGAATTGCTGAATGAATCACATTTGTAGAATATGAAGCTAGTTTGACATAATGTTGGATTGTCTGACATAAGCTGGTGTAACATTGCAACATTACGTGCAGAAGTTATTTAGGATAGGGCAGTGTGTAATATGTTGGGGACCGTGTCTGATCTCATCTGTAAGTAGTTTAATGAGCACTTATGGGTTCGCTTCCTGGATCGTGGGCCTAATGCAGTACGAGTGCCAGCGCGGGGGCGATAAATGGGGTGTTAATTATACATGGTGACTTCAGCCATCACGCGGGTCAGATACGCACACCTAATGTGATCTTACACGGCTGTAAACCCATGTCCTGGAATTTGGAAACGCTTTTCTCATGCCTGGATTAATTTCCCATTATGATAAAACAACGTTGAAATGGAGAAACTGAATAATGAACAGTGTTGTTATTTGGTGTTTCTGGGAATGGTTCGGATATTTTGTAGTATTTAACTCACCCGAACACAAACTTACAGATGCATACATTTTATTCAAAACTGAAATTATAGGTTAAGAACCATACATTTCCTGTTTTCATTTGAGATAAATGAATCATAAGTGAATCACGTTAGATAATTTACGAGTAAAGCTATCTAAAGCACTGCACGTGACTTGTAAGCAGGATCTATTGATTACACCCTTTACCTCGTTAGGTAGAAAAAAGAGGTATGACCTTCTGCATGTGTACTATGTATCACGGCGAGTTAAGATACAATGTAATTGATTCCATTGTTATCAGTGAAGTCTTTGAAAGGAATATGAGAAATCTGCCCTGTAAATAGTTCGTTCTACAGATCCTAGCTAAATAGCGTGGTTCCAGTACATAAAAAGTGTTGATCTCCTGGGATGATTTATTCAAATATTTGTATGTAAAGTTTAGTCATTTGATTGTGACTCATATATGCTCTTCCAAATACCTGCCAAATATTTAATCACTGGCTTAGTTATATCAGATCGGAAAATAGATAATTGGCAATTGATACAGATTTAACAGTAACATTGGTCTCTTCCCAAAAGGATAGTGATTTTTAATTTTCAGTATACACGTACATATAATTTTGTGTGTGTGTGCTAAACAAAGATGATATTAATTGAGCCTCATTCCTGCCAATGATTCAGTGGTTTGAACCTCCCAACAAAGCCTCAGTACCACGGCATGGCCCACACTCAAAGGCTTTCCGCTTCTTTTTTTCAGCCTCCCTGAGGCAGCAAATTTCACCTAAAAAATATTTCCATCTTCATCCCTGAATATTAAAGCAGGAATGCAAGTTTTCCGACAAATGACAGAATTGTGGCATTTCATATATATCGGCAACACTCGCATAGTTAGAATATTTGTCGATTCATATCAATACTGTTCCAGAATAACGTTATAAATTATTCTTTTCTAGAAGTTGTCAGTGGTTGGGTAACTGTTGACAGCAATATTAAGCTCTCGGCTCCATCTTACTCTTATTCTTGAAAGAAGTAGGAAATCGATACGTTCCATAATCAGGCTTTCTTGTAGGGGAGGTCGATCAAACAAGGTTGGGCCTTTTGGCCCGGTGTTGGTCGTCCACCAGTTTATTACTCAGGATAAACAAAGCCTGTGCCAGAATAGAGGAGGGGAGGGGGTTAAGTACTATCCCATTCTTTAAAGCAGGACTCACGCTCAAGTTGGGGAAAGGCAAGTGCCCGCTGCCTTCTCTTTGTTTTCTACTTCCTTAGTCATTTATCATGTTCAATGGGCGTTGTAAGGGAACTTTGATCAGTCGAACCTACCACCAGGAGCTAATCCAACATCATTAATAGTGATATCCATTAAACAAAAAATGGTTTATTCTTAAGGAAGAACTTCAGCATTATTTTTCAAAAATTAAAAAATAAACTTCAAGCATATAGTTATCAGTCATGCGATTTGGACACCATCCTAGGCAGATTCCCAGCCTACACATATATTACAAATTCTAGACCTCCTATCAGATCAGCCAGTGAATAACGGAATATAAATGTGACCGCAAATGCCACTGCATAAAAATCGATGTAGTGGCTTAGTTTATTAGATTGTCTATCAGGATTTATGACACAGAGTTCTTGTTGTCAGACATGATATTGCGAGAGGGTGCGTGACATTGAATAACATATGAAGCTGTGAAATTCAGGATATTCGAGCTGAGACCACATGGCCAGTGAACGAGTAACTCTTTATGGCACTGTCAATTACTTTAAATTCCTAGTGTATAACATGGTGGCTTTCTGAGATGTTTGGAATGTGCAACGGTATTATATGGTTCGTTATTGATGTACAGCTGATAGAATATGAATAGGTTTTGATGAATGTTAAGTTTATATTTGATTTTTTCAATGTATATATAGTTGAAAAAATCCATCATGGCATTGTTTTTAAATATATATATATATATATGTGTGTGTGTGTGTATATAGCTCAACTATAGAAGGTAATATTGCCTGAAGCTTTTCTCTTCTAGATGGCAGCTTTTCACTTTTTTTCTGGCAACAAACTTTTTCTGTTTTGTATAGAAATATTTCTATATAAAAGACCTTTTTCTTGTTAATCAAACATGATTTCAATTAAGCCTGATTTACATTATCAAAACAGTGGTTTGAACCTCTCTACTGACCCTCAGCACCATGCCATTGCTGACAGCAACATGTTTTCCGCATTTTCTCAGTCTCTCTGAGGCAGCAACATGCACATGGGAATATATTTCCCCTTGTTTTCCAACCCCAACCTTTTTCCATACTAAAGAGTGTTTTAATCCTTTTATATATTATATGATATACAAAATGATTATGTGGTATATAAAAAGATTGTATAATATGGGGACAAGTAATGATCACATCTACTATATTTTATCTGTGCAGGTGAGAGCAACAAAGATGACGACAGCAAGAATCATAGCTCAACAGAAGACATACCAGCCTCTGATGGTATCGAACAACACAAAACTTCAGATTCTAAAAATGACACAGAATCAACTTCTCATATACATGATGCACTAACATTAGCAAATTGTAAAGACACAGTCAAAGATGACAACATGGCAGCTGAAGACCAATCAGCTGTTAACGATATAACCTCTGATGCTGAAGGTGTGAAGGAGTCATTGTCAACGCCTAAGGGAGTAGAAAAAGGGAACTTGGGCACAGATGGGAAACTGGATGAGGATCTGCTACAAGGTGAGGAGGATGAGGACCATTCTGGTGATGTTGATGATGCAGTTCTGCTATCTGATGATGATAAATCAGAGGATAAGGTGAACAAGAAATCAGAACTGAATAGCTCGCTTACTGAGAAATCTCATGTTGACGTAGATAAAATTGCTGATGACAAAGTGGCTGAAACTTCAGATGGCAAATCAAGCGACAAGTCAGACATCAACGGAAAAGGGGGTGAAGTAGCTTTAGAGCAATCAGCTGGCCAGGACAATGTTGAGGAAAAGTCACTCGAATCTAGTCAAAATGATCAAGATACAGGAAAAGACTCAAGTGAGCTTAACACTGGAGAAGACAATGCTCAAATTACTAAAGATGAAACCCCAGGTGGTAGCAACAGTGAAAAAGAGACCATTGATGGTGAGGCAGCAACATCTAAAGCCAAAGCTTTTGACATCCCAGAAGACAAAATCATCAGTCTCAGTGATGATGACGATGATGTTGAAATTAATGTCAAATCTTCAAAAAAAATTGATTGCGATGCAAATAGCCCTATTGAAATCGAAGATGATGAGGATAACAAATCTGATCTTTCGGATGCTTCTTCAACTCGAAAACGAGGTGCAGCATCACCTATCCCGTCCAACAACAGCTCGACCAAGAAGTCACGATTAGACAAGGTAATAGGTCGACTTGGCTCTGCTATTGGTATCAAGCCCAGTGATGCTGTAGTAAACACTGATGTTGACACTGCTGGGGTCACAGAAGAAAAGCCAACTGAGGATACTGCTGCTGCAGAGGAAAAAATGGATGTACAACCAGAGGAGGAGTCCAAAAAAGAAGTCCAAGATATTGACAAAGACACTACTAAAGATGATAAGTCAGACCTCAAACCAGAGGTCAAATCTGATGTAGCAACAGAGTCAAAGCAGGATGACAAATCTGAAGTTAAGTCAGCCATATCTGCTGACAATGCTGATGCGAATCCTGATGTTAAACCTGATGTCAAACCTGTAAAGTCATCGTTGTCATCTTCTGAGAAGACATTGATCACTCTAACAGCTGAGGTAAGATGATAATTCAAACAAAGTTCATTGAATTTAATAAAGTTGGGGTTTCCACTTATCTGTTATTCTTAGTTTTCTAGAAGTGTCAGGATAGAGAAGTTTAGATTTTGTCTCAACACTGTGGTTTGATTAGCACTTGTGACCTATTTCCATGTAGTTTCAATAGTCTTCAATTTAACTCACGTATGGCAAAACTTGGCAGCTAATGTAATAGACACAATTGGGCACCGGCAGAACTGCAATATTAGAGTGGCATTTCCTGAACAGCTTCAGACTTCCTCTCATCAACTATAAACAAAAACTTTGTAATCAAGAGAAATAAGAATAGATATCGTCTCATAGTCATTCTCTTGCAAAATGATGTTATACATGATTCCTGTTTTTTAAGGGTTTTGAATCTCAGATTTTCCCTCAGGCCCGACTTCAATCTCTGTAAAGATAAGCCTATATCTAGATAAGAGCCTAGACCTAGATGTAGGCATCTAACTAGATATAATCTTAACTAAATGTAATGCAATCCCTAGATATAAGTCTATACCTAGATAAATGTCTAACTAGATATAAGCCTATACCTTGATGTAATCCTAAACCTTGATACAAGCCAACACCTAGGTGTAATCCTATACCTCGATGCACTTCGCCTCCTTCTTACCATGTAAAACACCCTGAACCTGCTCTTCCCACAGGAGTTGAACAAACTGCTCATTTCACGGATGAACGCCTACCTGGAGCGGTCGCGAGGGTCGCTAATCGTGCAGCTGGAGAACCGCATCAGTGAGCTGCAGTCAGCCGTGTCGTCCTGGCGCGACCAGGCCAAGCGACTTGCCAAGCAGCTCGACGAGGAAGTCAAGAACAACCAACGGCGCCAGGGCAAGATGGTCCGCCGACGGGCTGTCACCGACGATGGCGGCGGCAAGGTCAGCCAGGTGAGTCGTCAAGGTCACCGCCATTATGTGTTGACCCACTATTGTCAAGTGTGTTAACCCACAATTGTCAGATGTGTTGACAAGGGAGGCAAAGAGAATCCGATTGAAATCTGAGAAGGTGGTCTTTGTTGACCCTTTATAATGGTGCCTGAAGGCAATAGTTTGCTGGCTACTTAGTCTTTTAGACACGTACCATCTCAAATGAAATGGATGTTTTCATTTTATAAATGATCTAAACTTTTTTAGATGAATAAAAAGTGAATTTGTAATAGCGCAGTTGGGAAATGCTTCAGATTGTGACCTGTCATAAATCTAAGATTGGGATGGTTTGTCGTGCACTCTTATTTTTTTTTTATTAAGCCTTGTCCTCAAGTGTTTTCAATTGGATCCCTTCTACTTGGCTCCCTCTGTTTACCTGAAGTATCAGTACACCACAGCCATTACATTGCGTCTTTTTCAGAGATGGAAGTAGACCTATCCATACCTGGTACTTAATACTTTGTGTCACATTCTGATTACCATTTTTTTAGGCGAGAAGACCCATGACCTAAGCAAATTCAGGTCTTATGTTTATCAGGTTCATTTTCTTTTCAGGGGTTTGTGAAAATATGATTTGATTATATATTTTAGAGCATCTCTAACCTTTTGAGATAATTTCAGAAAAATGTCATTACTTCTTCAAAATAGCCTCTTCATCAAATTAACAGAGATGTCAGTTTTCCCGTTATTTCCGGGTTTCCGGGTTTTGTTAGGGTCTCTAAGTCTTGATCATGCTAGAGATGAATAGTGGATATAATCAGGGTTCGGATGTTTTCCGGATTGTTTTCTAGACCTCACTGGCATCTCTGTAATTATGTACATACAATATAGTACCTCCTTACATGTACTCCCTCGTGTAGTCCTCGCAATTCCTGCATTACAATGGAGCATTTCTCAAGTAATTTTCCTTGCTACTCTTAAGTAAGCCTTAAGGAATTTAATTAATCCCGTTTGATTCAGCCTGAAAGGAAAGATACAGATACATGTTAAAACAGCTTATCAGGTTATCAGCTGAAGAGAGCTGTTATTCAACATTAGAAGGTCAATTGAACATATTGCAGTGGAATTTAAATCATATATCTCGGACAGGTATATGGTTACATGAGAACAGTAATTCTAGTATCCGCTCCTTGTGATAAGAGGCCTGACATATCAGACCATTCTAGGTTAACGGGCAATGACATAACAGCTATTTCAAGTGCGGGAGGCGAAAGAGCAGAGGAGAAATAACCTTTTTCATCTTGCTTTTTCGTCATGTCCCAATCTCAACTAAAGGATCATATTGAGTGCCTATAAAGTGCGATACCAAAAGGAGCAAATGGGGGGAAAAGCCGTGATATTTTCCTACATGAAAGAGTTTTTTCAGGCGCACGTGTTCGGATATGGGTGCCAGACTGGAGTCTTCAGAGGCTCGTTGTCCCATGGGTCAGGACACCAGAATTATTTTTGGTTATTATGTGGCCTGCTTATTGTGTAATATACTTGACAAATAACTAGTAAATTAAGTTCAGTGGCACTGGGGCCAAAAGCATCTGGTGCCTGGTACATGTATATCTTCATGGGGACCATTAGGCTATATATAGGAACCAATCAAACATTGCCCGCGGACTTGGCCAGCCCACAATACATTTATAAATCATTGTTCAGCATGATTGGTGGTAAATGTTTTCTTTGCGTAAAACAATTGCTACTAAGTGTTTTCATTGCCAGGTAAATCTGGTGTAAATTGCACTCATCGCCCAGTGTATCTTGTGCTAAGTGTATTTTTATAACTTAGGGTACTTGCTGCTAGCAGTACCGATTGTACGATCTACCATGTGGCACGTCTCAGAATATAAGAGTGTCATCTGTTGGGTATCTATGGTTTACAATTTTCAAAGGGTACAGGAAAATGTATTTGAAAGACAGGAGGCCATTCCAAATAAAGATGAAATCAGCTTTTTGAAAGAGACGAATCTCTTTTGATAGCCCATAACGGGGTAAGACATTTGAAAGAATTGACAAAAAAAATATCTACAATAGTGAAAAGCTTGAATCTTTGATGGTACCTACATTCCCGCAGGGACCCCTGGAACGTATAACCACAAACAAACAATCTATGGTATACCATGGTGTGTTATTTTGAGCTCAACACAGAAAATCAACTTGATAGATAGAATCAGGCCAATAGGATGAAGTAGCACCGGTGAGCCTTTACATTGCTGAGAAAATATTCACCTATAAATACAGGTACATTTTCATACATGTATACCTGACACGCTCATGGGGTATACGTACATGTAGAGAGACCTGAGGGATTTCCCACAGGTAAACTCGGTGTTTCTCGGTATACGACACACGACACGAAAGCTTCTTCGGCAACACTCAGCTCGTATTTAGTACATATCTGAGTTCTGCTTACTAAAGAGATCCATCCGCTCGCCCCTGGTTACAGTGGACATGGATAGAGGCCTTTGCTGTTGGGAGGTGCTCATCGCCCACGCTCGCCTATTAGCCGCCTCACCCCCCATGTGACCGATAAACGCCCACTCATTGCGCACCGTTGGGCGGCCACAGGCGGCATGCTAGACGGCCCGGCCATGCCCGGTATGGATTGCTGGAGTGAGTGAGGTGGGCGGGGTGGGAAAGCCATCTCTGCTCATCTGCTACACCTCACAGCCTGGTGCCAGCGACGACTCACCTGTGACGTTACTGATCCCGAAAGCGGACTTAATAACGTCAGAAATAGACGCAAACTATGTCCATGATAGTGACCAGGTGGTCACTGTGTAAAATATTCAATATACATGTAGTTAGTAAAGTGTGTTAATGCTGTATCGTTACCTCGGACGTCATCTGGAATAAGTCACCGTAGTGTTTGTCCCACATTATGTCAACTGGTGTGAGTTGAACCAGCATTTCACGAACATCTCAAAATGTTCCATTCGTCACATTAATAATTGCATCCAACTTCTTCTTTGTTGTATAGTTCTAAAGTAGGCTTCATGGATAAAGATGTGGCAAATAAACACATTTAGCTCAGTCTGATGCTACCTTGCAAGTAAAGGAAATGAGAGAGTGCTTTAAAGTGGCGTGTTTCCAATTGGCCACAAGATTTCTCGCATCTTACTTTATGTTAGGTACACCATAAAACTTACTCTGCTTCGTCCCTACGTCTCTGTAGCCATAGTCTGGTAGTGCATAGAGGTGTCAATGCTGCTGATTATCACAAAATCCATGGTTCACACATACCACATTCATACGAGCAGTACTTTGACGAAGCCAAGCTATACTGAGCCAAAGTCGTGTCTTTATAGCATTGAAATTTATAGAAATCCAGGAATCTTCCAAGGATCCTGGAAATATCTTCATGTAGTGTGGTTCTCTGGCCTTTCTTTTCCTTTGCAAGAAGATGGCTAATTACACGAATCATATCTTGGATATCAGATATATTACGGTACCGTAATAATCAGAGATGCCATTTTTCCGTTGAAATCCACTTTTTCATATCCACTATATGATATTGCTTTTCATTGTGTGAAAATAGGATGACATAAAATGAGGCTCATCTACACCAATAACACAACAATTAAACCTCCCCACAGACCCTCAGCCCCATGCCATGGCCGACATGGACATGATATCCAAGTTTTCAGGGTCTCTCTCTGAGGCAGAAAATTCCACATAAAAATATTTCCACTTTTTCCCCTGACCCCAACTGACATCCCTGAATAATAATGTGTAGAAGCATTTCAACGTAAGTATAGAAAGGGAAACCGACCTGTGAGAGTGAGAGTACATTCAGTCACATTATGTTAGGCTCATTAAGAAGGATGACAGTGATTAAGGACAGGGGCCTCACCATGAGAATCACAACCTATGACTGGTTTTAATAACTTCAATGTTATGTGTAATACAACCATAACTTGTCCCTGGTGGAGAAAGCCTTAAAGGCTGAGGCAGTGTTATATTTGGAGCCAATGGCTTCCAAACGGCAGTACCATTTCAAATATTTTATCTACTGGTAATATTTTTCCATCTTTAACATGGAAATAAGTTATAATGTACATGTATCTCTATATTCTGGTAGAGTAGCTCCATCAAGATCCAATTTAAACAATTTCAGTTTCCGGAGGCAGTAGGTGTGTGAGTGAATGGTTTATTCAGCATATGTACACACAAAAAGAAGTCAGAATGGTCCATAACTCTGTTCTAGAAGTCAGCCAAGACCCAATCAAATGGTATTTCATTGGTAACATTATTTGCGATATAATCTTCTAGTTGATATAAGGTTGACCTACTTTTTAATGAGAAACATAATTTTGTCAACCATTTAAATATCACATTTTGGCTGTCCTAGTTCATACCCTCAGCCCCACCACCGTTAATGTCTTTGGTGATAGCCAACCAACGATATCAAGATGAATAAGAGAAAGTAGGTGGGCGGGCTCAGTGTTAATTGCCAACCGACCGGACGAGAGGTACTCTCCTGAACCTATAAGGCACATTCTGTGGGTAATGGAGAAGGAATATAGACGAGAGATACGGGCAATTTGTACGGAGCAGACTTAAGGGTAGCTCATGTATGCAGGATCGCTATGGCACAACAGTCAATATTAATAATAAATGGCAGATAAGCTCCATATGTCATCTTTAATGATTTCTGTAATATACATATATATATAATATATATCCCTCGAGATAGGAATGTGAAGGGCTGAATCAGATAATACATATTCATTTGTTACATGGCAGCATTCTTTAATAGACCCATGGCGCCATGCTACCGTCTTTTCAAGCCCTGAGGGAGTTCATTAATTGAGTTGCTACTGTACATGGCTCACAAGTGACTTTAGTTTTGAGATAATGATCACCCCAAACTGTAACATGAATGTCAGTAGAGCCAGGTCCCGAAAGAGGCTATTGGTGGTATGTGGTAGACTTAAATGCCAATACAAATATACAAAATGGCATGGTTGGCCATATTGCACCAGCAACTTATCCGTTGTACACTCATGATATATACCGATATTGGGTGGGGAGTTTCGAGGCAAAAATAAAGACCTTTTTACAGAACACATTTACTAATGCAACCTTGTTTTGGTATCATAAATCAATGACACGTTAGACCTCTCAATAGCCATTCTTGAGCTCAGTATAAATCAGAAAAGAACAAAAGTTGCCTGTACACAAATGGGCAACTTTAGATTTGCGAAGAGGCCACAAATGCTTTAAGAATAACTGAAAATGCAGACATTTTTCCTCCCATTCTTGAGCATGGGAAACCGTAGGCACACACCTGTTCATTGCTGACCATCCGTACTCTTTAAAAGATCTATGTTGTTGCCAGCGTAGACCGGTAACTCTGAGAATGTACCAAAACATCTCTATATGGCTAGCGATTTGTCTTGTAAATATATGTATGATGAATTGCTCGTGTAGAAAGCCTCTTTCGTACAGATAAAAGTAGGTATTAGATAAATGATACAAACTACTTGTATCCTTTAAAAGTTTTATTCAAAGTTAGGAACATGCGAGACATCATTCATTTGATGTACGACTGTCATAAATAGCTTCTCAGCATCCAAGCAGTCCCTAAATAGCAGTGAAATGGTGTCAGATGGTGGCAGGCTCTTAGCACTAAAGAAGCCGCCAGACTCTAGAGAAAAAAACGGTTTGGAGAAAAAGGCAGGAAGGAAGCAGGACAGGCGAGGCTTGTGGCGTGGGCGGCCTGTAACCACAGGGTATATTTGTATTATTCTCTGAGCTCATACCGGGTTTTTGGAGGTTTAAAGTATACACCAATGCACGTCATTGTGCTTCGGTCTGTTTCGTACTAACGGTATTCAACTTTGTTTACTTTTTGTTTTCCTTTCGATTTGAATAATAAAAAAACTTTGAATCTGAAAAAAGGAGAAATGTAAAGGTCATGAGCAATTTGGCCAGTTTACTAATGGAGATCTCACTGAATGTGTAATCATATTGGCAAGGCAGTTGACACCAGCCTGACTTCTTGTACGTGATTTTTGTTTCTAAAGTTTCGTCGGCCAAAAAAAGTACATGTATGTTTTAACCAGACATTATCAATATAAAGCAGCTCAACGTATCGGTATTATCAATTATGTAGAGCAATTTTCAGTTTACAACATGCCGTACATTTATTTAAAGAACTTTTGATTTATGGTAGTATTGACAAAAACTACAAACCAAACAATTCCTCTAGAAAGGCGTGTGCTCCACAACGCAATTTAAAAATAGATTTGGATATCATTTTTCGACCACAAGTCAAAACTCGTCCAAATGCTGACAATAGTCCTATGAATGTGATCAGCATTGTAATCTGATCAAACCACCTATTATTACATATTCATCTGGCAACCAATCTCAATGGTGATTCAGCATAGACAATACCACCCCCCACCCCAACACGGACGCACGCACATGCGTACACACACACGTGCGAGCGCGGGGAGAGACGCCGCAGGCTGCGTTCGTCCAGCGTTCTTGCCGAGCGTTTGGCTTAGTGTGATGTACTCTCGCGAGGTGTCTCTGTACGTGTCACCGCGTGGGCGGGCACCACCACCTCCACCACCCTGCTCACACGTAGATAAAAACAACATATCTCCATGAGAAGTGAATGGGAGCGAGAAAGAAGGCAAAAGGTGTACAGTCCACCCACCACACATCGCATCCACAACCACCATCTCCAAATGCCAGCATCATATCGATATATATCGCCCCATTTCAAGCGATAACAATTTATTAGTTTTAGATAAGTTTGTTTTTGTTCAGGAGAAATTATGGTGGTATTTTCGAGAATGCTAGGACTGACAGTTGTACTGTATTTGAAGACAAAGGAAAATGATGTTCACTTGTTTTCTTCGTATTTACTTTACCTGGATATACCTTAGCGCCTGAGCGGTCCGTTGCATGACTTTGCGTCTCGGTGATGATGTATCTCAATAATGTTCAATCTAAATGTAATATGAACTTATTAGATGCCACGGAACTAACTCCCCGAGAACACTATTATTTTAGATGACCCTCGTCCACTGCCTTATGTTCTGGCTTATTGGATACCAACCGCTATGTTATCACCCACCCACTGACTATTCTATGATCTGGTGCGCTGGATTACTATGTGGACGTTGGCCTTTGTGATATTGTAAAACTTATCCACGTATTGACTTAATGCACTGACAGTGGGCGGTAGGCGAGATTAGGTATAACGCAGTTTAAATCACAACCAGTTGTCTTCTCTGTGCGCGTACACTACTTGTTTGTCTTTATTCTCTTTCACATGTAGACTAAATGTTTTTTATTGTTGGAATTTATAACCGACTCTTGACTTATTTTGACCCTATGATTCGTAGGATAGGGATGGGGTTGAGAGGAGGTTGTCTTTAACAAGTTAGTTTTATCTAGAGGTGTTTTCGCCACGTCTCAGAGTCTTCACATGCAGACGAGACGTGTTTACCATAAACATACGCGTCCATCACGACATCTCTATGGAGAGTGTCAACCACTCAGAACGAGGCTGATAATTATATCAGGAGGTATTAGGTTAGAAATAGCAAAGAAGACAATGTGCTCTAAGATTTATGAAGGTCGTGTGGGTTTAACATGGTTATTGTTTATAATTTCATTTAAGACGAGGCGATGTCTGTATCCTATAACTTTATTGCTGTCAGTGATACCCTACGTTTCTTATTATGACGCAATGAAATATCTTATATTTTCAAAACTTTTTCGCTCCAAAACGTTTAACTATTCCAGTCAGTTTTTGGACAATCGATACGGCTAGAGTAATAAAAGAAATTCCGTCCGGAAAGGTAAAACATTTTGAAGCGAAAAAGTTTTGGAACATAATTGCCGACCACGTATTACATGTACATCTAACCCTATCTCATACAAACTCACACAAATGCGTTTCCCCACTTTCTGCACTTATATGCATCCTAAAATTCAAGCACAAAAATAACGAGTAACCTCTTACCATGCCTGGACAGAATCACAAATGTTGTGTACAGTAAAGCAGGGCAACGTCGACACGATTGACCAATCAGAGACGGTCTCTGATACGAACCTAGACAGTGACAGCCAATAGGAACAGGGATTACAAACGAGAGTCTCTCCGGTGAAAAACCGCGCGAGAAAGACCACTGGGAGTTCATTAGTGCTAGCCTAAAACTACGAAAAAGCCTCGTTTCATACCACTGCAATGAGTTATCCTAACCAGGTACCATATCTGTAAGTGAAAGGCAGGGCACTTATATATAATCGTCAATCCAGAGATGTATTCCACATAGATCGAGTTTTTTTAATAGTTTTTTTTAAAAACGTTTATTTACGCTGTAGCCTACTCAGGCCAAGGGCTGGTTTCAATGTAAGTCCAGATATAATCTTCTTACGTTTTGTTCATTTGATTCGGTCTTTACATGAGAATTTTCTGAAGTCAACATATTTATAGAGTAGTCGATGGGATCAATCGTAATCAGATTGCTATATTTACCTGATATTTATATACAGAAACTAAGAAAAAACTAAAGAAATCTGGAAATAGATATTATACCGCGGTAGAAAACCTGCTTTATAGCTATAAGTATATATATATATCCGTGTTTATTGTAGTCCCACATTACACACAGCGTGCTTCCGACCAAGTTATTCATTACGGCCAATGTGTGATGACGTCATAAGACGTCAAGAGGCCAGAATTTCCCTCTCTGACATCATTGATGAGGCATGACTACGTGTATGTTTCATTTCCATAAATGATCTAGGCAGAGTTAGCCGGATCCTGTGTTAATTGTTGAACATAACATTTAATTTGAAATCATGTTACCATGGGGAGAATTTAGCGCACATGAGACTCGGTATTAAATTGTGAAACCTGCCGAATTTTAGATTTTATGCTAGTAATGTTAAATTTGCCCCATCTGAGACTGGATATTGGTTGTATGAAATTTGACACATCTGAGATTCAATATTGTTTGTGTGGAACTCGACACACCTGAGAACAGATATTGGTTGTGTGAACGTTGGCACACCTGAGACTAAATACTGGATGAGTGAAACTCTGTGCACCTGTAATGAGATACTGGTTGTGTGGAACTTGGCACACCAGCGACATGATACTTGTGGTGTGGATAACTTTGTACAAGTGCGACAAAATACTGGCTAAATGGATAACTTAACACAGCTTAAACTATGTAGTGGTTGTGTGAAATTCGCTACACCTGGGACTAAATATTTGGTGTGTGAATAACTCCCCACACGTGAGTATCTGACACCTATGTACCTGTCAGTCGATTTCTCGGGGCCGGACCCAGGGGAGACAGGAATCCGTGCGGGTGGGGTGGCGCTAGTCCCGGAGTGGCAACTCCAGGGTGTCATTACTATGACGTCTTCCACCACCTCTGATTGTTATGGACACCAGTGGCGGCGGCGCTGCGTTGCGAGATACGCTGACTGAGTGGGCTGGTGTGGTAGGGCAGGGACGTGCTGCGACGACCGCGGCGGCGCTGGCGGTGGTGGTGGTGGTGGTGGCGGAGGTGCTGGTGGTGCGGTGGTGACTACGTCATCTCTACCAGGCTCAGCCTTTGTGCGGTGCCGGTGGGGAGGGGGCGGGCAGGCAGGCGGGCGGCCAGGAAAGTGTGTGGGCGGGAAGACCGGGCTTGCCTCCGCCGCCGGCCCGGCCGCCTCACGGAGGTAGTTGTTGTTGGCAAACGAGAGCGAGGTGAGAGGGAGAGATAGTAGAGGGAGAAGTCGAGTATAGTGAAAGGAAAACAAGACTTCCCAAGTAAGAATCCCTCGTGACGAACGCTGGACGGACGCCGGATAGACGCTGGACGGAGACGCGGTGAGACATGAAGAGAAGGAGTTCCGCTTCACCCCAGCGCGTCTCCCCACCCATAGAGGCCCGCCACCCCGACTGGCACCTGGCTGGGCCGCCCCCGAAACGCCGCGCCCTCCACGGCACGGCCATCCGCCCCCGTGTGAACCCGGCGCCCGGCCCAACACCGGCCGCTACCCGCGAGCATGGCGAGGATCCAACCGACCAGGCCTTAACCAAGACCGCTGAAGATCTAAGGTCGAATTCCAGTGAGGCGACCCAATCTCTGACTGAATCTATCAGAAAGGAGCCAGAGCGAAGTCGCACTAGGTCTGGTCGAACTCGTACTACTGAGTCATATGAATCACAACCAGCTCGTA
Organism: Alentia gelatinosa; assembly: GCA_950022655.1. Taxonomy (NCBI): domain Eukaryota; kingdom Metazoa; phylum Annelida; class Polychaeta; order Phyllodocida; family Polynoidae; genus Alentia; species Alentia gelatinosa. Next base: position 31,701,962 of record OX465583.1, read on the forward strand.
TCAACTCAAAGGGAAGTGTTTCTGCCAAGTCCCAGACAAATCAGGATGGTACGGATTTTCCAGCAGCCAGTAATGATAAAAGTGATATCACCGACTTCCAGCATGCTGGCGCAGAGGAGGACGGGATTGCGGAGTCGAGGAGAACTCGAAGTAGAGTATCAAGGACAGATGTCGCGACGGTGGCCGTCACGAAAACTGACGTCCTGGAGACGACCGTCACGAAAACGTCTGTCACGGAAACGACTCTTATGAAACCTTGTGTCGTGGAGACAGCTGCCTTAAAAAGTGATAGTACAGAAACAGCAGTCACGGAGACAACCATCACGAAACCTGCTGTCACAGAGACGGGCATTACAGAGACGAATGTCAGAAAACCCGCAGTTACGGAGACAATCGTCACGGAGGCGACTGTCACGAATCCAGCTGTTGTGAAGAAAACTGGCACGAAACCTGTAGTCACAGAGACAGCTGTCGTGAAGACGGCCGTCTCAGAAACAGCTGTCATAGAGACAGTCGTCACAAAAAGTGCTGATACAGAAACACCCGTCACCGACACGTCCGTCACGGATGCGGCTGTTACAGAGGAACCCGTTATTTGTGTCATTAAAGCCACCCACAGCCTGTTTCCGGGTTCGCCCACTGAACCCTGGAGGATCCACACGGAGACAGACCCTGTGTTACCTCCTAGTGCCCTTAGGCGGGATCTTACCACGCAACACGGTGTGAGCAGGCCCCGCGGGACTTGCCTGTCCCCGTCCGGCTTGACCACTCCCCAGCCCGCCCGCCGCCCGTCCCCTTCGCCCAGCACCTCCACGCCGTCCCCATCGCCGAGCCCCTCGCCCTCCCCGAGTTCGGCGAGCTCGTGCAAGTCGGCCTCCTCGTCCTCTTCCCCATCCCCGCCCGACGGCCGCACCGTGTCCACGTCCCGTTTTGTTTTTTCCGGTACCGTCGTCTCGGGTCCGGCCCACTCCACAGCGCTTTTTGACTTTGTGGCGGCTGCGGCGCGTGCGGCGGCTGCACGCCGGAACCGACCGACGTCCGCCGCGGCCGCGGCCGCCACCGCCGCCCCGCCCACCGCTGCCGGCCGTCGGGACGGGGTCCGGGCCGGCCGGGGAAGGAGGAGTCCTACCGGGGAACTTGCTGCTTCTTCCCCGCCCGGTCACACCTCCTCAACGTCTGGCCACGCCCCCTCAACGCTTGGCCACTCCTCCTCAACGCCCAGCCACGCCAATTCATCTCTCGGCCACGCCTCCTTACGTACCCCCGCGTCTTCAGCTGGTCCCACCTACACACCAACACCCACCACCTCACCGATGACCGTCGTCCAACCTGGCCCCGCCACCACGTGCGGCCTCGCCAATACGCCCACATGCTCCTCCTCCTCAGGCCCCGCCCCTTCGACCTCAGCAGGACACTGTCCGGTTTGTCACAGAAGGATGTCAGCTGGTACGTGTAAACACAAAGATCAACCCTCACAACACAAAGTAGAAACAATGGCGGGCCTCACGCCCACCTTCCCGCGCCGCCAGTGTGTATCAGCACAACCGACAGCACAGACAACAGGAAGTGTATCAGCACAACCCACAGCACAGACAACAACAACAACACCACAGGACTCAGCAGTGCCTCTGAAAACTGAGGACCAACACCACCTTGTGATACCAAATAACATATCAAAAGACGGCTTTAAGAGTGAAAGTTGTCAACATTCTGAACATCAACGCCAAAATACACAACGTCAAGGTACCAGTGACACATCCAAGAGGGATGCCTGTCGCCGACAACAAGCTCCGCGTCGTGCTGGCGCCGTTACCATGGAGACGGACACGTCCGGCGCTGGTTCCTGTCACGCGGGTGTCGGGAAAGGCACCTTTCAGGTTCAGAATCCTGTCTGCTTCAACGGGTGGTTCCGGAATCTGGAGAAGTTTGTGGTAAATATTATCAGTTAGTTTAGTTAGCGAATTTCCCTGCCGCTCGCCAAGCACAGACGGTTTCCTCATTGCTCGGATTCCTCGCCTCGTTTAGGAGCACCTAAACTATGCTGGGTGTGCGGTCATATGTCTCGGGTATGCCAAATTCGTGATCTGCGGGTTCCGGTTGTACTGCTGTGTCATGTCGCCTTTGGTCTTCCTTGTCTCATATATATATGCAATACGTGTTGTCAGCATGATGAGTACATATTTAAATTCTTTGAAGTTCAGAATTCATCCTGAAGTCTTAGTATATCACAGAAACATAGCTTTATATAACCTGTTTTGTGTAGAAGGGATATTATAGAACAAATATAGTTCTTGGCAATTTTTTTCTCTATAATTGCGAAGTTAGAGCAGGAACACACCAACCCTGATAAGTCCTCGATAGACTTCCCCATACAGTTCGCGACTGGAATTGACAAATTTTTGTCGGGAATGTTTCCCGATCGTAGCATATTGCGCCAGCATATGACACAGATCCTGATTCAACCACAACTGGACCACGGTTGGAAATTCTTGTGGTAGCCCTTACATCTTTATTCGACATGTTCAATGTTTTCTATGATTGGAATAGCGCAATTCCGATTGTAATTTCTTGTGGGCTATAAATTATGATAGCGTTACTGATTCATTCCCGACACCCATCAAAATCTTGGCACACTTTGCACCCTGACTGGAGTTCCTGATAAGAATTCTATTGGGGTTTATCAGGGACATTTCTTCTTGTGGTCCTATCGGGTCCTTTCGGGGACCTTATCGTAGTAGGTGGGTGTGACCTCTTAATGTGATGAATTCAAGTATGCATAATGACTATATAAAATAAATTATAGATTTCCTTTCTAGGTTAAATAGCCCTTCCAACTTGGCATTACCATTAATTACCGGTACGTCCTGTTTCCGTGTATTGACTGCCTAGCTGCTCTATCAATACTAGATTACAGATGTGTGTCAGTGATCGATGGCCTCGTACTCTGTGTCACAGATGTAATATTGCCGATATACGTGTACATATTTAAATTTTGTGTGTTTGTGTGTACATATTTAGATGGGGAGCTCGTCATTATTGCCCTATTGAATCAGTGTTCCTTTGTATTGGTTGTCTTTGGCCTAGGCTCTTGCAGTTCTTTATATTGAGCTGTATGTGTCCCGTACGCTGCACCTGTAGAATATACAACATCTCATAAAGGATCGTGAAAATCAGGCTGCAGGTAGCAGACCTTCCAGTTTACCTGGCTCAAAAGAACAAGTATAAAAACACCTAATATATAATATCTTTTGAGCCCTTTCTTCACAGAGCAACATAACATTTGTTTTAGGTTACTATTGTTTCTCATATCTTGGGATACCTGAAGTTTCCTGGAACTGTCATCAGATATGATGTCATAATCACCAAGCACGCTTGGTAGTGTTCCATTCCCATTTCAAGCATTTATCTGGAAGTAGTACCTTTTATGCCTCATCAAATATTCGCAATATGAAATGTCAACGATCAGGTTGTACTTTCTTGACCTCAAAAGATAATCGAAATATAAGATGTCGACGAACTTTAGGTAAAGCATAGCACCTGTAGATGGAGTAAGAGGGGAAGTACGTGAAGTGGTTACCGTCAAACATAAAACAAAAGCAAAGCACAGTTAGCAAAATGCCAATCACCTGTTGTGATGTAAATATTCATAGCGTTCTTCATTTGACGCTTCAATTTAATATCCATAGATTGGCAAAGTGAGACCATTGCATGACTCTCGTACATAATGTCGACCCCCAGTCTTCAATAACATATCACCCATACCTTTTATATGCGTATATGATTTAAATTAAAAATCACTTTGTGAAAGGAGGGTAGCAATATATTTCTTATCGTGCATTATATAAAATGCAACAAGACACTTGATACACGGAGAGAAACAAATATATAATTTTGTTTACGGTTAATATGAAGCCAAAGTGTTGATAATATATTTAAGCATATTCGAGATATACACTAAGTAACATCACAAGCCGGGAATTTTATCCGAATAACAAATACATGTATGGTATTATACGGTACATAAATTAGAAGGCAAAGCATATTAACAATAAACAGCTTAATCACTAGCTCTATGGTTGGAACTATTTATGTTCTTATTTTTGTCGTAAATTGGGCGTATTGTATAATGGAAATGTAAAGATTGTAACTTGTCCTCATTGAACAACAAATTAAGGTCGGATGGAGTGCTGCTTAATTCGTTCATTGATTTTGCTTGAGATCTGTTGCAAAGTTGATAGTAAAAAGTAGCTCTGACAGATACAAACAAACGATCAACTGAACGGTTCATGAATTATTACTTCTAATGTTGTTTCGAATTGGTAAAGTGAATTGAGCTGAGAGAATCGTAGTTCTAATATAATATGGGAGACTTAACCATGATGGTTGAGTGGGTGTTTCTGCAAAGTTACTGCACTAGTGATGCTACATTGTAAAGGTGATGGTAACATAATATTAGTGGCTTTAGTGATAAAGCAAAAAAATGGCGGAATGGCTACATCAGTTTTAGTTGCTGGATCAAGAGGATGGTAATATAGATAGTAATAATGATGGAGTGGCTATATCGGTAGAATGCTTGTACTCGTCGAGTTGTTGTTAAAGGAATGGTATCCTAATTGTGATTAGTGAATGGCTAGATCGGTAGAGTGGTTGGACATTTCTGGAGAGTATGGTAACACCACTGGTGGAGGGGATGTCGGTCTCGTGGGAGAATGGCTGTACTAGTCTAGTCGCTGTGTCGAAGGGGATGGTATCATAACCATGCTTATGAACTGACCAAATTAGAAGAATTGCTAAACTAGACCAGTCGTTATTAGACCAATATAATGATTATAGCAGAGGTTATAGCAGAGTTTCCAGAAAACTGATGAGTCCACCGAAGGATGCAGACAATAACGTGAAAAAAACACTTTTGCGGTTGGACACAAATACCACCTCACCCCCACCAATTCCACAATAGCTCAGTGATCATTCCATCTCTGGTGCGGCCATATGGGAATAAGGGAGGAGCCGCTATTTTGCGGTCGTATTAAAGAATCGTCTGCTGCATGTAGGCCCCGTCATATAATGTAACCTTTAGCGGTGACGGAAGTAGCCGAATTAGACACAACTCAAGAACTGCAACTTTTCCCGCGTAGACGAAGCTAAGCGCGCTCATCACGTCGCACTTTTTACCGCTGTGACCATCGCGAGCTGGGTCTTACTTACCAGAGATCCAGGATACTTGAGAACAGGTTGACCGGCTTTCTGAGGAGCAAAGCGGGGGCGGAGGGCGTGGGTGGAGCCGGGTGAGGGAGTACGGACCCCGTCATACTCTCCGGTCTTGTAGGTGGGTGGGAGGGGTGTCTGCCAAGTTGCGTTTCCCGCCAGTATAGAACTGGGCGTATTTTCCATGAAAGGCGCTGGTACGTACTAGGAAAGTGGCTGTGGGGAGATAGTAGATGATGGGGGCCGAGTTGAGTTACCATCGATTGTATGGTGGGTGGGTGATGATGGGATATATTTTCTGAATAATGAGGAATGTGTGATATGTGGTGGTGGTGTCCTTACCACCAGGCACGCCGCCCGCCCGTCCTACTCCCGCCGCCCACCCGCCTGTGCGTGGGCGTTGTCGGCAGGCGTGGGAGGTAGTCTGAGGTCTGCCAGTAAATACACTCCGTTTGCACGTGTCAACAAGACCCCCGCCCCGACCCAACCCACTACCGCCCGACCAGGCCTCACACTGTGTGCTTTATATACATTTGTACGTTACCTCGATCTGACAATAACATACGGTGATAGAAAGATAGGATAGGAAATAAAACCGCCCACTTTAAACCGGTATTATTATTTAGATTACACCGAGTCTGTATTTCACGCCTGGACTGGACGCAAATTACACTGTGGAGATTGGGACCTGGTGAATGATATATTTGCCTAATATATTTTTTATTCAAAACGCAAAGTTGTTAGACACATTTTTGGGTAAGGTCATTGTTGATCTGTTTATAGAATGTATAGAGGTCAACAGCTGGTATATTGGACCAATTCCAAGGGAATCTCACCCCATTCAATCAATAATGGTTTGAACCATACGGCTATAAACCACAACAACACTGCTTTCAGGTTGGTTGGGATAAAGACAACTTATTGATTTATATACTTGGTTTTTTTTGTGAAGAACCGATGACTACGTAAGGTCTTGCCAGAAAAGAAGAAGACATTTTTGTTGTTGCTGACATGACTGTGATAACAGACAACTGTCAAGGGTCAAGATAAACTACACATGACGTGGCGACACAATGAGTAAATATAGGTCAGTCAGGCCAAACGCCTGCATGCGCCGTCCTTTCTTTACCTTTGATATTCGCAATTCACAGCACAACTTCCTTTTACTGAAAAAATGATTTTTTCAGTGTCAGTTCCTATACATCAGATGGCATTTGCTGAATGTAAAACAATTGGAGGGTATTGAAATACAGAGCTTTTTCCAAATGTACATGGGTCAATTTCTGAATTGTATGTAAAGTGCAAAGCATGAAATACAGATACGGGAAAGGCTCATGAAAAGTGCACCATTTTTGTCCCTAATCCATGGTACCTATTTCAGACAACTTCTTAACTGTTAAACAGATCCACATAATTATCATTGCATCAATTGATGTTTCCCATCAGTCCAGTACAACTGGGCAGTATTCCTGAATAGAAAAATTATCATTTTGGCTAAATCCATGTACCATAATCTTCAAAAGGAATTTTGTTTCAATCATGTTTTCTACATTATCCAACTTCTCAAAGCTACAGAAAATAAATGTGTATGTGTTTTATTGAAATAAAGTGGATCTTTCATTCATATAACACCTAGAGAAAACACATGAGAAATCATAATTTCTTTCTTTTCATAACCTGCAAAATATCAACAAAATAACTTTTTCAAAGGGACAGTACTGTTTAAGGATGTTTTCTATGTTATCCAATTATCATTGGACCAGATAAACGTGTAAATAAGGTCATTTTATTTTCCACAAGTCTGAAGTTACTTGACTATATTCAATGCATATTTTTATTAATAATGTTAGAATTATGGTAAATATTGCCAGAGCAGACCTAAAAATGTGTTATACATTATCTGTTTTCTACGTTATCCAATGGGTTTTAATAAACAAAATAATTAGAATACAAGGAAAAGTGCTTTGAACCACTTGATGACAAATTCACAGACTCAAAATCTATGTTTTTGGTAATCAAATATGTGAATAAGTATAGATTACTGTTGTAAAAACAAAGGATTGCCCTTTTTGCAACAGTCAAAATGGTGTAAAATAGCAGCAAGATCTGAGCAGATACACAAAAATTGACTTTTATATAGTAAGTATATGCAAAACCAATTTAAATAAATGAAAATCCTCATATTTTATCAGACCTTTAATAGGTTTTTTCAATGCTATTATAAAAATATCCTGAAATTAAATTATAGATAAGTTATTTTCTTGTGCTTTACCAGATGAATTTGAGTGACAATATAATCTTTTAGGGACACATCAGAGTACAAATGTATATATGTTATTGGAAAGCAAATAAAAATCACATTTAAAGAGATCAATTTTTAGGTCATTTTCACCCTTATTGGTGCATTTTTCTTGAGCCTTACCATATATGTTGGTTATATGACTATACTGCTGATACTTCTTTTGAGATTAGATGAAATATCGCCGGTGTGGGCACCAATTCCCCCTCTCCAAGCTTGTGGGTTCGAGTCCCACCGCAGCCACCTTTAGCATCACTCCCTTCAGTGGTAGACTTACTACTATATCAAAGACCTATCCTTAGCATATTTTATTATTCACCTATTACGAAGTGTCCATGAAAACACAAAGGGAGTGTATATCTCCATACGCAGAGCATACAGATATGTTTGTATCATCATGCTCCGGGATGGATAAAGTGTGCATACATAAAAAAAGTGCCTACTGAAAAATAGTGCGTACCTAAATGAACTAATATTGGTATGCCACTTGTCAGGAAAAGGTGGATAACAAATACAATATAGACTGATTTCAGATAAAAGCGGAGTTGACTGTACAATAACTTCGCATGCGCTCGGATATTACTACGCGTCAACTTCTCTGAGCATGCGAACGCTTGAATCTGAAACTAGTCAATATTGCTTATATATCTATATGTTGGAAGTAAAAGAACTCTCGGCTCAGCGAATATGCTTGGGACAGGATTTCTGCCTGAATTCCTTTGATTTATTTTATCGCTGCCCTTTGGCGTAAAACCAGTGAGAGAAACTAAAACATGAACATACAACGTACTTTTGATTAAAAGGAGAGTGTGAAACAAGCATATATGGAAGCGATTTCTTGAGATACATTACTGTTATCATAAGCCGCGGCTTGAGACTTGTTACTGATACAGAGGGTCCCAGTTTTACAGAACAAAAGAAGGGGATTGAAACCATTTTTCCGGAGAGAATTAACCAAATTTAATGCTCTACTTGTTGCGAATAACTCATTAGCGATGTCGCTAAGGCGGAAAACAAGAGCAGGTGGGAGCACCCCATATACAATGTAGGGAAAAAGGGCGAGGGGAAAAACTCAAATGAAAGCGAGATAATGGAATTTCTAGGGGGGGGGGGGGGGGGTGCAAATGAGATTTCACTCGCGGGTTATTCATGGATGGCCCATTAACTGCGGTGTGGATGACTTGCCCTGAGGAGTGCAGGTTGAACTAGGACGAGTCGGTGTTTTCTGTGAGCTGTCTTTCAGTAATGAGAGCACAATGACCCTGCAGGCTGAGCTGCTCCCTTTGTCTCCGTGTTTCAAGAAACGGGAACGTGAGACGACGGGGAGTTGTTGGGTGAGAAAGATCAGTGGCGAGCTTAAGGACGATACTGAACAGAAGGCGTGGGCGGATTGCTATGATACCACCAGCACGCAGTTGTTGATGCGTGAGTTTTGGTGGCGTTGCATGTTGGCGTTTCACCAGGTGGAATTTGTGCACGCATGCATACAGGTGGAAGTCGTTCTGCAGAGTGTGCAGTATGACCGGCACTGCCCGTCTCCACCACATACTCCCGGCATATTGATCCTCGCCATACTGAGACTTCTGTCTCAGCTGCTCTGTTCCACAATAGATAGCACCTTCCTAATTTTCCATGGATATCCACTTTTAAAATTTTAGTATATAGTCCTGATCAGACTCATTGATGTCAATAATACGGTGGTTTGTATCTTCCCGCTGACCGTCAGACACATATCTTTTCCGTCCCTCGGAGCCAGCAGATTCAACGTGAAATATATCCACAATCTCCTACCACGCTGATACTACCCACACTGCTTTCCTTTACACTTTTCTCCTTCATTTCACCTCCCCCGCCCCTCTTCCTCCCACGCTGCCTCCATTCTCTCTATGTTGCCTCCCTTTTGGCACCCCATATCTCTAGGGCGTCTTTTCCTAGAATCTTATGCAAGTTCCTACGAAACTCCTCATTCATATTCAAATGTTTTTATGTTCTCTCCTTAGAATTATCCCTTTGAGTGGTACTGGCCTTAAGCAACACCACCTACTAAATAAACATATACATTCTTAAGGGTGTCGAAAATCAGGGAGAGACGGGGTATGACGCAACATGCTGTAAAATATTGTCTACTTACCTCCTGATGTCCCTGGAGACCGATTAGACGGGATCTGACAAGTGAGATGGTTGTGGTTGTTTAATGTCCTAAAACTACTGTCCTGTGAGTCCAAGCGTTTGCGTGATAGGCTACATTTGTTAGCATATGGTTCCAACTATCATAGTGGGAAGGTGAAATTTGCACCAGTGTGATCATCGTTATTCCCATAATTTGAAACAGCAGCTATAAATGTGACTTTCAATTTCCGTTCACATGTCCCTTGTTTATCACCTTAAGAAAAGACTATTGCCTGAAAATATAATCAGGGATGCAAGTTTGCCGATAATTGACGGAAATCAGAAATTTCTACATCTTGAAATATGATCATTAACAAAGTATGAAAATCATAAAATAAAACTAAATTCCAAGAAATTCAGGCAGCAGGCTCTCACCAACGGCGTATAAACCTCCAGTCAGTACTTTGGCGGCAGTTAAACGCGCCAAGGGCCGTTGACACTGCCGTCGAGAGTTCCGTCAAGTGCCGAAATTTTGTTTGGCGGCAGGGGGGGGGGGGGGGGGTGGGGCCCCGAATACGCCCCAGTTTTTTTGGTTTTTTTTCCGACTTTTTCATCAGTCCCGACTTTCATCCCTGTATAATGAAAAACACGTAAAATCTGCCAAGTGGTACTCTTTCCGCTGATCTGAATGAAAGGTTATTCAAAATGCTGTCATTGGTCTTTGAAAGCATCCTGTTAACAGGTTAACTCGAGCTACTCTTGGAAGCTACTCGTGGTTCGAGGCGTGTTTGGTTTTGACTAAAGTGAGCGGCAACTTGGTGTAGTGGCTTCAAAGTGGCCCTCCTTGGAAACTTTTGTGTCGTGACAACTTTTGATGTTGTCAATCAGAAACGTGCCAAGGTCACAGTTACAAGAAGGAACTATTACATCACTCACCGCTGATGTTTGTGCCTGAAGCACGACTCAAAAGATCGAGAATAAGGTAGTGAAGGAGTTAGGATCACAACTCCATACGATCAGTTAAGTATTACTGATCACATGGCCCTGTCTTGTGTTTTGGGCTTGGGGGAGGGGGGCGGGTTATGAACACTGTAGCTGCATGTTGTAATGAGACAGCACAAGGTGAGAAAATTGGAAGGACTTTTAATGAAATTAAGGCTCAGAAATGCTCACAGCAGTACAAAGAGAAAACTCAAATTCCTGGCCCCCCTCGGGTGCTTTCCTATACCTTATATCGGCCTCAGGCCCCCAGCCGATTTCCCTTTTTTGTGTGTATTCTTTCCTTCAAAATACTATTCTCAAGGCTTGGAAGACTTCTGTTTTTGATAGGGGAGAGTTCCTGGCACGTTATAGCTGCCTGCTCACTCTAATGAGTCGCGCACGCCTTGTGGTCTAGACTCGTTACAGCAGTTAAGTGGTCATGAGCTGCTCGAGTTGCTGCTCCTCACTATTCACTCCCTGTTCGAACTGCTCGTTGTTTTCCTGGTTAGCCACTCACTGGTTGCCGGTGTGTAAATACTGGCTGAGGTCGGCTCGCCGGCTACAAGCCGCCGCCGTGTGGGCGGAATTAGGTCATTAACCTAATTAGCTCACCTGGTCAGAGGCGGGCTGGCCTGTGAGTGGCTCAGTGCTGACCGAATACAGCCGGCTGTCACTTATACCCACCACCAACACCTCCCGCAGACACTGTTTATAGCAGGTCTGACACTCCCTCCAGGAAACGGGAAATAACGGGGTGGGGGCAATAAGGGGACATGGAGAGGAGGTATATATGATGTTGTGTTGCGGACAAATCATGTCGCCAGGTAGCAGTAAGAGAGATGTGACGCTAAATGATGCTTTAAAAAAATCATAATTCTGAGAGTGGGAAAGCCCAGACTTAGATTTAGTGGCCTGAACTGGTAGATACTTCGAATTGACAGTAGGGTTGATCAGGAGAGAGTATAGATTTTTTCCACAGGCTGGTTTCACACCTTCTTTGTTCGGTTACGCAATGCCTGTAGCCAAACAGACGCCTAGCAACGTATTATTTAGCATTAGAGGACTGATTGTATGAGTGTTATAGGTTTATGATCCCTGTTTAAATTATCTCCAAATATGGCTTAGATAAGACAGGAGCATCCTACATGGCGGCGCAAAAACACAATAGTAGGCCTGGCCATAGTATACCTATCTCTATCTATGTGAAAAACAGAGACTACTATCAATTCTAAAGTTTAGACGGACCAGACTCGTTAATACAATGTCTTAGGTTGTTCCAGCTTTCATATCTTGCAACCACATCCACCGTTCAACTAGCTGTGATAGTAGTGTATCACTATAGGCGTGAGGCCGGCCTCGGCCGTTTATGTCCGAGCGGCGGCCGAACTAAATAATGCACCGTTAGGTAATGCTGAACGGCCAACACCTGTATTAGGTTGTGTTTAATTAAATTCAACATAATCTATAATTGCTGCTGTGCAGTTCAAACAAGTAAACCATCAATCATATATAGATTATGGTATGGAATTGGGTTTACTTCCCGAGTTTGTACATGTCAAATATCAAGCAGAGACTGCCAAAGAAGACGAATCTATGCGTAGATGAACAATGATGTAATTGAAATTTAATAATCAAAGAAAAATAGAAAGAAATATAGATGCACTCAATCTATTTGAAGGAGAAATCTCCATACATCTAACTTAATGAGAAACTGCTATATTTAGGATTAATCTGTTTTGCAAGGCATGGAAAACATTGAATGACAAATGGGGACGCAAAGAACCGGAGTAAATATGTAGCAATTCTCAGATAAGTCGGTAGAAGCATGATATGCGTCTCCTTATTGCTGCGGGGCTATTTTAGCGAGGTCACGTGACCACAGCAGAGGCTGCTGATTGGTGGAGAGCGGGGGACGCGACTTTGTGACGTATTATGATAGCGCTGGGACCTGATTTGATGGCGACTTATGCCCCTCATCAGTGGCTATTAATAGTGGATACTCTGTACAGAAAAATATCCACGGGGAAAAAAGGAAAAAAACAATGCAGTTTCGTCCGCAGCAATCACTCTTCACCCAGGACATATGCTGATCACAGGCTAAAGGCGCTTGCCTCCAGGATATCCGGCCAGGTACCAGCGGCGGACTGGGGCTGTAGGGTAGGATGGGGATGAGAGGGGGATGGGGGGGGGGGGGGGTAAGAGGGAGGGTGTAGAGAGTGGGAGGGGGCAGATGGAGGCACCTCTATGCACCAGTGAGGAGACTGAGGCTGATGGCGGGAGCAGCCTGTGAGTGGGCGTGTTGATATCTGCAGCTCAGCGTGGGCGGACACTGTGAAGCCTGGTTTAGGAGATAGGAATGTAGGTTGAAGTTAGGCATCAAGTTCCTGGTATGATGTGACTTAGGTTATTATAACAGTTTCTTCTTGTTAGTAGAGTTTCGATTATGACACAGATATAAGTGGGTCGATGCTGTTGAGCAATTAATATTACCTTCTATAATACTTACATATCAGACCTCTAATTGACCCAATTATCGTCCGTACAGTAGAACCCCGCGTAAGCGGACACCCTCCGTTAAAATAGACATCTGATAGAGGGATCTGTTCGGAGCAAAGGTGTCTATTAACGCGGGGTGTCGGTTAGGCGGGTTTCTACTGTATATATTACCTGACTAAATGTAAAAAATCATGATTTCCGAATTGCATGGTAATAAAAGATTACAGTCTTCTGGGTATTTTGGTTGCCCATTTTTATATAAATATTCAGAGGTTTTTCGACAAGTGCCGGATTTCCGAATTTTTGTGTAAACATTTAGATCGGCAACATTCGCAGAGTTAGTATATATAGAGATTGATAACCATTCTATTCCAAAATGATGTTATAAATTATTCTTTTTTGTAAGCATTTGAAATTTCCGAATTTTCCTCAGTCCCGACTTTCATCTCTGAGTACTCCCTAATCATAATCCTAAATTTAGAAAGTATTAATACACAAATCCTAAAATCATAATTGTCCACATAACGTCTTGCCCATGATCGTGTATAGGTTCGTCCTGAAGGTTTTATTCAGAACGGCGCAAATAAAAACACACCAATACTTCGCTCTACCACGTGGGCGGCGGGATTGGCGAGATGTATTTGTACGCATTGTCAGTGTGGGAAAGCTGGGTGTAGGTGGGTTTGGATTGTCAGATATGATTATTACATATTTCTCAACAGTTGAGAGGAGCTATGAGGAATACTGGAGAACTTACCTTGAAATGGGACTCGCCACGGGGCTTTCTCACCCTGAAACCAACTCGCCTCACACCGACCTCAATATTATATGTGGAAATATAAAGGATCCCAACCCTACCCCAGAACCTAACCATACCCTAGGGCCAACAGATTTAAAAATGTTAATTACCTACAATCATTCTTAGTGCTAATCATCGTAGTAGGGTGGGGAGAAGAACTCTGAAAAGTGTATTTCAGGCATATTTGATAAGAATTCATCATATACATTGTAGAAAGAAGATGTACAAAATGGGGTTGTATTTCCCCATATCGTTGGTTGAAGTGGCGCTGGGAACGGTCTAGCTATCGATAGGCTGTAGGCGGACAGCCTTAACGAATTATTCCCGCCGTGGAGAAGATTACGCCACGGATTATATGTAGTAAATCAGACTGCCTGCTGCAGGCGCTAATCTCATTGAACACCGGGCATCTGTGTGAGGTGGATGTGGGCGTGGTGTGTGAACGAACCAGGGACCACAGTTCACAGATTCCCTCTCCCACCACCACTGCAGTCACTTGACTCTGATTTTCATGCTATTGAGGACGGTGCCAGCAAAGGATAGGACCGCATTGCACTATGCTACCACTGTGAGCGACGATTTGGTTCAAAGACCGTTACTATCACTATACTTTGATCAGAATTGACTCAAAACAAGGGGTTTTTTTTAAAGAAGAAAACAGACCCAGTAGTTTCCTCCTGCATGTAGGGAATCATCAGGCGTATTTCGTGCGAAAACAAAGTGACAACTAGCTTGGATAATTGCCAGCGGTCTCAAAATCGAAGATCTTGATGTTATCAGTATTAACTGTCAGTAACAAAGGTGTGTTGACAGGGTTCCTAGTGACAGTGTCGAAAGAGACAGCAGGCTTTTATTACAGCTACATGCAATTATTGGACATTAAACAAAACAATTGCTATACCACCACTTCGACACCATAACACCACCACACCACTACCACTGCAATGCCACTGCCACCAGAAATCGCCTTGACCACCATACTACCACCTCTATTGCCATACCACGCCATGCCATCACCACCACCCACCAGAGTTCACCACTATCGTCCTCCACCATGACCAGAAGCTCCTAAATTGCCCCAACCGCCTTGTGACCGCATACCTGTTACCACAGTCTTGAGTCTGCGTGTGGACGGCGGGAAAGCAAGATGCGGTGATAGTTACATCCTTCTAGACATCCTACCTTCCCCAGAGAGACTTGGTAGACTCAAGGCAGGCAATGAAAGATGCTGTGTGGGCGTGTTCTGTGGGTGTTCCTACCCTCAGTACCCGACCCCGCCCTGACCCTGCACGGCCTCACGGAGAAAGAGATCAAAGCAGGCCACACAGACTCCCGTTCGACAACAAGAGGATAAGGAAGATTGCATGTATAACAAATATCAGATGTGACAGTTTTCCACTTTTCTACCAGTATCCTTGTTTTCATTTCAAGGTTATACAATTTTTTTGAATAAGACAGTATAAATTGAACCTCATTCACGCCAATAAAACAGTGGTTTAAATCCCCCCAATAGCTCTGAGCTTATGACTAATATTGATGCGTTTACCATGCCTCTGACAAGAGAACTATTTCCATTTTGCCTGATATCCCTAAAATATGAAGAGGGCAGTGTTTGATAATTTGATAAGGCTGAGGTATCAAATATCCATCAGTCAGCGAGAAAGAAGAAAAAAAGAAAGTCAATTAGAAATACAATAACATTGTTCCTGTGTGGATATTTGAATATTAAGCTGTCATACTCGTAGGCGGGCTGTCACACTGGTAACATGTCTACGTAAGGTGACATATTGATGCTAGTGTTAAGAGGTAGCGTGGGCATGTGAATAACACACTCCCAGCCTGACTGTGTGACCTGGACCGGTGCAGTCTCTTGTTAAGAGCTGCCCGCAGTGCTGTTGTCGCCATGGCCAGGGCAGTATTGCTAACAGCTCAGTGTAAAGGGGATGGGGCGTGGTAGCTTAGATATACAACAGGGAAAGTTATTGTAAAGGTAGTCAAGGTATGGCTCTAGTTCTGACACCCGATCTATTCATTGGACTGACGCCCACACTACTCCCCACCCTGCCGCTCACTCTGGTACTACGAGCTGCTCTCTTGTATCGCTCTACGCCTTATTCTCTCATGTTTCCATCCACCCCATTTGATCACCTCTTCATCCCCCCTAGTCACCCCCTTTTCCTTTTTTTTCTTTCTTTTTTTTCTTTTTTTTTTCTTTAATAAATTGCCATGCAGTCCACGCTTCTACATTCTCACCTGACTTATTCTCCCACATTGCCATGTGGTGTACTCTCCAGCAACACACCACATTCCCCCAGTTTACTACTAACCAGTTGGCCTCACGATAGGCTAAGGCTACTTAAGGTGCGTGCCCTGCTGCCTGCCTTCCAACATATCTCAAGCCCTCCTTGCCGCATATCTCATGCCCACCTTGCCGCCCGCCTTACCATACTTAACGTGCGTGCCTTGCCGACTATCTTGGAGCATATCTCAGGCTCTCCTTGCCAACCACCCTTCTGCCCACCTTGCCGCCCACCTTGCCGCACACTCAACCTGCCCACACGGCGTACACTGCACGCTGGTGGATGAGCAGCGAGGAGTGAGCGGCTGAAGCTGGCAGCTAGCTGCGTCAAGCCGACACACACACGCGTTGTCCGACCTCGTTTCCCCTTAAAGAAGCATGCCCAATAATGGAGATGTCCGCCACGACCACGGTCACTGACCTCGCACTGGTGTCCGTGTGGTTTCTCTGCGACCTGCTTATCTTCCGATCATCTCCACGATGCGGGTAGTGTGTGGGCGGGCAGTGAGACGCAACGATAAGTTAGGTCCTGAACCAACCGCTAAGGGAATATATTAGGGCGAGATCAATTCGATGACGTTGAGTTACAAAACGGTAAATCTCAACCCACTTCTCAGCAGCCCCCATCTTATGTAGAGATATAACACTTAAACCCGACACGACTCTTACATGGTAAACCATTGAGGAAGCAAATTGATGTCAGCTTTTATTAGAAGAGTCTGTATCAATATTTTTTATACTAACATTGGAGTGGAGAGCAGTAGGAGAGAATGGCAGCTGGATGTGATGGGAAAAAGCTTGTTTTCACTGACAGTGTTATTAAGGGAGACTGTGCTGTTTTGTAGGTGCAAGTCACATGCGCTGGGTCACCATAGGAAAATAGCGCCCACTGTTAAAGGTCACGGGGCGAGTCGTAGAACTGCTCGTCCAGCATGTAGTATTGTAACGTAGTTATGGCGGTCGTGGGATGACGCAGTGTCTAACTAACCGCATTACATTGTGAGATGTATACTTATACATACGCATTTATGATATATATATATATAGCACTCTGTCACTAAAAATAGTATTATGTGATTGTTATGTATGGAGCACACTTTCTTGTTGTTCATGATACAATGAGCGCACATTTATGTGAATACTTTTGTACTGACCATAGTGATTTGCTAAGGGGCCAGCCACAAAGTATGTTCACAACATTTTGGGAGGGGGATTCCCCACTCCCACCCTGTCCTCAGTAGTCTACAGAACGGATGTACGCAAAGGTTCCTAAATTTGGAACCATACCCACCTCACAGGGTACACACTTTATGGATGTCCTCTTAATTATACAATGAGCAAATTTAAGTGAATACTCGCACATTAACCACATTATCAAATGTCTAATCATATCCTGTGTTTGTGTAGTTGCAGGCGGCGTCGTTGCAGCAGCAGGGCGGCGGCGGGGGGAAGGTGACGGTGAGACCAGGACCTCGCACCCCGCCTCGCGCCCCCGGCACGGTCCCCGCCCCACAGGGCCTCGTACCCAACCCGGCCAGTGCCAAGGTCGGCGGCCCCAACCCCGTCCCCGTAAGTGCTGCTTCATCAATTCTCGTAAATTCTATAGCTGTAGATATAGAATAAATCATAACCACTCCACAAGTATTGCATAGACTTGGATTATGTTGTAGAACATAGAGGGTGAGGCTTTATGTGACTCACGTGAACCTTACATATGAACGGGATACCCATGAACCATTATTGCTTTGGGTAATAAAGGAATGGTTTAAGATATCATTGTAATCATAACTCGAATGAACAATCACAGATGCCATTGCAAGGGCGACTGTGTTATTTACATGGAAACGCGCAGAAAGAGCTGTCAAGTATCACAAATTTGAATTTGTCTTGGTCATTGGTAAATTTACAACGAGATGATATATGTCTCAAGATTATTGTTCCTTGTAACTTATTAACATGGCGACATGGTCAAATACCTCACTTTAGAATCTCATATAACTTTGTTTGTCGTGTATGCATTGTAGCGGACTTTTATTTCCGTTACAGATGTTGTTAATGCTCTGACTGTCTTTAACTCGGTGATTTCTGCCACACCTACGATTGATAAAGTGATTCTTGCTAACCTCATGCTTTCCGTTACAGATACGGTTAACGGCCGCACAGGCTGCAGCGCAGGCTAAAGGCACCACGGTACGCGACCTGCTGGACAAACAGCGCGGCACTGAGGCAGGCCCGCCCAAGAGCCAGGCCG
This sequence comes from Alentia gelatinosa, assembly GCA_950022655.1. NCBI lineage: Eukaryota > Metazoa > Annelida > Polychaeta > Phyllodocida > Polynoidae > Alentia > Alentia gelatinosa. The sequence goes on from OX465583.1 coordinate 31,720,401, forward strand.
TCCAGATCCAGGGTGGCCGCATCCTCGTCGCCAGTCGCAACTCACTGGTCGCCGGCACGCGCCCTCCCAGCACCTCGGGACGCGCCGTCACCAGCCACCCTCCCCCCGGCGGAAGTACCAAGGGCGTCATCGACTTGACAGACGACGATGACCGGAAGGCGGAGGCCGGAGGTGGGGTGCCCAAGCAGACGATGCGCCTGACGTCCGGCCAGCAGGTGACGCTGCGCAACCCCGCGGCGGCAGGGGGCGCGACGGCACGTCCGGGGGCAGTGCTCGTCCAGCAGTTACCCAACAGTCCCGTCATCGTCCAGCAGGTAACCACTGCTTCTTCTTGGCGACTGTAACTATCATTTAGTTTTACAGTCATAGGATTTTCCTGGGTTTCCGGAATCAATGACTCCCAATGGTGATTCTCAGAGGAGGTTCCGATATTTTTCCGGATAGTTTTGCAATTTCATATAGGAATTTTACTAGGAACGCTCTTTTCTGATCATCCCAGATTATTACCACACTAGAATAATTCATATACAAACTTTATTTCCAAGGCATTTCTGTTTGTAAAATCTTGTTAAGTAGGTCAGAAAGGACATTATGGACATTTACCTGTTGTTTAGCAATTTAATTATATACATTTTCTTTGTTTTTTGATGTGCAGATGTTTAATAACACTGAAAATACAATATAAGAAATGAATATACACAATGAATCACAAATAAAGAAAATCTGTAAAAACCGTAAGGCAGTGAATCATCAAAGGATATCCTTTTACGCTGCTTACGCTCCCCTTCTTGTTGGTTGCAGGTTGTCTCGTCACAGGCGTTGCGCCCGGCCGCCGGCGGCACCACGTACGTGTACACGCAGACACGGCCGGGCCCGGTGACCGTGCAGGCGGCGCCGGGCTCCAGCATCGTCCGCCCCGCGATGATGACCACGTCGGCGCCGCCCGCCCTCCGCCCGGCCTCACAGGTGGTGGCGGTGACCCGCGCCGCCGCCCCCGCCGGCGCGCTCACCCGCCCACCGCCGCCACTACGCGTCGCCCCCAACGTGGTTAGCACTCAGGTAGGTCACGTCAGAGATGGCAGTTGTCGGAAAACGTGTGAACCAAAACCAATATAAACATGGATTTAGCCTCAGTCATACAAAAAAACCAACCCATGCAACAACAAAAAAACACATTGTAAAAAAAATATTTGCATGACAGTCTGCAGGAATGTATAGATCTGGGTGAGAAGAGGAGTATGCCCCTGACAGGTGTTATGATACAGTGGTGCCCTCTGGCGACGAAGACACAAACCAATTATAACCCTTACCTAAACAGTTCACACGCGATGCACGTTTGCGGCGGAAGGTGACTTTCTATATTATTATTAATATACGGAGATTATGAAGGGCAGGTAGCTAAAAGAGATAAATTTTTATTATCAGCATTGATCTGTGATATATTTTCAAGGTCTGTAACATGATTTCAACTGTGTGTTAAAGGTATATCCTAAAATTCACAATGGCGCCACCTGGTGAAATTGAAATACGGATTATCAATTCAAAAAGGTTTCTTTGACTTATTCGAGTGCCAAATTAGTGGAATTTGACACATTATAAAGTTTGACTTAACCCCATAGGTAAATAAAGCCAATTTACATTTGACTGATTTATTTAGGAAATGTACTAAAAGAACATAGTTTTCTTCAATTCTTTCAAAAACAAGGTTGGTGACCCATGATTTTCAAAAGTGTAGTGTATAATACTATATTCTGTGAAAGGTTGATGAAAATGACATGGGTTTCACCATATGAAAAGCAACCTTTTAGAATTTTTATATATTCCTATATAATTATATCACAATGTTGATATCTAAATCAAAAACTAGCATGGTGACCCCCAATTTTTAAAACATCTATGTGTTCTATAACACTTGAGGATTATGATAGTGAATTTTCAGGGGAATTATATGGGGTTTTAATTTTCAAGGCAAATTGTCCGCTATGCCTTTAAGACAAGAAAGCTTTGTTAAGACTGATGGCGTTTCATTGAATTACATATAAAGAATACCTCCCATTTATATAAAGCTAGATTTTCGTCGAATCCCCTTGGAGTTTCTCCCGCATATAAATAGACAGAGTTTACCAGAACTATACATGAAGAGTGAAGTGCCAACTTTGTGAGTTATTTTTATGGAGTGTGTTCTGCCATTTTAGTCAAATCCATAAGTAGGAGGGAGGGGGGGGGGGGGGGGTGGACATAAAGGTTTATACAGTGAAAGTTAGATGCGCCTCACCTTACCATAATCTTGTAAATGCAGGATCTAACCATGACATGGCAGTTTCAGAGTAACGTAAACAGCATGTCTCATTGTTTTCAAGTATTGTAAACGAGATAGGTTTATCACATGTGTCATTGTGGTCGAGTGACATGACACTTTGCGATTTGGGTTTACCGTATGTGTCATTGTAGTCAAGTGATATGACACTATGAGTGAAGTTTACCATGTGTGTCATTGTGGTCGAGTGACATGACACTTGACAAGTTAATGGACCTTAAGTGTCAGCAGTTTCTATAAACATTTCTGTTGTATTTACAGGGAAAACACCCGGCACCTCTGCCGTCGCCACCGGAGCAGCAGTCAACGCAGGCCAAGAAGCCACCTCCAAAACCTGGCCTAAAAATCTCGCGCGTGCAGTCCGGCATCGTGCTCTCGTGGAACATGACAGTGTCGGACCAGGCTGCGCAGATCGCCAGCTATCAGCTGTTCGCCTACCAGGAGACATCAGCCGCCCCCAACACCAACCTCTGGAAGAAGGTGGGTTCGATTAATATATATTGCTTTTTTTATATATCTTAATTTTTCTTTTAGTTTCACAACATTCACAATAAATGTTCGGGACGGTCATAGTCAGATATCAGTTATAGTTCTTATCGCAATATTTTGCTTCCATATACTTTTAAGATCTATACACTGGGTTCTGTTCCTAATATTCAATCTTTTAGAATCTTTTGAGATGAAAAAGGCTTGCAATTCGTAATTTATTTACTATATACCCATGCCGTATATACTGTATATATTCACCGTTTCGGCATATGACGTAAAAATACTGTACGGACCAGCGGTCCGTACACTAAAATACGGACCACCTTGCCATACACATTTATTGTAATTTTGGTTGTTAAGAAAAATTAAATTGATTTTTTTTTTTAAATTTCGGGTATATAGTAAATATATAACGTCCAACCATGCTTGTACAAGTAACAGAACTCGATGATAATTTACCGTTTGCACGGAACTCGGCATAAATGCCTCGGTCCGTACAAACCGTAAATTACCATCTCGTTCTGTGAATTGTACAGCATGGTCAGGACGTTCTATATAAGTAATAGTTACATTTTTTGGCACCAGGTGGCGAACGCGCATGGGTACTGTCATGTGCCATTGTATATCCCTCACTTTTGGTAATAATAAAAGCTGTATGTATATTCCCAAATACTTACTGATTATGTATATTGAGTAATACGAGTATAGATTGATCCATCCATGATCATCATATAAGACTGGCTTCTAATAGGAGAACACCACAAAAAAACACGATAAGATAATTTTTTTATCAATCTATATTTTAAAAACTCGCCCCTGATGTTGTTAAGAATGGAAGCTATACATGCATTTCACCATCTCAGCATACTAGATGAAGATTTGTTTTTATAAAATATTTCGTATCAATGTATTTCAACGTTACCTGGATTATTGTCTATCTATTTTTGCAAGTATTTCACTACAAGAACTACATATGTATAACCATGTTTTAAAATGTTTTAACGACACATATGATTCTACGATATATAAATGACTGAAATTACTCATTGGATTGACTTAGAGTTTGTTACCTCACCCCTGGTATGGCTGAAGCAACCATGAGGTATGGGAGTGACAATTACATACATGAAAAAAAACCCGAATAATTTAATAATCAAGATAATAAGAGTGGATTCGATATAAAAGGCAGCATGAATCTCCCATAAATGTCTGGACATGGAATAATTAGTTGTTTTATCTACCGTTGCTTCAGGTTGGAGACGTGAAGGCCCTACCGCTGCCAATGGCATGCACACTTACACAGTTCCAAGAAGGCAACAAATATCACTTCGCCGTACGTGCTGTAGACGTCCATAGCCGTGTCGGACCCTTCTCCGACCCCAGTAGCATAGCCCTCACAGTGATCAACGTGTCCTAACCACGCCAGCACCTCGCCGAACCTTCTTCAGACTGTCACGCCACGGTCCTTAACCGACAGCCCTCACAGTGAAGTCCGTATACTACACGCTTCATTTTGAGGTCACATGATGTGGTCCTCATATTGAGGTATTACTCCGTAGCACTCACACCAAGGCCCCCGGAGGTCTTCACACTGAGGTCCTACCCGAGACCTTCACCCTGAGGTTCTACCTGAGACCTTCACTCTGAGGTCCTACGTGAGACCTTTGCGCTGAGGTCCTGAGACCTTCACAGTGAGTTGCAATCCTCACGCTGAAGTTTCTCGATACGGACCTCACAGTGAGACTCACTAAAAGCCCCATGTGCAGCCCTTTAACGTCCAGCCCCTGGTTGAGTCGCCCCGAGAGGCCCTTAGTTGGGGGCGCATCTGTGGTCCCATGTAAATTAATACCTAGACAGAGGCTCAATACCAACCAACCCCGTACGATGAAGCCATACTTCGGGTTCTATTCCAATGCCCTATATCACGAGGGACATCCGGAGGAAGACCATGGTCTGATTCATGCTGGCAAGAACTCTCAGTGACGCACACTTACTGAACCTCATTTTTCCAGTCTACCACTACGTTTAGAGGCCAGTGTTATTTTACCGTTTGTATATATTCACCATTGGAGCAGAAATCATTTGTCTCCACTCATGTTGTTTCTGCACAGAGAGAGAGAGAAACGTTAGAATTCCGAGTTGAAAGAGTTTGTATGTCATTGCTCAACTTGGGTCTGAACTGTGTTTTTAAACGTTCTGTTCTTCTTGTACGAATCAGCCACGTTGTGTTTCACGTAGGACGAAAATATTTATGCCATATTTAAAAGTCCACTCTCATGTTTTCTGCATTATCATGTTCGTTGTTTTTTTTTTATAAAAGGATGTTACCTATATCAATCGAAGTAATTGTTATCCCTTTGATGGGAAAATTATCGAACAATCGTGAATTAAAAACAATAACCTCAATTTTAAGATAATAACAAAACAAAACTCCCAGAGATGTGAGCGAATGATTTTGGTTTTTTTTCATATCGGTAATACCGTGTTTGGAAGTTGTTTTACGTGGAACTCGAGTGTGATGAGGTAGACCCACAGACTGTGATCCTCAAATGGAGGTCTTACCATTACAACAGGAGGAACCCTGTATCATTATAAACAGTCGCCCCTTCCTCCTTCCCTCCCACATACACACGGGGCGATTTGTCACCCCCATACCACTGACAGTACTGGTCTCCTGAGTGCCATATAGTTGACTCAGGGACCTTTGTTCTATCGGTTAACTTATTGTACGGCCGGATATAAAGAGACAAAAGACACAAACTTTGTTTGGCATTCCGTCAAGAAGTCCGGATCTTTCATTGGCTCGTATGATCAGATGATGAAAGTAAAGGCATTTATAAGCATAGGTGTGACCATTGTGTGGCGCAACTAGTTTACTACGCGTGTGGCAGTGGCGCCACCCCAGCGGGAAACTGAATGAGCGTGTTTAGAGTGAGTGTGTGTCCACAGGAGCATAGTAATGTACAGTCTCACTCAACCTGTTTACTTTGAACATTTTATTCCAGTTGTTTCCATTACAATGAATTCAACTTCCTCACAAAAATGCATTTTTGGACACGTTTTAGTCTTGTTCTTGAAATCGACTCATCAAGGAAAAATATTAAAAGGTCAATTAGGAAACTTAACAGAAATAATTAGGTTATCAATTCAGTGTGGTTGTTTCTTTATAAAATTGTGAAGAGGCGATAGATGAGAATAATTGCGGAAGGAGTGTTTGTGGGTTTTTTTAAACTGTCATTTATATCTGTGCTAGTTTCTGAAAGGGCAGCTTTCCTTGGACGCCAGGTTAAGGAACCTCTCCGTCTGAGTTAACGCGCCATTGTAAATGTGTTGTAGGAAAATACAAATAAAAAAACACTATATATTCTACAAAAAATACTATGGACTGTGTTGTTTTCTTTCTTTGTGCCAATCGTTCTCATACCATGTTTATATGGTGTGGGAACTAAAAGAACTCGCACTTCGGTATGTGTGTAGGGGTGAGATTTCTACCTAAATTCATCTCATAGATTCGATCAACACCCTTATTGTGTAAAACCAGCGCGAAAAGCTGAACCATGAGTTAGCCACTATATACCCTCGGGGTCCCCTGGGATGTTAGATAAACAAACCAAACTTCTACCTACCTGTCCGACCTAGTTGTTTCTAGGTACATTGCACAACTTGCCAATAGACCCTTTTCCAAAGGCTATTTTTCCCACCTTTTCCGCTTTTTCACGCAATGCTTGTAGCCAAACAAACCCCTGACAGCATATTCTTTAGCATTGGATGACTGAGTGTATCAGCATGATAGCTGTGTATAGTATTTCCAGAAAAAGTGCTGTGATTGCACCGTATTCTAGGTATTCCAGCTCCAGTTTGGTGTGGCATGCATGCATATTTCCTCAATACTTTGATATAGCTTAGTAACTCGGGAACATTGAATCTGGATTTAACATAACGCATTGGCGAGCCTAGCCATCATTCATCTATCTTTTTCTAAAGTAAAACTGAGACACTGGCAGATTTTAAAGTTTACACAGACCAAACTCATTAATACAATATTCTGGTTTGTTCCAGCAGTCATGTCTTTGTGAAAACAAGTCTTGCAATCATATCTACCATTCAAAATCTAGAACTGTGAATGCAGTGTATCGCTATAGGTGTGAGGCTAGACTTGGCTTTGTCAAGATACAGTAAAAGATACAGTAAAATTGTCCAGGACCAACAGGAAGAATCCGAGATAAATCATAGGTGATCTGCACAAAAGGTATGTGCGCCCAAATAACTAACACTAACATATCCCACCAAGGCCACCTAGATATAAGAGGCACAACTAAAACCCAAACCAACCACAATACAATCGCACTTAACCTCAAAAACAATCTTCACAATGACAAGCAATAACCAATGAAAAAAATGGGCCAACGCAACAAAGGAGAAATGGAACAAACTGAACCTAAACTTAAACAAAGAACTAACAACCAACCCACCGAACAACTGCACAGAATTCCAAAGAACCCTAATCAAAACCCTACAAAATAAACCTAGGAACTATCGCCATCAAAAACCAAAACAACCTCCAGACTCAATCACCATAAAAAAACTCAATAGACTGAAAAACAAAGCAAAAAAAGGCATACAAGAAAGCATGTAAAACAAACAACAAATAGACGAAACAAGAGAAAACCACAAAACAATCACCCACAAAATAAGACAAGAATATGAAAAACAACTCACGCTAGAAACAAAAAACAAACTACAAACACTAATAGACCAGGGAGGAACAAAATCAAACCTATTCTGGGAGATGGAAAAATTAATAGGACAAAAACGGAATAACTATGATACAATAGACGAAAAATAACAAAACAATAAAAACCTGAGGCAAGCCAAACTACCAACTTTGAAAACCTATACCGTGCCGGAGAAGGAACCGATAGTACCAAACCTGGACAAACCACACTATACAAAACAATTATGATATGAGACTATCAAACCAAACAAAGAAACCAATATAACCATTCACAGAAACTGATATCAACAATATTGACTTTAAAAAAGCATTTGACACTATACCTCATAAATTACTCATCTATAAATTATACACTAATAGACTAAATAATACTACCTGCTCCTGGTTCTCCAGCTACCTAAGTAATCGTAAACAACAAGTTAATTTCAACTCTAAACTGTCCTCTGTTCTTCCTATATCCTATGGGGTCCCTCAAGGCTCAGTCCTGGGACCCACTCTATTCATTCTCTATATAAATGACCTAACTTCCTGTCTTCAAAACCCAAATTGCCACACACTCTCATACGCGGATGACACGGTTGTGTCTACTAGCTCACCCGAAATGTTATCCGAAACAATACCTATTATCTCCTCATGGTGCGTTTCTAATCTACTAACCTTAAATGAAAGTAAAACTAAATGGATGAACTACTCTAGGCAAATAGAACATATTCCTGCAGAAATAACGATGAACAACATAGTGCATGGTAAAGTGACCCAATTCAAATACTTAGGCTTGACAATAGACAATAAATTCAATTTTGCCCAACACCGGAAATCGGTAATACAAAAAGTAAATCATAAAATCTACCTATTAAGGAAAATCAGACATTTAATTGATATACCAACTGCATTACAGATATATAAATCCATGATATTACCTTTCTTTGACTTTGCTGATTTTATCTATGACAATACCACCGTACAAACTCAAAATGAATTTCAACGCCTACAAAATAAGATACTACGACTAATCTACAAAGTTAAATTGGAACCCAACCCAAAGCTTAATACAGACCAACTCCATCAAAATGCAAAGACTAAATTACTAACACATAGACGAGATATCCACTTACTTAGTTATTCCCATACACTCACCAAAGAAGTTGCCCTGATAGACCATAGAGACTTACCAACCAGAAGGAGCACTGGCCTACGTCTAATACAACCCCCCCCTAAAAAACGCAATGTATAATAACTCCTTCCACGTACGAGCAATCACTAATTGGAATAATTTAAAAGAGGCATTTACAACTATCCCTTCAAAAGATAAATTCAAATTACTAATCAAAAGATCATACCCCGAATGTTATCTATGAGGCCAGCTTGTGTTACAACAGGCCCATATTAACTAGGAATGTAATTATACCTATCTCTGACATGTAATTTACCCACCCCACATTATTTGCCTGTTAGTGAGTAGCTTGTGTTACAACTACCCTAGATAAGGCAGCTGATTATTGAAGTTATGCATTATATGCCTGTTTGCGAGTAGCTTGTGTTGAAACTACTCGAGACAAGATATGTAGTCAATTGAGATCTGTATTATAAGCCTGTGTGTGTGTAGCTTGTGTTACAGCTACCCTGGATAAGGCAACCCAATCACTATCCTAAATGTACCTGACGAGTAACCCTCACGAGTTAAGCCCGTGAACTTAGGTTAGTAAATTGAATGCCTACCATAAATTGGACGATAGGAGGTATAAGAGGTACGGTGTGGTAATATTTCTCATCTCATCTCATTATCATGAATGGTTGTTATGATATTATAATGATTGAGTAATATATTTATAATACCAGCCACTGTTGTGTGATACATCGACTCCCGGAGGGACTGGGCGGAAGAACGGCCAGGCCGAGCCCAGATATTTATTGTAAATGATTACCCTATAAAACTATAAAAAAAAAAAGATTAAAAAAAAAGCAATAAAAGACTTAAAAGGGGAAAAAGCGATGGACCAGACATGATACCAAACTAATTAATAAAAGAACTAAACCCAGAAAATAAAAACCAACTCCTAACAAAACTAAACATGATAAATTAAACCCACACAATCCCTAACCACCAATGGCTGAAGGGAACCATCACAAGAATATACAAAGGCTAGGGAACAAAGGGCCTATGCTAAAATGAATGAGGAATAACTGTCTCAAGCAACCAAGGAAAACTATATGAAAGACTAATAAACAACAGAATCAAATTATACATAAACATAACCCCAGCCCAACTAGGAGGAAGAGAAGTAGCCTCATCGATAGACCACATCATAACAATCAAAGACTCCATCAAAGCCAACAAACAACAAAGTAAACCAACATACATAACCTTCCTTGACATCATCAAAGCCTATGACAAAGCATGGATAGAGGCAATAATGCATGCAATGAACAAAAAAGGGGTCAACAGAGGAACATGAGACAATGTCAACAAAAACATAACAGAAGAACCAGAAACACACATGAAAACCAAACACATAATGCACTACTGGAAAACCCAAAACAAAAAAGACCATAACCCCAATAACAGATACAAGCCATTGGAAAATATCTACCGAGAAAATACTAGCAGAAATGAACATCAACCCATACCAAGCCACACAACTTACAAAAACCCGGTGGGCAAAACAAAATTAAACAAGAAATAGACCAACAATAGAAGGAAAATATAACCAAAACCACAGAAACAAAACCCAAAACAAGATATCTCACCAATAGAACAGACTGTAGAAGTAAACATGTAAGCCATATTATGGCTGGATAACACTACACAGACTGGACTAACAGCCAACCTAACAAGCATAACTAGAAAGCAAGCAAGCACAATCTTCAAATTAAGAAATCGAATGTACAACCCGAAGGAAAATTTCAAGGCAATACACCCAACAATGAGCTGCAGGGGTGTGGCCACAAGCAAGAAAGAATCCTACTAAACCAATGCAAGGCTATACACCAAACAGCCCAAACCAAAACATACATAAACCAAGCATTCAAAGAAAACAAGGACTGCCTAAAACAAACAGCAAAAAGAGCCAGAGCATTAGAACAACATATAACAAATAATGAAAACAAAAGTAACGAACAACTGAAATAAAAACAACCATAAACCAAACAAACAGACTCAATAAACCCCTAACCACAAACATGACTGACAAACAAATAACCATCAACAACTGTTATGTGTCCTCTATTTGTTCTTACATACACTATCGCCACCTTGTGTATCTTGACAATACTACATATAGTAGCCCCCTCTGAATAAACAGACACACTACTAGTTTCACTTCATGTTGTTGTCCTACCAGTCACTCCACAAAGTCTACCCTTCTGAGCTGCTCTTAGACCCACAACCATGCAACATGGTGGCAGCGGTTGAAGATTATTGTTAATGGAATGACACAAACAGGTGGGGAATGCCCAAACTCTATATTTCTCCAATATAGGCCCCTCTGAAGTGAGCCCACATGACTGAGTGATAATAGGGGACATCTCCCATATGCTCAACACTAGCTGTGTAAACCCTTACACTAGTGAACTCTCTGACTTGCTCGACAAATACTCTGTGTCTCAAGTATAATTGCAAGTTGTTCCACTACTGATTTCCTGCTGTGACTGGCGTTGGAGCTTCATAGTGTGGTGGTGGTACTAATTAGACTGATCTTCTGGGAACTGCTGTTGGTGCTGGTCTGAACTGTCATTAGCACTACCGCCTGTTTACTGCACTTCATATGACACTTCTGAACTCTGCGTTTTAATAACTGTGGTAGAGCAAAGGGCCTGGGTTGCCTAAACTCTCTGTGTGTGCTAGTTCCTCCATTTTTCTGCTAATAATGGCTGATACACAACCCTTCCCCCCAGTCCATGGGATCAGGCCACCACAACCACTCACCCTAGACTCTAATATTACTGAAAATTGGAAGCTCTTCAAACAGAAATGGAAAATCTATGCTGTCATTGCCCAACTCGACAGACAACCAGCTGTGTATCAGGTCGCTCTACTCCTCCATATGCTTGGTGATGATGCCCTCCGTGCATACAATGGGTTTGACTTCACAACGCCTGAGGCCCAACGAACCACCGATGAATTCCTTGACCGATTCGACCAGTTTGCAATTGGAGAGGTGAACAAAACGTATGAGCGTTTCATTTTCAACAAAAGGGCCAAAAATGAAGGTGAAACCATCAAGAGACAATGTAAGACAAGATGAGAGCTAGTCACAAAGGCCATGACCCAGATGAGCGAGAGTGCAAGTTCTGTGGTTGCACCCATGTCATGGAGAAGGAAAAATGTCCAGCCTGGGGCAAGAAATGCTCAACCTGCGGCAAGGAAAACCATTTCCATCACAAGTGCCCAACTGACAAAAAGAAAGTCCACAACATTGAAGATCAGGAAGAGGAGACCTCTGACGAGGAATGGATCAACATTGTGCATGAGATTGATGCTGTGCACTCAAAAGCCTCTACTCAACTTAAAGGCAAGATGCTGATCAATGACAAAGAAGTCACCTTCCAGATTGACACGGACGCTACAGTAAATATTCTGCCAGAAAAATATGCTGCTAACATCCAGCCCACATCTAGGACGCTCCAGATGTGGAATGAATCAACAAAACCAACCTGTGTCTGCCGTCTCTCTATACGCAACCCGAAGAATATGAAGAAGTATTCAATGGAATTTATTGTTGTAAACAACAAGCGTACCCCCTTACTCGGGTGGAAGACAGCTGAGAAAATGGATCTGCTCCGTATCATGAAAAAGAATCTGGACCGTATTGCGGCCATGCAGCCTCAGCCGTCTCCAGAATGCCTTCCTGCTTCATTCAACAAAGAGACCATAATTGAACACTATCCCGATGTTTTCAATGGAGAGCTAGGGCAGCTCCCTGGCATAGCTCATCTCCAGATCAAGGATGATGCTGTCCCCATCATCATGGCCAACTGAAGGACACCAGTGGCCATCAGAGACAAACTGGCAGGTGAACTCAAGCGTCTTGAGGGACTTGGGGTCATCGCCAAAGTCACTGAGCCAACGCCATGGATTAGTAAAGTGATCATAGTCCACAAGAAGTCAGGAGACCTGAGGATATGCATAGACCCAAGGGAACTTAACAAAGCACTTGTGCGTGTGAGATACACAATGCCAATACTGGAAGACAAGCTGCATGAACTGGGCCAATCTCGTATATTCTCCAAGGCCGACCTCGCATCTGGATATTGGCATGTCCAGTTGGACCATGAATCAAGTCTGCTCACCACCTTCCAGACCAGCCACACACGATCAGAACCTGGAAGCCTATTGCCTTACGATGGCATGTCCAGTTGGACCATGAATCAAGTCTGCTCACCACCTTCCAGACCAGCCACACACGATCAGAACCTGGACATGTGCCGAGAGAGAGATCAAGCTCAACTGTGAAAAATTTGAATTGCGAATGAACAAAGTGACCTTTATGGGCCACAGCATCACTAAGGATGGTCTACAGTCTGACCCTGAGAAGGTGAAGGCTATCAATGAGATGCCAAAGCCAGAGAATCTGCAACAGCTACGACAGTTCTTAGGATGCATCAACTACCTCGCAAAATTCATGCCACATTTGTCTAATGTCTTACAGCCTCTTCTGACACTCATCAGGAAAGAAGTCCCATGGAACTGGTCTGAGAACCAGCAAAGTGCCTACAAAAAAGCAAAGGAGTTAGTTACAACAACTCCAGTTCTGGCATTCTATGACCCTAAAAAGGAACTCACCATAAAAAACGATGCCAGCGAATATTGTCTGGGGTCTGCACTTTTCCAGGATGGGAAGCCTATTGCCTTCACAAGCTGCACCCTGACCAATCCTGAAACTCAGTATGCCCAAATCGAGAAGGAGATGCTTGCAGTCTGCTATTGGCTAACCAAATTTCACCACTACACCTATGGTAGAGATGTCAATGTGATCACTGATCACAAGCCACTGGTGTCTATTGTTCAGAAACCACTCTCTAAGGCACCGAGGAGACTACAAAACATACTGCTGTGAACACAGGAATACTCATATTCCCTGGCCTACCGAGCAGGAACGGCAATCCCTGTAGCAGATGCTCTCCCCCATGCACCACTTCCTGGAAAGAACCTTCATTGAGGTGGACTACCTGACCTCAACGACCTCTGAGGCTGTGATTTTGAAACTGAAACAACACTTCGCCTGCTATGATATTCCTGATACAGTCATAAGTGACAACGGCCCACAATTCTCATCTGAGAGTTTCCATGACTTCGCTACAAAGTGGAATTTTACCCACCAGACATCAAGCCCAGGAAACAGTCAGTCGAATGGAGCGGCAGAGGCAGCAGTGAAAACCATCAAACGAATGATGCGTAAATGTGCCAAGGCAAAAGAGGATCCATATCTGAACCTATGAAACACCCCAACAGAAGGGCTGTCATCCAGCCCAAGCCAGAGGCTCATGGGAAGGAGGACTAGGACCACTGATGCTCTTAGGCCCAAACAGCCCAAGGATTAGAAACCAGACATTCGGGGCGATAATAGGCGATTTACTTAATAGGCGATCACTTAAGCTGGTTACCTGCAGGAAGATCACTATAGAACTTGAGATCGCTCTAGACAGAGGGCTAGGGGTCTCAACTTGAGATCCTTGGAGTTGAGATCCCCTAAGATAGGCTATGTAGACTTGAGACAACGTCTGAAAAACACTTTCCAAAATTGACCTCAAAGTCTGTCTCAGGCAGCTTTTCCACCAACACAGCGATTTTAAGCCTCCAGGCGGCTGGCCCGCATGCCAAGAGCTACACCGAGAGTGATGCCGAGAGCACACCAAAAGCTGTTTTACGGGTCCGCGTTGACCGCTCGCCCGCATATACTACGATACACACCATCAATATTGAGCTGGCAGGCCCAGGAGGGGTACTCCTATGGACGGAGACCAAAAGTTCGGAGAGTTGCGGTAATTTGGACAGAATCTTAGCACCAGAGTCAAATATACACATTTATAACTTCAAGCCTTATCTTTATTCAACTCCATTGTTCAGTTTAAAAGAGAATCCAGCACAAAATTGACAAGCTATCATCACTTGCGTATGAATCCCGACACGGCGACACACTGCTCCACTCAATATGCAGCTTTCGCGGCTTCAGAGTGTCGTAGTGTATCGCCGCTTACCACGCCGACTATTGGATCAATAGAGAACTGTGGGCTTGCACGTTAGTGCCACAAATGTCCACCAGACATCAGCAGCAAAGTCGCTGCGAGTGTATTGCCACGCTGGGGACGGCCAACTCTTGGGGCACCCGCTCGACACCTTGTGTACACCTGTTGGTCGCCTCGGGGTGGTTTTGGTGGAACAGCTTGGAGAATTTAGGCAGTTGGGTGCAGCTGGGCAGCCGGTCCCGGTGGCAAACATCGGCTGGAGGGCAAAAACCCACCTGCTGAGAGCCTTTTTGGTGGAATAGCTGCTTTAGCAGATATTAAGTTGAGATCCTGTCAACTGAAACCCCCCCCCCCCCACAGGTTCTCGCTTTGTCTCTAAAACCCTGTCGCCAGCCCATCGACTGCTGGCCAGTTTTGGGATGCCAACTCAGGACCTGGGAGCTGTTTCAATAGTCGAGTGAAGTCTCGCCAGCAGCACGTCACATTTCAAAGCGAGAGGCCGCAACAGCGAGCAGCACTTTGAATCAAAGTAGCAGCAAAACCGCTACCAATACCCAATAGCGAGTGGCACCTCCACCTCGACAGCTATGCTTCAAGTGCCATTGTTAGCTCTCACTTTGGCGGTGAGTACTCTCGTTTAGCACCCTCCCGACTTTTGAAACAGCTCCCTGGTCTACAGCCCATTTTACTACTGTTCCATTAAGCTGGTTGGACAGCTGGCTGGCTATTATGAGTGCTAAATTGGACAAAGCCAACTGCAAAGCATTCCCAGCCAAATCTATTTGAATAGATATTTAGCGGTGGCTGGTTGGGTGGCCAATGATGCCATGATCTTTGCCAGTATCCATTAATAGGTGTAGTCCTAAGGCATAGCAGGGCTAGCACTGGATCATCGTTTCACCCATGAGGGTCTCCTTTGGGGGTACCTACAAATCCTACCAACTTTTCCATTGCTTTGTAAGTGCTTGTATTGTGCTGGGAGCTGTAATCAGCTTCAAATTCTTTGAAGACACTAGAATCAAATTGCCCCGCATCGTCACTCATGATGATTTTCAATACGTCATACTTTGAAGCTTCTTGATGACAGCTGTTGATGTGCTTCGCAGCCTTCAGATGACAGTGAAAGAACTGAATTAGTCTACTGCCAGTTGTGGTGTATTGACGCTACGGCGGACGGAGCGAGAGAAAGTTGTAGACCGGTAGTGGAGGAATAAACGGCCGCGCACGGGGGTTCTGGGACCGCATGCGACGAGCGAGGTTGTGTTCTAAAGCTCTATGTATTGTTTCTCTTTATTACTGAGCAAATACTAAATTGGCGACGAGATAAAGAATCCACAAGGGAGGAGAGACATTCTAGATAGTGTGTGACTCAGGTTAGTTTAGAGGAGCTTCCCAGTTTTAAGCATTAGACAGATTGTGTGAGTCAGTCACTGAGTATCACTGTCATTGAGTGTCAACATGGCTGTGTTTGGCAATGTAGGTGTTTTTGAGGAGAAAACTGAGAGCTTTGATGATTATGTTGACCGGATGGACAGTTTCATGTCAGCAAATTCTATAGTAGCAGACAAGCGTACAGATCTGTTTCTTGCTGTTATGGGCCCTGATGCCTTCAAGTTGGTGAAAAATTTGTGTGGGCCAGATAAGCCAAATACCAAGACCTTTGTCCAACTAAAGAACCTTATGAACAACCATTATAACCCAGAACCGGTAGTGATTGCTGAGCGCCATAAGTTTTGGACAGCTAACCAAGAGGGGAGTGAGTCTGTGTCAGAGTTTGTAGTAAGACTCCAGAAGTTATCTAGGACATGTAAGTTCGGGGCATTTCTGCCAGAGGCCCTGAGGGACAGGCTTGTGTCAGGCCTTCACAGCAAAATGAAAAAGACTCAGTGCCATTTGTTGGCAATGCGGGATCTGAATTTCTAGACCGCACGAGACAAGTGTGTGGCAGATGAGTTGGCTATGAAGGCCAACAACCTCTACATGGGGGCAGCCGCGAATGACGATTCCGAGGTACACCTGTTAAGGAAAGCAGGTGGTCGGCGCGGAGGGTCGTCACAACACAGAGGGTCGTCACACCGCGGACGAGGGCCGTCAACGAGCCATAAATCCTGCACCTGCTGTGGTTGGCAGGGACATCTCAGCAGCGACTGTGTGATGCGGAACGAGAGGTGCCACAAGTGCGGTGTAAAAGGGCATCTACAACGGGTGTGCACCGCTAAGGACAGTCAAGGTGGTGCGTCAGCGCGTCACAACAGGCCACTAAAGGCCCCATCGGGCAAGTCAAGGTCGACAAAGTATGTCAACGACGACGAGTCGAACGACGAGGCAGCTACAGACTACAGTGAGGGCTCATCTGACGAGGCCTTCGGTCTCAACCAGGTTACGCTGGACCCTGGTCAGTCAAGTGACAGTGAATGACTAGGCCAAGTTGGTGCAGAGGTAGCACCAGAAAAAGTGGTAAAAGGTGGTAAGGCAAATTCCAAAGTGTGTGAGGATCCAGTATTTGAAATTTACACAACTACTATTAGAAAAAAAGTAAAGCCATACACAGTTAGAGTTTGTATAGGTAGTGAGCCTATCAGTATGGAGTTAGACACGGATGCCTCCCTTTCTACTATTGGAGAAAAGGTCTATCGCGATAAGTTGTCTCGTTACAAGTTGTGCAGATCTAATGTAAAACTAAGAAGTTACACTGGTGATAAGGTTCCAGTTCTAGGCAGTATCATGGTACCAGTATGGTATAAAGATGGAGACAGTCATTATTTGGAAATACTAGTTGTAAAGGGAGATAAGCCTTCACTTTTCGGTAGAGACTGGTTGACAAAAATCCAACTTAATTGGAAGAACATTTTCAGGGTAGAGGAGAAAACCCACAAGGCTCAGGTTAAAGGGACAAATGTTTATCCCAAAAGTTTTGTAAAACTTGTAGAGGAACATAAGGGATTGTTTTCTCATAGAGACACAGGCATAAAAGGTTTTCGAGCCAGTCTAAAACTTAAAGAAGGTGCCAAACCGGTTTACCAAAAGGCAAGACCAGTACCATATGCATTGTCAAAAGATGTTGAGAAAGAGTATGAGCGGCTTATAGGTTCAGATATTTTTTATCCTGTCACTTACAGTGAGTGGGCCTCACCCGCTGTACATGTGCCTAAACAGACAAAAGGGTCAGTAAGAGTATGTGGTGATTATAAGAAGATAAATGAGTTGTTGGAAGATGATGGGTACAAACTACCAAATGTTCAAGAAATGTTAGCAAAACTTTCTGATGGGGATAACCAGCCCAAGGTTTTTTCAGTGATAGACCTAGCAGGAGCTTTTAATCAGTTACTCTTGGATGAAGATTCGTCTAAACTGTTAACGCTAAATACCCACAAGGGGCTTCTGAGCTCAAAACGGTTGTGCTTTGGTATCAAGACCGCACCATCTATTTTTCAGGCGACTATGGATAAAATCTTAACTGGGATAGATAATGTTTTTTGTTATGTTGATGATGTTTTGATAGCCACACGTTCTGAGGAAGATCATGTCAAGGTAAATTTCTATGGTAAATTTATACCAGATCTAGCTACAAAAATGAAACCACTGTACGATTTGTTAAAAGATAACATCGATTTTGTGTGGTCAGAAGATTGCAAACAGGCCTTTTGTAGGGCTAAGGAAGAATTAATGGGAAAACGAGTTCTTGTTCTTTTTGATCCAAAGAAAGAGGTTATATTAAGTGTAGATGCTAGCCCTTATGGCCTTGGTGCTGTTTTGAGTCACAGGATGGTGGACGGTTCAGAAAGACCCATTGCTTATGCCTCTAGGACTTTGAGTTCGGCTGAAAAGAATTATGCCCAAATTGAAAAGGAAGGTTTAGCCATTATTTTTGGGATAAAGAAATTTCACTTGTATCTTTATGGTAAGCCTTTTACACTCATAACAGATCATCAGCCATTAACCAGAATTTTTGGGCCTAAGACAGGTATTCCTTCATTAGCAGCAGCCAGAATGACCAGATGGGCGCTAATATTAACAGGATATCAGTACAATATTCGGTATAGATCATCAGGTGAAAATGTGAATGCTGATTTGTTGAGTAGACTACCGGTAGAACAGAGGGCTTGTATAGACATCAATGAAAATTATATTTTTCATACACATGTAGACTCTTTGCCTGTTACTGCAAAACAGATAGAAAAATATGTTCAGAAGGACCTAGTTCTCAGTAAAGTTTATGAGTATACTTTAAATGGTTGGTCCAGAGAGTGTAAAGATGAGTCTGTTCAACATTATTGGAATAGACGTGAAGAGTTATCCATTGAAGATGGTTGCCTGTTATGGGGCAGAAGAGTTATTGTTCCTGAAAAATTCAGAAAAGAAATTCTTGAAGAGTTACATTTTAGCCACCCTGGTATATGTAGAATGAAGGCGTTGGCAAGATCTTATGTATGGTGGCCATACTTGGATTCAGACATTGAGGATTATGTAAAGGGTTGTAGTGCCTGTATCACAACTTTTCAGGTTCCTAAAACTACTCCTTTGTTATTATGGCCCTGGGCCACTAGACCATGGCAAAGAGTTCATGTTGATTTTTTGGAGATTAAAGGTCAACAATTTTTCCTGTTGGTAGACAGCTACTCTAAATGGTTAGAAGTTGTACCTATGGATTCAACTACGGCAGAAGCCACAATCAGTGTACTGAACACTATTTTTGGTAGATATGGACTTCCAGATAAGCTTGTAAGCGATAATGGTCCTCAGTTTATCTCAGAAAAATTCAAACATTTTCTGTCTAAGAATGGTATCAGACATAAACTGTGTCCGCCCTATCATCCGGCTAGCAATGGTTTAGCAGAAAAGCATGTTCAGACTTTTAAAAGAATGTATCTAAAGTCTAGTGTTTCAGGTAGTACTGTTGATAAAGTCTCTGACTTGTTGTTTAGGTATCGAAATATACCTCACAGTACGACAGGCAAAACACCTGCTGAATTGTTTCTGAACCTGGTACCTAAGACGAGACTAATTTTTGTAAAACCATCTCTACAAGGCAGTGTAGAAGAACGCCAGGAGGCAAGTAAAAAGTTTAAAGACGGGGCTCACCCAAGAGATAGTAAATTTCATCTTTTCCAAAAAGTGAGAATCCTTAATTTAAGAGGGGGAAAAGAAAAGTGGTTACAAGCTGTAATTACACACATTGAGGGACCAAGGCCCTATGTAGTAAGAACTGTAAATGGTAAAAAACGTTCTGTACATATTGATCATATTATACCTGACGACACGGTAGCCAAAGCTACAGAGACACTGGAAAAAGATGACCAGGTAACAGCTGTGTGTGCTCCCACTGAACCTCCAGTGGCTCCTCCTGTTATTGAGCCATTTGTAAATACACCTCCCAGTGATGGAAACTTTATACTACCAGACATGGACACTGAGCCTACTTCAGTAGAGACTCCTAACAAAGTACCTATTAGGTCTCCAAGGCAAAGCCTAAGGACACATAAATCTACTCCCACAAAGACTGCTACTGTGACAACTACAAGGTCAGGGAGAGTGGTGTGCGCTCCCATAAAACTGTCAATTTGATACTTGATTGTATTTACTGTTGTATCTAGTAAAAGGTAAATAGAAGGGAGGAATGTGGTGTATCGACGCTGGGGCGGACGGAGCGAGAGAAAGTTGTAGACCGGTAGTGGAGGAATAAACGGCCGCGCACGGGGGTTCTGGGACCGCATGCGACGAGCGAGGTTGTGTTCTAAAGCTCTATGTATTGTTTCTCTTTATTACTGAGCAAATACTAAACCAGTAGGTAATCCTTTCCTCAACAACTTCCCAATGATAACTGGTGTTAATGTTGTTAAAGTTCTTCCTTTGGTTGCTGGGATAGGTTTCTCTGGCCTGCTTGGCATTTCTTTACAATTTCCTCAATGTCTGTGTTAATGTTATTCCAGAACACTGTCTCTCTGGTTCTCAGCCTGTAAATTACAGAATGGTTTTCACTGGTCTGGGCAGTCATGATGGTGTTTTGGCCAGCCGTCCTTGGTTACTTTCCATCTTTCCAAATACCACAATGTTGTCTGTGATCGAGATGATGCCAGGAAGACCTTCAAATATCTGGTCTATCTTCTTCTAGAAGACGTCTAGGGCTGAGATGAGCCCAAATGGTAGGCATTTAAGAGCTAACGCCCATATGGTGTGTTGAACATATGACGTAAAAATACTGCACGGACCACTGGTCCGTACACTAAAATACAGACCACCTAGCCATACACATTTATTAAAATTATGGTTGTTAAGAAAAATTAAATTGATTTTTTAAAAAATTTCGGGTATATAGTAAATATATAACGTCCAACCATGCTTGTACAAGTCACAGAACTCGATGCTATTTTACCGTTTGTACGGAACTCGGCATGAATGCCTGTCCGTACAAACGGTAAATTAGCATCTCGTTCTGTGACTTGTACAGCATGGTCAGGACGTTCTATATAAGTATTCCCATGGGGGAGCGGCAACTTGTATATGACCGATTGATGTTGCAAAAACTGTGTCCCCCGGCCATAATTAATGAATGCTCCCTATATGCAAGCGGAAATGCTTTGAATCTTGGACCATGCTTATCTGTCGTCAATCGATAATGCACCTTTTAACGATTTACTTTTACCTCTTTCACTTCCACACTGTAAGCTTGAGTGGCAGAAATCGTAACTCAGTCCTACACTCTCCATACATAACCTCACTCCATTGAGTACAGAGGAATCTGTAGTTTGGCCGCTTCCCCTGTCTCCACTCTGTTCTGACTAACAGGTTGGACAGGTTAAATCCAGAGATAGAAACCACACGGTATCTACAGTGTGCGCATCAAACGGAGTTATTTTGTTCTATGGTGGCCCTCAAAGCAAAAATACTTGATAAGAAATGTCAATAGCACTACGAAAGATCTGCAGGAAGACTGCCAGATACTTACATCTAGTAGGTCAAGGAGGCCACGGATTTAACCCGACTAGAGCTAACGCAGTGCAGATTTGGCGGCCAATGTAGGGAATCTGTGACAACCTTTGCGAGGGAGTGTGATACCTACTCTGTTTTGTTCAAGATACAGTAGATGGCGCTGCAGGCACGAATGTACATTTTAAAGACATTTTCCAGTTTTAAAGTTTGATCAAATGTGACATAAATATTGAAAACTTTCTTGAGACGACATCCTTAGTCCATTGGAAAATGAGTCTATTCAGTTTAACAATCACTTGGTTTGATAATGTGTATGTTCATTGAAAAAATAACGATCCAAGTCCACAGACATGAAAAATAAAAATAATTCCAAGCGCCAAATCTATTGTAGTGCATTGATTATTTGTTAGAATTTAACATTTATATCTCGCTTAACTTCACTTATGATACTAGTGTGATAATTTTGATATAAAATATAAAACGGTAATTTTACTATATCAATTATGAAAAATATAACTTATTCTGAAGAGAATTTAACACGGAGTCTGTGGAACACCAGACTTAGTTATCATTTGTGTGCTATGTAATTTCTTTATGTTGTATTTTTTCGGTTCGACACAACTACAACGATGTTTATATATATATTAAAATCAATAATTTCCTATTTGTGTTGTGATGTATGTATTGAGAATAATACAGGGTGCTTCCTAACAAGTCCTCGCTATATATAGTAGTTAAAGCCCAACTGTTTGGACTGCCACCCCCAGTGTTTGAACTGTCCCGTCTTACTTTGCCCTAACCCCCGGATAGGGTATAAAGACAACAGATGCCCACACAGGACTCACTTCTCACCCAGACACCAAGGCGTCAACATCTCCAGACTGCCGAGCATTGCCACGACTACAGTGAGGAGGCTGACACACCACAGGACTCTAGGCTACAGAGACCTTCACTGGGGATACTGCTTTTCCCCAAGCACTGGAGGAACAGAGATTGATGACTGTTACCACCATATCCCACTACTTCGGGTCATCTATATACACAAATCAGAGACATTGGACAATAACAATAAGTGATAGACTGTGAGTATTGCTATAGCCAAGAGGACTTGTATCATATGAACTCTACATAAGTGAATGTGATGAGAATACATATCTGTGCATGGTTATCTGTCTTCTTCATTAAGAATAGAATATATTCCAGACAGTGTGCAATTGTCCGAGAAACCGACATAGAAATGGAAATCACCTAGTCTGACATGGGACGCTCCATCATTTACTGAAAAAAAATCATTAAAAATTGCCCATATATTCCCGAGATATCAACGAAAATGTGATCTCCAGAAGGTGAGACGTTTTGCCAAAACGTCTTTCACTGGTCCGCTTCCGCTTTTGTCAATGCGTACTCGGGTACCAGATCAAGTATTTTTTGAATATCAGTTCATGTATATTCTCTCCTCTGTGCCGGGATCAACCAAACCTCATGCCAGTTTTTGACATTGGGGGTCTCAATTAGTACTTATACACTGTACAGCTATGAAAGCTTACCAGACTACCAGCCTGAACCTGCCAGACTATAAGACTCGTGTCATTCTATCCTGTATTTTTGTATAGTACTCATAATCATTAAGTTATAATATAAGACATGCTCAGTATGGGTATGGAAATGCAATCACATCCAGACTGTGGGTGCCAGGGATTCGGAGGCTTGTATTCCTCACATAATGATAATTCCTGGCCTCAGCCGAGAGCCAAAATGACTTTTTTTTATGTTTACATTAAATATGTTTTTATGGTTACATTCATAATAAAAAATAATATCATTGAAGAAAAGGGAATAAAACATTACTCAAATCAAATTACTTTCAAGCATCGATCTGTTATTTTATTGTAACATTCCTCATTTTACAGTGTATCACTGGCGTAATGATATTGCGATTATAAAGGACGTGGAACGTAATAACAATCACCATACGACCTCGTCATTAAACCAATCAATAAGGCACATCTTTAAACGAATACCTTAATTATGTTTTATACGATCTGTTTAAATATAAAGTAAGCTTTATAATACTGTGACATATTTAAGTCGCGTTGAAATAACATATTTTTGTAGCAGCAGCAAAACCAATATAGCACGTTTAACATAAAAACTATAGTTAATACAAGGTAGCTTTCAATAAGGGCAAATAGCTGTGAATTCCAAATTATACAAGCTATGGTGGTACCTTCCACGTCATTTGAAAACATCTATATCCTTAAAGCCTTTCACCGACGTCTTATTCAGGCATCAAGACCAATCACTGATGAAATCCTATAATATATTTAATCACTCATATAATCATTTTTTCAAATCTCCTTGCAGGTATACCTTTGTGACACGTAATTTCTACTTATACAATTTCCTTTCAAAATTTCCATTTATAATCCTGTTTGTGACACCTAGTACAACTGAATATATCTAGATTGCTAAAGAAATTAACTACCTCCAATAAACGGGGAAATATTCGTATTCTACCAGTCTGTTACTGGGACTGGAGAAAGAAACGTAAAGAATATTTTACAAGTATCAAAACTATATATTTTGTAAAATGGTTAATCATTTGTCGAAACATGTACGACTGGCATGAAACACATTATAATCAATGGCACACGACACATTAAAGCCGACATCTTATGCCTTCACCTGTAGTTCTGTCCATGCTGAATGTCACACAAACAGCACACCACTGTTCATAGCACCAAACTTATCTCACTGTTCACATTTCACTTGGATTTCCGAACACCATCGCTGCTACATAAAACGTAGTCTCACTAGAGCCTATGCAGATTATATTCCATTATCATTCTTTGTGACAGAAAATATACGTAAATGCTATTTCTTGCGACGTTTTCCCTCCCCGTCTTCTTTCTTTTCGTGGGGGGTGGGTTGATTATGATTTACGATGATATATAAGGATACACTTGGTTCTGGTCTGGTTGCTGTGACCTTTTGTAGATGTTTTCTGTCTGGAGTACTGGAGTAATTGTTGACAGTTTGCTGTGGCAGTTATTATTTCATGAACTCGTGAGCGTCCACTACTTTCTGTTGTTGCTCGTAATGGGTCAGCAGCTTCTTCCACATATGATCCACTTTTAGCAAATGTTTATTACCTAGAAAAACAACGCCATACACCAAAATTACCACCGATGCAAGTCACATGGACGTAATTACAATCTAGATGAAAAAGATGGCTGACTCGCTTTCCATAAATCAAAAAGTCGGCACCTTTCAGTCGCAATTTGGTCGGATTATGGCCACCATTCCCTGTTTTCAGGGATTTCAGGGGTTCTCATCCATGTTTCATCTATAGGCAGCTTGTCAGGGAAAACCCTGAAGACCATGGAAGTTATAATAGACATATTGACAAGGAGATCAGGTATATGGGGTAGGTGAAATAATATGGTGATGACATAAAGGTTCTATTGAGTCTTTTAAAAGGTGAGAACAATCTTTCCCTGAACTCTTAAACCCCTGATTATTTATCGGAACAATTGAATACCTTCATCATTGGCGATACATTACCATAGAGAGAAGTGAAAACTCTACATACAATTTCTGCACCTCACTTGCCTACCCTAGCCTACAGTCAAAATAAAAGTTATATAAAAGAGAAAATGGTGTCACTGATATAGGATGAAAGGGAATTTATACTGACCAATAATAATGAGACCCTTCCTGGCGCGTGTAAGGGCCACGTTGATCTGGTTCTGGTCGGTAATGAAGCCCAGGTTACGTAGCACCCAGCCCCGCGTCGGGTTCTTCTCAATACGGGACTTAGGCATGGAGCGCACAGTAGACAATATCACATAATCCCATTCGCTACCTGTTCACCGGGCAAAACAAGCATAAGCTGAATGAACAGAGGAAAAACATTTGTTTTGGTTGTTTTCCAGGTTTTATTTACACTGGATTACTGGAATGTCATCTTTAAAAGTTAAAGGCTGGAGACACTGCATATGACTAAAAAAGGGGAACTGTAAGACCGCCTTGAATCATGGACATTTAAATACACTGTCCATAGTTTGAATAAACTTCTTGTAGAAAAAAGATATATAATAATAATATTTAAAAAAACCATCAAAAACAAGGAAAAGTGGAAAGCGGCCATCTCTGATATCGTCTTTCTTTTACACAAAGAAAAATATGTTTAGACGGAAAATAAAAACGTTGATTTCTATGAAAAAATGAAGAGGTTAGATCTCTGACTGAGGTAGTAAAACAGGGATGAACAGGGAGAAAAGCAGCGGCGCGTACCTTGGCTGGCGATGACTGTGGACGTGTCCGTGTCCTCCTGTCCCTTCTGCTGTAATTGTTTACTTATCTCGGCGCACTGAGCGCGATACTGCGACAACACCACGATATCACGTGACCTCACGTGGAAACGACGGGTCAGCATAGTTGCCACTTTAATCTGCGTAAAGAACAAGTACAATCCTATAACTACTTGTCTAAAGCTGTGATAACCTAATAGAGGAAATATGTTATATTAAGATATGACTAGAAATAATACATGTACAAAAGATAACTCCAACACAATCACAAACTAACATTATATACCGTGAAGCAAATGTTTAAAAGATAACTCGAACACAATCGCAAACTAACATTATATACTGTGAAGCAAATGTTTAATGAATAACGGAGCAAACTTAGTTTTTTTGTACTGACTGCTAGCAGTCACTTCCGTTAGGACCCAAAGAAAAACAGTTATTGTTGTTCTTAAAATACAAGGCAAAAGCCTTCTTCCTGCAGCCGATATAGGTAGAAAAAGTTTAATATTTTCTTAATGGCAATCGTAGCCACGTTTACAAGCGCTAATCTGTACCGTACACGCGCAGAGATCCACATTTGTATAAAACTTACGGCCTGCGCCACTTCGTGCAAGTTGCTCTTGGACTGCTCGCTGCCGTCGGCGGTGGAGACGGAGAGCGCCTCCTCGCGGCCGACCACGTGCACGAAGGTGATGGGGCGCTGACGGCCGCCCGGCCAGAACTTGAGCGCCGACGGCTTCTTCTGCTCCTCCTTACCGCACTCTAGCCGGCCGTGATAAAACTGAGACGACGGGAACGCCTCGATCGCCTCGTGCTGCAGGTAGGAGAAGAGGACAACGTCAGGTTTTCTTACCAGTCTCACAGCAAGGGGTTAATGGGGATATTCAATTTACTGAGCTTAACTCTATCTTTAAAGATTCATGCTTCCAGCCATTCGGAAATATTCATAGGAAGAACTGTAGGTTCTGTACACATCGTTCTAAATAACCGGGGATGTCAAGTGGGGTCAGAAAAAGCAAGTGGAAATATTTTCCATGTGGAATGTACTGCCTCAGAGACTGAGAAAACTTGGAAAATATATCGGCGTCGGAAGAAAGCTCACCCTACACATGATATATCAAGATGAAAGTTCTTTAACTTTCCACATTAATGTGGGTATTCAGTACACTATTCTCAAAAAGTTAATTTGAAAAGAATCTAATCATGCCTCCAAATTCTCTTTAATATTCATTGGAAGAATGGCATGTTTTTGTACAGAAATGGTTGGAATACATGTATAAATCATTTTCAAGAAAGATATTTTAAAGAAACCGAATACGGAGACCCGCTGCGCTGATGATTTTCTTTAAGATATTGACACTAATGATCTATTTCTCTGCATATCAATTTCCTCAATACTACCAGTCCTGATTTGCCTCGCTTTCCCTAATCTTTAACTTCCTTCCTTTTATTGACCGCAGAAAAGGTTAAATTTCCATGATGTCAGATATTTCATCATCTACATCCATATGCAAAAATCTGACATCGAGCACCCCCCTCCCCTACTTCCATCAAGTACGCAATAGATTAAAGAAGGGAAATTTCCAAATTTGAACACATCCCCCGCCCCCGACGACCCTTTCACTGTGTGAATACTTCATAGGTGACCCTGAACGGATCCTAACTCATGTGATACAATAGAACTACTATAAAAGCCAAGACCAGGCAAAAAGTCCGGAAAATTGACAGGGGTCCAGGAACTGCATTTTCAGCTAAAACGGCCAGAATTTCGCAGATCTCGCTCTCCATCTTTCAGGTTTTTATTTTGAACCCCCCATCCACCCTAAAAGTTTCTCCTCGGATCTATATTGATCTCAAGAATGAACAGGTTCTTACGATGTTCAACACCCGGAATTCCTGAAAGATCGAGGGAAATCCCATGTCTCCAACACTCACCATTCTATACTGCGTAGTTAGCATTTGCGCCTTATCGGCATAGCGCTCAAAGAGAGAGCGCTCGAGGCCGAGTCGCTTGGCGGCGGGGTTGGTGATGATCGGGCGCAGCTGTTTGTGGTCCCCGATGAGAACCACCTGCTGAGGCCGCAGAGCCACGATGGGCACGAGCGCCTCGGGCTCCGTACACATGCCGCACTCGTCTATGATTAACTGGAAATTAAAGAGGAAGGTTTGACGGGTTTTAAACACAACTGGCTTGAAATCTTAGGGATGGCCATCAGTTAAAACATCATATTAATTATTTAATATTGGATATTCAGTAGAACCCTGCTCAAGAGACACCACGTGTAAGATGACGCTCTAATACAAAGGGTTTCCTATATGTCAAAGACAATTATTAATACCCTCTTTTATACCTGATTGATATTGAATATAGAGTAGAGCCCCACTTAATGGGACATCCTCCTTTCGAGGTCAAACTTTCCCATTCAGGTAAGTGGAGTAAAGGTAAAAAAAAAAAAAAAAGGAATCTAGAGGACAAATGCTGTATCAATCGGAAGTTTCTCATTAAGCGGGGATCCAGTCTATTTCAGTCAAAGACAGAGCTATTGTTGATACCAAGTTGGTATTAGCTACATATATATTCCAGTTTGATATCCCTTAAATATAAGTAAAAGAAACCAGACTTCATCGTCTTCCCTACCTGTTTGATATTAGTGCCCAGCAGGAGTTTGGGCGAGGAGCTGGCCGTGCACGTACACAGAACGATGTCGGCTGACTTCAGAGCCTCGATCTGGGCGCTGGCCACCAGGTTCTGGTAATCCTGCACTTCCGCCAGCTGCACTTCCGGTCCGCGCTCCCGGAAGTACTCGTCCCAGCGCAGGATCTGCGCCGCGTAGGGGCGCTCCGGGCGGCGGATCACATGGTGCAGGCTGATGTCACGCAGCTCGAGTTCCGCCGCTGAGGGCAGGTTACTTCCGGTGCGCGCGCGGGGGGGAATGGGGTTGTGAGGGAGCGGGAAGTCGCGCTGCTCAATGCGCTCACTGTAGACACGGAGAAG
Source organism: Alentia gelatinosa (assembly GCA_950022655.1). Taxonomy (NCBI): domain Eukaryota; kingdom Metazoa; phylum Annelida; class Polychaeta; order Phyllodocida; family Polynoidae; genus Alentia; species Alentia gelatinosa. The sequence goes on from OX465583.1 coordinate 31,749,365, forward strand.
TCTGGGGCAGGAAGGACCCAGTCTCTTCAGGTAGCCTGCAAGGAGAATTAAGTAGAACGGATGACTCTCCATGCTGGACCTAGGTAGTTGCGGGATAGTACTCATAAAGGGGCAAAATAAACATGAAATAATTCTGATCAGTGCAAAGGTGGGCGAATGAATGGGGTGCTACTGGGCTTCTACTCTACACGGATTCCGATGTATACCAGACTACTACAGTTAGGCTTCCTCATAATTCATACTCTTCAGAACTGTGCGTTATATGTCGATCAAAAAGACATTCGCTTTCTGATAAAAAAAAATCGGCACATTTAAGCAGCCTGACGACACCTTTTTGGGGCCTGAGGTACAGTCAGGTCAGGTATTGTTATCCTGATCATTATAAATGAACATCTTAAAATTCCAGAAAAATTGCCGCCCTTTTTATCAGGAGAGCCACCTACCGGCGACGACGTCGACCGACTTGTTGGAGGGCCCGCAGTAGAGCACCTGCGGCCTGGCGCCGTTGCGGGCGTTGGGTACGGGCGGCGTACGCCGGTTGATGGTGGAGAAGAGGGCGGAGAGGCGTACGCCGGTGACGGTCTTGCCAGTGCCGGGCGGGCCCTGGATGAGGGAGAAGGGGTGGGTGAGCGCGTACCGCACCGCCTGCTCCTGCCCGATATTGGGCGGGGCCAACTCGCGCACCTGCTCACTCGTTAAGTCGCTCAGCTGTGTCAGGAGGCCTTTGTCTGGAAGAATGACGTACATTAACATATCAGCACAGGGATGAAGTATCTATGAGATATCTTTATGATGATATTATTTCCCCCTAGTGCTTGTTCCAAGTGAAATTTTGCACGCTCCGCTGGCTATATGCCTCAAAATGGTGGATAACAATCTGTTTTTGTGTATACCAATTAGGTAGGTCAACCCAATATCTGGTGGCAAATGATATTGCAAATAATTTTACAAACCAATACCATTTGACTGGGTCTTGACTGATTCCTACAACATAATTATGAACCATTCTTTTTGTCTCTAAACATGCTGAATAAATAATCCACTCATGCACCTGCTGCCTCCACCTCCTCACATTATTAGATTGTGCAGAAATACATGAATAGTACATCAAATATATGTTTCACCTAAATGACGAAACTTCCTCGGATGTAGGTAACTCAGTGCCACTTATGGAGATGTTAAATGTAATACCAATGGTCTCTGTAAACTAATATTGTGTGGTGAACCACTGTTTTAGTATGCCTCACGACCCCCTACACACATTTAACAAATACATGAATATCTCGGTAAATATAGAATCTACCTATAAAATTCCACTTTCTAGCAATTACTTAAATTTCATAAAAGAGTTCTTAAAATAGACATGTGACTAAAACAGCCCCCCCCCCCCCCAGCCCCAACGAAATCATAGTAGGCTATAGCCATAACCGTCCACCCGCTAATAAAACTACATATTTGGTCTCATATTGATAAATCTAACACTATATATGCCAATAAATAATGATGAAAAAAATCAAATGGTTGGAATATAGATTTGTTAATACACAACAATATTACATGGAGTCATTAACAAAGATATTACATGTTTGGGGATACACAATGATACAGTGAATGGGTCTGTGCTTACCTAGGTCTGCTGGGTTACGGCCTAGAGCGATGTCCCGCGCCAGGTCTGACGTCTTTGAGAGAGGCAGGTCACACAAGGCCTTCTCCATACGTCTGTACACAGGAGAGAAAGCAAACCTGATATTATAGTGAATTCCAGTTATATAACCTTCTTATACCCACTCTATCAAAAATTGTATACTGACGGTGAGGAAATACGTTTATTTAACTCTTTCAGTCCGAGCAATGCCTGCAGGCATTCCCACCCAGGGAACGAGCAATGCCTGGAGGCATTCCCACCCAGGGGACGAGCAATGCCTCCAGGCATTGTTTAAAAATATATTTATGTTTATGTGTCACCATCACAAACGTTATGTTTTATGAGAAATAATGAATAGATTTACACCATTTTTTCACAATTAATAAAAAATACCATGTTCATTATTATACTCTATGGGTATTCGACAAGTAACTATAGTAACTGGTATCTAAAGGTTGCTAAGTGACGCCCATACAACAAACAGACACCATACGCCGATAGTCTCGTCCCCTTGGGGTTTATAAAGGTATTATGCCTCGTCCTATAGTGCCTGTGCTCTCCAATCAGGCTCGGACAGAAAGAGTTAAGTTTGATGTTCTGAACGAAGCTATGTGTTATCTGTGTGGAAGCTACTGCTTTTGTGAGCTAGATCTTTGAAATCTGCTGATGTCATGTATCTGTTTGTTCGATTACGACATTGGTGTCACTGGCGTGATCATGGTGATTCGCCTGGTGTCAAGTTGTTGACAAATAGCTTGCAGAGGCGCAATACAGGTATGTCATAGGTTGTCATGGTGTAGGCATGACAACTAAAAGCGGTTTCATCCGTGGGAATCCTCAGGCTGCCCTGATGGACAGGGATTGTGATGAAAAAGGTTTGTCATCCCAATCTGCTGCCAGAAGCGGCCCTGTCAACAAAAATGTGACAGGAAATAAACATGACTTGCATGTCTGTGTTGAAATAGGTTAGTAATGTTTATTACAGATCCAGGTAGGTCCTGGTTTATTAAAGTTTACACACATGTGGGCTGTGATGTAAACGATTTGGGGTATTGTTGTTTATGCCCTAAACAATCAGATTTCACCCAACCATGTGGAGAGGTAAGTGACAATTTTAAGAGGCTGGAACAGCTGAAAATAAACTAAAAATCTTTTTGACGTGGCTAGGTCAGCTGCTCTGACCCATATTTACCCTTGAATGTTTAATGGCGATTAGGGTCTATCACATTCAGCCCTAATGGGGAATTGGTATGGAAGCATTGGATCCAGTTGAATTCCAACAGGTCTCTCAAGTATTTTGCCTTGTCAGTGTTGGGCTGAGAATAGACAAAGTCTACAAAGTGTATGTTTACATTGTTGAGGCCCTTGTTATCTTTACTATTGAAGTATTTGGCCACATCACTATCCGGATCATTTTTTGTGATTTTGAGAAAATGGGCTGCGAAGATGTTTGTACTAGGTTCACCAGTCTCTTGAACAACTGGCATTAGTTTGGCCCTGACCAGGTTGTCCCTCAATGTTTTAGGTTTCCTGAGGACTCCAATGAGGTTAGCCTTGTGAATGTCCCTAGTTGCACATGACTTACCCAGAATATCCCCCCACCCCCTCAAAAAAAGAAAGACTGTAAGACACCCTACATAACAGACCCACTAGAATTTTCTATCGTTTTTTGGGGTGGTTTTTTTTTGCTGTTGGGGGGGGGGGGGGGGGCATACTACAAGCAAATGATCTGCTCGAAATTCTGGAGTGGCAGATGGATCTTTTCTTTATTCTGATGCTTTTGCTGATATTTTGAATGTTAAATTCACAAATTTCAGTGGTGTAACTCCCCCCCCCTCCCCCATACATTTTTTTCATTGGATTCACACCAATTCAAAAAGCATGGCCCTGATGGTTGAAGCAACTCATGTGGAATTCCCCTTCTGGTGGCTAATTCTCATGCCTGTACCCACCTGCCTTCGCTGAAGGAGGCGGGATGGTCCCCGCGTTGTTGTTGGTGTTTGGGTAGTTTAACGTCCAATATGTTCTTTAAGACTTACTTTGGGATTGAAGGTGATCGAATCTATGAGATGAATTTAGGTAGAAATCTCACTCCTACACATTTACCGAGGTGAGAGTTCTTTTAGTTCCTACACAACATGTCCCGGTATTTCACGTACCTGTCTGGCAGAGTCTTGGCGATCCACTCCATAGTGGCTCGCCTCGGCTGGCTCTCGCTCTGTTTCAGCAGCTCGTCTGGGATGCTGATGGCGCTCTGGTGCAGGTCCATGTGCACTATCAGACGATCGTTCTTCCGGTCGCGTGTCGCCATGGTAACCAGGCAGTGGCCCACCCACGTGACCTGCTCCTCACCCAGCACCTCGTCAGCCAGGATGTTGTTGGCGACATCTGGCGGGGTTTCCACGGTGACCCCCGCATAGCGCACACAGATGTAGTCGTAGTACCTGCAGACAGTAAAATTGTGTTAAAACACAATGCTCACACATTTATTTAATTTGGCTTTGTGTTTGTTGTATTTATTCTTCAGGAAATCATGATTCCAGTAACAATAGCTTGTCTAGAAGACGACCAGTTAGTTCTCTAGTACAGCACTGTAGAAGGATGGCATAATTATCTTGTTTAATGTCTTATTTTCACCCTCTGTTTACAAAACAATTCTTCCATGAGAAGGCACTTGTGCCTCCAACATCGTTGGTATAACTTCAATGAATTATGATCGGTTTAACAATGTAACAATATATTCACATCTTAACTTGTTAAGTCCCCATTTAGTATGCAGTTGCTACCCTTTTAGCAATTTTCACTTGACCCTGGACTATACCATAATCACTACCGAAAACTGAAATTATACAAAGTTTCGCTTAAATTGTACTGTAAAGGTACTGATATTCAGCTTATCCCTTGCTTAATCACACTATTTTTTTTAGATTTAAAACACGATGTATGCTCCCATTAGCGATGCAACTTTGAATGATAGCTGAGAACTAAACACTGTAACCATGTAGCACTGTCATCATAGGATAACGTCATATCTGCTCTCCATAGTGTCACTGTAGTGAGGTATAGAACAGGTCGAAGATAATAGCCACTACTATGTACTATGAAATTACTGTTGCTACTTGAGCTTTATTTTTAGATGCGAAGAATGATTTTTTTTATGATATAAGAAATAAGAAAAGAAATATAAAATCTAGCTATAACCATTCCTAAAATAGTCTATAAATGTCTATAGTAACGACGTAGTTTTAGGTGTGCAGACCAAGTAGATATAAATAACTAATCTTGTAATAAAATGACGAAAGACTGCCTGTAAATCTTACCATTGGGAACATATAACCTGAGAAATCGTTTAAATTTATAGAGAAATCATAACAATGAGTGCGAAAGAACGTAGCATGTAACAGCCAATTTAAAATGGTCTTTAACGTTTAATTTGTCTTCTCTATTAGCTGTTTAAGACTTGCTTCGTCCCTGGTGTGTAGGGCCCAGAGATGTAAAATGTAAAACACGCTTTAGATCAACCAACCCATGAGGAGTAATGTAAACCATAAATTACATGCAATGTGCAGGAAAATCTCATCTGACAGAGTGGGCATTTTTGTTAATTACTGCACACTTTGATGTAGAAACCGGAAGTTTAATGCAGTTTGCAGAAAAAATTGCCATGGTCTGCACTCTGTAGAGTTATCAAAAGTAAACCCCACTCTAAGATAAATTCGTGATTTCTCTAGCATATTTAGATTAATCAATACTATGTCCTCACATTATAGCCATATGTAACATACATTTAGGTAAATCTGCTGGGCGAGTGCTGGGTGGCATGGTCTAAACAGTGCAGTAATACCCCCTCTTTACCTCGAAAATATTCGGACCAACAGTTTAGTATCAACAATGGGTCATCTTTATCTATAAAAATGAGATAGTAAGGTATCAAATTTTAGGTAAGCCCACACTGGAAAGAACGTACCAGTAAGCATACTTCAGTGCAATTCCTACTGAAAAAGAGTGTCACTAGAACCAGGATAGCAAAGGAATTCAATGACTATGAAATACTGACACAACTGAAAACTGTTCAAAGAAGTCATTTGCGTAATACCAAATGTAAAAATAATAACACACATACAATCACGAGAAACTTCAGGAAAACACACAAACAAGCAAAATGATTAAGTGTAAAACCTCGCTTACACATGCAGCAATTTATAAATTAAAGATAAGAAATTGTCGGTTGATGTAACCATGGCGCAGACTCTACAGGGTTACCTTGCGTCGTAGGTGAGCTCAGACTGTATAGCCTTAACTAGATCTGTGTATGTCTCTGGCCTAGAGCAAACAGATGAACCATTGGTGAATCATACAAGTACATGGTAGTCACTTCCAGCAATATTCATCAAGCGCTTCCAAGAAACTCATCAATAATTTCAATAAAAAATTCCAGGAATCTTATTTTCTTTTCATCTTTAGAATCCCTGATAATTCTTATCCAGCTGAAACCCACAGGAAATCTTTGGTTTTGTTTGGTTGATATTACGTTCGGTCAGCGTCTCTGACCATACTTTACTGAAGCGGACATAGGCTTTTGCCATTAAATTCAGGTAATTTCCCCCACCACATGGTTTACGTTGTTTCTCTTTTTTTTTTTTATACCAATTTCTCGTTCAAAATAGTTTTAGTCTTCAGATTTAAGCGAAATTTCAATTTCCGCTTGTTTCTGTACATTAAAAAAAAATCAATTCAAAGAGAAAATTGTAGCTTTTTTTAAAAAGAGAGATCTAATGATTATATTTTCCCGCACATTCATCCATTTTCCCAAGTATTCAATGAAAAGATGCAAGTTTCAATTTCCAAATAATTTCCATCAATTCTTCTTTTCTCTCTCTCTAAAAATTTTGATCCGCCCATTTCAATCTAAGAATTTTTGGGTATCATCCAATGGCCTTATGTTCAGGGGTATTCACATACAAACTAAGACCTCTACCACTAAGACTGCAGACTGTGTACATAAATCAAAGCTGACCTCTTGTACGGCTTATCCTGCCCGTCTGTCTGCACCTCCTCCTGCAGCACGTCCGGCTCGACGTTGGTGGAGATTTTGATCTGTCTCTGGGTGCAGAAGGCCAGCGACAGGGTGACGATGGCGTACACATCACCGTTTCCCTTCTTCCTCCACACTACAGGCACGTTGTGTATGAGCGCCGACTCGTCACTGGCCAGCGCCGCCACCGCTGCTTCCATGCGCTGCGCTGCCATCCAGCTGTCACGATAACCCTCCGCGCTGCCGTAGTTCTGCTTGGCCGCCTGTCAACGTGTTAATCGCATTTAATATTTATTTCCTAGATTTCATTTAGTTGGTTGATGGTGTTTTACCATGCAGGGATGTCAGTTGAGGTGAAAAGAAAAGCCGGAATATTTTTCATGTGGAATTTAATCCCTTGAGCTATAACTAGATTTCTGCGGAAAGAGTGGAAAACTGCCATCTCTGTTACCAGGTTATAAATTTTCTTAAATTGCTTGGTTGGTTAGTTGGTGGTGTTTTCTCATGCAGGGATGTCAGCTAGGGCGTGGGGCTTAATGTCTGTGGAGAGGTTCGAAACACTGTCCTATTACCATGAATGAGGCTCCCTTGATATCGTCTTTGTTTTACACAAGGAAAACGAATTCTATATACTGAAAATGAATTTGTGGATTTGCATGTGAACATGGAAAGCTGTCATCTCTGCTTATGATATAGCAACAACTAGGTATCATATCTGAAATGAGAATGACCACTTAATTAGCAGGCCAGTGCGACTTAGCTATCTCACCACCATCATGCATTCCGTTCGGGACTGCTGAATTAACATAGAATTACCTTTATAATTTCTTTATTCACAAATGTTCGAAAAGATATGTGTAACTTTCTGCACCATTCAGCTGAAGCATTCAGCACATTCAATTGGTCGAAAAAAACCCTGGATGGATTGATAAAAACCTACGCAAACTATAACAAATATAGATAAATACTTCAGGCTATCCATAAGTTTTTTTTTCCAGATATGCCTTGGATGTCTAGAAAGGAAATGCTGGAAAATGTTTCTTAATTCTCCTTATCTCCACTCTTTTATCTCTAAAAAACACGTAGAATCAACCAGAAAACTGAAATCTCTGTTTATAAAACCATTTCCTCACTAGATGAAACTGAGATGTACTTTGGTTTGGTTGATTTAACGCCCAGTATTTGTATGTAACGTATCAGAGTGCTATGAGGTGTACTTACCTGTACAGTGGAGGTCTCGGAGAAGGCCCGGACGGGGTCACAGCGGTGTTCAAGGCAGATGTCCAGAGTCGGGGTGAGACTGAGGAGCTGGATCTTCGGGGCGACGAGACCCCGTAGCTGACCGGACGCCATCTGCACGCGCAGCACAGTGCACGCGCCCACCGCCGCCTCAAAGTTCACGAAGTGCTCCTGTGTCGTGTGGCTGCCCAACTCCGACGACAGGTCAGTAACACACCTATCAGCCAGGTACACAAAAGAACGCTAAGTTCATCTATGAATGCAAGCAACGTTTCGGGATCCTCCCCCCTTTCTTTCTTTTTTCTTCTGAACATATTTTTCATATTGAAATTTACTGAGGAAACGTGGACCATACATTAGTGCTAGCCATGGAATGTGGTTGAGGGTCTGTTTGTAGAAAGGTTGAAAAATGTTTTATGACTGTTAATCTATACTATTTTTGTTTTATACAAGACAAAAGAGAACGGAATAAATTGAAAATGAAAACAATAATTTCCGTGAAAATCTGCCGTCTCTGTAAATGAAAAATAATTAACTCTGTGGTCTAAGTATTTAATTTAATTCCAAATGTTTCCCATGACATAGACCATGATCAGGTGCGCGTGTACTCACCGTGGTTCCTTGGGGAGGCGCTCAATGGCCTGCACAGCATCGTCGTAGATGTCGAGCATCCTGTCCTGGTCCTCCTGTAGGATGGCCGTGACCAGCTGGTGCCACAGATAGGCTGGGATCTTTATGACGAACCTGTAACCAACCACACGTTGTCTGAGTATGCTTTACCGCACAAAAACGTATATCTGTGTACTTATTTATCTATATACATCTAGCTTTATTCTAATGTCTCGAGGTAAAGGCTTTGTATTCCTAGTGCCTACAAACCATTTTTAGGCATGGCAATTGAACTAAAGTAAAAGATGCACTCGGTGCTTAAAAAAAATATCAAAATACAGGTCTAATTTTAAATCGAAACAACAGGGTAAAGTGCTACATTGTGCCTTTACATAATATTGTAAATATAGTTCCATGTATTCATTCATATACACATATCAACATACAAGTAAATGTTTTCACCTCTCGGTGTCGAGGAGCGGTTTGCTGATTCGGTTCTTAGGGTTAAGGATCTGCTTCTTCACATCGTAGATACGCTGCTGCCAGGACAGCAGGAACTGGGTCTCATCTTCCAGCTGCTGCGCACCCTGGCTCAAATTAAGTCGGCTCAGACTAACTTTGCCCTGTGCTGGGGTGATATGCCTCACTGTGGGGTAATGTAGCTGAATACTATCCTGGTCCACACACTCCACCACTGGATAGAGCACGAGTGGCTTAGAGTTCATCACAACATTCACCTGTAGGGCATGGGTGGCTCGCTCATAACGCTTGGCTTTGACAGTGATATCGGTACAGTGTGCCATGATCTCGCGTAGGTTGTGTTGGGTGTATGGTGCGGGAAGGTTGTCGATGAGGGCACACACTAGGCGGTGCACGATGAGATCGGTGTATCTGCGTATTGGCGAGGTAAAGTGTGTGTATGCTGGAAGGTTTAACGAGTAATGCCACTGGTCATCCACTGATGTGTCTCCCGAGCACACATAAGCACCACGTTCCTGTAGTCGCTGCAGTTGGAGAAGAGACATGGCTAACTGTGGGTGCAGCTCGGGGTTAATGATCAAATCCTGCATCAGGTCAAGATCGCCATCTTCAGCAGCCTCCTTGATCTTCTCCCAGGCACTGAACGAAACATTCACAAAGTCCTTCCCGGGCTCGAATGCCACTGGTTCAATACACTGACACTCCTCCTCGCAGTTACACACCTGACCCTTGGGGAGATAGGCCCTTGTAAGTGCCACTGACTGCAGAGCCTGCTTTTGGTGGAGCGAGCGCCACAGGGCAAGTTCGAGTTCGTTCGGGGGCATCTGCTGTCGAAGCGGAGTGGCTGCGGGGTAGGCTTCTAACAGCAGCATGGCTATCTGGTGGTTGGCCATTATCATGAGCTCCTCTACTAACATATGTGCTGCTGGGTAGCGTGCGGCCTCCACGTCCAGCTGTTGGTACAGCGCTGCATTGCCGAGACGCTGTTTGCGCCAGATCTGACTGATTCGCTGCAGCTTCATCAGGTTCTCCTGCAGATCTTCCCCGTACTCCTCACTGCCCTCTGTGAGGATCGTTTCCACTTCGTCATACGTCAGCCTATGTTTCGAACAGATCACTGATCTGCGAGGAACTGCCTTCTTGATCACTCCCTCGTGGTTGACGGTCAGGAACAGGGATATAGTAAGACGATCCTCGTTCGGCTTCAGGCTACATAAATCTGAACTTAAGCGATTGGGAATCATGGGAATGGGGTTGTGTCCCACGGGATAGTAGGTCACCCCACGACTACGGGCCTCCTCATCAATAAATGAGCCTAATTTAACAAAGTTGGACACATCAGCAATATGAATACCCACACTGTAATGATCATCCGGCAAAGGTTCAATGCTGAGGGCATCATCAAGATCCTGTGACTCTGGTGGGTCGATGGTAAATGTTAACTTGTTACGCTGGTCCATACGGTTGTGGAACACCTTTTCGGGCACTCTGTAGTTCGGGTGGTAGATACGGTCACATTCATCAACGACATCTTCTTTGAATTCTTTGGGAATGTAATGTTCCAGGTTGAGGATCTGCATCCCAGCCTCGACAGTGGTGCCAGCTGGGAGCACACCGACAACTATACCGAGTGGCGAGTAGAACTGCACATCCCATTTTAAGTAGCGCACGATGAAGAGCTTGTTTCCTGGGTCTGACTGGTCCACTGGCTCCCAGTGGTGGAAGGAGATTTCCTTGTTTTTAGAGAAGGTATAGACACATACATGGCCCTTCTTGGCCTTGTTGTGGCAGTGGGGTGTCTCCAGGTTGAATAGTTTGGGGATACCACGGTTCAGCGGAACCATGAGGCCGGTGTTCCCTTCCTCCACAGTGCACACAAACATACGGTACTTGGGGTTGATGGCACGTCGGAGGATGCCAACCACCCTCCCTTGTATTTCTTCTTGTTCTTTAGCAGCCTGTGCATGAGTGTCATCTTCATCTGACTGAATTACCTCCACAACCACCTCATCATTGTTGAACCCACGACCGCAGCGCCGGCGGCTGCTGATTCGCAGCTTCTTCTGTTGCTCTCGTGGGTTCAGATCGATAGCGAACATGCTCATCGACGACTCCACCTTGAGTATACAGTGCTTGTATCTGACTGGTTCATTCATTAGGAAGCCCTTCAGCTGCTGCTGGGTGTAGTCAGGGTACACAGTGCGGTCTCCACCATTATCATCCTCCTCAGGATCTGAAATGTCACTGTCCGAGTCAAACGCCTTTTCATAGTCATTAGCAGAGAGTAACTTGCGTTGCTTGGTTTCATTTTTCCAGTTTGGCCTATAATGAACCACTGCATGCCCCTGTTGTCGCTTCACTTGCACATCCTCTATTTTCAGTGGGGTGCTTAGATCGATCGGAGACTGTGGTTCTTGATTACCCTGCTGCTGCGGCGGGCTGGCCCAGGCACTCTTCTGGCTTGGGTTCATCGACTCCTTCGCGAGCTGTTTGAGGATCTCATCTGGCTCAATGCTGTAGTCCATGCTCCAATCTTCGAAGAAACCCACATTTGAGCACACGTCGAATGGATTTTCAGCTTTGTCCTCTCCTTTCACCGAATCCATCGCTCCGTTCTTCTTCACCCACACCGGTCCATTGGTTCCAGCTGCTCTACTGGCAGGTACCTCTACAGTTGGTTTAGCCGGGCCGTTGCTCGTAGGTTTCGGTCTCTGGGGTGATGACTTAGCCAGGTGCTCCTGCTTACTCTGATCAGCCATTCTCTGCAGGTTAGAACCCAAGGGTGAGTTCATGATGCTGCGGACCTGCGCCTGCACCGTCTCCAGCGTGATGCTGGTCGGGTAGATGGTGCCCATCTTCTGGCAATGCTTCAGGTACGTCCTCCATATACTCATAGACTTGCCGATAACGCAGAGCGCCACGGGGTCGCCGACCACGGCCACCATGGACTGGGCGCGCGTGATGGCCGTGTTCAGCAGCTTGGAGTCGGACAGGAAGCCCAGGTCGCCGTAGTCGCCGTCACACTCCGAGCCCTCCGACATGCAGTTTGGCGGATTCTCCAGCAGGTGGCGCGTGCGTACTGTGGTGATGAACAACGCCCGGAATTCCTTCCCTGCAATGACGCCACCAGTCACACGTTAACCAATGAAAGGGTCGTAGAAGAAAATCATAATGAAAAACGGAAATAAAGTATAGTGGGAATATGACCTGACATTATTGTGACGGGTAGTATGAGATTCTTAGAGCTGTAAGTTGTGTGTAGGTAGGTCAGTTTAAAAAAAAAATTAAAACAAATTGCTATGTCAGTTTACAATCCTCACTCTCTTTTCGGGAAAAAAAGAACGAATAGGCATTTTTCCGCGACACCCTTGCAGCACCTTTCAGTGGGCTGACGGTTGGAGACAATTGAGTTGAAACAATTGGAGTGTGAAAACAGAGTGTAGGATTAACTTACCTTGTACGTTCATGACTCTCTCAACGGTCACTTGACCGAGCTCCTTCCGCTTTCTGCGCAGACTGGCACGCAGGCGTTGAACCTGAACAGGTGAGAAATAGTTCATGCGTTAATAATGCTACTGTATGTCTTGCAATTTTCTATAACTCTAAAAAATAATTTGGTAGTTGTGCCCTGAAGAAGACCAGGTTAGGGTCGAAACCACGCAACCTTCAATACAGCAGTCCACATTTGGCGTCCCAAAGTGTCATTTACAGTATTGTATTCTTTCTTCCGAGTTGGGGGGGGGGGGGGGGGGTACTATTTACTACATCTCTAAAAATTACTTTGAAGTAGCATCTTCACACAGTGGAGGACTGCGTCCATAGATATATTTTTGGAGTTGATATAAGGCGACGCCCTTTACCCACAGCCATGCTACCTTGAATGAGAGTTTTAGAAATGCCCCTAACCACTTTAACAATGATGCACTGTCCGGTGTGACATCACAGTGCGATGTCACACTCTGTCTCCCAGGAGTCACTTTAGAGAACTGTAGGGATTGGTAACAGTTTTGTACATTTAATTTAGGGTAAAAATTTCAGGGCATTTTCAAGGACACATGAATTGCATTTCCTGAGGCAGAAATGAATGTGAAAAACTAAAATAATCTAAAGACTGGATCCCTTGATATTGCTCATTACTATTTTTGCCTGTTTAATGAGTCATTTCCCATATCGTTATTTTTTATTACATTTTTAATTACAAAAAAACACTAGGTATTTTTATCAAAAATGAAACTAGGTATTTTCTATTAAAAAGTATTGGAATGGATATTTTAAGTATAGCAATAACACCTACATGGTCGTAATAAGGCGTGACCACACCGATCTGACGGGCATCGGGTCGTCCCCACTCGGGCGGCCAGTTGGCGTACAGATCAGCCACGCGGTCCACAACCTCCTCAACCTCGGCCATGTTGTAGTAAGAGGTCTTGTCCGAGTCCTGCACCTCGCAGCCGTGCGCAGAGAAGAAGCGCAGCGCCGGCACCGACACGTCCGTCTGAGTGCTGCGCCACTCCAGCACGTCGGGCCCGCCGTAGAAGGTGGCCGCCACGAAGCGCAGGATCTCCATGCGCGTGCGGTAGTTCTTGCGGAGGAGGATGTTGTAGGAGGGAAGCCGGTACTTAATGGAGTTGGTGGCGTAGTGGCGGAAGAGGCGCTCCAGGAGCGAGCGGTTCAAATCCTGGACGCGCGCCGCACTGCTGTACACCTTTAGTTTACAGGTGGAAAATATGAATTAATTTTAAGACACTATACCGTGATGAAGGTCATTAAACCCAAACCAGTTGGTTGATTAGATGTCGATCAATTACCAACGAAATGGAAACTGATTGTATGCGAACGATTCATTAAAAAACAATGTCATATACTTTGAGACAGACTTGCGAACGGTTTGTGGCATTTCTAACTCAATTCTAAATATTTTTTAAAGTTATTTCCAAAGTGACCGGAAACTTTCGTAATCTGCCGGGCTCACAACGTAAGTCATCGTAAGTCGTTGTGGCCGTACCTTACCCGTACCGTCTCCTTGCCTACGGCAAAGACCACGTCGATCTACGTCAAAAAATTAAGTCAACTTAATTCACCTTAAGTCGGTGGGATGTAGGGGGCCGAGCAGGCAAAAACCATAAAAAAAAACCCTCATAAAAACACCAAGTTGACTTACAATTCGGCCAAAATCCATTGCCATGATGGTCAGGGTGATGGCGTAAGCCTAGCATATGGTTGATAATCATAACTACATATGAATTAGCCTTTAAAACTTACTTTCGCTCATATGAATTGGTTCGTATCTGACATAGGAATTCCTTAAAATATAGCCTTATGAAAGATGAAATTGATTCAAATACAACTCATTTCAGAATATATGATCATAAAAGCGAACAATTATGAAAAGTCAGTCTATAGAATGTCAGGATTGACTTCCATGTGGGATCACACTGATTCCCTGGTCATCTGCTAGGTTGAATGTGCCTGTCACTCTCTCAACACAGTTCTAGTATTTATTGGCCTATGAGACTCATGGCTCAGAATCCTTCTGTGGCTTTTCCATGGTTTACTTCCTCACACACAGTGGGGAATCCCAGGAAACCATGTCGGAGGATGTGACAGAAAGAGGCTAAAGAGATGTGGGGGATGTTCAGCCAGTTGGGAATTAAGTGAAAGATCTCTACCATTACATGAACCTGTGGCCAGGTTCTGCGCTGTGGCAGATTTGAGTAACTTAAAAATTGTTATATTCAATTTGACAAGGGAAATTGAAAAAAAATAAAGGCTCAAGAGTTGAAATATAGGTTTTCATCGGTTTCACTGGGAAGCCTGAAAATCTGAATTGGCCGGAGAATTGACACCCCTGGTTCTCCTGAGCCACATTACATACCTTGGGGCTCATCTGCATGTGGTCGCCGGCCATGACGATGCACGTACTCTCGGTGGCCAGTGCTAGTGGCATGATGGCCTCGCACTCGAGCGCCTGCGCCGCCTCGTCGATAAAGATGTGCTGGAAGTGTCCGGAGAGCTGCTCGCACGTGGCCAGGTAAAGCGCCATACTCAGCGTGGTGATCACCACGTGGTGGTTACGGATGTGGGCCGGGGTCGGCAGCTCGAACCGCGATCTGCAGGGGAATATAGAGACACTGTGCGGTCAGTAGGGAGCAGAGAAAAAAAGTGGAGAAATTTTTAATGTGCAATCTAATGCATATGAGAGGCTGGGAAAACATGGAATACTAAAGAAGAAACCAACAAGCTTTGGTTAAAGTCGTCGTTCTCCACGAGTTTGATGCGGTGTGATATGAACGAGGCGACAGCCGAGTGAATATCACGTAGCATTCAAACGAGTTCTTTGACCAAAACGAGTTGCTTTCTGTATTTATCTCACCCCTGTAGCACTAAATGAATGGACAACATACAGGGTATAGACCATGGGGAACGGACTGCAATACTCGTAGGGGCATGGAGAACGAGTTTCCAATGTTAAGCCTATGGAAATTTATTCCAGGGGTGAGATAAACATCAGTGTCGGACAGGGCATGGGGCTGAGTGTCTATGAGGCGGTCCAAACTCCTGTTTTACTGATGTGAATGAGGTTCAATTGGAATTACCCTTCAGCACACCCCGAAAGGAAGGTTTCATTTATTTGTTTAACGCCCCTGGGATCCTTGAGGGGTATACAGAAAAATCAATGAATGTTTGATTACTGTAGGCATTTAATTGAGATTGACCTGTCACTGGAGACGAGGCAGTACTTCTGGATGACCGGTGGCACGGTGTTGAGTCGTCGTGCTTCCTGATAAATCCTGAGCATTTTCAGACTCGGGTTACTTGTTGCGAACGCGTCCAGGTGCTTGGAGATGTACAGATCGGCAGCACTGAAACGACAGACAGGCTGCGCTTGAAAACCAGTAACTTATCGCAAACCTTTCGGGTAAGATCACTTCCTGTAACTAAATTTCTATTTAAGGATATAAATTACTGAAACCTTTTGAAAACCAAAAAAAAAACGAAAACCTTTTGGGTGAGAACATAACTTACTGTAAGCTACTGCAAACTGTTGACATAAAGAACATACCTCACTATCTTGATACTTATCAAATATATGGGGCAAGAAGTGTAAAGGAGAGAGAGAGAGGACACAATATGAAATGTTCAGATTAAAGCACAAATTCATGGAATACCAAACTGTACCTTGTTACCGGGTTAAGATAGTACACAAGAAGTGGTGAAGATACGCCAGTAAGTTAACATGACTGAGATCATACATACCTGTTGGAGTGAGTACATAGGAGGATGCGGGCTTGAGGCCGTTGTTTGAGTAGCAGCATGGTGGCTTGTGCCAACGTCTCTGACTTCCCGGTGCCAAAGGAGCCGTAGATGATGAGCGGAGGAGTGTATCCGTTTGACTCAGCCACGGTGTGGCGGATAATGGCCACCTGGTCCTCGTTCAGCACGTTAGAGCTGCCAGACATATACAATGTACATGTGTAGTTCATTACCCGTGGTACTTACGGTGACATATACATTTTGATATTTAGATGTGTAGTACTATTCATTTACTATATTCTGTGAAAGTTTAAACAAAATGAAATGGATTTTGCCATGTATAAATCATTAGAATTTCTATATTTTCTTTTATATTATATTCATCTCTAAATCAGAAATACTAGCATGGTGACCCCAATTCTTTTAATTATCTATATGTTCTGCAACACTTGGAGATCATATATTCAATTTCCAGGAAATTGACAAGGGTTTCAGTTTTCAAGGAAAATTGTCCGATATGCCTTCTGAGGTCCTGGAAAATGTTGTAAAAC
This sequence comes from Alentia gelatinosa, assembly GCA_950022655.1. NCBI lineage: Eukaryota > Metazoa > Annelida > Polychaeta > Phyllodocida > Polynoidae > Alentia > Alentia gelatinosa. Next base: position 31,766,178 of record OX465583.1, read on the forward strand.
TACTCGTGTATGTTAAATTAGTATCTTTGTCCTACAACATACACAGATAGCATACCTGATGGAGAGGGTCTGTCGCTGACCGGGCTTGACGAGGCTGAGGTTGGGAAACACCATCTTGGTATCGCGGAGCAGATCGACAGCCTTGTGCATCCTGCAGAACGGCGTGCGTGACATCTGGAACTGGATCTCCATGGGCAGGGTCTGTCCTTTCTGTAGTCCCAGATCCCGGCAGCACCTGTTTGTACAATCAATCAACATAGTATACAGCATATAGCCTATGATCCATGGGGGCTGCCATGACGCCCCCCGAGTAGGTGTTCTTCACTAATGGAGGTGAAAAAGTAGGTGTTCTTCACTAAAGGAGGTGTGAAGGAAGTGAGTGATAATTGGGAAGTGTCACAACTCTAGCCTTGCTAACATATGTATGTAAAGTGTTCCATGTGAAAAACCTCATGTCCTGGGTTTAATCATTATGTCATCCTGCTCTGGGGTGGGTGTAGAGAGCCAAGGGAACCATAGTAAAATATTGAAAGGCAGTTGAATTTCGTAAGAACAAAGAGCCAGAATACAGGTCATGTCCCCCCAAAGGGGCCTGCCCTACTGCTGGCCACCTAGTGACTGCTTCATAAACTAACAATGGCTCTGTCCCCTATAATTCAGCTTCTATTCTGTGTATGTGTGTGGTGGGGGGGCATTGGCTATCAAAATATGATACGAATGCATTATAAAGGACACTGCAAAAATCTGCAGCTATTCTTTGGTGTTGTCTCATTGCCTTCATTATCTTACAGACAACTGCGAACGATTTTTGATAATTGTCAACTGTATAAAGAGAATGCCAAAGCTCTCTAATCTACAGCAGATAACTGAACACAACTTTAGATAAGACCAATCTATGGCACTATCCATAGTATACTGCTCACGTTTTAAGTTCCTGCTCCACCCTGCCGGCGGTATGGCTTCAAAAAGGGCTGCGTGGCCGTTTCTTATAGTGTACAAGCCCACAGGTCTAGTCAGCGCCGGAGGCTGGTAAATAACCAATAACCAGCAGGACCTAATTCATTGGGGTTTGCTTGTTATTTCCGGTTCATCGCCGTATGGGCATGTACCTGCTCCACCGCTCCGGCCATACCGCGCTCACATGGCACACTTTTCAAGCTGGCCCTGTGGAGCACCCGCTTAAGACTCGTATACTAAGAAATCATCAAAACTTACAGGCAGAGCTTGGAATCTTAACTGCGTCGATTACAGAGGTAATATGGTAAGAAACGACGTGCACTAGATACCAGCCTCCACACTTATACTTACGTTGGTGACAAGCACATGTATATGTAGTCCTTTCCCTTGCCATCATAGTCAAAGTTCTCCTTCTCTACAATAACCGCCTCGTACACGACACGGTCGCTGCGTCCCTGTGGCGCCACCAGTACGCGCGAGACACTGGTGAGGATGAGTTTCCCGGCATTCGTGTCTTCGCTGAGCTGTCCGTTGAGAGGCACGCGGGCGAACAATTCTCCAGGCAGCACAAAAATCATCGGACCTTCGTCAATCTGTTCCTGCAGCTCCACCACCGCCTCTAGGTTGTAACTGCGGTATGTGTTAAAAGAGATCAGTGTGGGGTGAGTTTCAAACCACTGTTTTATTGACATGAATGAGGCTCAGTTGGTATGAACTTTACTTTACACAAGGAAAAAATGATTGTATATACTGAAAATGAAAATAGAGGTTATGCCATGTCTGTTACAAGCTGTACCCAGTTTAAATAGTATAAACAACGAAGTTGAATAAAACTTTATCTCATTGAAGAACAAGATTTTGTCAATAGTCATTTGACGCATATTAATAATTTTATTGACCATTGTGAAAGTATACAATGAAATATCAAATTATGACTTCAATAGTTTGATTTGTGTATCGCAAAATACCTTAAAATTACAATTTCTCATGTCATATCGATTTATTTGCTTATACTAAAAAAAGAGCATTCTGTCCATTGCTATCTAATGTTCGCCTCCTGTTTTACGCAATCTGTCTTAACTTTCTAAAGTTACCAATGTGAGTAATACTTCTGTTACAAATATTTTGATGGGTAGTAAGGGGTAAAATGTCTCATGTTGGCAGACGACTTTTCACTGATATGACACTGTACACTGCCATTACATAAATTCCAATGAGCGCCACCTATGGGCTGTTTACAGAAACTGACCTGGCGATAATCTGGTGGCGGGCCAGCTCCTCCATGTAGAGTAAGTTGTGCATTTTGTGCATGTAGTTGTGCTCGTTGAGCTCGACGAACAGAGACTGCTGGTTGATGATGGCTTCGGCCGACGTGGGCGCCTTGTATTGCCTCATCAACCTCTCGTCAAGGTCGTTCTTCACATTGATCTGACGGCTGTTAAAACGCACGATCTGCCGGTTGTCACCCGTCCACCTGCCAGAAATAAATGGGTTCTTTTACTCAGAGGTGAAAGTCATGGTTACGAGGATGTTAAACCTGGTAAGAAAAAATGGATATATTCTTCATGTGGAATTTGGTGCCTTGGAGAGAGTGGAAACCATGTTGGTGTCGACCACGACATGGGTATCAGATTCTGTGTTGATGCTCAAACCAGTGTTTCATTAGCACTAGTGAGGCTCAATTATTATTTTCTTTTTTTTGCCTCAAGGTCAAATTGTAAAATTGTAAATATTAACTATTATTTAATGTGAAGACAATCAATGAAACAACGAGCTAAACGAAAGAATTGATCTGGTTGTTCACCTGTCAAATGCAAGTTCTTTGCGCATGCGCTTCACTTGTTCCTGGTTCATGGGAGTGCCCAGCTCCACGTTCAACTTCTTCCCTAAAGCCGGTCTCTTACCGAAGTCAAACACAATCCACTGCATGAACGACCCGAACATGCCGCCTGCAAACTGCACCTATACAACGAAGAGGAAAACATATGATACACTGAACCTTCAAAACATCTTAACCAGCGTTGCATTCTTAAAGATTTCAGAACAGGTATATCAGTTGGGATCTGAAAGAAGTGACGGGTGAAGGCCTGTGGGGAAGTTCTAACCACTGTTATATTGTCATGAATGAGGCTCGATTAATATCATCGTTTTACAAAAGGAAAAATACTTTCACAAACTGAAAATAAAAAAGTGGATTTCAATGAAAAAAGTTGGAAGCCGTCATTTCTGCTAAAACAAGAGCTAAGTTTGCATTTTAAAGATAGAAATATTGGCCTTTAAAGACCAAATTAGCAGATGGTCTGATTTAAAACTCAATACAGTTCAAAGGTCTGCCAGTAATTATTTACCATGAAAACAAGGGAGCCCCCCAATAGGGAGTGAGTGAGTGAGTGAGTGAGTGAGTGAGTGAGTGAGTGAGTGAGTGAGTGAGTGAGTGAGTGAGTGAGTGAGTGAGTGAGTGAGTGAGGGAGGGAGGGAGGGAGGGAGGGAGGGAGGGAGGGAGGGAGGGAGGGAGGGAGGGAGGGAGGGAGGGAGGGAGGGAGGGAGGGAGGGAGGGAGGGAGGGAGGGAGGGAGGGAGGGAGGGGGCTCGAAACCACAACATTGGGATTAAAAGTCCAGTGCCTGAACCACTGACCTAACTCCCCCATCCACTCATTTCTTTTATATTTAAGGCCCTACCCCTCTGTGAACTCAGTAGATCATGGATCGGTGAATAGGGAAGGGCCTACCTTGGTCCGACATTTAAAGGCCAACTACTAGGTGAACTCGGCAGTTCATGGATCAATGCACACATGTATTTAGCTAACTGTAGGGGATTTCAATTGGCAATCAACAATGCCCTACATACATATGAAACGTTATAACCCATTCAAACCGGGTGATGCCTTGAGGTATCCACCAGGGCTGGTCGGGTGATGCCTTGAGGCATCATTCACAAAATATTCGTTCCGATGTACACCAATAAAGTAGGTCAACCAATATTATTTGAATGGGTCTTGATTGATTCCTAGAACAAAGTTATGAACCACTTGAATAAACCATCCACTTTACACCTGCTGCCCAAACCCCTTCCTATTATGAGATTTGGCAAAAATAAATGAATAGCGACACTTTCTAGGGTGTAAGCAACTGTCAGTGCCACTTATGGAGATGTGACACTAATGCTGAATGTAAATCAATACTGAGTAAACCTCTGTTTAGGTATGCCCATTTCACCCAACTCCTCCCCTCTTTTAACCCTTTAAGGACGGCTGCCTGGGCTCCAGCATCTCCCATAAGGATGGATACTGGTGGCAGTCTGTCTGGCTACAGGACGGCCACATAATACTTAAAACTGATATCCAAGTTTCTAGTCTTGCAATGTGATACATAATCATAAATATTTTATTTCTTTTTAATAGAAATACTAAATATGATATTATATCTACATTTTCTGAAGATTTCATGAATATTGCTCTATTATTTCTTTGTTAAAACATTTTTCTTAATATTGGGACAATGATGCCTCAAGGCATCATGCGTCTTTAGTGCGATGATGCCTCCAGGCATCATGCGTCCTTAAAGGGTTAACAAATACTTGAATATCTCTGTAAATATAGAATCTACCTAGAAAATTACACTTCCTAGCACCTACTGTTTTTTATTCTCTTTCAAATGAGGCATATCATATTATGATTCAACCAGTTTAATGGGTAGAAATATGTCCATAAAGGAGCTCTTAAAAATGGACCTGTGACAACAAAAGTCCCCCCAAAATGAATTCACTTTTCTTTTCAAATCCATGCCAAAATACTGAATATTAAAACTGTAATGCATTGAACCACCATAAAACCTTCTTTCCAAAACAGAAATCATATTACTATCTGTACTTAGTTAGCTATAAAAAGCAAAAATGTGGTCAGGTCATCTAGTGACTTTACAAGCATGTGTACTACAGAAGGCTATAGCCATAACCTAAAGACCAACCGTCCACCTGCTAATAATGTCTGTTACATAAACCAAAAGCCTTAATTTCAACGACAATATTTCATAGTTATTATGAAATAAGTTAAAAAAGAGAAATGGGATTAACGTACATATATCTCACCCCAGTAGTATATGTATTACGCAGTTTGATCTAATCCCTCACTCGGAATAATTGGTTGTGTGATACCTCCGGCTTTGGTTCAAGTGTAGGCCCTACTACATTGTTGTTCACACTTCTATTTCTTTGGATAGATTAGGCGTATTTCACAAATAAAAGAAGATAAAGAAAGCGTGTTATTGCGAATGCGGCGGACTGTCTTACCTTGACGTGGTAGGTTTTATCGGGCTTTAGAAAGGCAGCACCCTGGGCAATCTGTGTGTGTGGGTGAAGGTCGTAGCCGTCTAGAGAGAAGTGAAGCCGGTCTTGGTTGTACAGTAGAGCCACCTTCTCGAGACTCATCCCCTGGAAATAACAAATATTTTCTTGTCACATATACAATATAATTTCCTGGACACAATACATATACACAATATTGACTGGTATGCTCCGAGGAGTTGACGCGTGGTAATATCCGAGCGTATGCGAGGATATTGCGCAGACTCAACTCCGAGGGAGGGAGAGAGGGAGAGAGGAAAAGAGGGAGAGAGAGGGAGAGAGGAAAAGAGGGAGAGAGAGGGAGAGAGGAAGGGAAGTCATCCATGAATAGGGAAAGGCCTGCATTGATTGGATATTGAAAGCCCTTCGGTTTATGAATCAGTGTACACCGCTGAGATGGGTGAGGGTAGGAGGGGGAGTGGGAGAGGGAGAGATCAGTTACCCTGCCAAGTGTACATAATTTAATTTCATATGTTACATCAAAGTTCCTGTCACATATATATGAACTGCATATTTTTTCATTGAAATCAACTGAAATTATACACCTATCTGTACTTAGTTTTTTAAAAAGCCACAATGTGGTCAGGTCACAAAGTAACTCTGCAAACAGGCATACTACAGTAGGCTAAAGCCATAATCTATAAGACCAATTGTCTACCAGCAAGTAAGAGTATAAATCGTTCTTACCCTTGTAACTTTGACGTTGAATGTCCAGGTGAGAGTGGCTGTCTTATCTTGGTGGTATGCGTTCAGCTGCCGGTCACAACTCACTTCCACACCCTCCACACGCTCACTAATCTGTAAGGAAAGATGGACATTTATTCACACAATGCTTGCATTTGTTGTGATGAGAATGGCATCAATAAATGTAACACGGAGGGATGACAAGGTTCATATGTATTAACTTGCAGTCTTCCACGTAAAGCTATATTAACACTTTCTTCACTAATACGAGTTGGACTTTAGATTAAAGTGTCTTACGGTTTTTCATTAAAAAGGGTTACTTCAATTTTCATAATTGTATTTTCAGATCTCGACAGCAGTTTCTAGATGTTGGGATTCAGTTTTCCTTGGAATTTAAGACTATTGTATATGATAGAGATGACATTACTGCCTTAAGAGATGTAACAAAAGGATATCCATGTGTAAATTAGAGTAGAACGGTAGAAAATAAAGTTTGTAAAATGAACGATGAATCACGATTGTACTACTTTCAGTTAGGGAAAGCAAAAGGTGGAAATATTCATGTAGCATTTGCTGCCTCAGAAAGACTGGGAAAACACATCAGTGTTGCCATGGAATGGGGCTGAGGGTCTGTGGTGAGGTTCAAGTCAATGTTTTATTGGCGTGAATGAAGCTCGAATTATACCATCTTTGATTTATACATAGGAACAACAATTTTATAAACTGGAATTGAAAGCAAGGATTTTCCGTTGGAAAGTGGAAAACTGCATTCACTCTCTCTAAAAAACGGAGAGAGGAAGAAATATGCAGTGCAATGGTAAATGACTGACCACTTCAACGCCGGAGTAGGCGTCCTCGTACTCCTCGAGCAGGTTCTCCATGTAGGAGTAGACGCCCTCCTGTTTGGCCACCTCGCGCTTCATCTGCCTCCATCTCCAGCGCTCCAGCCACTCGTCAAGCTCCTCCTGACTGTGCGCGAACTGACACAGGTTGCCTGAGTCAGGCTGGTGCGAGTAGTGGCACATCTTCTGTAGGTGCCTGTCACAAGCAAAGCAAAGTGCTGGATGTAAATACAGGCATGGGATTGGGAAAGAACAGGTCTTTGTTTTATAAAAGGAATAAAAAATGATATACTAAAAATGAGACCAAAAAAATGCCTATTCTTCTCGGATTTACATTCCTCTCAAGAAAGACCCTTAGGATGTCAAAAGTTGGAATCCTGGACAAATCCGGCGGAAATCTACCATTTCTGGATATCAAATTCACACTCACCGCCCACACAGCTGATAAGCCGTGCCCACGATACCCCAGGGCGGCTGGCGGAAGTTCCACTGGTGCTCCTTGTCGGAGTTGACATTGAACATGTGGTGCTCGGAGGCGCAGTGCTCGTCCCACACGCGCCTCGTCTCGCACACCACGCCACAGTAGCGGCAGTACTGCACGTTGGACTGCAGGTCGACGCCCGCCCCCGGTCCCGGCAGCCCCGCGCCCGGCACTGTCTTGGCGGCCGTCACCACCGACTGACCCTGCAGGATCTTCTTGGTGGTGGTGGCGGTGGTGGCGGAGGTGGTGGTTTCTGGTGCGGCGCCATGGTTCTTGTGGCTGACGTGAATCAAAGCCTCCAACGTTCTCACTGTGTGCAAGAAAACCCCAATTAACATATTTGATTTCCATCTTTTTCATGTGGTATTTACTGCCTCAGAAAGACATGTTGACCATGGAATAGGACTGAGGATTTTGGTGGAGGTCCACACTACTGTTTTATTGGCGTGAATGAGATGCAGTTTACACTAACCTTTAATATAAACGTGAATAGAGAAGAGCAAACCTTAGAACTTCTACACAAGGCATATAATGGCTAAATTACCAGTTTCGATGCCTAATATCGACTTTTGTAATAAAACGACCGATGTCCGATAAAGCGGCTGAAGTGGATCAGGATGTCGTTGCGACCATCCCCTTTCTTCACCGTGTACATGTGTTGATGCATTCGTTCTTTTATTTTGCATTTGGTTTGACCCATGTAATGGATCTGGCATTTTTTGCATACTAGGCAGTAGATCACCTTTGAACTGTTACATGCTATGTTTGTCTTAGTCTTGTGTGTTTTGGTTCCGTTATTTCCTGTCGTGTGGATCTCTGGGCCTTTATTTAACAGTTTGGAGTATTGTTAATTCATTCTTTAGCAGTCTTTCCTTTTTACCGATATGTCGGGTTTATTTTTAGTTTGGGTTGTAGTCAGTAGGTGCCCTAACCAAGAACTCCTTGATTTTTTTCGGTGGTTTTAGCCTTTGACTAGTTTTTTGTGACAGAGGTTTTTTTGCACTAGTCGATTTTGCCAATATATCCCAGTTTTCCTCTACCAGGCTTCCCAGTTGTTTCATGATATAAAGGTGGAAATATTTTTCTTGTGGAAACACATCGTTATTAGCCATGGAATATAATGTTTGAGCCACTGGTTTTCTGTGTATGACTTGGGCCCAATCTATACTCTCATTGTGTACACAAGAAAAAAAGTTGTATCAACTGGAAATGAAAAGAAGGTTTTCAATCTCAGTTCCCTAAGGAAAATACCATTAAAGAATTATTTGACATCTCTCACCATTGTTCTTGACCATCCACGTCCAAACCTCGACCTCCTGCTGACTGTGCGCGAACTGGCAGTATCCCCCGGAGTAGTCACACGTGCGCTTGGCCTGGATATGCTTACACACGATGAAGTTGTAGTTGTTCGGGATTCTGTTTGGCAGTGGACGAATTTGTTTCTTCTGTGGGATCACTATACAGATCTTGTTCAGGTTCCACAAGTGTCCATTTCCTATGAACAATGATAAAAGTGGAAAATGCAATTTGTGTAAAATTCTCTGTGCATTAACAATCCAGAATGAGAAACATTTAACAAATATTATCTAGTGAAAAGTAATTGAAATTAAATGATTTAAGGGGCATTGTTAATGAAATCCAGAATCAAAGACATCTAACAATTATCATTTATTCGAAATTAACAGAAATATACAATTTGAAGATCTCTAAACTGAACAAAAATAATACATTTTCCCTTTTTGTGAAAATGCATTTCGGCTTAGTCGTCGGGGCACCTCATGCATATTTTCTATTAACGTGGGCAAATTATTTTGAAAATGAATAAATCTGATATAAATGTTTGAAGCGGGACACACCTGGGCCGTTACAGCGCTCTCTCTTCTGCGTGGTCAGCTGGCCCATCGTGCGGCACACCCCACACACGTGGACGACGTTGTACGGGCAGTGCAGCACGGCTGGCGCCAGGCTCTCCGTGCTCGCCCCGCCGGCCGCCGCTGCCGCCACCTGCCCAGACTCCCCGCTGCTTGCCGCACCGCCGGCCGCACCGGCACCGTTCACATGCAGTGCCATCATCTTATCCCGCAACTTGATGAGGTACTGCTCTGAGGCCTGCACGATCTCCTCCCTAGTCATCTCTGCATCCTTCTCCAAGTACCACACGTCACACTCGACTTTGCTGTGTGCAAAGTGGCACCGCGACTTGACGCGCCGAGTACAGTACTGCAAAGCCGTGCACATGAGGAAGAAGGCTGATTTGTGCACGAAGGGGCGGTTGGCGATGGGTGTGATCTTCCCTTGGAGGTTCACATGCACCAGCAGCTTGGCCTGGCTCCATATGTGGATGTTACTGCCACACCTATCCTGGTGCGGCTTCTGGAAGACGATGCGGCAAGGACGGTCATCAAAGCATAAGCCGCACAAGAAGCGAAACTGCCCACTGTACTTTTTGAAGATCTCCTCGGCACGGGCTTTGTCCGTCTTGGTCTTCTTGCTGTTGGCCAGGATGAAGGCGCGAATACTGAATCTCTCATCCTTTTCGAGTCCCCATAGGTACTGCTCCTCCTGACTATGCGCATAGCTGCACTGATCGATGTACCGCGCACACTCCTGGCGCGGGTTGGCCATGTAGTACCGGCAGAACACGTATCTTCCTGGGAAGTTGCGATGGTTGAGGCGTTCCCGGATCATAGTCCATATCTTCGATCCAATTTGTTTCAGCACCAGAATATTCTCGTCGCACTTGTGCTCGAGCTGCAGGTCGATCAGGTAGGAGCCCACCCCGTGGCTGAACAAGCACCTGTTGCACACCAGTGCGAAGTCATGCGAGCCTTCCAATGGGAAATTCAGATCCTCGGTCTTCGGTTCAGCTCCTGCCTCTGCCTTTTTCCTAGCCTGATATGGAAAGCTATGGCCTGTCGGTGCGACATAATTGGGCTGGTACTGGGGTTGGGGAGGAGGGGGCTGATATCGGGGTGGTGGTTGCTGGTAAGGTTGCGAGTTCACGCCTACGTTTATATAACTGATTCCACCCTGTAACAAGGCGGGCGGTACCCTGGCGGGCATGCTGTATTCACTCACAGGGGGCGCTGCGTACACAGGATGCATCAGTGGCGTTTGACGGCCCGTGCTGCCATCTGGGTTCGGAAGGAGTGTCCGGTTGCAGTATGTTGGTTCTTGATTTGTGTGTAAGGACTTAGATACGCCGGGTGCCTCTAGTAAGGGTGGGCGAGGCTGGGAGGGTGGCTGGAAGGAGGAGTGATTTTGGGTAGGCATAGGAGGTTTAGCGGTTGGCAGAGGTACGTTTGATGGCTGTGTGGTAACAACGGCAGCAGGTCTTTTCAGGTCTGTAACAAAGAGCAGTCAGTCCATGTTTAGATATAAAATCAAAATTACAAGAGCTAAGAGTGAATTTTAAAATGGAAATATTGGCCTTTAAAGGCCAAATTAGCAGGTGGACGCATTTAAAACTCAATACAAGTTCTGCTGATTATTAAATATTATGATATCACTGAAGTTGGCAGTAATTGGAGGTATAGGTGAGGGGGAAAGGGACGTGTCAGATTACCATGGGAGAAACTTACGCAACTTTTGTGCATATCTTACAAGTCTTCCATTACTGAGCCTGTCAGATGTTTGGAGAATTTCATTAAGTAGTTAGAGGTCCATAATCAAAGACTTGAGCAAGTCTAGGGAGAGACCAAACCCTGCCAAGGAGTTCTTAAAATGAACCTGTCCCCCCGCCCAATTTAAAAAAACCAAACTCTTTAGAAAAAAAAAAGATCCATGTCAAAATAGTAAGTAATAAAATCAAAGGATATTTCATTGCCAGAAAAAGTAGAAATTATATATCTATCTGTAATTAGTTGGTGTTAGTTGGCCATACTACAGGCTCCAATTCAATGTGATTATATCAAAAGACGTGGCGTATCTGTTAAAAAAAAAAATTCCAACCACGGATCCTAGACAGACCCATTGGAACGGAAAAATTACAAACATCCATATTCAATGTGAGGCTGAGCTTCAACTGCTAATAACTCATTCCATAAAGTTTACTTACCGTTAGCCTGCGTCACCTTCCTTAACTGTGACATATATTCTGTTATACTTAAGAGTCCCTTATGATCCGCAGACCAGAACTCTATTTCTGTTTCACTGTGGCCAAACGTACAACTGTTCTCGCCTATTTTACACGGCACTCGAGCCTGATACTGCTGACATAATTTAAATCTCCCACCAAAAGTCGTCTGTGTTGACATCTGAAACGACCATAAAACAAAGCAAGTCTTAGCTGAATCCAAGAGAGTCCAACTTTGGCATGCCAAGTTAGCCCCCCAAAACCTAAAAGTGTTATCATTCATGTGACAGGGGCAAATGAAAATCATTTTGCTCTCTACTGGTTTAGGTAAATACAACTTCTGATAACATGAAACAAGGATGTTAATTTCTGTCAGAAAACCAAAGTGGAAATATTTTACATGTGGAATATACTGCCTTAGAAATTGAGAAAATCTGGAAAACGTGTGGGTGTCAGGCACGGCGTGGGGCTAATAAAAGGATTTTGTAGAATGTAAGGCATGAGGAACATGTAAAAATAGTCATGACACCAATACGTAATCCTTTTTTCCGATGATATCGTTCAGAACTTGGCTTCGTACATATATGTTAACCTTGATAAAGAGCAACTAGAGCTCGAGACGTCGATTCATAATTAAACACAGGCAAATCTAGTTGACACCGTCTTGGTCATAATATATACCATACTACAGGAATATATCTATAGTTGAGGAGAAAACCTGAAAACTAGCACCCCTTTGATAAAACACACCATTACATACTACTTCTACTATACTACTCACCTTATGTGGCCGTGACCGGATCTTCAACCAGAGGGCACCAGCGTTATTCCTGGCTTTGGTGAGGAGGATGTCTCGGGAACACGAGTGCGGGCCCTTGTTGTGGTACCGACTGCCAAGCATGCCTTCTCCGTCCTTCACGTAGCACGAGGAACACGCCAGCCGGGTTTCGTATTTAGTCGCCAACACAGGTGGCAACGGCGGGCCCGAATGTACTGGCGCCGACTTAGGTGCAGCAGGCTGAGGGGCTGCCGCTTGAGGAGGGGCTGCCGCTTGAGCAGGGGCTGCCGCTTGAGCAGGGGCTGCCGGCTGTTTTAAAATCAATATGGGTTTTTTCTTTTATCATATACCCATCCAGTGTATTTGATAATGACGTACTTCTGTTCCCTATACATTATAAATTGTGTATTGTACCTTGCGCAATGCACTGTTATACTGAACTCGTTGAAACAACAGCAGTGTGTGACTTTTCACGTCGACATTTCTTCTAGGGCTTTTAAAGATTTTATCAATTTTGGGTATACGATAAATATATAACAACCTACAATGTTTGTACATGCGACAAAACTCGATAGGAATTGATGTCATTTACAGGACTCGGCCTGGGGCCACTCTCTGTAAAAAAACAACAATTCCCCACATTGTTTTGTAGCATGTGCAGCACGGTCAGGTCGTTTTATATAAGTATTACTTATCCAGGCTCTAGCCTATTTTTCTATCAATGTGGATTGTTTTGTATTACCTTTTTGGGATCTAGACTGTGTTAACATCAATATGGATTGTTTCGTATCAATTACTAGGGATCCAGTCCGTGCGTCTTAACATTTTTAGGGGTTGTTTTGTATTACCTATTTTGGCCCCAAGCTATTTTATCATTAATCTGGGCTGTTTTGTATTACATTTGTACTTATCTGAGCTCTAGGTTGTATCAACAGCAAATTGAGTGGATTCAGTATGTTTAACAAAATATCACGTCCCGTTTAATTTTTCTAATCGAAAAACGCAAAAATAGTCATTGACCATCTAAATTAGCTCGAAATAAAATAATAAAATTTGAATAACAAAATACTATCATTGATGAGGCAACAAGGACATTTCCAACTACTGTATAAGTATTTAAAAAATACAAGCTATTTTATCATTAATCTGGGCTGTTTTGTATTACATTTGTACTTATCTGAGCTCTAGGTTGTATCAACAGCAAATTGAGTGGATTCAGTATGTTTAACAAAATATCACGTCCCGTTTAATTTTTCTAATCGAAAAACGCAAAAATAGTCATTGACCATCTAAATTAGCTCGAAATAAAATAATAAAATTTGAATAACAAAATACTATCATTGATGAGGCAACAAGGACATTTCCAACTACTGTATAAGTATTAAAAAAATACAGCGAAAGGGTGAAATACGGTTGATAATCTAAATCAAAACCGGTTTAAACTCGAAAATGAGCTTTGTGAAGGGTCAATAATCCATTGAATCACAGATTATAACGTATATGTTTTACTGGGCCGCTGACATTGGACTTTATTTGGACAAATTAGTATTGTTACGATAGCTATCCAATTGCGGCAGGCATATTCAGGAATTTAGCAGATAAATGCCGGAGAACAGGGAGATAAGGGAAATGAATGTAACTCACCTGTGGTTTATTGGCTGTATGAAGAAGAGGAAACAAATTGAAGAGATTGTATTAGTAAAATCCAACTAGAAATAGATCTTTTATCCAACACACGTAGATAAAAATACATATAATTATGCAATGAATACATTGATAAGTATAGGTGTCTAATCGGGCGGTAGAAAGTTTGAGTCTTTTAACAAGAGGGGAAAAATTACCTTTCGCTTTCTGCGTTCCATATTCAAAATCGTCAAGTCCCATGTTATTGCTTGCGTATTTAGCGATGTTCTGAAAGAACAGTTGATAAGAGGTCGTGAGGAGATAGACACCAAACTAATTGAGTCTCTATAGGGTATGTAGTATTAATCATATGTAACCAAATGCTGTGAATCCCAAACCACCTCGGAAATCTCAAGAACACTTAATTTAAGAATGCCCTTATGATGAAGAGTATGACTGCACATTCCTCTGGACGGATATAATACATCAGAAAAAAGAGACAGTCATAATTAAGTCTTCTTCACCCACACACCCTTTAGTATAATTTTCCCAAATACCATTTGTTAAACAATTAGAGAAAAATAATTAAACGTTCATTAATCCGGACTGCTAATCAGAGTTAGAAAATGACATCGGACATACATTCAATAGGAAAAAGGGCTCTAAACATTATGTAGTACAACATGGTCCGAGTTCTGGAATCTGTCATTTCAGGAAACGTCGGCATATTTTAGTGACCTGACGGCACTTCGGGTGACCTGACGGCACTTCGGGTGACCTGACGGCACTTCGGGTGACCTGACGCCACCGGAGTGCGTCCGATTCTAAATAGGGTGCTGCCGGTTACGGCCGGAATGTAGATATTGCGGAATATTGATCATTATATAAAAAATGACAGAAGTAATATATCTCAATACCCGCACCCCTGATTATTAACATAATAATTACACTGACCAAGCTACTTAGATTCATAAAAGTGGTTTATTTTTACAGATGGTGACAGACGAGTTCAATCAGCATGAGAAACGCACCAGGATATCGCGTGGAGCATAGAAGCGGTTATTGGTGGAGTTGGGCGGGAGTCTATACACAAAGTTCTCTTCCTCTGACTCGCTCTCTTCTTCCTCCTCGCTCTCTTCCTCCGTGGACGACGGTTCGGGCGCTGGCCGTGGTGGCGGTTTGCTTACTGTCTGTTGCTGCTGTGCCTTTTGTCTTCCTACAAAATTTGAAAAAAATCCCGTGATATCCCGTTACTAAACCCTAGTCGTAAACTGAAAAAATACAACAACAAAAAACAACAAAATGGGCGATTTATCACTATATATTGAAATCACCGATTTTTTTATGTGACAATTCCTATTCATTATTTTCTATTAGTGAAAGTTGATTCATAGTTCTCAAAGCTACATATATGTCTTATAATAGTTCATTATTTTCTTTAAAAAATAAAGGCATTGCTAACTTAAGTACGAGTATTATATCACACAATTTGTATCTATATTATATTTCAGTTTTTTCAATAACAAAGTAGTATCGGCTTCGTTCAGAGGTGTCTATTGCTACGTCTCAAATATTTAAGTTTTATATCACGGTCCGAACAAGTAATTATATAGAACGTCCTGACCATGCTGTACAAGTCACAGAATGAGATGCTAATTTACTGTTTGTACAGACTGAGGCGTTTACGCCGAGTTCCGTACAAACGGTAAATTAGCATCGAGTTCTGTGACTTGTACAAGCATGGTTGGACGTTATATATTTATATACCAGAAATTAAAAAAAAATCAATTTTTTAACAACCAAAATTTTAATAAATGTGTATGGCTAGGTGGTCCGTATTTTAGTGTACGGACCAGTGGTCCGTACAGTATTTTTACGTCATATGCCAAAACGGTGTGTATTTACAGTATATACGGCATGGGTATATAGTAAAGTAGAACTCTGCGTAAGCGAACACGTCTAACTACCCAACTGAACAAACTCCGTTCTGGGCCAAAGTATTCGTTTACGCGAGTTACCCTCTTGTACTTGGTTTTGAATTTTCCAATAGTCATATAGTACAGTATTCATTCATGTTTATACAGGCTACTCTGTGGTAAAGGTAGGGCGGGTCATTGCAGACACGTGTACACGCTTGCCTACAGCAGCTTTTGATTCAGGCCGCCAGTCTATTTGCCACACAGAGACCCCGATACACAGATAATCTAACTTATCTGGAGTGTTGTCCCCACACTCCCTGACATATTTGATAAGGAGTGCCTCCAAAGTGTCCATCTTTATGGGGTTAAATGGTTTTTTAAAACAAAAATAACTGTCGGTTGACGCGGGCCGTCCACTTACACGGGGTTTAAGTAAACGTCCAATAAAGGGGAAAATTTCCGTTCTGAGCCAAACTGTGAGTTAACACAGCGTGCCCGTTAGGCGAGGTTTTATTGTACTGTTATTTATAACCACAAACATACCTTCGTCCATCCCTAACATTACATACATATATCAGACTTAAATCAATACACAATATGTTGACTTGCCTCTCTTTTTCTTCTTAGTTTTAGCTTTTGTAGCTTGTGCCTTTTGTACTTGTTTCTGAAATACCAATGTAATTTTATGCTGATGAAAAAGAAAAGAAGAAAAAGTACATTTGTCGTATAAAAGAAACAGAGAGTAAATTGGGAAGGTACATGAGCGCTATGAATTATACTTTAAACTGGTAATCATTATCTGAATACGGTATAATATTGTTGTGAACACTTTTAAACGGAATGTTCCTTTGTAAGGGTGACAATTAAAGTTTATCTTTCTCCTTAGATCTCACCAGTAAATTTGGATATATTTTCTGTCATGCATTTTAAGAAAAAAAAAACAAAAAAACAGTGTAACAATGCAGTTGTGAATGGCACAGGACGAGGTACATTTAGGTAAAACATGGCAGTGGCAGAGGTACTTCAGGGCAAAGTATCATAGGATGAAATACTTCGAGGTAAAGCATCATCAAAGACATTAAGGTAAAAGATCATGCCGGTCCAGGAACTTAAGACAAAAATCACTTGAGACATGGTACTTCGAGGTAAAATTTTATACATGATGAGGTACTTCGAGGTAAAATTGAAATATGATAAACTTTTCCAATATCACATTTATGACGAAGATACACGAAGAACAAGACTTTGGATGAAGTAAGTCTCACCATTGTATTATGGATATTAGTTCCCTTTAGCCAGCTGTTGTCGAGGTCTGCTGGCGTCGCACTGTTAGTGGCCGACGCAACACTGGCCTTGGCAGAAGCACGGGCTGTGCTTGTGGCGGAGGCTTGCGGCTGACCGTAGGAAGGTGCCGCGGCACGGGCGAAAGTCTGACCTCGCATGCTCGCTTCTGCGGGCTGGCGAATATTACCACTCATCTCCTCCTGCAGCTTGGAGAACTGCGTGAATGGAAAAAATACAGACACATAATGCAGAGGGAAATCTGGAAAACTGAAGATTATCATTAAGCTATCGATTATGTTTTTTAAAAAAAAGCCCAGTGTAGTATCAGAGGGAGATTAGGTTGGACACGTAAGCAATCATTACAACGACTGAATTGGATCTTGTGATGCGTCCTTCCGTTTCAAGGGTTGTCACCTACTGGAAATGTCAGAAGTCGTTGACATGTTCCTGACTTTTCCCGGAAAAATTCCATTTGTCTCTGTCCCTGACCAGTTAAACGACCTTGTGGTCCTATCCTTCCATTTCATTTTCTGATTTCAGGACCAATCTTTCGAACGGCATAAGGTGAATTGTTATAAATCTTTCTGACCAAGTTTTACATATTTTTGTTTCATATACACAGATTCTTAAAGTGTAAAAGCAGACCAGTTCTTCATGCATAGATCTGGAAATTACATTTTTTTCTGACAAGATTAAAATTTCCGGGTCGTACGTCTAAATTCTAATTTCCCCTGATTGATTTTCAAATTCCCTAACAATTCACTAACCTTGGAAAGTCAACAGAGTGCCCCAGAACTGGGATTCTACTATTTTTTCTATGGTTCTGCATTAGTCTTCTGTCTATTAAACCAGATTCTACTTTACACTTACCAATCGCATATCTGACTCAAGACCCTTGTCGCGTGCTTTCCTTTCTCCATTGCGGGCAGCTTCTATAGCTTTGTCATACCGGTGTATCGCCTTGAGGGACACAACCAATCGGTAGTATGCCTTCACATTCTCATTATTCAGGGAAATAGCTGGAACACACAATCAAATTAGGTTGTTTTCTTGGTATATTCAATGTCCCATGGGGGCGATAAGGGATAATAGGGATTTTCTCAAAGTTTAGGTTTTCTCACTGCCTTTGCTCTACATACAAGGAGGGATGGAGGGTGGGGGAAGGGAGGGATGGAGGGATGGAGGGATGGATGGAG
This sequence comes from Alentia gelatinosa, assembly GCA_950022655.1. Classification (NCBI taxonomy): domain Eukaryota; kingdom Metazoa; phylum Annelida; class Polychaeta; order Phyllodocida; family Polynoidae; genus Alentia; species Alentia gelatinosa. Next base: position 31,784,360 of record OX465583.1, read on the forward strand.
GCGGGGGGGGGGGGAGAGGAGGAGAGGGAGGGGAGGGGAGGATATGGGAGGGGAGGATGTGGGAGGGGAGGGGAGGGGAGGGGAGGGGAGGGGAGGGAGGTGGCTCGAAACCACAACATTGGGATTAACAGTCCAGTGCCTGAACCAATGAGCTAATTTCCCACCCACTCATTTTTTGGATATTTAATGCCCTACCCGTCTGTGAACTCAGCAGATCATGGATCGGTGCACACAGCTGAGGTGGGTGGGGTGGAAGGGGGAATGGGGGAGGGAAGAGACCAGTTACCATGCCAAGTGTTCTGCATACATAATGCAATTATACATACTAAAAGAATCTACAGTATATGTTGATACCTGTAGGCGATTTCAATTGGCAATCAGCAATGCCCTACCTACATATAAAACGTTTGTCAGTGGCCTCATGGGCAAACAGGACCTGTCTGCATGCTTCCTGACCATATGCATAAAAAATGCATGCTCCCTGGCCATGTGCATCAAAATGGGGGGGGGGGGGGGGGGGCAAAATACTATGAACACATCACATATACATTTCACCTAAATAATGACACTTCCTAGGATGTAAGCAACTGTCAAGTGCCACTTATGGAGTTGGTAAATGTAACAACAACCTCCAATTTAAATCAATATTGAGTAACATTTATTTAGTATGCCCATTTCAACAAAAATCCTCTGCCCCCACTTTTACGAGAAAGGAGTTCTTAAAAATGTACCTGTGACTCAAAAAGTCCCCTTCTCCCCCTCCCCAAAAAATGAAATTTTTCGTTTTCTAATATCCATATCAGAATAATAAATACTAAAACTGTAAGTTGTTGTTGGGCCATAAAACATTCTGTCAAAAACAGAAATCATATTCCTATCTGTACCTAGTTAGCTACAAAAGGCAAAGATGTGGTCAGGTCGCCTAGTGACTCTAAAAGTAGGTGTACTACAATAGGCAATAGACATAACCTATAAGACCAACCTTCCACCTGCTAACAATATATTGGTGAAACTCACCTGTTTCGGCAATTTCTACTGCCTCAGCATATCTATCCTGTAAGAGATAAAGAATATGACGTCAATATTTGTATCTGCAATAATATAGCAGGGATGAAAGTCGGGACTGATGAAAAAGTTGGAAACAAAAACACACAAAAAACGTATTCTGGGGGGGGGGGGGGGGGGGGGGGGAGGGGGGAGGGGACCGCCAACCCCCCCCCCCCCCCCCCCCCCCGTGCCGTCAACCATAATTTCGGCACCTGACGGAACTCTGACGGCAGTGTCAACGGCCCTTTTTGTTTTATTTCATGATTTTCATATTTTGTTAAAGATCATATTTCAAGATGCAGAAATTTCTGATTTCCGTCGATCGTCGGCGAACTTGCATCCCTGATATATGCATAGTGATCACCATCTGTGCACCTCCAACACCAATCAAAACAGCTGGTGACAGGTATGGTTTAATCAATAGATTGTCGTGGTGCATGGTCCCATAACTACTGTAATGCCATCTTTACCACTATGCTGGTGGGATTTTCACGGGTAGTAAAATACTTTCTGCACCCTCAAGCACGTAACAAGGTGCCCTAAGTCCGTGCCTCGAGGTATTTGTACAACAAATAATAAATTATATCATCAACAGCAGAATCTCGCCTTGCAAAAAGGGTTAGTTCGGCCTGAACGCAATACCCCTTTTCCTGTTAACTTTATCTTGTTAAGCGGGTTATACGGCAACACGGGACACTTTGGGCTGGGTCTACTGTACAAGACGGTCTTTTAGAAACGAATCTATCGTCCAAACTTTGCCAATATGTGCATTGCAATTGCCATGGGGAAACAAGCCGCCCAATTGAAAGCATGGTCAGGTTTGAGCGTATGGTGATAGTATGCTCCTATTTCACACTCCTTTAACTGGCGCACATTTCAGGCGTGGGATTTGGAAATAACTGATCTGGTAAGATCTGGAAAAGGGGTGCCGGGGTTCGGGACCTACATTTATTTATTAATTAATTAATCTATTTAAAAAGCCATTTTCAGTGGATTATTGGCCTCAGACCCGGAATGACGTTTTTAACAAAAAAAAAAGAGTATTTTTTACTTCGATTATAATGATGTCTTGGGATAACAAAAAGTCTAGAATTCCAGGGAAATAACATGCCTGATATTTATTGGAAAAAAGGCACCGGGTTCAGGGGCTTATATCTATTTATTCATTCATTTTCAGTGAAATTCTGGCCTCAGGTCAGACCTGAAATGGCGTTTTTAACAAAAAAAAGAGTATATTTTTTACTTCGATTATGATAATCTCTTGGGATGGCATTCAGTCTAGAATTCCAGGGAAATTACATGCCTGATATTATCTACTTCACTAAGATTGTTTGTTTGTTGGTTTGATTTAACGTCCAGTTTACCATTGCAGGTTCTCACCAGACTTTCTCAAGGTTCTTTTACACTACAAGGGTGGTGATCAAATCTATGAAATAAATCTAGGTAGAAACCTCACCCCTACACATTTACCGAGGTGGGAGTTCTTTTACATCCCATACCACATAGACATGGTATGAGAAGGATTGGCCTTTGATATAGCAGTAAATCTACCACTGCTGGGGATGAAGGAGAAAAGTGGCTGCAGTGAGATTGCTCCACATTCTTCGCACCAGAGGTATACAATTCGACCTATTATGCATCACTTGCCCATCTCTATGAACACACTGTATTGGTGCTTGGCCTTCGAAGAACGCCGACTCGTGTCAAATTGGTAAAGACCATATGACCTAATATATGAACACTACACAAGAAGATGCATAATAAATACAACAAACGATGGTTTTCTGAATAGGCAGCTCTGTAAACAGCTTTAGGTAGATGCCCGGCACAATCATCGATTATTGTTCATCCATATCATACAGCGGTAATAGAGACACGATGTCTAAAATAAGTTATTTGTCACATAATTTATCTGAATCTTGCAGGTTTTTTTTTTTTTTAGTCAATCCAGGTTACTATAAAGTGGTATATGATAATGATACACAGACAATATGTGATGTTAATACAGGTTTCATACATACAGGTATACATGATCTTTGTGAATTATACCAGATAGACAATGCTGGACTTCGGACTAGAAGCATGGTCATAGGCCGAGTCAGTGTTAGAATAGGTATCTATAGGTTGTTTACCATGAACTCATTTACCCATGTCCAACAGTCCTAGTCACATAGCGGTAACAGGATGTTTTAAAATAAGATGTCACATGATTTCTGTATCTGGCAAGTTTCTATGTCAATCCAGAGACAAGGCATGGCTGTTGAAATAGATATCTAGGGTATTCTATGTCGTCTACATTGGTCTTGTAAGACCTACATATATTCCGGGGTCCTACTATGGTTGCGATCAAACGAACGAAAGTGTGACGTAGCTCGAAACAGTTTCGAGCGGTAGCGGCCAATTCGTAAACATTCAAACCACGTTTTCAACTTAACATATACAGCAGAACCCCGCTTGAAGGCAAATCATACAATACACAGTGGCGCCACCTGTTGATTTTCAGACATCGGCATACGCAATCCAGATGTTATAATCTCCCTATTACCACTCCGGGTAGGTAAAGGTTTCGCTCCCGACTGGCTGGCCACACCACGACCGCATGAACAGTTTTCCGATTTATAATTGAAGAAACTGAACATCATCTCGGATTTGCAAGTAGAAATAGCCGAAATTTCCATTTATGGCATCAGATTCCCGATTTCGAGACATGAAAAAACCGTTTAACCGTAATAATAGTGCGATATGGATCAAGGTCTATGACTGTACCATGATGGCAACCAGCTAAAATCGGATCCTCTAAATACATTGTATTATGGGATACCTCAATAGGGTCTATAGATATGTGTTCTACAACACCTTGACATTATCATATCAAACTTTCAGAAAAATTAAGTGGGTTTTAATTTTCACGTAAATTGTCCGATATGTCTTTAAGGGACAAAAACTGCATGTGGCGACATGAGACGATGGTCCAGGATGTACCCTGCTCGGTCAGGTTTCGCCACTGGTTGACCTAGATCCATGTAACCACAGACTGTTTATGTAGACAAGCATATCAAATAGAGATTAATTTCCTCGGAGTGTATTCAGTGTACATGTAATTTATACTAAATCCGACAAGGCAGAAAAAGATATCTTAGTTAAAGTACTTTCTATGATTCACCATGAAATCTGGGAAAACGTGAATTGAAAAAGAAAACCCAGCATTAAAGTAAAACTATTCCAGGTTGAGGGACAATCTCTGGAGTAGATCTCATCCAGTTCGGTTATAACTAAATGAATTTTGTAATACTTGCAGTATTGCAGAATAAACGCTGACTTATGCAACAGACCGTTCAATATTGTAACTACTGCTTCTCTTGTGGTCAAGATATTCAATACTCTGCCTGTCATAGTCCCCACAATCAATATCTCAGCAAAGGATTGGTGAATTTTGGGAGCAAATATCGTTCGGATTAATGAATCAATCATTGCGAGGCTGAATTTAAGTTTATTATGCTATTCTAAACACGGTGTAAAGTTCTAGTCTATACATCCCTATCGTGGCCATGTAACATTGGTTTCTATGAGAAGAAAGTAATTATCTAAATTACCCCTAATTATTGAGGAACAAATTGACTAAATTGGACCAGTCGCCATTTTGGTTAGTAACCTCCTCCCTGATGTTTACAGTACAGCTGCCATGCTTTGAATGGCATATAATACTCCTATTATCGATCACCTCTAGTTCCCAGTCTGCCCACATGAGGGCAGGTTGCTCTACCCATGACACTCTGAGTTGTTCAGTGTCATGAGCGGCCTCCTGACATGTGCGACAGACTGGAACGGGCGCTCAACCGGAACAGATCCGGTCTCCCCCTATTGGCTGTTGGCACAACAGCCAATGAGAGCGCAGAGCTCACATTTGCCAAGCCTGTCATGTCAACCCCCTGCTAAGGGTATAAAACCAAGACCCAACCCTGTCAATAAACAGTTAAGTTCTTAACTCATAGTAGTACATAGTACCTCTGCGTTTGAGTTCTTCTCTCTCTTCTTAAGGTCTACTCCTTACACAAGTAGGGTCCAAGACTTTACAACAGGATAATTCTGAGCCGTCTGGGTCAACTTTGATAAATTCAAACAAATTTTGTCATAAAAGTGATTTGTCATTTTGCAAGTGGTATCTGTAGTACAAACTACACCTAGCCAAGTCCTGACTAAATAAAATATGATTTCCATAGAAAATATCACTCTAAATGCTAAATCATTCCTGTAAAACACGTACAGTAAAACCCCTCTTACGGGACACCCCGCTTAAGGGCACAATTTGCTCGGAACGAAAATTTTCCCCACTATTAAGAGTTTATTTTAACCCCGCTTAAAGGGACACCCCGCTTAAGGGGACACCCCGCTTTAGGGGACAGTTTTTCGGTACAGAAATGCTTGAAACCACCGCTTAAGGGGACAGTTTGGAAGGACATCATATCAAAAACACTGAAAATCCAAGTTTATGGAGCCAAAACTCCAGGAGTGGAATGCGGTGGCCAAGATTAAAACGAATCAGGTTTTGATTTTATCCTACCCTATCTCCTCGATTTTGGAATATTATGTGATAACAATGCTGTATGCCACTAGTGGCATATAAAACTCCGTATGCCAGTCAGCGTGGCATACGGAAATCCAATGTTAAGCCTATGGGATTTTATATTCGGGGTAGGATAAAGAACAATATGAAGGTGGATATACCTTCCTTGTGAAATTCGCTCCTTTTTATACCCCCGGTCAATGCCACCACCCCCCCGCCCCCACCCCAGTAACTTCTGAGAGAAATCAGCAGCCCTAAAAGGACTCATCGTGAGCCGCCTAGAGCCGCGACGGCTCACTGAATACCGCACCTTCAAAGTCCCCAGCCCTCCCTGTGTCGCCCACAGCGAACCTGTAAGCGGGCCTCTTACCTGGCACCTTCAGCAGGCGCGAAAATCACGGGTCCTAATATCCACTCACTGTGGCCCGCTCAGAGCCGCTAGAGATGTGGTTATTACCATGAAAAAACACACTCTGGCCGCCCGGGCCCGCTCGGGAATGCTCAGTCTATTAACCTCTATTATCTATTTTTTATATTTTTTTTTATATTTATATTCATTTATATTATATAATCTATATTTATTTACTTAATTATGTGTTATTGATAAACATTTTAACCTAATAACCATCGTTTCCTTCATTTATGTAGACCTGTATTCTCTATTGTATAACCATTGACAGACTGAAAACCCTGCTTAAGGGGACACCCGCTTAAGGGGACACTTGGCCTGGAACGGAGGGTGTCCCCTTAAGAGGGGTTTTACTGTACTTCAAACGAAAAAAAACAGAGGTAGTAAAATAAAACCGGTGATACATCACCGAGCAATTGTTTGCATTTCTGTCAATATCACTGCACTTGAGTCTCTGGGCCTGTATATTTTTCAATTAAAAAAAAAAATCTATTCTTAGTGAATTTCTAGCCCCAGTGGAGACCTAAAACTGCTCTTTTCTGTTAATTTATACCATTCATGAACTTATATTTCTTTCAAGAATTGCTAATCCGCAATTCTGGGAAAATCACATGCCTGCTATTTGAGAAAACCAACGTAACTTGCATCGAGTTGCCTATGATAACTGGCAGACAAAGTACATGTAAATCCATATGTAGACTGAGTCATCCGTTGAACAACGTTCTCTAAACAGAGATAAATTTCTAAAAACACAACGTGGTTATCATTAACTTGAACCTTTTTTATCAACACGAGCTGTACACACTCTGAAGAGAATCTACTGTCCATGCTATTACCTATGCTCGGTCAACTCAATGATGACCTTATCCTATAACAATGGTTAATTATGTATGGAACCATCCATATAGTATGTACGCAGCAAGTAGGATGGGTGGGTTAAACCAAATAAGAACAAAAGCGTACAGTTGGGTCGGGGGTTAAGGTTCGACTTTCCATACGGTAATCTATGATAGAAATGCAATGTCTTGCATACATATTGCATGAGTAAGATTGTAAGGTGAGTCGGCTCATTGTAGTGGTGGGATGAATGTCTGTCGTTGGGTAGGAGCTGATGTTAGCTTACAGGTAGGCAGCTTAAAATGTGAAGAGACTCGATAGGTAGGAACGTTGGAAGGTGAGCAGGTAGAATGGAAGGCAGGTTGAAAGGCATGGAGGGTTATGGGTAGACAGAGTGGAATGTGGGCTTTATTTGTTTGTTTTTGTTGGTCTATATGTCTCTATGGGTCGGATTTTTGAAACCTGCTAAATTCCGCTTTGATCATGGGATAAAACATGCAAAATTTTTTTTTAGAATAATACTTCTTTTTATATTTTATGTTATCCACCTACTAAGTACCTTCCAGAAAAACATTATTCCAACAAAATCGGATGAATGGTTTAGATTTGAGAGCCTTTTGAAGTTGTGTGTAATACTGCAGTTTGTCCAGCCCCCTAAATATTTGAAATTTCAAGAAATGTTATAAATGCTTATAACTTAAGAAAGACTAATATTATATGGTGACACACATTATATTTTACCCAGACTACTTTATCATATATTAGATTTAAAAGAAAAGCTCTGAACCATATTTGGGGTGCTGGGCAACACAGGGATGTCGGACAACACGAGGGGTGTCGGACAACACGTTAATAGAATTGCTCAGAACAATGAGAAAAATAAAATTTGAGGCTATAATCCTTTATATCTTTAATGATGTGATAATAAGCTATATTTAACAAAGCACACCACTCAATTACTGATAAAAAACAACCCCAAAATCATAACTTATATCACAGCATGTTGTCCGACACCCCGGGGTGTCGGACAACACGTTTTCAGTTTTTGAACCATAAAAAGTAAATTTTTTTTATCTAGAAAAAAATCAACCTGGGTATTCATGAGTGGTAGGGGTTCTTAACATAATCAGGGATATTTGTTATTCCATTATGATTATTAGTTCTTTTATACATCCTTTAGAGATGTGTGGTCCAACACACCATTTTTTGGAAAAAATATCATCATGGAATCATAATGTTCTGATATCAGAATGGAAAATCCGATTGTGTTGAAACTTTCAGGTATCACAGCCAGGATTCTTGTCAGCATTGTACAATAAAGGAAAATTAATTTCTCTCAATATATTTCATTAGTATTGTCCACCTAAAGTAGGGGTGTTGAACAACATGCTCTATGTGTTTCTATGTTGGAAAATTTGAAGGTCCTAGATATTTTTCACCCTTTTAATATTTTTTCAATCTTTTACCAATTTTCAAAATTATATTGTCTACACTTCTCATGACATATGCTTTAAACATGTTAATAAATACAATTGGCTCAAAATTGTGTCTCCCAGATTTTGAACAAAGTGAAAATCACTAGAAAATCACAGTTTTTGTTGATTTTCGGAAGGAAAAATTCCTCAGAGCTCTATAAAACCCACTTTGGAAAGAAAGACTATCAAAAGATGCACCAAATAATTTCATTTTTACATTGATGAGATACGTATATACAACATGAATCTTGAATAAGCTTATTTTGGCAATTTAGCAGGTTTCAAAAATCCGACCCCTATGTGCAGGAAAAACTCCAAGCAGATCCGAAATAATTCTAACGTTTTATATGTGGTAGGAATGCCCAATGAACTTGTAAAGATATTTTGCAGAATATCAGTACATAGAACTGATAATGAATATTTAGTGCAGAACTACACATAGCAGCTATCCTTTACGGCCAATTAATGCCCAAGGATGTGCTATGAGAGTAAAGGATTTCCCCTAGATATATGTATGCGTTTTGGGTGATACATAGACGTGCTCAAGTCTTTAACTATTAGCATTGATTAAATGATTAAAGACAATCAGAAGATAGTTCATTATAGTATATATCCTTCTCTGACTGGCCATGAATCAAAGCCTTGTCCACTGTGAAGGGAATCTCCTGTTTATGGCCCCAAGCATCCAGTTCCCTGGCCTGTGTTGTCATAGCAATTAAATTTCGCCTGCTCCTGTCTGTGACCCCACTGAGATCAAAGTGAGAGGGTATCAATCTCCCAGCAGATATCCTGACCAGCAGCCAGGATATCTGTATTGGAGAGTGTTGGGAATACAGGCGCTAGACAGCACCAGAAATCCAACACCGATTCTACCAGTCCCTGTATCCCAGTCCCTATATCCAGAGTATGCAGGGACTGGGGCCAGTCTAAGAGACATAGTGAACCAAACCGATGCCTGGAAACTGAAGGGCCACGAGAGTGGGATTCTCGTGTAGTGACAAACTAAAACCTGCTTTTCTTTTTTCCAGATTGATAGACAGGCATACCTTTTCTCTTATGATTAATTTCGAGCCACGCTTGAATTAAAGTTTAATGCTGTAGTTTTCTTATCTCGTATCCTTGAGAGAAAGCAATGAGACTACAGCCTTTCGCTGGTTCCTTACCATGATTATGGTCGGATCCGCTTGAACTTTCTCCCACACATAGGGACAGAGTGAATCAGACTTAGGCTTGGAAACTGAAGAGCCACGAGAGTGAGATTCTCGTGGAGGGAAAACCTCAAAGCTGCTCTTTCTTTTTCTCTTCTCTACTCAGATTTGCTTATTCTCTTATGATATATTTTCAGCCTTGCCGAAAACTGAATTTAATGTTGTGGTTTTCTTATCTCCTTTATACCTTGAGAGAACCTCTGAGACTTGGCATGCTGATACAGCATGCTGATACAGCATGCTCATGGCAGCAACTACTTAATGCTTCAATAACTCACATGACACATTTTAAGCCAATCAGATGTCAGCATTCCAATTTGCTCTTGTTCATAGGAGCATTTCCCACAGGACTCCCACCATCCTACAGCTCTAGGTTGAAACATTGGGATTCATAGGCCATCTTACTGAGTGTACTGGGGGGTAACTGAATTCAGAATTTTGAAAGATTATAGATCAAGTCTATCTAAGATTTTGATCCCAAAACATATACAGTTTCTTGAAATTTTCATATACATTTAGTCTAAAATGAAAACCCTACTTGTAGGCAAAATCCAACAAACTGGCATCCCTATTTATGGATGGCCCCTTCGTGGATAAGCAGGTTAGAATGTACGCGGATGGGCGGATAGGCAGGTTGGTGGGAAGTCAGATTTGAATGTAAACAGGTTAGTTGTTAGGTAGGCAGTTTTGAATGTTAACAAATGAATGGGTAAGATGATGGGTAGGTAGGTTGGAATGTGAGCAGACTGGTGGGTATACAGGTTGGTGGTCGCCAGGATGGCGAGTAGGTATGTTTGTGCAGTGGTCAACCTGCATGCCATGGACTGAGGCATACACAGGCGGGTTAAGGATAAAGGCACTCTGTGCAACCGAAGGGGGGGGGGGGGGGGCAATTCTCCCCAGAGTCTTGCGTATATACGTTAAGGATGGCTTGTTATAACAAAACATCCTGATTATTTGGTCAGCTCTATATGACAATTGTGACTTCATTGCAAGACAATCATAAGATTCATTACTTTTACAATGCCTAATTGGGTAGACAGGTATACTTTCTTTGAGACATGACCTGTAACGATCTTAAACTGTCTACAAGTTGGCGTGTTCCGTATAAAGTCGTTCCAGACACCGCTTCTGCATACAGTATGGATATCATGAAAGCAATATAATAAGGCCGTTGTATACCACTTAGATACAGTTCAACTGATAGCTAGAACGTTCGCAAAACCGGAATGCCTGTTGGTGTCATAAAACATATGAAAATATCTATCATATAGATTTTGCTGCCTTTAAGAGACAGAGAAAATACAGAAACACATAGATGTCAGCCACGGCATAGGGTTGAGGTTGAGGAAGGAAATTAAGGTTTTATAGGCTAGAATGAGGTGCGATATAATACAAGGACAAAGACTGCCATATGTACTGAAAGAAGAAACAGTGGATTTACATGAAAAAATGCAAAGAGGGAGGGAGGGAGGGAGGGAGGGAGGGAGGGAGGGAGGGAGGGAGGGAGGGAGGGAGGGAGGGAGGGAGGGAGGGAGGGAGGGAGGGAGGGAGGGAGGGAGGGAGGGAGGGAGGGAGGGAGGGAGGGAGGGAGGGAGGGAGGCAATCCATGAATAGGGAAGGACCTGCATTGATTGGCTATTTAAAGGCAAATTCCTCTGTGAACATAGTAGTTCATGGATCAGTGCACACATATATTTACCTGTAGGGGATTGTATTGGCAATCACCTACAATGCCTACATACAAAACGAATTGCCTCATGGATGAGTGCAAACAGACCTGTCTGCATGCTGCCTGCCCATGTGGTCCAAGAAAAACCTTGTTCTTATATACACCAATAAAGTAGGTCAAGCCAATATCTGGTGGTAAATGACATTACAAATGATTTGACAAAACAATATCATTTGACTGGGTCTTGACTCATTCCTAAAACAAAGTTATGAACCATTTTGACTCCTGTTTGTGTGTAAATATGATGAATGAAATATCTTTTCATACACCTTCTGCCTCCCCCCCTCCCATTATGAGATTTGGCAAAAATACATGAATAGCACAACAAATATACATTTCACCTTGATAATGACACTTTCTAGGGTGTAAGCAACTGTCAGAGCCACATATGGAGATGGTAAATGTTACACTAATGCTGAATGTAAATCAATATTGAGTAAACATGTGTTTGGGTATGCACATTTCACCCCACTCTCAACAAATACCTGAATATCTCAGTAAATATAGTATCTACCTGGAAAATTCCACTTCCTAGCACCTACTGTTTTTTATTCTCTTTCTAATGAGGCATATTATATTATGATTGAACTAGTTTTACAGGTAGAAATATGTCCATAAAGAAGTTCTTAAAAATGGATCTGTGACTCAAAAAGTCCCCCCCAAACATAAATCTCTTATTTCTAAAAAATCCATGTCAAAATACTAAATACTAAAACTATAATATCTTGTATAGTCATTAAACCTTCTGTCCAAAACAGAAAACATATATCTCTACTTAGTGAGCTATAAAAAGCAAAAATGTGGTCAGGTCACTTAGTGACTTTACAAGCAGTTGTACTACAGTAGGCTATAGCCATAACCTAAAGACCAACCGTCCACCTGCTAATAATTTATCTGTTCCAAGGCCCTGTTATGTCTACTAGTAAGAGCGAGTGCAACGCTTTCAGGTAGCATAATAACAAAAAACGGCGCAGACACAAGTCACTAACGGCTATACAGAAATATTTGCGGTAACAGATACAGGATGTTGTAAAACAAGTTATATGTCACCTGATTTCTTCGGTCTGGTAGATTTCTAGGTCAATTCTAGAAATTTACAATTTCACTGGTATGAAACCGTACTGTGCGAGGCCTCCATATTCAATGTACAAAGAAATATATTTTCATTTTTTGGTGTCTTGCTCCTACATTGATGACAAAAAAATATGTTTAGGGATCTTGACCAGAGCTTTGCTATTCTGACCCCAGAGGGGAAATACCGCTGAAGCTATGCACGTCTTTACTCTCTGGTGTTCGCATAACTGTCGAACTATAGATACGTTTTAATCTCGTCGTTCCCTTTATTACTGAAGCTCATGATGAAAAAGGGTTCTATTTAGGATTTACTCTGCGTGTCAATCTAACCAGACAAGTCATATACGAAAATAAGCTCAAAACGTCCCCATGAATCGACTTCATAACGGGTCATATTTCTTATAGTTTTTTTGTAGTTTCGGTTTCCATGGCAACATAACATTTTGGGGACAGAAAGTAGTCCCAAGAGGAGTAAGAACTGCCGGTACCATGATGCAGCTTGGAGCCTCCCTTTACTAATTCTCTATATAAAATAAAATCCAAGTAATTACGATACCGGGAAATGGTTTTCATATCTGTTTTCGCATGCGTGTTCCCTTCTATATTTGATATGTGCATGTAACAGAGATTTGAGAAAGCTAGTATTGGTAAACATTGGCAAAACAACGTTATATTTGCTTTTCTTTATATGTAGCATGAATGCCTGTCTTGTCTTTGTATTGTTTCCTTGTTTTACCTTACCTCGATGCAGCCATTTTCTCACCTTCTTCAGTATTGCTGGTCATTCAACCTAGTATTAAATGTTACGTTTAAACTTTCCCGTCGAGGTGGGTTTTCTCCCGTCAACTCGTTGCGAGTTTGTTTCGGGCGACTTCATCCTCTCAGAAAAAATTACTAATATTTTTTTTACTAGTATTAAATGCTGCTTCAATCCCCATGTATAAACTTTTCTTTAATGTACATACCACCTAGATCTCCTTTCCAACAAAGAAGAGACTGTTATTAAATTAACCCCACTGAAGATATCTCTCTGTGCAACACGGTTATGTTCTTAGTGTATCTATGATCCAGTCCAAAGTCTATAGATTAAAGCTGTAACGAGGCAGTAATTTTCAAACACTTTTTTTATGTATCACTTATCTAATCCTTGACGGGAGCACTCTCCACCTACGATACAAGTTTCGCGTATCATTCAGTTAAAAAGCGATCTGTAGAACATGTGGGATCTCCTTATCATGCTTTAAATCTACTGATAAGGACCTCGACCTGTGCCTGTCTATCAGGTTATAGAAGCCTATCATTCTGAAAGTTCATTTCATCAAGTACGTCATATCATATCAGGATTAACAAAAAGTCTTTTATCTGAGGTATAACGAGCTGTAGCCTACTGGTTTGAAGGGATTCTCACCTTTTGTTTAATTTGTTTTTAATAGTGGAGTACTTTTTTTATGAGAATTGAATTAATATTTGGGGAAAGGACATTATGTCTTGTTCGTACTAACATTAAGTATTGATGTCGAGATCTCAAATATTATAACAGGAGTAAGCATTACTTCGTTGATTGCTCGTGTCAACCACCTGCTAACGCAACATGACTCTACACGAGGTGTATACTAGGTCGTGGCTCCAAGCAGGTTCCGTAGTGTAGTGGTCATCACGTTCGCCTAACACGCGAAAGGTCCTGGGTTCGAAACCCGGCGGAACCTACCGGCTTTTTCAGTATATTTATCCTGGCTCTGGCATCAAATCATGAACATTGACCCAAAACTCAACTGAGTCGAGCAAATATTTTAATTATTGATTTCTGCGGTAATTAAGTAACCCTTCTTAAGCTGTTAAATGAGAACTCTTATGTTCTTAATGATGTGGACATAATGAGATCAATTAATAGAAAGGACACCCAAGTACATGTACTTACATTTAGTTCATGAGATGGAGTGTACTATAACCAAATTTTACCTACTCCTAAAGTGTGACCTAATTCTGATTTTAAGTAGGTCACGTTGCAAGAACACTTAATCAATCTTAATACGTGGCTATGGGTGTTCACTATTCAAGCTCCCGCATCTAAGTGACGGAGCAGTCGTCTGCTCGCGTTATTTATTAGAAAAAAAACCCCCCAAAAAAACCAAAAAAAACCAAACTAGAACACTTAATCACAATGTAAAACCGACATCAAATGTTTCATTTATTACGCATGAAATCACAATATTCTTTCACACGTAAATCATTTCTAATTCACCCCTAAAATGGGCGTTGGCCACAACATTACATTAGGTGCACTTAAGCAGTAGGAGAAGGAATCACGGGTGGTTAACCCATAATGATACCAGGTAGGTTTTTTTTAAGACAGCGACGTCTTTATTAGTTTATTCGAAAAAGAATGACCAAAACCCATTCAAAAACAAAAAACTTGTCTCACATGTATATTGCCCAAGAGAAAATGATGAAATTTGGGAATTAGATATAATGGACATGGATGATTCATGACAGTAAATATTGTTTCATTTCATACTGTGCAAGGGTATAAGATTTAATATTCCAATAAAAAGCATGAGGTTATCACACCAACTTAGGGTCGAGTACTGCAGTGGGTTGTAAACAAGGAAATCAAGTAGAGCAGTGTCAGAAGTTGTCACGGGCTTTGATGAAACATTTCTCATGAATTAAATAATCATTGCAGAATTATGTAATTTGGGATAAATGTATGACATCCATATAGAATCCTCCACTGCTCATACCTCTTAATTTTGATAAGTTTTAATATAAATATTATAGATGTATGACAAGTCTTACCCTGTCAATGTTTTACAGATCACCTGGACTAAATGGTGATCAACTGGTTACAACCCTGGAACGCAAAATAGCGACCAAGACCTCTCGCCCCTCAGAATGATCGCTATTGTTATAACCATTAAGTCTTTGGATTGTGAAGCCCTCTAAACAGTCGCTAACTGGTCACTCTCAACGATTGTCATGACAGAGAAACACCTCCCAGGAATTTAGTTCCATGTGACCAAACAGAGGAAGCACGCTGGATACCCTACACAGATAACATATATACTAGAAATTATTATCATCATGCCCTCTAGATAAAATAAAAAAGAAAATTAAAAAGTAGTTCCAGGTATTAATATACAGTAGAACCACACCTAAATGATACCCCACGCTAACAAATACCTTTGCTCGGAATGGATCCTCTATTAGATGTTTATTTTAACCCGGTGTAAGCGACCAGCCAGTGGGTATCAGTGGGGCATGCCAATGGAGTTTAGTTGCAATTGATCTGTTGCAGCTGGGACCAAAAAGACCGTCAGTAGGCCCATAAAACATATGGGAAGATCGAGTTACAATGAGTAGTAACAGTAGGGCAGGGCTATATCGTATTCCGTCAACACATACGGACGACGTCACACGATTGCAGAAAGCGCGTACACATGTATTATTAGATTATATTCAACATATATCATACAGAGTGAAACCCTTGAAAAGATACAACACTGCAACGGGGACCAATTTTGATTGGAAAGGAACCTTCCATTTCATGTTTTAACCGTTAAGCTGACCACCTCACAACACAAGAGCACTTTCATCGGGTGGTTGATGGTGTTTTACAATGTAGCAACAGTTATATAAAATCTATAAAATGAGGATGACAGACAAGCAGGAAACACAGCGGCATGGCTGAGCCACAAACCCTGGTCTCCGTGATCTGAAAGCCAGCACACAACCAACTGAGCAATCCAGCAACACTCGGAGCACTTTGGTCTAGAGTGACGTATGGCCTGCTGAGTTGGATTCTATCGGCTTTACAGATCGGGTAGCGCAGAAAGGTTGAAAACTGATAAGCCCCATTGTGGGCAACAAGAAAAGTAGTGTTCGTCTGTGGCAGGATACCAGTGATCCTCCGTTTTTCCCATGCTAGATAATCATACAGCTGGAACTATTCAGTGCGGCACTGTGCGAAGAGCAGGTCTCTACTGAGGCTCAACAAGACACACTCTATAAGTTTAGGTAAGGCAACTCTTACAACAGCCTTATCATTTATTAGACAGACCTAGCCCAACACCAAGTTAGTGGAAATATTTTCAATTAATATTTAAGTTTAAGATGACATATAGATTGAGGATCAGCTGAAAGGTGGAAGTCTGTAGACCCTGGAAAAGAAAGAGGAGAAAAGGGCAAGTAAAGCACAAAATACTAACAAACGAGTCGTACTTACCAGCTTGATTTTGGAGAATGCAAGGTTCGCATAGAGAACTGACACAAATTCCAGATCAACGTCCCTGATACAACGCATGCGCAGTTCGTAGGCGATAAGCGTTCCCACAAGGTACAGTTCATGGGCGAAAGGAAACATTTTCCTCTGCACCATAATATTGCCCTGGTCCTTTGCGAACACCATCAGTGTCTTCAGTATTTCCTAATAGGGGAGAGATTTGAAAGATGTCAGTTTTACAAATTTATCAACCAATGTCGACCGACTTGGTTGATACTTATACAGAAAGACAAAATGCAAAATTGTAATGAAGAAAATAGCACTACCGAGGTAATCTAAATATTGGTTGGCTTTATTTTAGAACCGACGTTTTGTCATTACATGGACTTTATCAAGGTTGATATAAATTTCGCAGGTCTTCTGAGGTCCGCTGTGAGTCGTTTAGTTTACTCAACTAGTTGTTATAACTTTTAATTGTTCCATTGTATAGGCAGTTGTATAGCAATTAATTGTAAGAGTCTAATTTATATACAGTTGAATATGTGGTCTATTTAGCTTAGTTGACACTTATCAGTATAGTTCGTACGAGGGTTTCTTATGTCTTAAATTAGGTAGTCAATTAGGTATTGATTTAAAAAAGATAAATATATATATAACTCACCTGGGGATATTCGATCGGGAGCCTGTTCCTGTAAATATGGGAAAAATTGTTAAATATGATGAATGCATTTTATTCGAAAATACGTGTAGTTTCTGTAGTTCTACATTTACATTTTCTGTGACAACAAGGACTCGCAGACTTTTTTTCATGTGAAGTGTTCGCTGGGTCTTTGTTGTCATAGAAGTTACTTCAAATCATAGCTTTTCTGTGTGTAGCGTATTTTTATTTGTATACAGGACTGTGGTATTATTTATTCCAAAGTACTCTCTGTGAATTGTTGATGTGAAATTGTTATCTAACCAAAAACATTGTTTCATCTGTTGTTTCAGCTGTAGAAAAAATAGAAGACTTTAGTGATTATCTAGGTAAGCTATTATCATAACATATCTTTTCACAGGGAATAAAAGTCTTCACTTTCTGGCAAAATACATCATTTTAGGAGAAACATAAGGGAGTGTTCATTAATTATGGCCAGGGGAGGAGGGGGACACAGTTTTTGGAACACTGATTGGTAAAAAAACGTTGCCCCCCGCCCCCCCCCCCCCCCACCCCAATGGAAATACTGACCAAAAAAGTTGCCCACCCCTTGGAATACAGTTATACTGAAAAAAAGTTGCCCCCCCCCCCCTAGGAGCAGAACAACCCATGGTGTGACACTAAAAGAGGAACACACTCCCATATTTTAATGCAGAACCCCTTCAAGTACTCAATGTACAGTTCTTCTTGCTCATAGTGCTCTTCCATAAATATGGTAATCTTACTGAAATTAACAGCAACAGGGGCATTTTGTAGCACTTGATGTTATGGTAAATGCTCCTAATTCATCAATCTTCAAGACGAAAATTAATGACAAAATTTGGGAGTCTACCTCATTGTTTAGCTAAAAACGCAGACCCTGGCAGAAATAGTGAAATATGCCCCCTTCAATTGAAATACCCCCAAAATGTTGCCCCCACCCCCCCTTGAAACACCATAAAAAACAGTGAACCCCTGGCCATAATTATTTAACGCTCCTTAAAGAGAAACTAACCAACAGTACAATTACATAGTACAATTCAATGGTGGTATTGGTGTAACATGTTAAATGAGAAAAGTTGTATTATGCTATATAAAATGACTAAATATATTGATTACTCATAACTGGGGTAACTGGGGTTAATAGAAAAGGCAGTAAGTACAAGAGACGGAAAAAGCCGAATACAAAACAAACATTCACTTTAAGATGAGTGTTAAAATTTGATAAATACTTACTACATACCCACATATTGAGTTCTATTTGATTACGAGTGAGGTCCTGTCTAACTACTTGAGTTGAGTTGGTTGAGTTCTATTTGGTAATTCAACCTATCAGTACATATCAGAAGGTTAAATCTCACATTATTCGAAAAGTACGGTTGTTACTAAAGCATGCACGGCTGAACAAGAGAATATTTACATAACTAACACAGACATTAACTAACACAACAAATCTTAACCAAACGTGAAAGTTTTCAAGGTTTTTATTCTAGGGATGGCGGCCATAGAATATACATCAGCCTTATATTGCGGATGAATTTTAATGTATAGGAATGGAGAATATTTTCTTACTCATTGTGCCACCTGAAATTGATACAAAGACACCGAAATAAAAATATCAATCCATATTTTCCTTGCGTGCGAGCGTATGATTTTGTATATTCAGGGTAATGGTCACATACAGATATCAGGAGCATTGCTTCACAAGAGATCCATGCACTCATCTTCATATTAGCAAGCAGGGAAAGGGAACTGTGGGGAACGTCCAATACTCATTTTAATCTTTAAATACATTATTACTGGTAAACTTGGGGAATCACTACAAAACTGTACATGCACATGCCTATCGAGGATATTGCACTTTGACCTCGAGAGAATCAAATTGAAACTCGTAAATATCGTGCCACACCCGTGTGTCAAGAATTCAAAAAGCTACTCAGTTGTATAATGCTTTTAGGGGGACCGTTGATCTTGCATCTCAAATCGTAAAACCCTCCTGTTTTTGTTTTGTTTTGAAAAGGATCGAGGTGAGTCACTGCCGAGTGGTTCTACAGAGAGGAAGGCATTACTGGTACCTGACGAGAACATGTCACATCTCCGTTGACCTCTGACTGATCAGAATCAAGATGTAGACTTTTTGTTTTGCTTGTTTGATCTTACGCTTGGTCAACCATTACAGGTCATTTCTAGACTTTCTCAAAGTTCAGCTTTTCTCACTGCTTTTAGACCACAAGGGTGGTAATCGAATCTATGTGATGAGTTAAGGTAGAAATCTCGACCCCACACATTTATTGACGTGCGAGTTCTATTAGTTCACACACCATATACATTGTATGAGAACGACTGGCCTTTGATATAGAAGCTGGGAATAAAGGAGAAAGCTGGTTGCTGCAGTGGGACATGAACTCATAACTTTGGGATTACCACTACCTTAACCACTGAGTCTACTCCCAACCCCCTGGTCTTGAGAGAATGTGTAATTGCAGAGGCCGGGAATACAGGCTTCTGAAGCCGACCTCAAATAACGACAAAGATTGTCTACTGAATTGTTTAAAGCATCTGTGCATTCTCAAAAAAGAGTAACATGAGGCAAGGTATCCGTCCTTTGCTGACCTACTGATGTGACATCATGAAAAGATGTCACACCCACTCTCGCAGGCGTCTCCAGGGGCAGCCCGGAGACATAAATGTTACTGTGAACTAGAAATTAGTCTGTTGATAGTTTTGATGACACTTAAAGTGTCAGTAACAGGGTTTGAACTTCTGTAAAGGGGAGGGGTGTCAAACCACGGTCTTCGAAGTCCGTGTTTAAACGTTGGATAGAAAGTGGTGACCAGGATAGAGAGGTCCTGGCTCGGGCAAGCCATTTCCGGGCTCTTTCTTTTTTTTAACTTGTTGGTCTACTCAGATCAGACTCTGAGCCAGTGGTGGTATGGAAAAGGCACGGGACTTTAAGTGAAAAACTTTGAATGGGCTGTGTTTAAGAAAATCCCGGCGTTTTGAATAGATGTTTTAAACGCAGAAATTGTCTGAAAGGTATACCTGTTTTGCAGAGTAATGGGTGGGAGGATGCATGGTTTAAATTATTAATATTCGTAGGCTTGGAGTAGGAGTTAGTGTGAAGCATGTCCCCGTCAAGCTTAATCGAAGTATTGAGGAATGACAGTGTCATAAGAGACCTCTATAGTGGATTTGATACCGGGATGAACACTGTTTAAATGGACCCCAAAAAAATATCAAGTGTGTCAATCCCATGTGTCCATATAAGAAATATGTCATCTATGTATCTGATTGACAAATATGGTTGGATGGGGTGTGGATATACAACTTGATTTCAAAATAGCCCATGAAGAGGTTGGCTAATGTCGGTGCGACATTTGTGTCCATTGCCGTGCCGCCCACCAATACAAAGTTAGTTTCATTGCATTCCAAAAAGACTACACAAAGAGTATACTCACACATGCCTCCCGACAATATTCTGGATGAGCTCCCACTTGCTCCAGAAGTGCAGGTCTTGGCCGTTGTCCTGAGCCGCCAGCATGCCGTGCATGGCGTCAAAGAGCTCGGCGTCCAGCATGGGACCCGCCATCTTCTCCGCCTCCTACCTGATCTGTCAAAATTAGGGATGTCAGATGAGGCCAGAACAAAACAGTGGAATTTGCGGCCTCAGATTGAGAAGACCTGGAATACACGTGGGGCTGAGGGTTTGTGGGCAGGTTTAAATAATTGTTTTATTGGCGTGAATGAGGCTCAACCAATACTAACATTATATGAAGTAAAAAAAGTGTTAAGTAAAGCCTGTCGAACTGACGTTCTCCGCGATTGTTTGTTTGTTGGTGGTTTAACGTCCCAGGGGACCCTGAGGGTATATAGGGACCAGGTTCGTTCTCCGCGAAAGAATGGATGTTTAGTAGAGGATTTTTGAAAATTGAACGCCCTATATAAGGCTTTCATATAAGTAATAGTCACACCCATTTATTCTACCTACACGCCACATGGTGTACTACACACTTATTTCCGCCACATATGGGTTCTCGGCGTCACTTCCTTGGATTTTCCCCTTCAATTAAAGGGCCTTGTAGTCTACCTTTTGTATTCATTATTTGTATTATCTTTACCAATTATCCAATACTTTTAATAAATCTTGAGTAAAATAATACAGCCAACTTGGTACCACAGTAATTTTGTCATTTATGACAGATTGTACAACCGACGTTTCGACTATTAGTAAAAGTCATATTATTTAGGTTAAGTGCTAACTGGATCATCAT
Organism: Alentia gelatinosa; assembly: GCA_950022655.1. Taxonomy (NCBI): domain Eukaryota; kingdom Metazoa; phylum Annelida; class Polychaeta; order Phyllodocida; family Polynoidae; genus Alentia; species Alentia gelatinosa. The sequence goes on from OX465583.1 coordinate 31,805,872, forward strand.
TATTTCACACAAGGAAAAATAATCTGATAGATTGAAAATGAAAAAAAACCCCATTTTCAATGGAAAATATAAAGCTGCCATCTCTGTAAAATACCAAGCCTTGGAACAAGTTTCTATCCTACCCCTAATTTAAAAAAAACGCCAGAGGTTTCACATTGAGGAACTGAATTCGATAGGGCGCGGCATAAAATGTTTTATATGCAACTATTCAATTGGTTTAAATTTCGTGTAGATTGGGAGGGTCAAATGTAAAACGATCCTCACTAACTTAAAAATACTGTACGGAACACTCCGTACAGAAAAATATGGAACACTGTTCAGTACAGTTAGAATATATTATTAGTTAGAATATTAGTTTAACTAAGTTAACAGCCAAGTTAAGTTAACAGGGTTCGTACATAGACAGTCCAATAAAACTCCAGGCTTTGTCATGCTCTAATATATTAATCCAGGCACATACCAATGTGAATCAATACCATCTTGCTAGTCAATGAAAAGTCAATATACGGCAGCCTCAACTCATTGCGGTACGCCTTAAGTCCATTTTAGGCCGAGCGGGCAAAAACCATAAAAATGCCATAAAAGTTCCATGGCGACTTAAGATTGGCGAAAAATACAATGCCAAGACTGCCGGGGTGATGGTGTAAACCTAACATTACGAGAAAGAATTTTCGACAATAAAATAATAGAATTCTGGGAGACTTACCCTCCTGAGTTGAAGTAAAATTGAGATTTTAACTCGTCAGTGGCCATCCATTTCGTAAAATTGAGATTGTAACAAGGACAACAAGAGTTGTTTTTTTTAGTATAGTACATCTATGTCTGTCAAACTATTCTTGTATCTCTTCCTACCTAGTCCTATTGAGACTACTGAAACTTGTTTAGATGGTCGAAGTATTAATAGGTATTGGGGTAGTTCCTATAAACATTTAAAAAAAACAGAGCTGACATCCATATATTGGCATTGGCTCATGTGAGTTACTGAGCTGGAGAAACAACTGCTTGTTTGCTTAAATCAGCGTTGACATCTGAACAATTGCTGTCATACATAACAAAGGACAGAGTTGGCTATGTATTGATTTGCTGGCTTAATCGTTGTGATCGCATACATTTGCTGACCTCACTATTATCAAATGGATGTCAGGGAACTCATGGGCTATTGATGAATTATCGTTTCACTGTGTCACGCCACTTCAATAAGAAGGTCTTATCAATTGGTATCATATTCAAATCCTTACTTCAGGTTGAGATAAGCAAATTGGCTCAAATAACACAGGCTAAGGCATCGCTGTTTTATAGTTCCGGCAAATGTTCGTAGTTCCTATTTTCATTTAATATACTAAAATAATGATATGGCTAAATTCTAATATGAATCATAGCAATAATCAATAAACATCAATGAATAAAATCTAAAAGGAACTGTTTAATATGGAAACTTATTTAACCTAGAGCACCGAACAACTCTTAATTGAAACTTTCTTTCAAAAGTTTATACGACGTGGCAAAAAACACAGTTTACCTCTTATGGCAAGCCGTAGGTCAAATATTCACCCCCATGTCCCTCGGTTGGGTTGGGGCAGGGGTTGTTACACTGGCTAAGCAAGCGAAACAATTATGTCTGGGCATAATAACCGGAACGACTTGGCACATGTCTTAGCTATCTGAAAAAGTCTCTTCTTCACGTTCAGCCTTAATAGAAATACATTATTATAGTATCGACAGTTTCTTAGGTACATAAGGGAATTTTATTCCTGACATCACCCTTTTCAAGCCACACTCATCTGTTCGAGACATGACTTTAATTTTTAAAGCTGGGTTGTACAATACACTTATAATCCTGAATATCGGCTCGGGAAGTTGGGTTAGAAAAAAGTGGACACTATTTTTCATGTGGAATTTGCAGTTCAAGAGAGACCAAGAGGACATGGAAAATAAGAAATAAGGCAGTGTGGCGGGGTAAACCAACGTTTTTCAAACCACTGTAGACGGTGTAGTATGACGAAACTCTTGACAAAGCACGTATTACTGAGTATAATCCATTATGTATTTGGGGGCCGGACGCGGCAAGAGGCCGGACACGCCAAAACGGCCGGGGGTCGAAAGCGCCGAGAGGCCGGAACGACCGAAACCGAACGACCTCCTGGGGTTGGTACCGTAAGGGGCCCCTCCCACCTACTACGACTAAGTCTACGATTAACTCTTTTTCCGTGTCGGCGACAAACTGAAAAAATCGTGGAGGTGTCGCCGACGAACTCGTCAATTAGTCAGGTTTTGTCGCCGACGAACTCGCTGCTCACCGACGCGCTACGACGCACTACAACAAAAAAACGTTAATCGTAGAGGCTCTACGATATTCAAACATGCTTGAATTTCGTAGTGCGTCGGAAGGTTAATCGCAGAGTGCAGTGGTTTGTCGCCGCAAGGGGGCCTCCAACCTACTACGACGCACTACGATTAAGTCTGCGATGGCAGCGTTTGTCGGTGACGCCGTCGGCGACAAACGCTGCCGTCGCAGGCTTAATCGTAGTGCGTCGTAGTAGGTGGGAGGGCCCCCTAAAGATTCGCCTGAATCTGGGGCCAAGTTTCAGTTTCCCCCAATGACAACACCCTATATAAATTTACTCACTATCTAAGAAGGCAATGTAATAAATATCTATGGGAGCTACTATTTGGTATAATATGAAACAATTTCACTTTCGATACAGCTAAAATTAGTTACACCAACTTGTTGAACAAGTTTTGCAAGGCTTGACTCAAGGTATCGTACATGATTAAAATCGAATACCTTACTTGAATCACTATTCTGTTTGGTCAAGCAATATCCCATCATAATTCATTCAACCCAAATACACTAATTGAGTGTCTATGTGGCCAAATTTTGAGTAATTATAATCACAACAATCATCTATCCGATTAACCTAGATTGCCTTGGCACTTCCCCGGAAGAAGCCATCGTTATCTTCGGCGGCTGGGCAAACCAACTCAACTTGCACGAGAATAACATCTTCAGATGTCCATTTGTATGCAATTTAAACTTACCTGAATAACGATGTCCTGCCAATAGATAGCTACATCTTGTGTCAACAAAATACAAATTTACTTATGCATGACATTCACTTTCTTGCTAGAGTTTACACTAATTTCACTATCCGGTTTGGGAAATATGAGGCACATGTAAAAGACCTTCTTCAAAATGGCGGGTCTGAACCGGAAGTAATGAGTGTGTTGATATTGTGCTGGTTTTGAGCCGGACACAGTAGCACACTGATAACCAGCGACGGAATGGGCTTTCATAGATGGCAGCACATGTTTTCAAGGTAAAATGGAGATGGCGCCACAAGTCAGAATTCTGAAGCTTGTGGGTAAAGACATTTGGAAAACGTACTGAGAAAATACTAATGTTCCGAGATGAAGGAGCCGAACAAGTTAGTTAACTACACCAGTACTAAATGAGCCGATAGTTCAGTAGAGGTTAAGGCCGTGCTCCACTGCGTCGATCCTTGTTCTCCACCCGTTCTGCGACCATTCTCCACCTGAGTTGTTCTTCCCCTCATCGGTGCTGCTGCTCCATAAGCGCTCCACTGTTCTTTCGTCAATCTCTTCTCGATCGGCACCTGGTTTGCACTTGTTCGTGGCACCAGCTCCACTGCCAGGCACTGGTGCTCCATTTACTTTTTTTATTATTGACATTACAACATCTGTACAGCATCAGTTCTTACTGTTGGATTGGTAGTGCACAGAATCCAAAAATAATACATACCGGTCACGGATCTGTATTACATGGATAGGCAACCGGCCGCCTTTGGCCCGTAGGTGTTGGACTCGGCATTGTCTTCAGGGTTCTCTCTGTCGCCAGAAGGCGGCGATACAGTCACCGACGTGTTGCCGTTTTTTCACACCATGCGGCGCCACGTTCGCGCGCGCGGAAATAGATTGCAATGCTTAGTAATTCCAGGGGCGTCAGAACGTTTTGAAAGTGGGGGGGCGAACTGAAAAATTGCAGACTTTTTTCTTAGTATGAAGTCAGCCTTCGACATTCGCCTGTTCCTCTGGATTTACCGTGAATCTGCGAAAAGTCAGACGTTGACACGGTGAAAAGTCAGGGGTTAGTTAAAAAGTCAAACTTTGACACTTTTCCATGGTGAAAAGTCAGGGCTTAGCCATCATTGCACGCTAAAATGTCAGACTGACACTTTTCCATCATGAAAAGTCAGGGCTTAGCCATCATTGCATGCTAAAAAGTCAGACTTTTACACTTTTCCACAGTGAAAAGTCAGGGTTTAGCCATCATTGCATGCTAAAAAGTCAGACTTTGACACTTTTCACAGTAAAAAGTCAGGGCTTAGCCATCATTGCATGCTAATAAGTCAGACTTTGACACATTTCCACAGTGAAAAGTCAGGGCTTAGCCATCATTGCACGCTAAAAAGTCAGACTTTTACACTTTTCCACTGTGAAAAGTCAGGGTTTAGCCATCATTGCATGCTAATAAGTCAGACTTTGACACATTTCCACAGTGAAAAGTCAGGGCTTAGTCATCATTGCACGCTAAAAAGTCAGACTTTAGCCATCATTGAATGCTAAAAAGTCAGACTTTGACACTTTTCACAGTGAAAAGTCAGGGCTTAGCCATCATTGCATGCTAATAAGTCAGACTTTGACACATTTCCACAGTGAAAAGTCAGGGCTTAGCCATCATTGCACGCTAAAAAGTCAGACTTTTACACTTTTCCACTGTGAAAAGTCAGGGTTTAGCCATCATTGCATGCTAATAAGTCAGACTTTGACACATTTCCACAGTGAAAAGTCAGGGCTTAGTCATCATTGCACGCTAAAAAGTCAGACTTTAGCCATCATTAAATGCTAAAAAGTCGGACTATGACACTTTTCCACAGTGAAAAGTCAGGGTTAAGCCATCATTGCACGCTAAAAAGTCAGGCTTTGACAATTTTCCACGGTGAAAAGTCAAGGCTTAGCCACTGTTGCATGCTAAAATGTTAGACAGGTCAAGACAGGTTTTACACACGTTTGAGTAAAATTTGAAGCTGCTGACTTTTTTGGGCTGGCCAAAAAGTAGGGGGGGGGCAGTCGCCCCCCCTGCCCCCCCTATTCTGGCGCCACTGAATTCAGTTGTTAGAGTGCGTATACCAGGAATAATTAACATAATGGGGAAAAAATTTATCTTCTAGCTAGGGAGTTTTTGAAACTTTGACTTTTCACCGGTGAACCCGTCAAAATAAGTTATTTCTCGGTGGCACCGTCATCTAAAGTCACCCAAACTCTGCCACTAGTTTGGAAAAACCCAGAAGGGCTAGGAATATAATTCTTACTGATCTAAGTAGGTTTAATATTAGGGAAGACAGCTAAATACTTTAGAAAGGCCTGATTAAGTAGGAACATTTTTGAATCTTTGACTTTTCACCGGTGAATCCCTCAAAATCAGTCATTTCTCGGTGGCGCGTTGTCTAAAGTCACCCAAACTCTGCCACTAGTTTGGAAACACCTAGAAGGGCTAGGAATGTAATTTCAACTGTTCTGAGTAGGTATTATATTGGGGAAGACAGCTAAATACTTTAGAAAGGCCTGATTGAGTGGGAACATTTGTGAAACTTTGACTTTTCACCGGGGAACCCCTCAAAATCAGTCATTTCTCGGTTGCACCGTCGTCTAAAGTCACCCAAACTCTGCCGCTAGTTTGGAAAAACCCAGAAGGGCTAGGAATATAATTCTTACTGTTCTGAGTAGGTTCTATATTAGAGAAGACAGCTAAATACTTTAGAAAGGCCTGATTGAGTGGGAACATTTTTGAATCTTTGACTTTTCACCGGTGAATCCCTCAAAATCAGTCATTTCTCAGTGGCGCCGTCATCTAAAGTGACCCAAACTCTGCCACTAGTTTGGAAAAACCCAGAAGGGCTAGGAATATAACTTTAACTGTTCTGAATAGGTATTATATTGGGGAAGACAGCTAAATACTTTAGAAAGGCCTGATTGAGTTGGAACATTTTTGAAACTTTGACTTTTCACCTGAAAACCCGTCAAAATAAGTCATTTCTCGGTGGCACCGTCGTCTAAAGTCACCCAAACTCTGCTACTAGTTTGGAAAAACCCAGAAGGGCTAGGAATATAATTTCAACTGTTCTAAGTAGGTTTAATATTAGGGAAGACAGCTAAATACTTTAGAAAGGCCTGATTGAGTGGGAACATTTTTGAAACTTTGACTTTTCACTTGAAAACCTGTCAAAATCAGTCATTTCTCGGTGGCGCCGTCATCTAAAGTGACCAAAACTCTGCCGCTAGTTTGGAAAAACCTAGAAGGGCTAGGAATACAACATTAACTGTTCTGAATAGGTATTATATTGGGGAAGACAGCTAAATACTTTAGAAAGGCCTCATTGAGTGGGAACATTTTTGAAACTTTGACTTTTCACTTGAAAACCTGTCAAAATCAGTCATTTCTCGGTGACGCCGTCATCTAAAGTCACCCAAACTCTGCCGCTAGTTTGGAAAAACCCAGAAGGGCTAGGAATACAACTTTAACTGTTCTGAATAGGTATTATATTGGGGAAGACAGCTAAATACTTTAGAAAGGCCTCATTGAGGGGGAACATTTTTGAAACTTTGGCTTTTCACTTGAAAACCTGTCAAAATCAGTCATTTCTCGGTGGCGCCGTCATCTAAAGTGACCAAAACTCTGCCGCTAGTTTGGAAAAACCTAGAAGGGCTAGGAATACAACTTTAACTGTTCTGAATAGGTATTATATTGGGAAAGACAGCTAAATACTTTAGAAAGGCCTCATTGAGTGGAAACATTTTTGAAACTTTGACTTTTCACTTGAAAACCTGTGAAAATCAGTCATTTCTCGGTGACGCCGTCATCTAAAGTGACCAAAACTCTGCCGCTAGTTTGGAAAAACCCAGAAGGGCTAGGAATACAACATTAACTGTTCTGAATAGGTATTATATTGGGGAAGACAGCTAAATACTTTAGAAAGGCCTCATTGAGTGGGAACATTTTTGAAACTTTGACTTTTCACTTGAAAACCTGTCAAAATCTGTCATTTCTCGGTGACGCCGTCATCTAAAGTGACCAAAACTCTGCCGCTAGTTTGGAAAAACCCAGAAGGGCTAGGAATACAACTTTAACTGTTCTGAATAGGTATTATATTGGGGAAGACAGCTAAATACTTTAGAAAGGCCTCATTGAGTGGGAACATTTTTGAAACTTTGACTTTTCACTTGAAAACCTGTCAAAATCAGTCATTTCTCGGTGACGCCGTCATCTAAAGTGACCAAAACTCTGCCGCTAGTTTGGAAAAACCTAGAAGGGCTAGGAATACAACTTTAACTGTTCTGAATAGGTATTATATTGGGGAAGACAGCTAAATACTTTAGAAAGGCCTCATTGAGTGGGAACATTTTTGAAACTTTGACTTTTCACTTGAAAACCTGTCAAAATCAGTCATTTCTCGGTGGCGCCGTCATCTAAAGTGACCAAAACTCTGCCGCTAGTTTGGAAAAACCCAGAAGGGCTAGGAATACAACATTAACTGTTCTGAATAGGTATTATATTGGGGAAGACAGCTAAATACTTTAGAAAGGCCTCATTGAGTGGGAACATTTTTGAAACTTTGACTTTTCACTTGAAAACCTGTCAAAATCAGTCATTTCTCGGTGACGCCGTCATCTAAAGTGACCAAAACTCTGCCGCTAGTTTGGAAAAACCCAGAAGGGCTAGGAATACAACTTTAACTGTTCTGAATAGGTATTATATTGGGGAAGACAGCTAAATACTTTAGAAAGGCCTCATTGAGGGGGAACATTTTTGAAACTTTGACTTTTCACTTGAAAACCTGTCAAAATCAGTCATTTCTCGGTGGCGCCGTCATCTAAAGTGACCAAAACTCTGCCGCTAGTTTGGAAAAACCTAGAAGGGCTAGGAATACAACTTTAACTGTTCTGAATAGGTATTATATTGGGAAAGACAGCTAAATACTTTAGAAAGGCCTCATTGAGTGGAAACATTTTTGAAACTTTGACTTTTCACTTGAAAACCTGTCAAAATCAGTCATTTCTCGGTGACGCCGTCATCTAAAGTGACCAAAACTCTGCCGCTAGTTTGGAAAAACCCAGAAGGGCTAGGAATACAACATTAACTGTTCTGAATAGGTATTATATTGGGGAAGACAGCTAAATACTTTAGAAAGGCCTCATTGAGTGGAAACATTTTTGAAACTTTGACTTTTCACTTGAAAACCTGTCAAAATCTGTCATTTCTCGGTGGCGCCGTCATCTAAAGTCACCCAAACTCTGCCGCTAGTTTGGAAAAACCCAGAAGGGCTAGGAATACAACTTTAACTGTTCTGAATAGGTATTATATTGGGGAAGACAGCTAAATACTTTAGAAAGGCCTCATTGAGTGGGAACATTTTTGAAACTTTGACTTTTCACTTGAAAACCTGTCAAAATCAGTCATTTCTCGGTGGCGCCGTCATCTAAAGTGACCAAAACTCTGCCGCTAGTTTGGAAAAACCCAGAAGGGCTAGGAATACAACATTAACTGTTCTGAATAGGTATTATATTGGGGAAGACAGCTAAATACTTTAGAAAGGCCTCATTGAGTGGGAACATTTTTGAAACTTTGACTTTTCACTTGAAAACCTGTCAAAATCAGTCATTTCTCGGTGACGCCGTCATCTAAAGTGACCAAAACTCTGCCGCTAGTTTGGAAAAACCCAGAAGGGCTAGGAATACAACTTTAACTGTTCTGAATAGGTATTATATTGGGGAAGACAGCTAAATACTTTAGAAAGGCCTCATTGAGTGGAAACATTTTTGAAACTTTGACTTTTCACTTGAAAACCTGTGAAAATCAGTCATTTCTCGGTGATGCCGTCATCTAAAGTGACCAAAACTCTGCCGCTAGTTTGGAAAAACCCAGAAGGGCTAGGAATACAACTTTAACTGTTCTGAATAGGTATTATATTGGGGAAGACAGCTAAATACTTTAGAAAGGCCTCATTGAGTGGGAACATTTTTGAAACTTTGACTTTTCACTTGAAAACCTGTCAAAATCAGTCATTTCTCGGTGACGCCGTCATCTAAAGTGACCAAAACTCTGCCGCTAGTTTGGAAAAACCTAGAAGGGCTAGGAATACAACTTTAACTGTTCTGAATAGGTATTATATTGGGGAAGACAGCTAAATACTTTAGAAAGGCCTCATTGAGTGGAAACATTTTTGAAACTTTGACTTTTCACTTGAAAACCTGTCAAAATCTGTCATTTCTCGGTGGCGCCGTCATCTAAAGTCACCCAAACTCTGCCGCTAGTTTGGAAAAACCCAGAAGGGCTAGGAATACAACTTTAACTGTTCTGAATAGGTATTATATTGGGGAAGACAGCTAAATACTTTAGAAAGGCCTCATTGAGGGGGAACATTTTTGAAACTTTGACTTTTCACTTGAAAACCTGTCAAAATCAGTCATTTCTCGGTGGCGCCGTCATCTAAAGTGACCAAAACTCTGCCGCTAGTTTGGAAAAACCTAGAAGGGCTAGGAATACAACTTTAACTGTTCTGAATAGGTATTATATTGGGAAAGACAGCTAAATACTTTAGAAAGGCCTCATTGAGTGGAAACATTTTTGAAACTTTGACTTTTCACTTGAAAACCTGTCAAAATCAGTCATTTCTCGGTGACGCCGTCATCTAAAGTGACCAAAACTCTGCCGCTAGTTTGGAAAAACCCAGAAGGGCTAGGAATACAACATTAACTGTTCTGAATAGGTATTATATTGGGGAAGACAGCTAAATACTTTAGAAAGGCCTCATTGAGTGGAAACATTTTTGAAACTTTGACTTTTCACTTGAAAACCTGTCAAAATCTGTCATTTCTCGGTGGCGCCGTCATCTAAAGTCACCCAAACTCTGCCGCTAGTTTGGAAAAACCCAGAAGGGCTAGGAATACAACTTTAACTGTTCTGAATAGGTATTATATTGGGGAAGACAGCTAAATACTTTAGAAAGGCCTGATTGAGTGGGAACATTTTTGAAACTTTGACTTTTCACTTGAAAACCTGTGAAAATCAGTCATTTCTCGGTGGCGCCGTCATCTAAAGTGACCAAAACTCTGCCGCTAGTTTGGAAAAACCCAGAAGGGCTAGGAATACAACATTAACTGTTCTGAATAGGTATTATATTGGGGAAGACAGCTAAATACTTTAGAAAGGCCTCATTGAGTGGGAACATTTTTGAAACTTTGACTTTTCACTTGAAAACCTGTCAAAATCAGTCATTTCTCGGTGACGCCGTCATCTAAAGTGACCAAAACTCTGCCGCTAGTTTGGAAAAACCCAGAAGGGCTAGGAATACAACTTTAACTGTTCTGAATAGGTATTATATTGGGGAAGACAGCTAAATACTTTAGAAAGGCCTCATTGAGGGGGAACATTTTTGAAACTTTGACTTTTCACTTGAAAACCTGTCAAAATCAGTCATTTCTCGGTGGCGCCGTCATCTAAAGTGACCAAAACTCTGCCGCTAGTTTGGAAAAACCCAGAAGGGCTAGGAATACAACTTTAACTGTTCTGAATAGGTATTATATTGGGGAAGACAGCTAAATACTTTAGAAAGGCCTCATTGAGTGGGAACATTTTTGAAACTTTGACTTTTCACTTGAAAACCTGTCAAAATCAGTCATTTCTCGGTGACGCCGTCATCTAAAGTGACCAAAACTCTGCCGCTAGTTTGGAAAAACCCAGAAGGGCTAGGAATACAACTTTAACTGTTCTGAATAGGTATTATATTGGGGAAGACAGCTAAATACTTTAGAAAGGCCTGATTGAGTGGGAAAATCTTTGAATCTTTGACTTTTTGCCGGTGAACCCCTGAAAATCAGTCATTTTATCGTGGCGGCGTCATCTAAAGTCACCCAAACTCACCCACATCCTACATCCCCACATCTCCACATCCACACATCCCTACATCCTACTTTCCCACATCCATACATCCCCACTAGGTTTTTTTAAAGCTACGGCACATTTTGTCTTAGAATAGTTGGGGCTGGCAGGCAAATTTCCCTGATTTCCAGGCAGTCAGTCTTGGGAAAAAATTATTTTCAATTCATTCCCATGCCCCTAGGCCTTAATGAAGTATTTGTCAGTCGATTCTAGGTATGTACCTACATGGGACAGTTGGAATTAGGGTTCTAAGTTCACTAGATTTTTTTTAAGTTACGGCACATTTTGTGTCAGTTTGGGTTGGGTCGGCAGTCAAAATTCCCTGATTTTCAAGGGGAAAATCCAGAAAATCCAGATTCTTAAATTGTTCCCATGCCCCTAGGCCTTAATAAAGTATTTGTCAGTCGATTCCAGATATATACCTACATGGGACAGTTGAAATAAGGGTCCTAAGTGCAATAGATTTCTTTAAAGTTACGGCACATTTTGTCTTAGAATAGTTGGGGCCTGCAGGCAAATTTCCCTGATTTTCAGGCAGTCAGTCTTGGGAAAGAATTATTTTCAATTCATTCCCATGTCCCTAGGCCTTAATAAAGTATTTGTCAGTCGATTCCAGGTATGTACCTACATGGGACAGTTGGAATTAGGGTTCTAAGCACTAGATTTTTTAAAAGTTACGGCACATTTTGTGTCATTTTGGGTTGGATTGGCAGGCAAAATTCCCTAATTTTCAGGCAGGCTGTGACACAAAATGTGCCGTAACTTTAAAAAAACTTATTATGCTTATACACTCAGTCCTCCAATGCTGAAGTATACGTTGCCAGGGATATGTTTGGCCACATGCATTGCGTAACTAAGCAGATAAGGCGCATTGCGGACCAGTGGAAAAAGACCTATTAAAAAAAAACAACATCAGCAGCGCCACTAGCAACCCTGGTGGCTTAAAATGGAACTATTGCCAAATTTTCCCTAGCGGATCGTACGGAAATTAGCGCTATTCCCGCGAAATGCACTCAAGCGTAGCCGAGTCCAACAGATCGTTGAACAAACACGGGAATGGCCCGCGTTTCCTATCCATAGATATAAGTCCGTGATACCGGTAGTCCAAGGTGAAACCAGTTAACACTCCCTGCAGCACCCAGTTTCCCTGTTCACCATTACACGACAGGCATTGCCTCAAAGATGCCTTGAGGCATCTTCCTGCCGTAGCCAGGGGAATGCCTGGAAGCATCTTCCTGCCGTAGCCAGGGGAATGCCTGGAGGCATCTTCCTGCTGTTAAAGGGTTAAGTGAAATAGGTTCAAATGATGAGATGAGATGCGGTAATGTAAAAAGATGAGGATAAATATGCATGAGGGCAAACTGGATAATGCTTTGGACTATGTCAGTAATACAGGTTTCGTACAGAGCCTGGAAAACCTGGAAAACCTGGAATTATGCTTTTGGGTTTTCCAGGCCTGGAAAAGCCTGGAATTCTCATAGAGGGCCTGGAAAAACCTAGAAGAGCCTGGAAATTTTGGCTTTGCATAAAAGCAATTATTTTAGGCTATGAAATTCTGGTCATTATTAGCTTTCCTTAACTACAATACCTTGCTGCTTATGAAATATCAGTGACTTGGATAAAATAGTTAAAAAAATCCTTTATTTTACCATGTATAGAATTTTGAAGATATCTATCCCAAAACCACTGAAATTCCACAGGTAGTAAGAAAGACAAATAAAATGTTAGCTAAATTTGGTGATGAATCAGACATGGTTTTAAGAACAGTGACCAGATGTGCCTGGAAAAAAAATATTAGAGCCTGGAAAAGCCTGGAAAAAGCCTGGAATTTCATTGGGCTGTCTATGTACGAACCCTGGTAATATAATTTCTAATAAGCTCTATAGTAGGCATGAATACGGTACTGCTGGCCGTTTCACTAGGAGGGTAAGCTGCCATAGTGAGACCACAGTGATACTTTGCGTTTCATGAGAACGTGCAGTCAAGCGTGAACATGAGTCAGGTAAGGAGTGAGACCAACAGTGAGAGTATGTTTCACTAGAAAATTAGTCTCACTGTAACTATCACTGTTGAGGCATTATTAGTGACAGGGTAGACCCTGTCGCTGTTGGGTTTAGAGTTTTGTTTATGTCAGAGGAGGGCAATGACATTTTTACACAAGTAAGGTACCGGTATCCATATAATCTATAACCGTACCAAATATGAAGAAAATCGGCCAAGCGGTTCCGAAGTTATCGGCGTTTGAACTTTTTACTCCCTCCGTGCGTTAGTGTTAGTCGCCGTTCTTTTCGGGGGTTTCGGCTGTTCTTTTTGTCTCCCCCGGAGGCCAGCAGGAAGTGCAGTATTTGCTATGACAAAATTCAAACGTCAATATCTTCGAAACGGCTTGGGCGATTTTCTTCATATTTGGTACGATTATAGTTTATATATATAACTTACTCGTGTAAAAATTTCATTGCTTAATTCCTATGGAAAGGTGTGAAATTCTATGTCATCCCGGCCCGTTGACGAATAAATTCGAATGTCACATGCGTGTGCATAGCGAGACCTGTGCCAACAGTGAGAGTTGGTCTCACCTCAACAGTGAGACCACTGATGAAACGCGAATTTGGGCTTGAAAGTGTTGGTATCACTGTTGGTGTCACTGTTGCAGTCCTACCTCTCGCTTTGACCCACCTACTAGTGAAACGGCCCCCTGGATTCTTGGTGATTTTAACGTCAATTTCCTAGAAAAGAAAGGGACCAATATTTAGACTGAGAGACTTCTGCAGGAAGTTTACCCTAAAACAACTAGTCAACCAGTGCACACGCCCTTTTAGTAAAAAAACTACCTTGTCTCAACAATATTCTTACGTCCTCAAAACTGGTTTTTAACAGTGGTGTACTTAACTATCTTGATAGCGATCACCTCCCAGTCTTTGCTGCGAAACATCACAATCGCTGTTGTGTTATCAAGTATTGAGTCTGAACACATGACTAGGCAAAACTGGAAGTGAGTTATATTTTCCCCCAAAATCTTTATTAGTAGGCTACTGGCAGTTAACACCAGATGGCAGTATATGTAATACACAATACAACACCTCCCTTTTTTTCGAAGATGACGAGGTGAATCCAACTTAAAATTTATATGTAGCACCAACGGCTAATAACCATTTAAGGTTTTGATAGATACAGTGATATGAGATAGTATATATTTCTATATACCCATGCCGTATATACTGTAAATACGCACCGTTTCGGCATATGACGTAAAAATACTGTACGGACCACTGGTCTGTACATTAAAATACGGACCACCTTGCCATACATGTTTATTAAGAAATTGTTAAGCCAAACGAAAATTTTTCTTTTCTTTTAAATTTCGAGTATATAGTAAATATTTAACGTCCATCCATGCTGGTACAAGTCACAGAACTTGATGATAATATATCGTTTGTACGGAACTCGGCAAAAATGCCTCAGTCCGTACAAACTGTAAATTACCATCTTCCTATCCTTTATCCATACTGCACTGCCTGGGTGGAGGGTTGTGAGTGGCCTAGTATTATGATGCTGGTCATAATTAGAACTCATATTTTCCCGGTACTTGTCCTCACAGACACGGACAGTCACTTTCTCTGGCAGATCTGGTTCCAGTTTAGATGGAAGAACTGGCACCTTGGTGTTTAATCGACGACTCATTAGCAATTGGGCAGGGCTGAACCCATTGTGTAGAGGAGCATTCCTATAGTTGAGTAGGGTGATATATGGATCCAGTTGCTTCACAAGGTCTTTCACAGTGCGGACGGCTCTCTCAGCAGCACCGTTTCCTGAGGGATGGTATGGAGAGCTAGTTATGTGAGTGAAGCCAGAGTCTGTAGCAAATACAGCAAATTCTTGACTGCTGTATTGGGGACCATTGTCGGAGCACAGTATTCATGGAATACCATGGCGAGCGAAGAATAACTTCAGATGGTTAATCACACAACTAGATGTAGTCTCCTCCAGCTTGGCATATTCTGGGAATCTTGAGTACAACTCCACTAGAACGATATACTGGTCTTTGCCAAGTTGAAAGAGATCTGTGGCGACTTTGAACCATGCCTGCTCTGGATGAGTTGATGGAATCAATGGTCCAAACTGGGTTGGTCTGTTCTTTCTGCAATGGTGGCAGCTACTGACTATATAGTCCTGAGCATTTAATATGGGTAAAATCACAATATCTAGTTTAATCAAATGCAGCATTTGTAAAAAGATAATATTTTCGAAAATTAAGTAGATAGAAATCAAGAGAACTTCATAAAGAATACATAACAGAACTTTTCAGGCCTAAGATTCTAAAAATTGTGGTTCCACCTGTCATTTTATCAAAGAACTTTGGCATGAAGTCATATTTCTACTTGAATTACTGACATTATAAGCAGGCCAGTATGAGTTGATTTCCCTTGAGTCCTATCTCTGTCAATATTTGGCATAGATACTTCAAATAAAGAGTGATTTGTAGATGAACCCCCACAGAATACAACCAGAACGTTATCTTATTGATTAGATATTATTTAGAGGTAATTATTGGCCATTTCTAGCTATGCCATATGCTAAAATGGAATAACATAAAAAAAATCACATTTTAGGGCATGTTTGGAGTGTTTGTCATCTGTCATAATGCTCCTGTATCTCAGGAAATATCTATCACAGCCTGGTAATGTAGGTACCGTTTCAATTATCTTGAAATATCTAAGAAGATGAGGTGTTTATTTCTATGGGTCATCATGATAGATTTTTCATTAAATCACTGTGAAGACAGGAAAGTAACATGTTTTAGTTTTTTTACCTAGCAATTTCCGTGTTCAATCTATGACAGGAAATCTTAGCCATAACACAGGTATATAAGTCTTAGCTTTCTAATGATGTTTTGTTTATGAAAATCTCCCTATTATTTACGACACAACAGCGATTTTCCATTTTCAAGTTAGAAAAAACTAGTTTTTTCCCATATTAAACGCTCAGGACTATAGCTCCTCAATGTCAGAACTGATGCCAGGCCACCAAATTGCATCACGGGCGAGTTGACAGCATTTAGTTATGCCCTGACGACCTTCATGCAATTTGCAGAGCATTTCTGGTCGCAAGCTTGAGGGAATGACTATCCAAGTTCGCATAAGTAGAAGGTCATTGACGATGGTGAGATTAGACTTGTAGGGTGCATACTTCTTCACAATGCCCTTCAGTGAAGAGTTATCTGGCCTGTACGTACATGCACTCTTGATGACAGATGTCATCCTCCTACTGATGATCACAGATGTGGTCGTGACAGCTATCAAATGCAGGGAGGGATGCATGCACTGCATTAACATATGCTGTCACCTCATCCTGGAGTGATATATCAGCAACAGATGGACCATTTCTTGGGGCTCTCGAGAGTGTATCTGCAGTGTAGAGCTCCTTCCCAGGAACATTATTTATGTCATAATCAAACCACATCAGGCGCATCCTGAACCGTTGGACTGGCACTGGGAGTTGGTCTAAATCATGCCCTCCTAAGAGAGGTACAAGTGGTTTGTGGTCAGTCTCGATGAGAAACTTATTACCGACCAGATAGACACGGAACTTTTCACATGCCCATGCGAGCGCCAAGGCCTCCTTTTCTATTTGGGCATACCGTTGTTCGGTGTCTGACATGGCTCTTGAGGTATAGGCAACAGGGTGTCATTGAGTGCCTTTCTGCTGCAATAGCACTGTGCCAAGGTCTTGGCTTCTGGACTGTAGAGAGCACGAACTGGAGTTTTAGTGAGCACATCCTTGATTTTCACAAACACTTCCTGTTGGGATGTTCCCCAGTGCCAATCGTTCTTGGTACTGAGAAGTTCACGTAGAGGTCAGGAGAGAGACGTGATGTCAGGAGTGAACTTTCCCAACTGGTTGACCATACCCAGGAACCTCCGTAGTTCTGAGATGTCATTCAGAGTATCCATTTCAGTGATGGCAGCTACCATACCAGGGTCAGCGCTAATACCATCTCCAGAGATGATTTGACCAAGGAAGCTGATTTCCGTTTTCTTGAACTCACACTTTTCCTTATTGAGGGTAACTCCGGCAGCTGCGAGCCTGCTTAAAGTTGCTTGGAGTAGTTGATCATGTTCCGCCTCACTAGAATGTCATTCATCAGGCAGACTGTCCCAGGCAGTCCTGCCAGTATCTGTGATACCTGCCTCTGGTAAAATTTGGGTGCTGATGTAATCCTGAATGGCAGTCGATTATAAGAATAATGAATGTAGTGAGGAGCTTAGATTCCTCTGCGAGCACTACTTGGTAGAATCCACTATTGGCATCGAGCTTCGAGAACACCTTGGCATTCCCAAGTTGACCTAACACATAATCAACGGAAGGCAAGATATAACGTGGATGGAGCACAGCTTTGTTGAGTTTTGACAATTCCACACAGAGTCTAACATCTTTCCCATTTGGCTTGGGAACAACCACTATTGGAGCACACCACTCTGTGGGACTGGTCACTGGAGATATGACATCGAGGTCCTGGAGTCGCTTGAGTTCCTTTTCCAGCTTAGGCAAGACTGGATGGGGCACACAACATGGAGTGTGAACTGCATACGGCTCAGCACTGTCCATGAGTCTTTTCTCGTAGGCTATCAAAGAGTGAAGGAAATTTCTCAGAATACATTGAACAGGTGAACTTTACAAGGCCAAGAGCAGTTGAGGTCTTGCAACTGAGCAAATGAGAGGCATCGTTGATGATGTAGATATCTTCCACATGAGTGTGGTCCTGATATCTGAGTGTTGCAGGGAAATACCCATGAGCAGTGAATTCCTGCTGCTTTGCACCTCTGAAGATGCAATTTGATGGCTTCAGTATTTCCTTCAACAAATGTCTCTTGAACAGAGTGGTGTCTATTAGAGTTGCTTCTGCACCAGTATCAATGTGTAAGGGAACTGAGACGCCATTGACACTGACTTCAACAATTTTCTTCGAAACTGGCTCGTTGTCAGTTATCACCATACCCAAGAAAAACTCTTGTTGCAGTTGAGATGAGTCTTCGCATGAGGTGTCATCAGACATGCTACCTGTAACATGGTTGACAGACTTTTTCTGGCACACCTTTACAAAATATCCTTTGAGTTTGCAGTGATGACAGACAGAATTCTTTGCTGGACAGGTTGCACGAGGATGTGACCCTCTACCACAAAACTGACATTCTGATGATGTTTGGGATGTACCTTGTGTCTTCTTGCCATTTGAGGGTTAGACTTTTTCTTTTGAGGAAAGGACTTCTTTATGACTGCTAGTGATTCAGCAGTCCCACCTATTTCATTTGACTGGCGCTTAGCCATCTCATGAGCATGTGCATTTTCGAGAAAGTTCTTTAGCTTCAAGTCACCATCCCTTAGAGCTCTTGTTCTGAGAGTTGCATCATTTGTGGAGTTCACAAGTTGTGTAAGAGTTAAGAGTTCCTAAATTTGAGCAGCTGTTTTAGCTTGAATATCTATCAACTGGATCTGCTCCTGTACTCTCATATAGAAGTGATCCATAGATTCACCAGGATTTTGCCTCATGTGATACAACTGATCGAGGAGATAGATAGAGTTCCTCTGGAGACTATAGTGCTTGGTGAGGGCTGCTACCGCTAAAGCATAATCCTTACCCTGAATGCCATTTGCATCTAGTTTCTTCAAAACTTTTCTAGTGGAGCCTAGATAGTGGTAGACCTTTTCAAACTTTCCATTATTTTCAGTCACTTTCATTGCAACTAACATAGAATCCAACCCCTCCAACCAATCCTCCCACTCAGTGGCTAGAGAAGGGCCCTCTTGACCCTCAAAGGATGGGTAGTTGGGAAGTGCAGTGGCCATGGTGATCCAAGATATGGGAAACTGACAGTAGTAGACTGACACAAGCCAGCACACAGAGTACACTGTCACAGAGTTTAGTACTGTCACTTGAACAACACACTGCCCAATGTTGACAGCACAGAGATGATGTAGACACACACCTCTATGAGAATCCTACAGAGTCAGAGAGTCCTGCAGAAATACCAGTGACAATTCCCAATGATTGACAGACTTCCAGCTAGACCATGCTGCTGAGTGATAATGAGTTTGCACATTGACCGAGTTTTACAAGAAACCAGGAGAGTTTCAACAACCAACAAACATACCAGCAGGTAGATTAGAGTCTTAGGGAGAAAATACCATTTAGAAGAGCATGCTGACACAAATCCCTAGAAGCCACCTCAGTGTAGAAAAATATGCTAGTAGGGCTGAAGATGTTTTCTTTTGGCCAGGCATGACAGCCCAAGTAACATGTGTGAATAGTATAGCACATGTGCAGAGTTTCACACAAAGCAACAATAGGAGCCAATAGTTGCATTGCAGGTTCCTGAGTATCCATGGCAGAAGGTTGCCAGTGATTTATTTTACTTTGACGAAGGTATGTATGTTCTTGTTGCAGACTACTATTCCAAATTTATAGAGTTTACAAAGTTGCCACAAGAGAAAATAAGAAAATGGGAATTTCTTTCCTAAGACAACAGTTATCTAGACTTGGTATCCCAGAGCAGTTTATATCAGACAAAGGCCACAGTATGACTCAAAAGAGTTTTGCTGAAAGCCAGGTCTTTGCTGAAGGCCAGGTCAATATCATGAAAAACATTTTGAAGAGAGCAAAAGTTTGTAAGACTGACATAAACCTTACTGTTCTAGAGTGTAAAAATACCCCTGGACTTCAATTCTCGTTTTGGCCATCCAAAATGGCTGCCAAAAATAGAACAATTCGTAAATAGTGTAATTCAAATTTCTCACATTTCGTAGACGTTGGACCCAGATAGAATGAAAGAGCAGAAAAAACTGTCCTAGAAACAATTCTAAAAAATCTGTAGGCTCAAAATAATTATGGGGCTGATGAAATGACCCCCTACTACAAGAGGCATACATGTATATACTTAGGGTAGCAGAGTGACATTCTATTGTGCGTAGTTGAATATAATGGTCATTGTGGCGGACGGAGGATCAGAGGATAATTACAACATGTCTTTGACAAATGCATCTATACCAAACCAACCAGATTTAGATACACATTCCTTACGAGTCATTTCATATTCAGTTAGCTCAAGGATGAATGTCAACTGAACTTTAGATCATTTCATGATAGTACATTGCATATATAACTTGGGGTTGGACAATAAAAACTTTTTTTTCTGGAAGAGGTGTAGGCCTAGTTTTATAAGAACAATTGCAAAACTTGGCAAGGTCAACTACGAACGATCGGACTTGCGGGATTCCACATGGATCTACCCATCGGTCTCGCATCAAGTGACCTTGATGTCAGAGGTCAAGGCGAGTGACAGCGGGGCTAAATGACCCCGATGTTGTTGGTCCTTTACCCTGCCTCAGGGCAAGGTACATGAGGCTCCTTACACCCGGCCCCCTCGTGCCATGCCCGGAGGGCGTTGTGGGCCCCAGGCGGGCAGGCTCCATCCTTAACCCCTCCCCCCAGGGGGCGTGGTCAAGCGACCCCTACCGGGCCGCCATCAGGTCTCCGGTGGGCGGGGTCGGAATGCCCAAGGTCAACCAGGGCACAGGGAATAAGGCGTGGACAACAACAGCCCGCGGGGAGGCGCCACCGCCGCCGGGGAACGCCGCCGCGCGACACTACTAGCGCCACCGCAATGCGTGGTTGAGAGATAAGGACGCTGAACGATGTATTTGTATTGAGAGGCGGGTAACTGGGATCATGTTGACGCTATCTCTGTGAATGACGGGTGGAAAGCACCCAGAACGAGCGGTAATAATGTACATACTAAAAACCGCGCTCAAATAGGCTCGCTCTGGTTTACTCTGTGGGCATCTATTTTTTCAAAAGGAGATTCAAGAGGAATAGGGAGTCCACTTTTTTGTATGCAACAGTTGCTAAGCCTTGACTTTTCACTGTGGAAATTTGTCAAATTCTGACTTTATAGCATGTGACAATGGCTAGGTCTTGACGGAAAAATGTCGAAGTCCGATTTGCCTGTAGCCTGTAACAATGGCTAAGCTTAAATTTTTCACCATGGAAAAATGTCAAAGTCTGACTTTTTAGCATGTAGTAATGGCTAAGCCTTGACCTTTCGCCATTGAAAAATGTAAAAGTCTGTCTCTTTAGCGTGTGACAATGGCTAAGCCTTGAATTTTCAAAGTGGAAATATGTCAGAGTGTAAGTTTTTACCATGTAACAATGGCTAAGCCTTGACTTTTCACAGTTGAAAGATGTCAAAGTCTGACCTAATAGTATGTGACAATGACAAAGCCTTGTCTTTTCATGGATTAATGGTAAATCTGGACAGTGGAGCAGGCCAATGTCAAAGTCTGACTGTACCTTGTGACAAAAAGATCAGCAATTTTTCAGTTCGTTTTTTCATCACTTTCCACATTTCTGACGCCCCTGGGTTAGTAAATTCCTTTAGTGAGATTTATTTTCCAATAGACTAAGTCAATGCATCAGGAGAATTAAAGCGGACCCAGGACTTATCTTGATAATTTCTTAGTTAGAGGTGACTGCAAGAAAGGCTGCTGAGAAACACTGAACGTCCTCACGAGGGTGCTCAGGTCACTGAGTTTCAGTATTAACTGCAATAAAGGTGTAATGCACATGTCTTACCTTTCTTGCGGTCGAGATTGATATATTGCTGACAAGTTGTCAAACTGGACTTGTAATCCTAAGGTTTTCTGACTTAGTTGGTTCAAGTACCTACATTCATCTCATAGATTTGGTCAAACCCAATGTAAGTCTAACTGAAGAAATTGGACGTTAAACTACCTAAACAAACAAAAAAAGCCTAGTTCGAGACATTTGACCCACAGAAGAACTTTTAAAGAAGGAGAGATGTGGTGGTAAGTTTCCAAAATATCATGTTAGCAGTGCAGACTACATCACAGGAAAAGCCATCAGGATCTGACAGTAGAAGGCTGCATTTGATATGGTAGAATGAAGTCAATCCTACTTACGTTTAAGAAATGTCCAATGAAAGTGTTGTTTAATCCCCTGAATAATATTGATGTCGTAAAAACTTGAGAATGAATGTGGTTTAAATGGCAGAAACCTTACAAAAGATAATGAATATCAGATACACATTTTGATGAAGCTAACTCCTGCCTTTTATTCACTAATTTGATCTGTTGATGATATTGGAGTTATTCTAATTTTATCTTAATATCCATATTTACAGTTTCATACTGTAAACTGACCGTAAATTGGGTGGATTACAGACCTGGATACGTTTACAGTTAAATACTATATTGTGATACCAAATATACGGCATGGAACTGTAGATAAAATTACGGTGATATACCGTCCATATTTACGGTAGTATGCTGTATATTTTACTGGATTTTTTAACAGTGTATGTGTTCATACATGTACCGCACGCGCATTCTTAGTCTCAATGAATACCCTTCTCAATTCTTAGAAATGTCTCACAAATGCAATCAATATAATGATATTGATAGAAATATTAGTGACAATGGGACAATACAAAAGAACGTATGTACATTTGTGATGATTTATATCGTGATGGTAATGGATATCAATGTAATTGCAGAATATTTTCATGAGACATGTAAAAGACCATTTAATTTGCTGCCTCTTTGTCATGGAGAATACTTACCGACTTACCCGAAACAACATAATGACAATTTTTACGATCAGCCATAGGACTGGTAAATCGAAAGAAAATCCGGAAAATGTATAAGCCCCCACCAGGGTCTATGGAGAGTGTCCTGGTGGGGGTCAAGGAGCCTCGGCTGAGAGTTAAAATTGCCAGAATTATGCAAATATCGCTCACCATCTTTCATGAGTTGATTTTGAACCCATACCCCCTACCCCACTCCAAAATAATGTTTTCCTCGGATGTACCTTGATCTCAAGGCTGACCATGGCATGGGATATAACGGAAATCTGGGAAAATCCCATGCCGGTATAGAAATAGACCTACCTCACTGTCTGGTCATCCTACTTATAAATAGGAACCTATATACTCATATTAAGATGAACACGCGCATGCTTACTACCCAAATTCATTGCAGGTAATCGGTCAAGACTGCAGCACGCGGCAGATGCTCAATGATATTTGTAAAATGGCGGCCCGGGTGGTTAATATTCTGGGCACTCTGGGAATGCTGAAAACGGAGACGCCAGCGTTTCACGCCTGTATGACTTCTCCCATCGTCCTAAGCACCGGAAATGATGACTATGACAGGCCGGAACTAGCGTATCCAGTTCCAACGTCTGCCACAGGAGGGCGCATTCACCAAAGATGATTTTTGTCTATTGACATTGAAGCGCTATTACTTAGCTATTGCCATAGAAATTACACATACCTAGCCAGAGCAAAGTAATCCACAATCCCATTTTTTCTACGCACTTTTCAATTATAGAAATATATTTTGTGTTTCAACAAACTATTTTTCAACGAAACTTTGAGAAAAAAAGTATATTTACCAAGTGAACTTACATATTTGCTTAGTAAAGTAAGAATTCTGAACATGTATCTTTTATCATTCGAGCTTTCTTATAACGTTTTACTTTAGACATAAGTCTGGAGCTGGTGAAAAATAGGTAATAAATGCCAATCTTAAACTCAAGCATAAATAGGCCTATTTCATTCTATTCTATTTTTTCTTATTTGACAAAATGAGACATTACGATCACCCTTGTCACAGGCGTTCTTTCTTGCATCGTCATGAACTTAAAAACATATTCAGGTCAAAGCTGGCATGACAAGATATGTACATTTGAGTACAGGACATAGACTTAGACCATACACTGAGTTGGTGCCCTTGAATCTGGGGAGAAAAACTGAGTTGTGTAGATTGGAGTAACCTTTTACGGCGCCAATTTACGGAGCCAATATAACTATCATAGTATATTTAACAAGGACATATTCTTAAAACAAAATTATAAAGGAAACCGGTCCAATCGAGGATCGAGGGAACTGGACATCAACCCTCCATCACATTACTTCACCATAGACATTGTAAATGGTCCTTGCCACCACCGGGAACGTAGGCGTTTGTAAACGCAGGATTCACACGCAGTACTTTTAGGTAACTTGAAGGGTTCGTGGTGTTGATAATGTAATGCAGTGACATCACATGCTTGTAATTTCGTTCTGTAATTGCATTCGGAATTAGGAAAGCGATTTTAATGCATCGTCACCAAAGTAATTTACATGTATATGCACTAAAACCTAGACCTACTTAAAGTAAATCTGATGATAAGGCATATATTTTTTAATTTTGAAAAAGATGAAACAAAATTGTTTAAATGATCATAAAGACAACAACGACCCAGTTGACCATGCATGGAAACCGAATCATATGTGACTAATATGTTTTTGTACATGGGGTTTCCCTGTCATCTGAAGCGGTGCATGTAAGTGTGTAAGCTGCATGCGTATGGAGATAAACCGTTGTTAAACTAGAAACAGGCGACTTAGACAACCGGAAAGTTCAGACTGTTACACGCACGCGGCTACACTTTGTAACGCTGTGTCTCTGTCACATCTGGGGCCGTTTAACGGCCACCCCTTCAATAGGTACCACTAGCCCAGCCAGTAACAGTAACAGGGGGTTCGTGCTAGTCGGCGTTAGTATTCTGGTGAAAGGAGAATGCAGGTTTATTTTTTAGATGAAAATTAGTTCATTTGATGACTGTAGAAATTCACCTGGATACTAGGGATTTTAATGATTTTATTTGCGTTTGATATGATTCTATTATCATTTCATTCAAACATTTGCATATAGCGACAAACAGGTTGATGGTAATTACAATGTTGTTACACATGTACTTTTTAGATAAATATATTGATTTTCAATAATGGAAAAAAGAGTCGATAACTCCCACTCAGTGACAATATGGAGCCGCATCATCCTTCTGAATTTCGACGAGAAAAGGCTCACTTTTAGGAAATTTACGGTACATAAAAACAAAATGCTTGGTTTTGAGAAAAGAATCAACTAAATTTGAGATAATTAGGTGTTTTATTTTGTAATATTGAGGATGAACAATTAATACAAAATTTTGGTTTGACAACCATCATACTTACTTTTGATTTCACGTTTTCTGTAAAGCCAGATTTTTCTCTCGTGTGATTTTACACAAAAGGGGGTAATTCACATCACAATCAGTAAAATATTTTTCCTACCAAAAATATCTAGAACTATCATGTGGAACCCCCCTCCCCAAACCCTTTATCATGCAGGTAAAAAAACATTGTCTCATACCCCTCAAAGGCAAAACAGGCTACACTTATGTAGTTCAGACGTGACCTTAAATACAAAATGATTGGAGCACACTTTAGCAGGATTCAATCTCATATCAGGATGAAGTAAAATTTATTGAAGACAACGCTTGGAGCGAGAGTCCGATCAAACATGCCCAGGCCGCCATGTTTGACACAGGTTAACTGATTCCAGATCTGCGTGCGCATCTGATACACCACTTTCGCGGGATTTCGTGGACGCTCCTGACGACATTTAGGCGATAATTTGTAAATGGTAACGACATAGAAGCGCCACCCAGTGAGCCACTCTCAAACTACTCACGAACTAATTTGCACCACGAGGTGGCACTGCGGGCGGGCCTCAACAGGACGCCCGCGTCCACTCCGTTCCCAGCATTCCCGGGGGAAGAACGCGCAAAGTATCCACATGTGAAATATTGGATATCAATGAGCTGTGCTATTTCTTTTGGTGATTGAACTGAGGCTATTCACAGGTGTGAATATAATATAGGCAAATTTATAAAAAGCATAAATGATATTGATATCATATAACATCTAGGCCTCTCCATGTGTATTTAAGCCAATTATAGTATTATACAGTATAGATAGGCCTTATCACAAACCGTTAATTGGACGATGCTTTAATCTAATATTTACTTTCTTCTTATATTTCTTATATAATTTTCAACTTTCAGCAATTACAACATGCTGTGATACTGGCAATTAATAATTAACTCATTAGAAATGTGTCGAACAAAGTAAAGCCTCCCTACAAGTGATGCGTATTTCGGAAAACATGAGTTTTGGGAAATAGAGGTTCTATTGAGAAAATCATGAGAAAATAAAACGAAAAATATGAATGGCCAAGTTATCAATATCATTCCCCCACGGGTGTTCTCCATTTGATGAATTCATTGAAATTAGGAATTTACGTCTGTATCAATTAAACTCCTGCTTTTCCATTATATCTACATGTATTTTGTAGCTGCAAATACAAATAATTCTTTTATTCCCAATCGATGAATAAATAAGTGATATTCATATAAGCTATTCATGTTCATGAATATTTACGACCTTCAATATTCTATCAATATTTTGTAGTTTGTCATTCAACAGACTAGGCCTGAGAGAAACAAACGTTTAATATGTCCTTGACCTTCATGTTGCACACATATAGCCAAAAACCACAGTTGCGCATGCGCTAACATGCTACACGTGTCGCGGGGCGACGTCGCACGTCTGGCGACAGCCGCGCTCGTGGCGCCGCGGGAGACGCAGGAGGGACGCTGAGGGAACGCTGGGAGGGCGCAGCAGAGACGCGCGGCGTGTAAAACGGGAATCAATGATGCACCACCTCCGAGTCAGACAGTCTCCGTGTGTTGACGCCGCTACACTAACAAAGGGCGCAGTGGGCGGGCAGTGGGCAGCGGCGGGCAGACGGCGGGGAGAGTCCACGGTCTCCATCTCTATATCAATATGTGACCGCATGGTTGTTCAGAATTTCGCAGAAAATGGGATAGAAAAAGCAAGCGTGTTTTTCTGTTTTCAAATGGTATGGTCTTTAAAATAAGGTAAATTTGAATAAGCCTTCTCAGAATAATGAAAAAAAGAGTGTTTTCTGGAGGGTTTTTTTTGCGCAAAGAATTGGTAAAACCACAAAAAGTTATTTAAAAGAAATGTTTTCTAATTTATACAATTATCATATACCTGCTTCCCCCATACATTCGTACGGGTGTGGGTCTTGGGAGGCAGGCGCAACCGACGAGGTATCGAAGGCGGTTCACGGGTGGCCGGCCGACGACCGTGGAGGAGCGCGGGGCGCAGGACCGGGGCACACCGTGCGGTGTTTGCGTTGGCAGCGGACGTACAGCCACCCCGGACGGCGGTCACTCCGCTGACCCTCAGCCTCAGGTCGTGGGGAATTAACTGTTGCCAATTCATACAAGACATGTATCGAAAGGTAATTTCTCTCGTCGGATATGCATGTATAGAGTGAACTCGAAGGGCTAGCAAGCGAATGTGGTCATTTTCGGATTCTGAAAATGGTAAATATCTTTTATATTGTCTAGAGGATATTTCGATCCTTATACAGATGGAAATAACAACGTCTATCTGTGCATTTATTTCCACTAGAATTTGAGGAAAGAATGGGACATTTTTCTTCTTTATTCCAGAGTTACAAAGTCTTAAGTGACCGTCCCTTTGTTGCAGCCACTCGATCCCGCGATGGCTAACATCTGAGATCCGAGTTGTATCTGGAAGATAGAAAAGTAAGATTTGTACTAAAAGTCATATTGTGCTAAAACTCCTATTATTGACTTCCATGTTATTTACTGCATGAATGGAAACGCAAATATGCATTATAAAAATATTGTAACTGCATTGATCCTTGTCCTCAATATAGTGTCTCTCTCAAACACTGTACACGCTTGAAATGCATTTTTATACAAACTTGTCATTCTATTATTATTTGAACAACGATTCATATTTTGACAAGGGAGAGAAATACTCTACCCAAGTTCACAGAAAACGAAATCAACCGAACACAATATGTTTAATGTATGTTATGTGCCAAAATGGAGAACAGAATGGAAATTCATGTAGGCCTAATTCACGAATTATTGAGAAAAAAAGACGACGACACTTTCCTTCCACGTTTATTCGAAATACATATATTTTCGATTGTTTCCAAATACACCTACTGTATTTTATGAATTCTACATCATATATGATATATGAGCTTTCCAAACAATGTTTGTGCTATTTGCTTTACATTTATAGTTTTAATATGTCCCACTCATGGTCAGCCACAGCCCGCTCATAACTGGCAGGTCTTTTGACACCTTCGCAGGCAGAGTCACAGCGGTCAGCCGGTGACCGATCGTGACAGGTCCCCGTCGTGAGCTGCTCGCTGAGCGCCGACCGGGTACGAGCAAGGGGATGCGCGCGCAGACCGCGTCCTGACCGGAAGTGGGGATCAGAAGTGACCGCGGTCCACGTTTGTTTGTGGAAACTTGGTCGGGGGTCGGGGTGGGGGCTTGGTGTTTGTGGGGGTCCAGTGCCGTCAAATTGGTAACATATTTCTGCAACAAAGGCTTTTAGCATCACGTGACCTGGGGGTCTCAGGTCTTGAGGTGACAAGATAGATAGGATACCATGTTTTTGTCTTATGCTGAAGAAAGTTATAAAGAAGGGTATTTCATAATCGCAATACTTTGATTTCATAATATCTAAAACTGTATATCTTATCCATTCATAAGACTGAGTACGGGATTCTATAGGAGATTAGGTGGCACGCTTGGGTTAATCCAAAGAGAGTAGAATCCCTTTGGTTAATCTAAGTGACCAGTCTGTTTGGAAAGGGATAAAGGAGGGGAATGGAGGCAAATGAGAAGTTAAACAGTCTTAAGCAACTATGTTTGCGATCATTATTTTCCAATCCTTTATTCATTCTGGCCATACTAAGTATACATGAATAGCCTCTGGTTTTAACGTATGGTCAGCACCATTTGAAATCAGATACAATGCATATTACTTTCTGAGAATGTATAGTTAATATGTAACGGTTCATTATACTATGTCTTAGAAGGAGTAATTAGGGCCGTGCCTTGTGGGTCAGGGGGACTTGACCTCGTTCCCAGCAGGGTGTGGCTGCCGTGATTGACAGGCAGTGGTATCTTATCTTAGCCAATCATCTGACCACTCCTCCTGGAGGAGGCGGGGTCTGTGACCAGTGAATATATATGGACGGCATGTGGCCGAGATTAAAGAGTCTTGCAGTAGTAGCTCTTGAGTTCTCGTCTTCTTTATGATCTGTTAAAGTGGCGATCTTGCCAGGATATTACGTTACCCTACCTACCCACAGATCATAAGATGGCGGAGCAACGAGAACAGAGAAAGTTGGACCTCGCTGTGATGGAATCCACACGCAGGAGGATCAATGACTTTGTTAAGGGAGTGGCTGTGATCGACGGGAATGAGCCGGCAGCATTCAGAGACTGGATCGATGGGCTAGATGCGGCTGATAAGGCAATTGATCCAGAGGATACCATTATGATGGACACGGTACAAGGACGGTCTAAGGGCGCACTAGGTAGGTGCATTATCGAAACAAAGACACTGTTTGCCGAGAGTGAGCCACCTACGGAGTACTCATGGGCTAACCTGAAGCCTGTACTTTTGAAAGCATTTCTCGGGGCTGAAGAAGTTAAGTTATTAAGACGGAAGGTAGAAAAAGCGCAACAAAGTCCCTGTGAGACTGTCAAAGAGTATGGTGTACGTTTCCTGGAGGAGGTGCACTACGCCTACACACCACAAGAGCGGCAAATAGATGTCATCGCCACCCAACTCACAGACTTTTATTTGAAGGGTCTGCGTAGTCCCAGGTTACGTGAGTTGGTGGGTTGCCAGCGAGCGGACGATGTACGAGCGGTAATCACTCTAGCCAACCACAATGCCAGTTACCTGTCATTGGAGGATGTATGCGATTTGGAACAGGCAGCCTTGCCTCCGCCGCCTCCCACCTTACTAGATGAGACCCCACATTACAAGGAATTCGCTGGAGTATTGAAGTCGCTGGAAAGGCAAGTGCAGTCGTTGGCGGTATCCATGAAGTCGACGAAGGGTGGATCAGAGGAAGTAGCAGCTGTGGCGGTCCCGGGTAACCCGATGACGACCAATGAGTATACCCAGGCACCTGCGCTCGTCGGGTACGGGCCACCGATCCCGGCACCCCAGATGCGAAACCCTTACCCTGCACCCAATATCTTCTACATGGGGGTACACCCGGGGGCCGGCCGGGATAGAGGCCGGGGTCGAGGCAGAGGCCGAGGCGGTCGTGTATTACGGCCCAATCTACAGTGCTATACCTGCCAAGGGTTTGGGCATGTAGCCCGAGAGTGCCCCAGCAAGAAGGATATGGAAACAACGCAACCACAAAACTACCAGGCCGCAGAAGGAGAAGGATGGCCGACTAACGGGAATGCAGCCTATGGGCCTGTGGCGGGACACTACCCCTACCCGGGAAACTAGTTGCTGCGTCAGACGGTAGGGTGTGTATAATGTTATCACAGGGCAATACTACCGTGCATACCCTAGTTGATTCTGGCGCCTCTAGATCCCTTATCTCTGAATCAAAATGGAAGCAACTCTGCAGGGATGCGGGACGGCCCCAAGTGCTTATGGCGGGACTGGTACTGAAATCATTGTCGGGACACATGCTGGAAACTCAGGGAGTGGCGGTTGTTCCCCTATATGGGTGCGAGATCCCAGTGTATGTGTGTAATGAGCTCAGGCACGATCTTTTGCTAGGGATTGATGCGATGGAGCTAATGGACTGCCAGCTAGACTGTGTGAATAAGAAGGTGTGGTTGGCTAACCAGTGGTTTCAATATGGACAGTGTGGGGACACCAACAAAGAACTCGCGGGTATCCACTCTGAGCTGGATCAATGGAAGGAACAATATCCCGGGGTGTTTGCAGTTGGAGCGACATCACTGTCAGCCGCCCCCGAGGTAAAACTTCACATAGATGTGGGCCAGCATACTCCTATCAAACAAAGACCCTATCGAATCCCCCTGGCATTGCGGGATAAAGTGACGTACGAGATAGACAAGATGCTAAAAGATGGAGTGATTACTCACAGTAGCAGCCCCTGGTCATCCCCATTGCTAATTGTGCCCAAAACAGACGGTGGATTGAGGTGCTGTGTGGATTATAGAAAAGTGAACCAACTATGCAAAAAAGATGCCTACCCGCTCCCCCATATCCAGGACATATTCGACGCTCTGGCAGGTGCCTCGGTATTCTCGGTGTTGGATCTAAAGAATGCATACTACCAGGTGGAGATTACAACCCAGAGCAGGGAGGTTACAGCTTTTAGTACGCCTACGGGACTTTATGAATTCCTCCGAATGCCTCAAGGGTACTGCAATAGCCCTGCCACATGGCAGAGGTACATCAACAAAGTGCTGGCACCGGTGTTAAACAAGAATGTACTGGTGTATTTGGATGATATTATTGTGTATTCTGACAATGACACTGACCACACTGATCATCTAACCGAAGTATTCAATCTGCTGCAACAGCACCGGTTGACAGTGAACCCCAGTAAGTGCAAGATCCGTCAACCTGAGGTGAAGCTGTTGGGGTACATCGTGGGGCGACAGGGCATTCGGCCTGACCCTAGAAAGGTGGAGGCCATCAGGGACATGGCACCACCCACAAACGTGAAGGAGGTTCAACGTTTTCTGGGGCTGGCGGGCTACTACCGCCAGTGTATATCAAACTTTGCTGAACGTGCTGCGCCGCTAGTGGAATTGACCCGCAAAAATGAGCTGTTTCTATGGAACAAAGAACGAGAGGCGGCTTGGAAGGCGCTGAAAAACGTGTTAACCTCGGAATCCATTATGGCATTTCCAGACTCCAAGAAGCCATACAGACTGTATGTAGACGCCAGCATGGCCTGTGTAGGAGGTATTCTAACACAAGCTGACGATGAGGGGGTAGAAAAGCCCATCCAGTACATATCTAAACAGTTGAGTGTCAGTCAGCAGAAGTGGGCGACCATAGAGAAAGAGGCGTTCGCCATTGTGTACGCGCTGCAGAAATTATACCCGTATTTGCAGGGTGCAACCTTCACCATAATTTCTGATCACAAGCCGCTCAGGAGTTTCTTCCAACAGGAGGTCAGAAATTCTCGAATACAGAGGTGGGCAGTACTGCTGGCGGAGTTCGGAGCCCCCATTGAGTACCGTAAGGGGGCCTACAATGTGCGCGCGGACATGCTGTCGAGACTGCCCCCCCGATCTCCAGCACCATCAGTGGCTTCAAGCCCTCAGGAAGTTGGGCAGGTTGTACAGGACGACGAAGCCGTATTGTTGGAGAGTGCCTCTCTGCTAGCAGTCGAACCCTGCCGCACTGTGTCCACAGAAGGCGCAGCACAGTGGGAGGACCCCAACCTTACCAAAGATACCCTGATAGGACATCAAGTTCGGATGGCGGAATACCAACAGGGACTTAGACAGGAAGATGACTACTTTGTGTCGGAAGGTGTGCTGTATACCGTGAGGGAGGTGAAGGGCGTGAGTTTCCCTCGCATTGTGTTACCCCCCACTCTGGTAGAGCGAGTGGTCATGAAAATCCATCAAGAACTAGGCCATCAGCGCATGTACAAGATCTATGAGCGTATTGCGCAGCGTTACAAATGGCCTGACATGCGACGGGGAATTCATAGGATACTGGAACAATGTCCAGTATGCACCTTGTACAGGCCAGTCAAAACCTACCCCCCTTGCCAGCCCCTACCAACGGCGACCAAACCCAATGAAATCGTGGGGATTGACTTGATCGGACCATTGCCAGTAAGTCACAGGGGGCATGACTATGCCATAGTTTGTATTGACCACTGCACGGGTTGGGTGGAGGTGACCCCAATTCGGCAGAAAAAGGCAGAAAACATTGTGGCTTTTTTCAAAGAAGTATGGCTGCCCACTCATGGGCCCCCGGAAATTGTGATCTCCGATCGGGGAAGGGAATTTCTGAATGCAGCGGTGCGGCAACTAACACAGGAACAAAACATACAGTGGAGGTACTCTACCGCTTACCACCCCATGACGAACGCCAAAACGGAACGAGTAAATGGGACGATCAAGGCTATGCTAGCCAAATTGGTAGCAGGGAGAGTACATGACTGGGAAAAACATCTGGGTGCAGTGTTGTGGGCCTATCGATCAACGGTGTCCACAGTTCATGGATTCTCACCATATTTCCTGCAGTTCGGACGAAACCCGCCAGGGACCAACAACCCCATTAATGTGCGAACACCAGTGGGGGAGGAATTAAAAGTGTTGGCTGATCAAATCCAACAACGAGAAAAGGCCCTACAACTGGTAAACCAGAGAACGAAGAACTTACAGCAACGCAACAAGATGCGGCTAGATCAGAGACCGGCCGCACCCTCGTACCAAGTGGGACAGGAGGTACTGCTGAACAATGCACGGTTGACAACGTTCCAACCCACTTATTTACATGGGTATGTAGTCACAGAAGTAAAAGGCCACGTGATTACACTTCGGCATTTTTCAGGACGGACACTCAGAGTAAATGCAGAACGACTAAAGCTAGTGCCTTCCCACATCACTTATCTGCCCCTCGACCGTGAATCTACGTGTGCAGCGGCAGCAGACAAGAACCCCCCAGGGGATCCCCATGGCACTAACACGGTGGGGCGGCGGCCGACAAAGGACAAGGAATCTATTGAGTGTGCAACTAATCAGGCCGCCGATGACCACAGGGATACTGACAAGAGGTTGTTTAATCCATACGCTAACTTGCCGCCCTCCTGTGTAGTAGAAAGCCGGTATTATCCAAAGGACGCTCGCATCCCAGCAGAACGATTGGCAAGCGGTAAGACCATTAAACGACGATTAACTCGTAAACGACAATTACAAAGGAGCCGGGCCGCATCGTACTCTGCGTTATCAGAACGCCCTGCCGCCGACACAGGTTCAATCACCACTAATCTCGACAGGTGGCCCTTGCTATCTGTAGCGGACCGTGTGCTCCCTGCCTTGGGCAACGACACACTAGAGACAGAAACGATAAACATGCCTGGGAGTGACCCTCCGGAGGACGAGGTTTGCACCCCCCCAATTGATCTTCCCACAATATACACTGGGGACCGGGATGACAGGACGGATTACACCAGACACCCGGGGGAGCCTGTGTCGCCTCTCGCCGAAGATCACAGCACGCATGCTGTGTGGTCAGAGGAGGAGTCTGACACTTCGGAGGATGGAGGAGAGATAACAGATAGGATGAACGATTCCCCGCCGCCTCGGGAAGACAACCAGCAGGGGGACGATAACAACCAAACCACAACACCTGATACCGATTTACAGGAGCAGGACATGACGGTGTCGTCGTCAGGTACTAGACCCAGAACGAGAGCTGCACATCGTATAGCTCATGGACTGACGACTAGGACAGACATCAATTACAAAGAGTGGTCCACTTCCTCGGAAGGGACGTCTGACGAAGCGTCTAGAGATGGGCAAACCATATGACTAGGGGAATTGTGTGTGTCACGGTGCTTGTGTATGAACTTCCGAAGCAGCAACCCCCTGGGGACTAACACCTCGTTGAGGCTATCGATGAAGTTAGAAGATGGATGACAGTTCTAGTAGTAGCCATTGATATTGTTTGTATTTGGAATGACATTGAAATTTGAGAATAATGAGGGATCAGGTCAGAAAACAAAGATGGTCATTAATGTTAATAAGCCTGAAGCAGCAATACCAAGGAAGCGGACGCTAAAGGGCCATACGATTAATTTGCTAGACGCTTGAAGCAGTGGGTTGTGCATGTAGATGGACGATGGATAAGTCAATACGAACCTTTGTTAAGTATTGTGTGTAAAGCCTGAGATGGATCTGGACCTTAGTAGTATATCGACAAAGTACAAGTTATCGAGTTTGTGGTCCGTCGGGAGATTGTATCCGTTATGTATAAGATATATATCCTAGGCTGGTAGAAACAATGTGTTAGCCTGACTAGTTCAAATCTTTACTAATAACTGTTTTTAATTGTGGGTAATCCAAATGCTTGGATTAACCTGGAGGGGGGAGAAATATGTAACGGTTCATTATACTATGTCTTAGAAGGAGTAATTAGGGCCGTGCCTTGTGGGTCAGGGGGACTTGACCTCGTTCCCAGCAGGGTGTGGCTGCCGTGATTGACAGGCAGTGGTATCTTATCTTAGCCAATCATCTGACCACTCCTCCTGGAGGAGGCGGGGTCTGTGACCAGTGAATATATATGGACGGCATGTGGCCGAGATTAAAGAGTCTTGCAGTAGTAGCTCTTGAGTTCTCGTCTTCTTTATGATCTGTTAAAGAGGAATGTTTCCATTAGTTAGCTGGTCTATATCAGTATATGTGTCCCATTCACAACTCACATCTATGCCTCTGGAGCGGGACATCATAATTCGAGGAGGGAAATAAACCCATGATTCTAATAGCACAATAGACCACAACCCTTCCACTCACTCAATTACTTAATGGTTGATTCCACCGGTATCTTATTGACTGTTTTTTTTAACTCTAGTTTAGATTTTGATGCTTTTAAGGCATACTTAGGAATGATTTGGCATATACCAGGTGTGCACATTTGTAAAACCCACCTATTCCACCAGACGTGGCGCCCGGCCGACGTCGTATGCATACAACAATCTAGATTATTGAGACGTTCCGCTCTCAGCAACCCACCTGAAATAGAACAGAGGGGAGCAGACATAGAGCGCCACATATACATTTCTAAATAACGTTTTCAGGATTCTGTAACTATTTTGTCGATTCCCGCAAACCCCCCCCCCCTAAAAACCGGTGCACTGGCAC
The DNA here is from genome assembly GCA_950022655.1 of Alentia gelatinosa. NCBI lineage: Eukaryota > Metazoa > Annelida > Polychaeta > Phyllodocida > Polynoidae > Alentia > Alentia gelatinosa. The sequence continues at coordinate 31,841,472 of OX465583.1, forward strand.
CACATGGTCGCCGTTTGCAAACGAATACACACCAAACAATGCAGATAACGTATGCGCAAGACTATATGCGGCTAGGAGAACACACAGAAACACACAGAGACCAAGATGGCCGCCCTGTGATCGATATGTTAGGAAGTTTAATATCACTGAATCCAACAGGTTTATTTCTGAGAGAATGGATATTAAAACTGCCATCATATTTTCAGAAATAAAATCATTGCTTCTGAGAAACTGACACGAGTTTTTAGTGTTAAATGGAAAATATGTACCAACGTCACCAATTGCTCCTTTTGTCGCCGTGTAGGTCACCACCGACCGAAGTCGGTGACCAATTTCTGTTCCGATGTTGGCACCACTTCCCGACGAACTTGCCGATGAATTAATTCAACCTGGGTCTATAGATTTTCTCGGGGAAGAGTTGGGTCAAAGGTCTAAAAGATGTTACAAGTAGTCCATCTTTTGTACGGATTTCGAAAAACCCACTACCTTTCCACTGTTTGCACATTGAACAAGTGGTTCCTAAATATCGCCGATCATTTTGTCGCCAAGCAGACTGCCACCTATACGGCGGAATTCATAGATTTTCACTCATATCACCGGTTCATTGTCTATTTGAGAGAAGGTATTTCTCAGAACACCTACCTGTGCTCTATAAGTATCAAGTAGCCAAGAACTACACAGAAGCCATGTCCACCAACCCCTCTCCTCCCCCCTCCCACAACCCCGTAATGTGATTAATTCTCTGTTTTGCCGTCGACGGCGCCTTGATGTGCCCGGGCGCTGCCAGACGGCGTGGTTATCGCTTGGCGATAATCCCGCTGATCCCCGGCATGCCCTGTACTAGGACTACTGCGGATTACGGTCCTTTGATCAGGACGGGGCGGGTACACGCGGGTACCAGCGTTATCAGGCGACGCGGCTCGGTGCGCGCGCAGGGCGGAGTCTGCGCGCGCACTTTGTTTTTGCAAAGAGGTCGGACTGATTGTGGACCACTAGGGGGAGGCGATCCCGAAGTCTCTGGTGTCGAGAGGGAGAATTGTGTTGGGGGGCCACAAACATTTTTCTAACTATTAACAACACACCGAAATAAACCAAAAGAAGAAGGAGTCTGTACAGTTGGTCTGCATTGTGAACGTCTGTGTATACAATTTTTATCACCCCACAACCCACGGAGAGATTCTAAAATGGTGGGATTAATCCCTCAGTAATCGACGTCATAGTTTGACAACTGTGGATTACATTGATGAGCTAATCATTGATTGCACCATGTACGAGTACGGTCAGATGCCTTGCTCGAAGACAAGAGGGCTTCAATATATTTACTATCGGAAGTTCACCATACCTGTATGACGGATCTGTCGCAAATCATGAATCTGTCAATATATGATGATACACACTCACTATGTGTTTTTATGGGCACTTTGTATTAGGTGGACGCTGAAGCTATTTATTATCCACCTAATACAAAGTGTCCGTAGTGAACCTATAGGAACAATAAATGGACATACCCGGATATGGTGAACACTCCGGGCTGCAAAAACCGGCGCTTACAGAAAAATAGTGCGTATGAAAAAAATAGTGCCAAACTAAAGTGAGCAAAAATCGGCATGTCACAAGTTGGACAAAGGTGAATAATAAACACAATATAGAATGGTTTCAGATAAAAGCGAAAATATGTTCCTCGGAGTTGCCCTTACGCAATAAGGTTCCTCGGATACGCTCGAATATTACTACGCTCCGACTTCTCGGAGCATACGGCCGCTTGTATCTGAAAGCAGTCAATATTGTGTATGAATGCAACCAATATCTGGGACTCGAAAGCGATCATTCCCCTAACGCACATGTTGTCTTCTGTTTTTCCTAAGACTACTGGAGAGCTAGAATATGAATACCTCGTAAGCCATCGAAGTGTCATTCTGGCATAAAAATGACATGGGTAGCAGCGGGTGGTATACGTATGTAAAACTGTCATATAGGTATATGCTAACATTACTTTTGACAGTAGTGATTGAGATAATGAACTTTAGGGAATAGACATAGAGACAATTCAATACCGAAACTATTGGCGAAAATATGGAATCTAAATATGATACAACTTGGTGACGAGAAAACATGTAATCTCTCACAATGGACAAAACATGCATAACAAGATTGTAGACTAGTTGATTGTGAAAAGTACCCCTATCAATCTTCTACTGTACTTTGAAAACTATCAGTAGATTACATGGATTCTGTCTGCACAGTCCTATTTATTTATATAAACATAGCTGACCTTTCAAAAGACAAAATCCACAGGTGTGTGCAGAAAACGCACCATTGTTTTTCCATGAACTTTATATACATGGCCCACATGTTTTGCATTTCTCGCCGAGAATGCTCTTTACCTAGTTTCCCACTGTAAGAGCTGACACTGCTTATGTTTGCTTCCCAATCCATACTTTTTGACGGGACAGCAAACTCCATTTAGATGTTGTATAAGCATATCGACAAAGTCTGTAAGCAATATAGCTTGGTGGCGAGGTTATTGTATAGTTCTGTGGCTTAGTAGTTAAGTGAGAAATGACACCAATATTAGTAGGTAAACTCCAATCGAATAGGCAATAACTTCCCATTTAAATAGAATCGACATGGTGAGGCATGTAGGAGTATTGTAAGATGAAGCTGTAAGCATGTAAGCTACGATGCATTCGAATGAAACATTCCTCCTCAATACTATCGTAAAACTGGATGAGTTTTAATTTTGGCCACCGTATGCCACGACTGGGGTTTGGCAAAGTGACTTCATGAGGCGAAACCCAGTGAAGTCCGGAGCCAAAACTTCAGGAGTGGAATGCGGTAGCCAAGATTAAAACGAATCAGGTTTTGATTTTATCCTACCCTGACTCCTCGATTTTGTAATATTACATGATAATAATTCTGTATGCCATTAGTGGCATATAAAACTCCGTATGCCAGTCAGCGTGGCATACGGAAACTCAATGTTAAGCCTATGGGATTTTATATTAGGGGTAAGATAATGGTTAATATGGACTCTTTGGTAGCTCTAAGGCAGAAAGTCACCCAAGGGTGTATAAAGTATGAAGTACTATTAGGCCAAAGTTTCACTCGCATTGCACACATGCATTATAGGCAGGATCACAGTGTATCTGCAATCTACTGTGAACAAATATCCATACTGTTGGTGAGTGAATATCCATGGAAGTAGACTGAAGAATCAGGGGTCCTTCAGCAGTCTTTCTGCTGACCGAAACCCAGCAAAGTCCAGCGGGTTCAGGCTGAGGGTCAGATAGAATGAACTGGTGGAATGAGGTGATCGCAATGATCACCAGGACACACCAGGGGGCCGAGGTGGCGATCTCTGGAATCGCCAATACAAAATAGCATGTATCTGAGATATTTTTTCATAGTAATATCTCCCATCGATAATATATGTATCAGAAGCAATAATCAAGGGGAATATGAAATGATAGCTCACATACACGCCATTTTGTCTTGGTGTGTTTCCGGCTTTACGGTACCTTTGGGGATCGCAGAATAGTGATCCAAGGGCCTTAATGTTGCTTCCGGAATTTAGCAGGTCAGATTGCAATCGCATAACCGCATCGCAGAGTAAAATGCCAGACCAGTTTAACCAGGTATTTAATCAAAGAACTAATAAATCTCCCCCTGCCTCATTCGATATGTTCCCCTGAATGTGTTGTATCGCTATCACATCGTGGAAATTAGCGATACTGCGTTAATATAGGAATACGATCCGATATTACGGGAGCAACGCTTTTCCAGTTGGATCGTTAAAGTAATTGTAAAAATAAATTTGCGATCCAATCATAGCCAATGATACTACGAAAACATGAGACGCTGGTCTTCATTCTGGCCTATCAAGGTCCAGACTAGACAGTTATTGCTAAACTGAAACATAGAAGACAGGAAATGAAGCTTCATTGTAATTGGGAGTATCAGCGAACAGTCACAAAGAGTTTGAGATGATCAATGGGAGGTTTGTGATGGAGATGGTCATTTGGAGGTTTGTGATGGAGATGATCAGTGGGTGGTTTGTGATGGAGATGGTCAGTGAGAGGTTAGTGATGGAGATGGTCAGTGAGAGGTTAGTGATGGAGATAGTCAGTGAGAGGTTATTGATGGAGATGATTAGTGGGAGGTTAGTGATGGAGATGGTCAGTGGGAGGTTATTGATGGAGATGGTCAATGGGAGGTTAGTGATGGAGATGATCAGTGGGAGGTTTGTGATAGAGATAGTCAGTGGGAGGTTATTGATGGAGATGGTCAGTGGGTGGTTGGTGGTGGAGATGGTCAGTGGGTGGTTGATGATGGAGATGGTCAGTGGGAGGTTTGTGATAGAGATAGTCAGTGAGAGGTTAGTGATGGAGATGGTCAGTGAGAGGTTGGTGATAAAGATGGTCAGTGGGAGGTTTGTGATAGAGATAGTCAGTGGGAGGTTAGTGGTGGAGATGGTCAGTGGGTGGTTGGTGATGAAGATGGTCAGTGGGAGGTTTGTAATAGAGATAGTCAGTGGGAGGTTAGTGGTGGAGGTGGTTAGTGGGTGGTTGGTGATGGAGATGGTCAGGCGGGGGTGGGGTGAGGGTGAGGTTTGTAGTGGAGATGATCAGTAGGAGGTTTGTGGTGGAGATAGTTGGTGTTGGGGAGTTGTTGTGGAGATGGTCAGTCGGAGGTTTGAAGGTGTTTAAAAGGGTGTTGTATAGTGGGCTTTGGGAATGCCCGGAGGAGTTGGACTATAATGAAATATACCTACGACAAAGTAAGTTGTACTAGATTTTTGGATAATATGTGAAAGATGATATGCAGATTTCAAATCATATATAAATTTAGAAACGAAGTTTAACACATTGGATGACCCTATTATATCTGATAGATAAAAAAAAGTAAAAAGATTTGGCGATAAGTTATAAGTGCTGCATGAAAACAAACAATCAGGAAATATTGGATTTGGGGGACATTACCCAGATATATCATAATGTAGCAAGGGAATGTGGTATAACGCTGTATAACCTTATATAATATGGCACCAACAACAATTATATGGGTGTGACAAATGATTCAGAACGGATCATAAAATTGGTATAAAATACCTCGGGTCATGAGACCTGTTATGTGACAATAACCATGGTGATAACATGGCCTGGTACAAACAACAGTGGTGTAGCTGCGTGGTCAGTGGGCGGTGTACGGCATGCAGTGTGGGTTGTGCTGACGCGCTGATCGGAGCTACACCTTGAAGCCATCTCCAGGTGCATGGGAAGGGGGTATGGAGGAGGGGAGGGAGGAGGCAAGAAGCCCTCAGCCACGTGTGCGAACATGCATGATCAGCTGAAAGATCAACCGACCTGTGATATATGACATACACATGTGTGTAGGCCTGGACAACCACCGGGCCCCCCTAATCCACTCCGCCCTGCTTAACCAACCACTCGGCCATCTATATTTACCCCAGTGATCGCACATGTATATAGTCCAATTAAAAGGAAACAATGCACTGTGAATAACATAGTGATTAGTACAGATGTATATGAGATGGCATACATATAAGACGGAGGTTCCCTTGCAACTGTAGCGCGCAGTATTTTTTCTCTGTCTTTTTCTACCGCGGGAGCTACACGTTTTCTTGGTGAACTCACGCTTGAATAACTCCAGTGCGCCAGGGTTGTTAAGCATGCTTCCTGGTTGCGCAATTTGGCAAGAAAAAATCTGTTTTTTCTCCCGGAGGGGGTAAAGGGCGCGTGGAGCACGTGTATGACGATGAGGGGGGAGGCTGGGGGAGCCCCCGGGGTTTGGTGTCTCCTCCCAAGGTTTTAGCCTCCAGGGTGAGCTGCTCAGGGTTACCCGCCTCCAGCTCCCCGCTACCCGCCAACCACCGGCCGAGCAGCTCACAGCAGAGTCAGCTCTTCTCTACGCACAGGAAGACTTTAGTAAAGGCAATAGTGGTTTCTCGTATTCAATATGTATGTATATCGTAGAATAAACTTCTCATATCAAATAGCTATAGACATATAGACGGGCATTGGAATCCTAGATTTTTTTATTTGCGTCGCCACCGTGTATTATTGTGTATATGAATCTATGCTTTTTATAATAGGAAAAAAACCGAGAAAAATTACAAAGGCATTTGATCAAAAGAACAGTCAATGGTATAAAAGCTTTCCCTCTCATATTACCCTTTCGTTTGATAACTGAACGACAACACTCCCTTCAAAGTGAATGTAGTTCCCAGACATATATCCTATAATAAAGACAATTTAAAAAACAATGATTAAGATCTATTGACCCCAGCCTATACATTCTGTGTTTCTTGTCCAGCGAAGATTGTTCATTGTAATTAACTCCTACCTCACTGGAACTGTGCCATTGTCCTAATGTCTTGTCCTTTCTAGGGTTTAACAATCGTCAGAAGGTACCTGTTTATATTAAAAAGAGGAGAAATTCTTACAGTGATATATCTAACTATACACCCAGATTCCAGCTGAACTACGGTTATACATGTATATAAATACCAATGTCCTTTGCTCACTGTTAATTAAAAAAAATTCTTTTTATCAAGGAATGATTCGCGTGAACTATATACCATGTGGTCTATCATCATACCCATTTGATTAATAATAATGAGACAAATAAACAGTTGAATACACTAAGTAGAAGACATTGACTTTTGCCTTATTTCTATTCTGGCTTTAAGTTTTGTAAATGTATTTCCTCTTTACTCTGTGTACGTTATATACTATAAGTTCAACAACAACAACAAAAATTGAAATAATTGTATACATCGAGAAGATAGTATATTAATTTTAAATTGATGATGATTTTACACGACTGGCGCCACATTTTGTATAAAACTTACTAGGCGCTGCTCCGCTGCTCTATACCACGTGACCACCAGTCCTCCTTATACAACCGGACAAAATAGACGTGTTTTTCTCTACTGCATTTCTATCCTCACCAACCCACCCTTATTTATTGGGTTTTATTAAATCATCTATATTCTCATGCGTATGATCAATGTATATATGTAATTCAATATGCCAAGGTATAACTACTATCCATCCTTTTATCCAATCTTTAAGTTATTGTTTCTAAAATATTACTACCTCATACCATTTCTTATTCCATGTCCTTTAACAAATCTTAAATACAACGAACTTTTACGATTGTCTACAATACTGGGTATGTTTTATGCAATTGATAAGATTTATTATTAATCGGCAGTCCAGTCTCTGTCTGATTATAATGATAGTGATGAAAAATTCGTTGTAGTTTTATAGAATACACCAGTAAATTAATACAATTTGTTATTGACATTATTAATGGTACAATATAGTACACTGCTGCATTATTTTCAATCTTGTTTTCAACTATTTCTTTTTATTTAAAACCTCACGTGACGCGTTTCACGGGCGTGTTGCGAGTTTGACCATAAAGTGACACTGGTAACAGGCGGAAGAGATACATGAACATGGCGTGTAGGTGGAGGGGTGGAGACAGGGTGGTGGGGATTGAGGGGTGGGGCGGAGTGAGTGGAAAGGGAGGGGGTTAGGCTTTAGGGGTATCCCGGGTCGCATGCACACGGTTGTCTGCTTCCCGCTACGTCGACACGTCGCCTTATGACGTACCCCCTCCTATCAACACCCTCCCTCTCCTCCCCCGGCACCATGTTAAGCCCCCGCCCCCCGGCACGGCGCCAATGCCCTATACCCCCCATACCCGTCTCCCGCCACTGGAACCGGAAGTATAGTCCTGCTTTATGCGCGCGCAACCCTCACACGTGGGACTCGTTCGAAAGCGAGGCTGCAGTGGGCGACGCCTTTCACGCCCGAGCTACCCGACGCCCGCTCCGCTGAGCAGCTCGCCGCGATGCATGATGGGCGGTTTTTTCCAATCCTCCCTCGCCCCCTTCAACTACCTATCTTTTTTGTTTCTCTGTCTCACTCCACCTTCCTGCGACTTTCCATGTGCAGGTTCTGCGTGGACCGCAGGGGAATGGCGAATGTGTATGGAGAGTGTATACGGTTTATGGTGGAGCGGACGACCCGCGAGTTCTAAATGTGAAAAGGTGTTGTAGGCATGCGCGTTTTGTGTGTTCTTCTTCCTATGCCCAGTGAGGTGGCAGGATATCCAACACATATAAACAACTGTTTAGTACTTGTATAAGACACAGACTGGACGTATATTCAGAATATCCGCGATTTTCAGATTATAAAATCATTGTAGCAAACTCCGTTTTGGGAAGGCAGGTATAAGAGATAGGCATTCCCTGGTTAATATTCTTTCCTATTTTGTCTAATAATAATCATGTCTAATATAGTCCAGTCCATGAAATGGTGCTTAGTAGACCGTTCCGGGCCAGTTTCCCATCAAACGATGGTTAAGGGTACTGGTGTTATTGGGTCCTAGCCGTGTGACCAGCGCATACTGGTCAGAGTCTCTGGACACACAGGAATCAGCATGGTGAAGTCATGCCGTTTAACTTCGTAGTCATGTCAATCATGTCATCACCAAAGATGTCATCAAAGTACACGTAAAAACTTAAGTTTGCTTAATCATCCGCAGGTAATTCCCTAATTTTGTTTTATAATTTCCTCCATATACCCTCCGTATACGAAGAGCTTTAAATTCAGCTTCATTTATTCATCATATATGAATAAAAATGAAAATAAAATCTAATGCAAAATAATGACTGGACATGAGTGGTCCTGGTGTTTCAAAGTTGAGGGATGTGTGTTATATCGACCAATTAAGGAGACTCGCTTGCTTTCCAAAATCAACAAGTCTGCACATTTAGGTGGCCTGCCAGCAGCCTATTGGTGCCTTGGTGCAAACAGCCTTGGTTGAGGTCTGGTCGGAATCTGACAAGAAGCAGTTGATTTGAAAATAGTGTTCAGTATATACGGGAATCTTGAAACACAAAGGGGACGGCAAACTTTGATAAACCATAGCTAATTATATATGGAATCGCATTATTGATAATCAGCAACAATTATATAAAAGCTATCTACATGGCATAAGAATGATTGATATATAGGCTTAGGTATCAACATTATAAAGACTACGTGGAAGCACAAGTTTTTTTCTTCCAAATGTCAGATACCATACAACTCACACGTGATCTTGTAACAGACTCAAATGCCTTAACTGGTTCTATGTGATGTGGATGATAGACAATTCAAGCAGGAAATATGAAGGGTGAGTATGGGTATAGGGAGGACCTCTGTTTAACCCCAACAACCTTTGTCTTGTAATCCGAACGAGGTTGAAAAGAATCATTATCCCCTTCGTCCAACGCCAGCCCTCCCCCACCCCCGGAACACCCCGCCCCAACCCCGGACCCCGGCCGACCTTTCGGTATCTACGCATATCGGGAACGCTCGCTACGGTGCCTCTAATCGACTCCAATCTCGTCAGCCACCTAGCGGCGATTTTCTGCACCAAACGTTTGTCAGCACCCCCTGGTGAGAGAAATGCTTCAGAGGTTGTGGGAGGAAACCTTATCGCGACATCGTCTTGTTGTTCCAGCTCGGACCGCATACATGCAGCGCCGACTGGCGGGCGGGCGGGCAGCGTCAACAGGCCAGGATTAGCACGCAGCTATGTCCTGTTAATAACTCGCTGTCTTGTTTGTACGGAAACACAAATATATGACCTTTCACCTTAAACAAAACAAAACTAAAAACACGAAAAATTGAACAAAAAATGAAAGCCAAGAAAATATAGGGCCTACATATGTTGATGTAATCGGAAACAATAGAGTATACAAGACCGAAGGAAATTGCCATCAGAAAGAAGGGTATTCTAATCACTCTTTTGGGGAAAAACCGAAAAGGACTATTGGAAATTTTTCTTTCAGCAATACCAACCGACGTGCTCACAATACAACAAATTATCATTTTATATTCCATATTCACTTTTGATAGACGAGCAATACCTTTACTTTATGAAATATCCTGAGAGATAACTGGGAACCATTAAATGGAATAATCAACAAACCACTATCAAAGCTTCAAGGAGAATAAGGTATAAATTCTCCTATATGAATCATTCACTTGCCAGATCTTGAAATGCACGCTTACATCCATTCAATACTTGCATGACAGGAGACATAATGGGTGCCATGCTGGTATAAAGTATATCTCAATTAGTTATTAAGGAAACATCACCTCCTCAGGTTCTACATCGCGTTATTTGTTTACAAACCCAATTACTCAGCGGGTCTTTAGTACGTCTAGAGTTAAGTGACATCAGATGTCCCAGCGGGCCCGAGCGGGGGGCAGGCGCATGCGCGAGTGCCCATCCACCGATGTCTCGCGCGCTCTGATTGGCGGAGACCGTGTCATGAAGAGCCCCATGTCGGAGGTAAGGGAGGAAAGGGGTGATGGGGAGTCGTGAAGGTGTGCAGCGTCTTCACCAGGGGAATCTTCACCTCATCACTGGCACGAGAAGCGCATGCGCACATCCGCCTCAGACACAGGAGGAAGAACATCAGGAGGCCAAGCACCAGGAGGAACAGCTTCAGGAGGCAGAGGAAGTGTGCATGCTGGAGGCATCTGGCTAGATACTTTATGTCAGTGTATTTATGATATTTATTTGGCACTAATGTAGAGGATGAAACGGGATTTCTGAAATTTTCTATATTCAGGAAATTCAATTCATAACTCGGTAGTGATGGTTTTAGCAACGTGCGACATCACAGTCGTATGAGGGCCAGGAGTTTTGAAGACAGAAACTGATAACTGAGAGAGAAACAATCTCTGAATTAATCAAGTGGTGTAATAGCTTTCACGGGAACTGCAACAACAACAATTGCAACAAAAACAAGAACTGGAGAAGGCAAGAGAACAGCACTAGCAACAGCAGGAGGTGGCATGTTGACCGTCATGGAAAGACCATCCTTGACCGCGGGTCTGGCGGACTTTGGCTCTAGCGGCACCCTGGAGAACCTGGGATATTGTCACCAGCCCACCCCAGATCTGGCGGACAGGTACGACACCCAACACGGAGTGGGGTACACGGCCACCTGCACTGCCCGCGGATATGCCGCCCCGCCCCCGGACGGCCCCGTGCTCACCACTGACCTCTCACCTGTAATCACCGCCCACCTGGGCACCTCCTCCAGTAACCCCGTGACGGTGGGCAGCGGGGCCGGCGACCACTACCAGACCCTGAAAACGGTGACGGCTGACATTCTCCAGGGCTGTGTACATCACCACCATCACCACCACCACGATGAGGATGTCCTCAGGGACTTCCTCCAGGGTCACACCCGCGCGTCTCCAGGTTCTCCTGGATCCACGTCGTCCTCCTGCGGCGCGGCGTCGCCGGGAGGCGGCCTCCAGGGCGGCGGCGGAGGCGGGGTGTCGGGCGGATACCCGGGCACGCACGGGAGCGGATTCCGGGCCACTCCGGGCGGGGCCTACCTGTACACGGCCCAGCGTGGCGGCAGCTCCGGAGGCGGGCTCGGCGATCAGATGTACCCTCACCAGCATCAGCACCAACAGCAACAACAGCTCCTGCAACAACAACACCAACATATTCAGCATCAACACCACCAGCAGCAGGTACAGGAGGGACGTTCGCCCCTCCAGTGTAGCTACCTGGCCACTGCTCCGTGCACAGGGTCCGCCGGTCATGGCCCTCTAGGGACTCTTGCTCCAGGGCAGCACGTGGAGCACCCGACGGGGAACCCGTCCAGTGCCGACGACACCTGTCAGAAGGTTACCAAGACCAACGGGAGGACATATAAGGTAGGCTCAAGTAAGGTGTCTCTGTCTGTAGGGTGTCACTGTATCCCTCTGAATTCCCCCTCCGCCTCTCTATATCTATATGCCTCTGTCTCTCTATTCCTATTTCCATCTCTCCCACTCTTTTGACGGCTGTATATCTCTCTGGCTCTCTCCCTCTGTATTTCTCCGTCTCTTTATCCCTCTTCGCTCTCTGTATATCTATAATTGTAAAATACATGAAATGGTGGCTAGAAGACCCAGCACATGTACATGTACACTTATACGTTCATTGTCGGAAATAAGGTTGGGAATCAAAAGAGCAAACATCACTAAATACAAGAAATCACCACTTTATATCGACAATAACCTCAGGGACAACTTAAGTAGAAACACGCAACAGGTAGATAACTATACAGTGTATAAAAAAATAAAAAGGATAATTTGTAATTAATTTGGAGGCAAATGTCTACGCATATCTAGAAACTATACATATCATTAGACACAAATAAGAGTGATGGTTGTATACTTTTAGCATTCTTTGAATAATATATGAGTATGATTATTTCAAAACCGCGGGAACCTTTCTTGTGAATATTTAAAGTAGTTAGAATAAATCCTTCTAAAATGTATGTCTTGTCTGCATATGTATTTAACCAATTGTCTTTTGAGTATGCCTCTCTACCTCTATCCCTCTCCCTCACTCTCTCAAAGTCTGTACATCTCTCTGGATCTGTCCCTTAGTTACCCATATGTTACGAACTCCCTTGAAAATGTATGGGGCCACAGTATACCACTGCCCAGTGTTTATAATTGACCGTAAACCACACCTTTCGTTTATGGCTTTTCAAAACCCGTCATCGAATGTCTAGGAATAGAAATTATCATTAATAACCATTCGTAAGTAAAACTACAATCGATGGTTTTTGCACAGTCGGCTCTGAAAACCACTCAAGGTTGACGACGTAATACATTTACAAGTTACAAAAGAAGGTCCCCTCTAAAGGTCTTATCCCCGAAAATAATCAATCATACTGATTTGCCCTTGGTCGTTGCTACGGCATGATCTCCCCCTCCCTAATCGTAAACAGACTGATGATAAAAACCATCATGGCAATCCCTTCGTAAACCCTTTCTGAGAGTTAAATATATTGACCATTTGCTTAAGTTCTTCCTGCAAGTTTTACTGACTTCAAATGCAATTTGATAAACATAACTTAAATCAAGTTTTAAACCAATATGGTAAGATTGAAAAATTACATCAGGGGCAGTTCATATACATGTATTTATTTGTCCACAAATCATTAAAGTCGAATTTGTTTAATATGCCTTAGGTTTCATTGCCACATCCTTGTTTTGCTGTTTTGAATTATAACTCTGCGTTTCTAACTCAGAATATCCATCTGGCAGACTCCAATCTTCGACTCCGTGAATCCGAGGTGAATTGACCTTTCTCATAACAAGCATAGAACACATATAAAAGAAATACATGATTTGCAGTAAAACCCACAGCACTCTTCTGCTATGGAAGACGTGCTAAAACGTATTCCCGAAGCTGAATGATTACAAAAAATATTAACACTGACATGCTTCTGGATTCTATTAGGACAATAAAGACAAGTATTTTAAAATTTCGAAATATTCCACTGCTTTCTTTCTGGAGAATCACGCAACAGCAAAGGGTTGGCAATGAAAATGATCAAGAAGAATCCATAAGTAAATGTTCAATGTTTAAACAAAAGCTCATCTTTGCCCACTCGCAGATGTCTTTGGAAGCTTTATAATCGCCCTCCATCTATAGCCTGTCCATATAGCCGGTCATATTTCACACATATACTATCCATTATCTTATTAATAGAGTGAATCCACTGTTATTTGATTATACATTTTTTTCTAAGTTAGACCTTTTCCATTTGGTTGTACAAGTATGTCAGGATCTCATACTGGGAAATAAAAAATGGTAATTTTCCATCATGTATGAGAGGCCAAACCTCCTTACTGAAAACGCATTTATTGTCTTCCATTATCTTCTAAATTGAAATGTTCTACAAGGACAGGTATATTTAAACAATTGTAGATGATGCAATATATTGGCAATGCAGCACATAGACTGAAAAGAATAAGTACTGTAAGATGTACATCATTTTAACGCAATGCCATACCTTGATTTGTGTACTTTAGGGTTGTTTGAAAATTTCACATTTTTAAAGCAAGCATGTGTCAACCGATCAATAGTATCCAGGAATGACACATGGAAGAGAACAGAAAAGATAATGCCATATGTTGGATGGTTTTCCTAGTGACAAATCTCACATTTTCCTTTTTTTGATAAATACGATGCTCAATAGAAACATTGTGTAAGGAGCAACTCCTGCTGGCCTGGACATTGAAAGGATCAAATTTAATGTCGGGTCACTCGCAGAATATATATGATAAACGTTAAATACAATTTCCCCTGTCATTTAAATCTGTTCTTGAGTCATTTGATGATGTAAAACAGAATCATATAGCTGACACGTCACCATATTTTCACAATCCACTACACTTGTGATTGCATTCAGTGTAGTCACATATATGTAGCTTTTCCTTACCTTATGTACCATATGTATATATTTGACGCATATCTTACAATTTACCTATAAATGCATAACGTTTTGTGCCACCTTCTGTATGATAGTCGGAATAGTGCATTACACGTAGCTGGTCTATGGACACTGTCAGCTAGGAAGCCGTTGCCTTAGCAAGTTAAATTCTGCTTATCGTTTCTACTCCTTTGATATTAATAAGCACCCGCAAATTGAAGACAAACCTATTTTGTACTCGCCGAGTTGGGTTAATGAGATATCCACAACATTACAGCCTGCCGATATGTTATTTCAACGTCCCTCATTCAACAATGAAGAAATAGGAGTACCAGTTGAATATTTATTTTTTCATATTGAAGTAGGGTGAAAGCACAAAAACAGACAGTGATTTCTTTTGAAGTTGTTCTTTTGATAACCAAGGTGGCAGTTCAGTGGTAATCAGAGTATCAAAAGATCCTAGCGTTTCGTGTTACTTTATGACACTTCATCAGATGAATTCTTTCTCATATTTTTTTTACCCGCGCGAGCGAAGTGTGCATATTCAGTCAGCCACTAAAATTCGAACCTTTATCTCACCTCTGGTATTTTTCACCATAGACTTAACATTGGGAACGCGTATCTGACCCCCCATGGAGTATTTAGGAAAAATATCCAATAGGAGGTTATGTCAGAGATGTATGCTCATTGATCAATGTGAAGGGTGAGATAAATTCAGAAACCTATTCAAGTTTACGGTAAGAGCTCAATCCCATCTCGTTTGAATCGCTACGTAATACACGCACCTTCGCCTTGTTAATTACTACGCAATTCATACTCGATGGGATACGAGCTCTGACCCTAAGCTTTCATAGCTTTCCTCTATAGGATCTACCGAACACACTTATTTCAATTTTCTCCCTCAAATAATTGCCAAGATGGTCGACCCTTGAATTATTTGGGGAATAAATCCTGGGTTATCTTCCAAGCTCTCCAAATCTTCCGCACACAAATGTACTGAACATTCAGATATTTGAACTTAAAAAAAAAGACTATATTAGGTATTTTATTTACAGAGACGCACCACTTCTGATACTTACTCACGAGATGGCGCCACTGAGCGTGAGCGCACGCGCATGCACATGCTCAACGACGCTTTCGACGACCTCCGCCAGGTGGTACCCAAGGCCAATCTCAGCGAACATCAGGTAAGCACGTGATCATACGTCATCGTAACGACACAAGGGTTGATGACGTCACACAATAAGTATGGTGTCACTATATATAAAGCAGGACCAATACTCATATTGTCCCTGCATATTCTTGGTCGTTCTCTCTGAAGTTAATACCTGTCTCTGCATGCATGTGACGATACCAAATGTATATCGTTCTATGCACAGTGGCGCCACCTGGGTAATAAATAATAGATCCTTGTGAGTGCTGAGCAATACGGTTTCCTTCAATTAATTTAGATAAAAACAAGGACAGTTTTAAGAAGATCAATGTTTGATATTATACATTTACTACACGGCAAATAGCCTATATGATCCATGGGCGCCGCCATGACGCCCCTCGAGTAGGTGTTCTTTACTGACGGAGGTGAAAAAGTAGGTGTTCTTCACTAATGGAGGTGGAAAAGAAGTGAGTGACAATGGGGAAGTGTCACAACTCTAGCCTTGCTCACATATGTATATAAGGTCTTCCATGTGGAAAATATCATGTATTGGGTTTAATTATTATGTCATCCTGCTCTGGGATGGGTGTAGAGAGTCAAAGGAACAATGGTAAAACATTGAAAGGCAGTTGAATTTCGTTAGAACAAAGAGCCAGTATTCACATTCTGTCCCTCGACCACCTAGTGACTGCTTCATGAATTAACAATGGCTCTGTCCCCTAAACGGTAGACACCCCGTGTAATTATATAGAACGTCCTGACCATGCTGTACAAGCTACAAAACGAAATGATAATTTACGGTTGGTATGGAACAAGGCGTTTACGCCGAGTTTTGTGGCTTGTACAAGCATGTTAGGCTGTTCTATATTTACTATAAACCCGAAATTGATTTGGCCTAACAACTAATATTTTAGTCAATACGTTCGGAATAATGTTCCGTATTTTACCGTACGGAACAGTGTTCCGTATTCTACCATACGGCGAAACGGTGCGTATTTACAGTATATACGGCATAGGCATATTGTAAAGTCTGTCCCCAATGGTAACGATAAATACAAAAATTGCAGTGTCACCTATCTATATTTATATAGATACACATGTATATATATAATGTGGGTGTGCATGAGACCTACGAGGTTGAATAAAATTTAGGACTTGAACAAGTCCCACTCCACATATATATGTCCTCCACATCGAGCCACATTCACAGCCACTGCCACAGCCAGTCGTTTTCACGGCCTGGGAGCTGTTTCAAAAGTCGGGGGGGGGGGGGGGGCTAAACGAGAGTAGTCACCGCAAAAGCGAGAGCAAACAATGGCACTTGAAGCGTCGCTGTCGGGGTGGAGGTGCCGCTCGCTATTGGGTATTGGTACCGGTTTTGCTGCCGCTTTGATTCAAAGTGCCGCTCGCTGTTGCCAGCCTCTCGTTTTTAAATGCGACGTGCCACTTGCGAGACTTCACTCGACTTTTTTTTTTTTATTCAGGAAAATTTATAAGGAATAATAGTACATTCGCTAAGTTTAGATAGCGTTCTTCCATGGACACGTCCAACGGGTGCAAAATTACAGACACATGTGTCGACAAGAAATATTACATGACATAGACAAGCCAATAGGCGTGGTTCTAATTGGTGATTTCGTAAATACTTCTGATATTATAATAATCTTTTTTGTATAGGTCATATACATATAAATTTTAGATGCATTACAAGATTTAAATCGATCACCGCATGGTGCTGTAGTAACAGACAAAGACATGCAACACAAAACAAATAGAATACCAATGTACACTCTGATAACTGTAGCAACTGTGAGTAAATCACCAATGTATAAACTCTTATAATAGTTGCCTAGCAACCTATTCTTATGATTCCCAACCGACTCAAAAATCAATATAACCAGATGTAATACTGATGTAATCACTAAACCTGATGAAGGATCTTTTATGAATCCGAAACGTTGTTATCTAATATAAGCAAATAAATACCATCCTAAACTTTTACTTCAATTCATTGTCTTGAGTTGTGTCTTCTCTACAAACCATTCTAATTTATACTTGTTTATACATTGTTAACTTCATAGATTCTCTTATTTTTCAGTTGTTTATGGTCATTTGACGCATACTAAGAATCGATTACCTTAGTAGGTTGCTAAACCGGTATGAGAGGCAGTACATCTTTAGTTAATAAAGTACATCTTTAGTTAATAAAGGGGAGGGGACTTTTAAAACAGCCCCCTGATTTGTTATTATACCGCATGACACCTGGCAGTTGAGTGGAGGCTGTTGATATATGCCCATTGTTGACTAGTAGACTCCACGTGGCATTGACAGAGGCTGCCTGGGGGAGGACAGGAGGGGGGTTCCCTATATGAATAATAGGAAATATCAAAGTGTTATATAACACTTTCAGATCCACTTATTGAGGTCCAAAGAAAATGGCAAGGGTTGTAGATTTTAAGTTGAATTGCACGTTATACCTGACTTAGATAATGTCCACTTCTAGACTCACAATCGATCCATGGTGGGATAATGCTCACGTACTTTTTATCCGTACTCAGATAAGCAGAGATAAGTCGATCCGGAAGACTCGACATCGGGAAGTTAGATAAAGAGAAAAAATAGACCCCATTGAAGGCAAATAGAAATAATAATAACATTCATTGCTTCCTGAATTTAATAAGTTCTGCTTTAATTTGGTCTTTTACTGATTGTCAAAAGCTCAGAAGCACCGTTACCTTTAATCGTCTTCACGTTTGTTTCATTTTTATTAGTGCACATAATTCGCCTTTACAGACGATTTTACATTATGGGAATAGGACTACTTTATGATAGTTGTAGTATAGCTACATAAAATTTCGGGTTCTATGTAATAATATAAATACAAACAAATATAACAAAATAATGATATATCAAATGAGAATTAAAGACAAAGTCTAAAGAGACAGGCCAAATGGAGCCTAATTTTGTTGCCAGTATAGATAAACGAACTAAAAAAAAGGGTACAATTGGTCTTGAGAAAATTAGAAAATGATACCCCTTCAAAAGCTAGAGAGCTAAACATTATTGACACCCCCACCATAGACTTGCCCAAGTCACTTTTGTGCCAATAACTGAAAATGAGACAATATTGCAATATGTAGCCTTCCTCTAATTGCCGACAGCAATATGAATGAAAATGTGTTGGCGCACAATCCAAACCTTCCCTGCTTTGATGACTAGGTCTCTGAAGATCATAAGGGGTCATCCATAAAATACGTAGCGCAGTGTGTCGGGATGGTTCGGGTTAAACAATTGTGGACATTTTGCGTACATCGCTCCTTTAATTGTAGACAAGAGAGTGAGGTGGTGATGAGCAAGTTTTTTTCATAAATCTTCCACAACTACTCTCAAAGATGGATATCCCCTACATAAAATAGCTAAACAAACCTTCACGAACATAATGACTGCATATCCTCTTTTGTACCACACAGAAACTGTCTAAGATCGCCACTCTGCGTCTGGCCATTCACTACATCTCGGCACTGACGAGCATCCTGGAAAACACAGGCGGCAAGATCCGACCCGTTGAGAGCTCCCGCACAGACAGACGCGGCCGGAAACGCACTGCCCCAAACGGAAGGAGTCAAGGAGACGCTAAACGCGCATGCGTGAAGACCGACGTGAAAGGAGCAGAATGCAGAGAAGATGATCGCACAACGTTAACGGCGTTGTGATGTAGATAACGTGTTTTGTATATTTTATTTCTTATCAAAGTATCGATTTTATATTAGTTGATCTTAGTATGAAGATGTGATGATTAGAGGGACACTGCCCCCCCCCCCCCCCCCCCCCACGAAAGAATCCGGAAGTTACAAGGTGGGATGGTTAAAGTTATCTCCCGAGGCTTCAGCCAAGATAAGTAACTTAAGCCATACCAAAGAAGTGGAGACAATTCCTTGGCCATACTCACCGAGTAGTTTCGACAATTTTTTCCACGGGGATTTGTGTCTCTGTACATGTACTTTGAAATATTGATGCAAATGGTGATTTGTTTACCTCCGATCGAGAACATCAACCTGTTTGTTTTCTTCACGCATCTAAGCTTAGATCTGATAGGTCAAGGCAGCGTCAGCATTCGTATGGAAACTGTAGTTACTACAATCCCTGCAGCGGTATAACTATAGTGTTCCATTAGATATATAAGAATATAGGATCTGTCTCCATTGCCGCCTGGTGCCTTGACCATTTTCAGCTTGATCACAAAAAAACGTTTATACACTCGTATATGCTGACAACGTAAGCCATCATTCTATTATACGCCTGATACATAGTGGTCAGAGAAAACACATGTGTAGCCTGCATACCCGGAGCATACGGATACATGTTGTATGCTCCGTGCTGCAAAAACCGGCACATACGGAAAAATAGTGCGTATGAAAAAGATAGTGCGTACCTAATTGAACTAATATCAGAGTTGACTCTCGCATGCGTTCGGATATTACTACGCGTCAACTTCTCGGAGCAGACGGCCGCTTGTATGTGAAACCAGTCAATATTTAATACCCTCAGAAACTGATATGATAATACCACATTGAATGTATCATTCTGAATTTTATGATGGCATCTTATTATTTATTTACAATTCACATATCTCATTATTCATATTGAGCAGATTCTAATGTTGTAATGAATTTAATATATACCCAATATTGTAAGATACAAAGTATCTCATAATGGTCTTATAAGGCAACACTCTCACCTTCATCTTTTCATGGAGTAATAACTATATGGTTACTTCTGTTATATTAACTGCCATTGCGGGAACTTACATGCATTCAATACCACTAATTTATCATTGGTTGTGTAGGCTCAATTGACTGTTTAGTTAGTTATGTAATTATTGTAGATTGTCTTTATGAAGAGGATGATCTAGGTATTAATAGTGCATTATTAGTGTCATAATATGAGCACTACATTAGGTTATAGAATCCTCTATAATTTTATTAAATGAAATGTAATAAATATTTCCACTCAAAAAGCACGCGTCTATTTTACTCACTGATTTACTGACTACAGCACCTTGTTTACAGGTAATATCAGATTGGGTACTCTAGTTGGCCAATATCATTATGAATAATTGATGAAATAGATATTATCAATATCTTTTTAAAAAAGCCCGAACACCAATTACGTAATTTAGCAAGGCATGAACTCACGAGTAAAGAGCTGCAATTTATTCAATTCTAGATTCTACTATGGTTTTTTTCCCTGAAGATTTCATTTTTGAAACTGACAATTGATAATTTCTCAGAAATATTATCTGTTAGAGTTAATTTTCGGTACCAGGTCCCCTTATTACAATTAAGTTATATGTATATGAATAATTGGAACATATAAGACATCCGTTTGACATTGATCAATATATACCAATATCGATAACAGGCTATTGCAATCTGGTGAAAGAACAAAAAATACACACGAATCACTATATTGTCATTTGTCACAGTGAATATCTCTATACCCAACTACCAAGTAATTCAGCTTGACAGGAAACCATTTTTCGACAAAAAAGCCGGAGGGCTTCTTATCTACTTGAATAGTGATATTAAATATGAACTAATTGAAGAACACACACAGATAACCCCCGAATATGAGGTAATTACTGTAATTCTGAATATTCATAATAAAAAATACCTATTAATTAACATCTATAAACCCCCACCCACAAATCCTTTGGTTCTCTATGACAAATTAGATAATATTATTGAATCATACGCACATATAAAAAACATTGTTATCATGGGAGACGTTAACCTTGACTATCAAGATATTAAACTACGAAAGAACCACATTGATAACTTCGGGAAATACCATAATATCAAACAGCTTATTTCAACCCCAACAAGAACGACAGATTTAACCTCAACTATTATTGACCATGTATACTCGAACTCAACTAACATATCCCTCTCTGGTGTACTAGACTATACTTTTAGTGACCATCTTCCAGTTTTTTTAATACTAAAAACTAAAAGAAACAGAATCCCAAAAAACTGTATTCAAGCTAGATCTGACAAGAACTTTGATAAAGCACAATTCGTCCATAGCTATCTCCACTCAGACTGGACATCCTTTACAGTAGATAGACAACCACAATTCCTTTGGGAAGCCATGTTGAACAATATAACCACGTCACTGTCTGTCTCTGCACCTATGAGGAAAATGGTTATCTCAAAAAACAAGCCTATTTGGTTGACTGAAGAAGTGCTAAAACTGATTAAAACTAGGAATGCATTCTACAGGCGAGCACGAAATAACAACTCCCCTGCAAATTGGCAGAATGCAAAAAACTATAAAAATTGTGTAAAATTGCTGATCGTAAAAAATAAGAAAAACCAGATAAACCGACTACTCAAGCAACATCGAAGTAGCCCAAAGCATTTTTGGAGAGGTGTCCGTCAGTTACTCCCCAAGGAAGAACATAATGCTATAAATAAACTATTGGAAGAAGACACAGATCAGGAAGTACCTTCCCATTTGATACCACAACATATTAATACATTTTTTGCAAATGTCGGTGAAAACTTAGCTATTAAGATTCCCCAGACACCTAGTCCCAAACTACCGTTCCCTCGTAGAAACGACGAACACTCCCTCTTTAGCGAACCCTTTACAATTGACAAAACCCTAAAGGTTATAAAAACAATTAATTGTCATAAATCATCCTCAGTTAAAAATGTCCGTTCATCCATTTTCAAAATTGTCTTTGAGGCTGATCCCGAAAAAGTCCGAACTTTATTCAATTCTTCACTGTTTAATTCCTCGTTCCCCTACTCATGGAAGGTGGCAACAATCTGCCCAATACCCAAAAAGAATAACCCACTGTATGCTAACAACCTACGGCCAATGAGTCTACTAGCTCTTCCCGGAAAACTCCTTGAAAAAATGGTAAATGCAAGACTGAAATATTTCTTAGAAATTAATTTTCTCTTGTCCAATTCTCAGCACGGGTTCTGACAAAATCGCTCGACTATATCTGCTATCACTGACTACCTGAAATATTTATATGACAATATCTCTAGCCATAGTACATTAACTTCTTTTATTTTTAGACTACAAGAAGGCATTTGATACTGTTTCTCACGATATCCTTCTACATAAAATATACACCCTGGGTCTTAATAATACAACATGCACATGGTTTCATAGTTATCTAACAAACAGGCAACAATGTGTTTCTCTAGATGGAAAAGTATCAAAGCTCCTCCCTATTTCCTATGGTGTTCCCCAAGGTTCAGTACTTGGACCCACTTTATTTCTCATCTTTATCAATTATTTACCTACTGTACTGAACACATTTAACTTCCATATAATGCTCTACGCGGACGATGCTGTCATCACTACTCCAGATCATAACTTGTTACAGCAAATTATCCCTTCGCTGCATAAATGGTGTAACGAAAACACTCTTACTTTGAATAAGAAAAAAACTGTTTGGATGTCTTACTCTACTAGAGGGAAATTGCCCAACAAAGAACTCCTCCTCAACGACTCTAGACTAGAACAAGTACACTCTTTTAACTACTTAGGACTGACAATTGACCAGAAACTGAATTTTCAGGAACACACAAGACTTTTAACCCAGAAAGTATCACATAAAATCTATCTGTTAGCTAAAATTCGGAATTTAATTGACATCCCTACCACTCTTAAAATCTATAAATCAACGATATTTCCTTATTTGGACTACGCAGATTTTATTTATGATAACACTACCAATTATAGATCAGAATTACTCCAGAAATTACAAAATAAAATATTACGCTTAGCCTATAGAGTCAAATTAGGGAAAAAAACCCGATATACTACTTGTCAGATGCATAACTTGTCAAACACACGTTACTTGTCTGAACGTAGAGACATCCATCTCTTGTACCATGCTTTCACTTTGAAGCAAGACAAATGGAATCTTCCAACTAGAAGAATGCAGGGCACTCGAATTATACAACCCCCCTTAAAAAATGCTGTGTACAACAGGAGTTTCTACTGCCGGGCAATTTCCCGTTGGAATAACCTTAAGGAACCTTTTACTACAATAATAGAGAAGAGTAAATTCAAATTAGCAGTAAAACTTAACTACCCAGGCTGTCTCATGCCATGATTAAGTACATTATCTATCATTTACTTTTACCCTCGTTAGCTAAGAACGCCTGTTTACCGTAGGGAGATACTAAACCATAAGTGCAACAAGTTTGTGAGTGCAACGGTTGTACATACGGTTACTTACTTTATGATGACCTGACTGCACTGTATGTGTTATGATATTTACACACTGATCTGTAACTGTATGGATATGTATGACCTTACTTGTACCCATGTATAGGATGTCAAACTATGTAAGCTACTGTAGAAGAAGCTTATATTTGTTATACCAGATTAATCTGTTACTACAAGATAAGATACCTTGCTGTTACACATATGTCAATTCACAAATAGGAACTTTTGCACTACTTCATCTCATCATTCTTATCTCAGAAAACTGACTCTGATAAAGTTTCTATTAACTTGGATCCAGTTTGTAAAAAAATTGGATTGTTCTAAGATGATGTAAACCGGAATATGCCTATTCAATAACTGTATATTCGCAATTTGTTGTTGGCACCCCTAGGACGGGTACTTGGAGGGCACAACCTGTCCATAATAATGTGGACCATATCCTACTGTAACTTGTTTTGTGACTACAGAGGGACCAGGCGGCAGAACTGCTAAGGCCGAGCCCGGAAAGTTCATGTATGATTTATCCCTGAATAAACGCTCTAAAAAAAAAAAAAAAAGGAGAGAACTGATATATTATATACATATGACATATGGATATACATATACGCTTTATTACTCTATAGATGTATATATACACATTTATCCTAGCCCTAAAAAAACCTCAATAGGCTTAACATGAGCGGACTGTATTGGTCTACAGTGCAGGAAAATGAAATCTATTGCTCTAGTGGGATACAGTTGACAAAGGACGTCATTTGAAAAGCGACCAATGATTATCACTGATTATTGGTGAGTTTTATGTTCTTTCTAATTTGCTGAAGTAATTTAGATGGGGTAGGATAAATTCTAAACCAAACTCGAGTTAGTCATGTTGTTTATCGCACTCCGGCAATGTCATGTATCACTGCACTCGGCTTTGCCTCGCGCAGTGATACATGACATTGCCGGAGTGCGATAAACAATAATACGACTAACTCTAGTTTGGTTTCTCCTAAGTATATATGCATAAATCTCTTGACACGATTGACACGACAGACTCATAAATCTTTCTCGGCCAGTAACGTGACCAAGGTATGATATACCATACCTCTTGCATTCGAAACGCTTGGCATAGTGCCTTTCCTTAAATTTACACAGATTCTAAGGATGTCCGAGTTGACCAGTTCTTCATCCCTTGAAATGGAAATTCTAGTTTTCCCTTACATGAGTGGGTAGACGAAGAGTTGAACCGAACCAAACGGTCTCACACATGAGTCCCTTTTCAAATTCAAATTATCCCTGACAACTTTTGAAATCCCCTGACAATTCACTTCACTTGAAAATATTAGTTTGTCCATGATTTTCCCCGGATGTGAGGCAACCCTAAATTATATATATATATATATATATATATATATATATACACACACCATCTATACCATGATAATAAACCATGGTTATTGGAGTATGTATCATATCAATTGCATATAAATGTTCATAGATAAGACGGTGGCACGACACGCCATGTCCTGCGCTCATTAGGCCTGCACGCCACTTGCCACGCACGCCACTCTGAGTCGGTTGCCGGGAGATGTACAACACCTCGTCAACAAGTATCAAACAGAAGTAAATTAGAACAGCACATATCTCAAACATCATGCTGAAGTAGGCGCCACAACGTAGGCGGTCAGGCCAATTTAGGCTGAATTTCCCGGAAATCCCGTTTATCAACAGAATCGAATATAATCGGGAAACCCTTTATATGTTAAGTTATAAAAATTCTCTATCTAACTATTATAATAAAAAAAAAAGGAAATTTGATAATTTATTGTAGGGTGTTCTTATGTAATGTATATGAATGGCGGAAGTGATGAAAGGGTTTATTGCTAGGGAGGAGTGAATAATAACATTTGAAAAATTACCCTGCATGTTCTTATCAAAGACAATATCCCAGAGAGCGGGGAAGATGATGATAATTAATTAGCAGGAAAACGGGCATGGGTCTTATCGGGAGGGTGAAGTCCCTCAAACCACGTCTGATGACCTGCTCTTACTAAGATGCGAGGGCCACTTGTTTCATAAGTGCTTAAATCTAAGTGACACATTATAATCATAGTCTCTATGATGCGTATTGCTGGAAGCTTAAAAAAAACATTCAGTGCCAACTGACACCATAATGCAGAGACTGAAATACCATAAGACCCAGGTTGAAATCCCAATTAGCATTTTAGTCCACTCCTCTCCTCCTTACCTCGTAGAAGTCAAACAAATAATCTGCGGCATGGGAGAGGACCCAGATATATAAGATGCAACTTGATTGAATAAACAGTGACATAGAAACATTGCTGACCAATTAGGGTGCAGGTTAATTATAGATTTGAGAAAATTGGTAAATTTATGAGACAATTTGCGTCATAAAGGTTTACAACGGCAATAACAATACCATTAAGGCAAGCTAGGTTTTCTATATATTACATATAGAATATGTGGATGCTATATACACAATATTAGCTGATTTCAGATACAAGCAGCTGTAATTTCCGAGGACCAGACGCGTAGTAATCTCTGAGCGATAGCAAGGTGATTACTACGTGTCTGGTCCGAAAAGATTGCAGTCGCTTTTATCTGGAATCAGTTTATATTGTATTTATTAACCACCTTTACTCCCTAATAATTTCGGTGCTCTTCCATTTCCAAAGATTTGAAACTAGATCGATGCACCTCCTTGATGTAAATATAATACCGAAATTGCCCGTGAGGTGTCAGCTATGTCTATAAGATGTAGTTCCGCATTTTTACATATTTCTATTTTTAAAAGTTTTTTAAAAAAATCATTGCCAGAATCATCATTATTTCCATATTTCTCAGGTTTGTTGTAACATTAGAGCAGTTTATCAGTTCGTTGAAAAGTTCCAATTTCATTTTCCGTTCAATCACCAGTTAATAATTAGATGATACTGCTCCGTCATGTTGGATTTATAATTTCATGTTCTTCGGAGGATAGATTGCACACTGAAATACAGGACAAAACTAGGTAAAAATTCGTTGACAAATGTTATCGGATAGATTAGGAGTTTTGGAGACACTGACACAGAAGAAGTCCCCAAACTTGATCTATTAATTCCGTACATGTAGCCTAGTTCACATTGATTGTGATGTTGTGATGCAATATCGTCACTGAGTGTCACAATAGTGTTTTACCAGTAACCTCCCTATTTTTTGTATCTGAAAAACATCACGTGCGCGATGACGGTATATGTCAATAAATAATTTTAAAAAAAAATTAGAAACAGAAGTTTATGGGTCTCGGTAATCTCCTAATAGCAAATTACTCACACCCAATACTATTCCTATGGCGACTCTGTAATCGGTGGTTAATAAAATAAATAAATTACGCCGTAATTTACTGTTAAAAGGTTCTAATGGCCCTTGTTGTTGTTAGGTAATTAGAAAAAAACCAGTTTCAAATACATCCTTGTCTTGGAATTCTTGCTTCTCAAGGTTTGATACCAAGTGGTCTATAGATATAATACCAATTCTGAAATATCAGGGAGGTACTCAATAGATTTCAGTAGCTGGTAATATTTTGAAGGTTCCTCTTAGGAGGTAAAAGCACTATTGCGAGCACTGAGTTCGTATGCACTTTATGGTTTCAATCCAATAATAAACAGCAATATCTAGCTCCATCTACGGCATTGTCGCTGGTCCCAGATAAGCAGACGACATTACAGCAAACTATAACGGTTCAGCGCCTCGTCATCCAATCAGATGCCTCCACTGCATCCTTTATCAGACGACATTTACACTACCGGGACGAGCTCAACGAGTCCCCACCCCCTCAGCCAAACAAACACCTACACCATGGGTTGATTTTGCTCAAAAAAGTATTTATTTTGGTCTCTATCTGGCATTGTGGGTGTGAGGACCGCGTAGGTATGCATGGAGAGTCGGCAGCAGAAATAGGAAGGGGCACTTCCGCCAGAATTTGGTTTGGGGAGAGGGGGGGGGGGGGTGTCCTCCAATTCAAATTCGAGTTCACAGTTTCCAAACCTAACATCTTAAATTCTGATATATTACGGGTTTATTCAATTGGTAGAAACTTCCCATCATGGTATTAGGGTATTACAAAACGGAATTCTGATATATTATTGGCTACATATGTCAAAATTTAATCTGTGCAAGTGCCGTTGGTTGGATATTATAGAGGAAACCCATGAAAGTTTAGGGTCTGAGCTCGTATCCCATCGAGTTTGAATTACGTAGTAATTCACAAGGCGAAGCCGCGTGAATTGCTATGTGATTCAAATGAGATGGGATCGAGCTCTGACCCTAAACTTGAATGTGTTTCTGAATTTATCTCACCCTTAATATTGACTAATGGGCTAACATTTGTGACATCATCCCCCATTGGATATATTTCCTAAATATCTAATGGGTGTTAGATACAAGTTTCCAATGTTAAGTCTATGGAGAAAAAATATCTGGGGTGAGATAAATTCCGTCACTACATCTCAAAGGCACATATATAGGTGCAGCAATAATAACATCATTCAGCTAGTATTATGTGTTGAGTCTACCTACAACCGGAGTCAGCGATCTGATAATTTCATTATATTACATTATTTATAGTTCTGAAACTACGTTAAAAAGAAATAGAAATATGCACACTGCTCTGTAGTAATTTTTCTTTTCTTTAGAGCAATCTGCTTCTATTCTGTGGAAAATGAGCAATCGGACCATCAAAACTCTGTCTTATACCTACACATAACACAATCCATCTCCCATGCATAATGATAGAGATTCAGCCGTCTAAGTCGAGCCTTATTCAAATCCTCAGATACTTGGTTTCTCTATAAGATAGAGCGTGTATGAACCCTCACTGTAATTTCTTTAAAAACTTTTATTTATACTGACGGAACGTTTGGAATATAATTAATCTATCTTCCAACGGCACCAGTCGTGACAATGATATTTGCCTTTGCCTAGCTTATAGGAGTACCGCGGTAGTGAGTGGAATCATATAATTTAACAAGTGCAGAGAGTAGAACAATGACAAGAGATAGGATGGTGAGCAACGTATAAACAATAACACATGCGAATACAATAGTCTAAAAATCGATAAATCTTTTCATCATCCTCATACCATCTTGGGAATCACATCATTTCAGCTTTCTTTGTAAAACTGTTGTAGCAAAAGGTCCGTTTCCGTTTGTGTGGAAGAGTGATTTGTAATCGAATTCAAACGTAAAAAATAGAGAAAAAAGAAGGTCATATGACCCTTTCGCGAGTACTACCTGCCAATCATCACAGGAAGAACTGGTATTATTTAGATGTAGTGATGTAGTGTAGAGATGCACTTCTTAGTCTTGGTCGTTAGTTACAGTGTACGTACAATACATTTGAGTTTTCTGTAGGAGGACACAAGATACCACATCGTAACTCAAGTGATTTAGCTTTGTCTGAGCAGCTTCATGTTATGTTTCGTAATTTGATTAAATTCATCGAGTGAATTGATATTTCTCTCATGAGGTTGGTTGCATGTTGTTCGAGATGTTCGTCGACATGAATTCAACTGATGATTTATGTTTTTTATGTTTTATTATATTAGTGGTTTTGACCACAGGGGCAAGACATAAGCGGGTAGGTGTATTCATTTGGTTGAAAAATAAAGGTATTTTAGATCTCTTATAAGCTATGATTTTTAGGTGTGTGTGTCTACGTTCAGCAAGGAGATTTATTTAACAACGATTAAGACTCTCTTTAGTTGGTGTAAGAGGGAGGGAATTTCCACATACTCTTAGCCCTCGATTCTGGCACCTACCTCTGTAGTCTAGTACGGGGCTTACAATTCGCATTGTTATAGAGTATGTCCCCGTACTCTAGGTAGGGAAGAACCTTTGTTTTATAGATACTTATTTTAGGTGTATTTTTTATGTACTTCACCGTAATTGGCTTTGTGGGACGCCTTCTGGATCGCTGTATCAATAATTTCCTTGTAGGTGAGGTCTTGTTCGGGCCTTATCACTAAATAGTTATACTCTTTAACTTTGGAAAAAATAGTTCCTTGTAACACAAGGTCATTTCCTATCACATTTCTTGTTTTGTGTGGGAGGCCGAAAATCAGTGCTTTGGACTCCTTAGCGTTAATCGATAGTTTATTGTTACTACACCATGATTATAATCTCAATAAGTCGGCTTGTATTTTGGCACTCGCTTTCTCAATGTTTTTGCCAGATACGTATACTGGGATGTTACCCACATGTACATCTTCACCTCACAATTTTATATAGGCTGTTTACATGTAACAAGTGGGGACCGCCACCCTTTATTATGATAAGTAGAACCCCCCCCCCCCCCACAACATGTCATAATAATTGGGAACACCATGTCATTGTAAGTGGAAGCACCCCCCCCCCTCCCACACTCTCAATGTCAAAGAAAGTTTGAGCTCCCATGTCAGAGTAAGTGCGAACTCCCACCCGGTGACATAGTGAGTGGAAACCTCTACCCCATGTCATAGTAAGGGGAGAATCCCCCATATCAAGCGGGAAACCTTCATATCAAGGTAAATGGAACCCTCCAATATGATTGTAAGTGGGAATCCCCCATAAGGAAACCCAACCCCCATCTCAGAGTAAGTTTGAACCCACACCATCACCCCCATCCCACCAAGTGGTAAACAGTAGGCAGCGAGCAATTTGTAATCTGCTCAGTGGGCATTGCCTGGTGACGTGACGCAGTGACGAGTGGCAGTAAGTTAATCAGCTCTTTGAGATAAGAACCCACTCCACGCCCGGTCTTTATAAGGGGGCTGGCCGCCTACCTGAGCCCACTTAGCCTTGTCACGGCGATCGACTCAGACGCATACCGCTACAAATCACTCACCGCATCACTTCTGCACGTCTTGTCACAAAACGCCGCCCGTTGATAAAACAACCAGAACATACGAGAATCCTCGCCATGAGCAGTGAAGGCAAGCAAAACAAGGGTTTCCACATGGATTTCAGTGTAAGTCAATTTCTTAGACTTTACAATGGATCTGTATACACATACACATCTCATATAGATACACTTTGTTGGTATTTATTGCAGTTCTATTACAAAGTTCCCCTTAAAATGTATTGTTTGCAGTGAACCACTGCCTATTGTTTGGCAACAAAACTACGGTATATGGGAAATACGCTTATGACATACTAAATGTCAGTGGTATATATATGTGGAAAAGCAGTCTCAATATATGCTTCCTGCCCCTTTTGTTACATACATGTATGTAGTGTAGAATCTTTACATAGAGAGTGAAAACTAGTCCTTAAGATGCGCATGTCCCCGATAGCTGGGTAGACTATACCAATCAAATTCGATTTATACCTGCTGGAGTCGTAGACGGATTGGCACTCCAAATCACACCGAGGAAATTTGGGAAAGATGAAAAATTAGATCCTTGAATTACAGGAGAAGTTGTCACATTCTGTCAGTCATCAAATGGGGGAGTATGGATGAAAAACACTTTGTTAGAAGTTATTGTAAGGACACTAAAAGTACTACCAAGGTCTGTATTAGACTGAAAAAGCCAAACACGGATAGTTTTTAAAAATTGCTTTGTATATAGAAACTAAATTATGGGATAGACTTCCACTAAGCCTGCAACCGAAGACTATAGCTAAAGAATACAGCTAAGTTCCCGAACATCATCTTTTATATTATTGAATAAACACTTTCTGATAAAAGATATCCTTATACGATGTCAGTTACACTCCAAAAATATAACTACACTCAATCAAGCGCTAAAACCAGCAGACTCTACATTTACACTGCAGTTGCCCCTCCATATTAGCGGCACAATTGTTAACCTATATGATAAATCTTTCCTTTAACTATATATAAATCAAAACCTTGAAAATACAATAAACCTCACTTCAACTGTTCACCTTTCAGACGACGTTACTCCCGCAGCTCTTTGCTACCGTTTTCCTACTGAACTGCGTTCCGCTAGAGGGTACCCCAGTGGGAGACGTCACTTCCTGCCGTCCTCTAACGAAGGCGGAACTGACGGAGCAGCTCCTGAGTTACCAGGCCAAGGAGACCCTGGAGAACTACCACGACTCCTTCTTCAACGTGGGCGCCTGTCACTACACCGCCGTGGAGGAGGTGCGCCCCAACCCCTCGTCCAGGCCCCTTGTTGTTGGGGGAAGGTGTATAGACACGAGCGAGAAACCCATCTGCCACAGCAGGGTGGCGAATACAACGGAGGACTTGAATCAGTTCCCTCCACAGCTCTCCACGAAACAGTGCACGTGTGATCAATGTGGGATGAGGTATGGAGGTAGTTGTGAAGGATTGGCGTATTATCAACGAGTATTGCGAAGGGATGGGGACAAGTGTGAGAATGGTAAGCAGGTGTGGCGGGGCAGTCTAACTGTGGTCAACCTGGCGTGTATATGCGCTTACCCGAGCACAAGCTAAAATGGGTGTGTATGGGCCCACGGAGAAGTCATATGCATGCAACTGCATCGAAATCCATGTTAATCCATGTTCGTACGAATAAATCCACCATGTTCGAGCAGGGACCCACATAGAGGTAAATATTTTTGCATGTATCTAAGATAGAAATCATTGTGCATACATGAGCCCTCATAAATCAATGTGCATAGAAAATACCCACATAGAAGCCAGTGTGTATGCATGAAGGTTAATGTATGGTTGTGCACAAACCCACAAGAAAAAATCAAAAGGTTTGTGCAAGCACCCATAGTATAATCCATGCACATACATGTAACTATATAAAAGTCTGTGCACATGGTCCTACACAGAATATGGCATACATGTATATATGTGTGAATGCACATACAAAGAACACATTAACACCGACTACCAGAACTACCGATATTGAACATTGCACGAATTCAATGCCATAAAAGTATTCATGACAATCTAATGCACAGAACTTCACCCGGCTTCATCTTTTCACCTTCCTTTGCTTCCTTGGTAGCACTGATTCCCTGCACTCTGATCCATAATTGCAACAGAATATCTTAAGGAAAATTCAATAAAGGAAAAAATATGTACTCATTCACAGCCGGCACCAAGTACCACAGAAAATGATTACACTCAACATATTTGTCAGACATCAGATTCCCTAATTACCTATAGACGTATATGTGTCATAATGGTACAATCTGCACAGTTGATATGTAAAATGTAGAACATCTCGAGGCTATGTATATACCCTGTGGAGTTGAATGATTTTTAATCAATAACACGCAATTCTACTTGTCTTTGGGTTGCTGTATATAACCACTTACCATCAATAAACAATTTTGGGATTGAACGTAGTGCTGTGTGATGAATCTGGTTTTATAAAAGCTATCCATTACCGATGGAGCTCTCTACATTGACCGCCTATTGGAAAGCGTAAGAACTAATTTTATGGAACAGGTGTATTGCTCATATATGCTTATAAGGCCTCTACCTTGATAGTTCACGCCTTTTTAAATGTCTTGTTGTAACTTTAATCGATATCTTAAAATAACCAGATACAAGATACCGACTGATTGGTGAAATCCAGATTTTGCCAACATTCCCTCAGATTTTCAAAATTGTTACTTCTATCAGTTTTGAGCAGTGAAAAGGCAACATTAACACCACCTGGAAGAAAGAACGAATATCATAGCATCGTGTGGCGCCCTGCTTTCATCACACGCTATGTGGAGCCACTGAGACTCAGGGATTGTCGTCGGGACCTGGGGATCGTTTAATATCTAGAAGGATTCTTTCAGGACTGCCATATGCTCGTCCTAAAACTATCATCAGATGGTCTGCATTCAATAATTCTGGATAAGCCTTCCAAAGCTGTTTGATAAAACTGTCATTGTCCTGACCTCGATCCTGAAAACTATCTCTTTGGAAGGACAACTCAATAGGTGTATTTTCTGAAGCTTGAAGCCCAACTAACTACTATAATCAACGTACATACTTGGTTAGTATCATTCACAGTTTCTAACAATCATATCTATATAGTACATATCAGCACCCAGAATAGCCCCAAGGGCAGTCACATATGGAAGAATCATAGGGTTGCTTGCATTATGAACTGTCCTTCCGAAGGATTTAGGTCAGGAGAATTCTTATTTCTTAATGGTTGATAAAGGTATTATTTATATATGATTGTTAGAAATCATGAAGGATACTATTCAAGCGCGCACCTGAAGAGTATTGTGGTTGGTAAGGCTAGCAGGATCAGAAAGGACACCTATTGAGATGTCCTTCAAAAGGGAGAGATTTCAGGATCGAGTTCAGGACGATGGCAGGTTTGTTAAACAGCATGGAAGGACATTTCAAGTCCCCGTCCTTATCCCTGTCCTTTGTAAGGACAATCCCTGTTTATCTAACGCGGTACCTCCCATGGCAGTCGTAGGACGAGCATATGGCCGTCCTAGGAGAATCCTTTCAGATACTAAACGAGCCCCAGCATGTGGGTTGTTGCAAAATATGCAACTTAACTTCTACCTCCTTTAAGCACACCACATTTTGTATAATAAAGCATACTTCTAAGGCACCATGAGGTCATATATTTGCCGATACAAAATATGTTTACATTTCATTAAAATACTAGATCTTTGTAATATCTAAAATATTGTCTGTCTTTTATTATACCGTTTTTTGTGTGTTACTAACTGGCCTTCGTCGTATCACCTTCACTGTCGACATTGATGATGGCATAGTCAAGTCCCAAAGTCTGCTGATTAGGGAAAACGGATTGATGCGTTCAGCCAATAAGCGACATTTTCAACAGATTCTCACCGATCCGATCACAGATTACAATCGGGAACAAGTCGAACCCTTTGCAATGCTTCCCGATCACACCTTTTCATTTTATGACCTTGTACAGCGACCCGATTGAGATCAAAGAGAGCCGCCGGGAGCCGAGCCGGGGTGAGCCACTGGCCGCTGGTGTGGAATCATAGAAAATAATTCAAAGATTAATAACTTCGGATCTAATTAAGAAATAGGGAAACGGTTTTCAGATTTATCTTTTCCTCTCCCTACCCTACAAATCGAAATGAAGCACTTGTAAATCGGACTAGGGGATAGGTAGCATCGCTATTCAAACGGCCTGCTCAGAATCGGAAACAGTCAATGAAGTGCGTACAGCGACACGATTAAGGTCGGGCAGAGTCGGTCATTACCCCAAGGCAAGTAATGCCCGACCCGATTAAAATCGGATCTGTGAAGTGCGTACAGCGATCCGATTCTGCCCGACCCGACGGATTGGTCGGTTAAGGTGTGATCGGGCACAATGGTCAGGTCGCTGTCTTATAGGCTTTAGTTCTCTCACTGTCATGTAGGGGGCAGCATCAAACATACACGAGCAGCATTGAGATTTAAGCTTTGATACTTTGGCACCGCACAAGATAATCTTGTCATTAGCCACAGGAGGAACACTCTCTGAATTGCCTAATCATCTCCACACAGGATTCTGTACAAAGGTTTCTTTCTATGTCTTGAAATTTAGTGTGTCTTGGATTGCATGGGGTTGGAGCCATCGCGGCCGTTGTTGTGCGGTGAGAGGAGCCCATCAAGCCCCGCGCTTACTTAACCTCGTCATAGACAAGTCGAGAGCCGTGGTGGCAGTTCAAAGCTTTAATAGAGAACGTTGAAGAGCACACCTCATTTAAGACCTTTATTTCAACTCAACATAATACAACGGTGTTTTTATGTACAACTAGTATCATTATGCTACACATGACATGGAATTCTAGGTAATACTCACAGTAAATTACAGTCATAATTTATTAACTAAAAGTGAATGCTCTAGGACAAAAATCATTGTCAAACACCTGAGCCGAATTAATAATTGAATATAAATTCATATTCTTTGCATGAAAACTGTCCAGAGTCTCCAAGAAACAAACGTCATGACATATCTCTGGTCAGCTTTATTTTTATTTGAGTCTTGACAAGTTTGTAATTTTGTAGGTTTCTTTTTTTCTATTTTTTTAATGAATCCGTTGCGAATGACAAATTTTATGTGACTATGCCGCGTTGACAACAAGGAAAGGTAACTGAGTACTCCTGTGTAAAACAATTCTCGGGGTTTCCATCTTAACATCTAGTATTAGTTTCAATGCTCTGTTTTGGAGTGTTTGTAGTTGATCCAACAGGGTTTTATTAGTTTGCGCAAAAGGAATATCCCCGTAATCAAACCTGCATTTGTAAATTCTAAAAGCTGTGTCCTTCGTTAAATATCCACGAGTTCTCTTCATGATGTAAATTTTGTGTGAGATATAGTTTTGATAAGATTATGTATGCTGGTTGAAATCTAAATTCCTATCTAGTGGCATACCAAGATAATTGTAGGGATGAATCTGTTGGACCACCATGTCGCTGCTTCCGGAGTTGCTTCCCTTGTTGAGCCATAAATCTCACATGCTTCCCAAACCAGACTGACAAATAAGACAGATAAGAATACGATTAGTTGAAGTGAATCAGAGACACTGACAGTATGAATGAGAGGGCAACACAGAAAGAGACATACGCACTCAGTACACAACACACAGAATATCAGCAAACAATGATATATACTGACAACAGGGTAGAAATTTCATGATAATCGCATGTATGAAATCACACACTACCTACCCCAATTGTCCAAAATGTACCTGATTTATCTTTTTACATGCAATAAAGGCTCTGCTCCAAGTCAAAGTAAGAAAGTATTGATTTGGGACATTTAAACCTACTCGAAAATCACAAAATTTGCGGGGCAGACCGGCAGATGTATCTTATTCCAAAATTCTATAATTTTCTGATCATTATCTCACAAATGAGATTTTCCCGCCAGAATACTCTCCAAATGCTCCCGATTGGGCACTGTCATTTAAACATGTTTAAATGCTGTAGAGACCCTACGATACAGGTTTTTCATCGGAAAAATATCGTAGACCCTCATTTTGCATCGGTGCCTAGTCACAGAATATGAGATGACCTTCCGACGCAATTTTGATTTTTTTTTGCGGGAGGTCCATCGTAGACCATATCGGAGCCACATCATAGTAGGTGGATGCCGGGCCTTAAACAGCGCCATACCCGTATCAGTTGATAACATTTCCAAGAGAATTCTGTTATCAAACTGTAATGTACTTCTTAGTATACCCATACATGCTTGTAGAATTCTATGGAGACAAATCACCCTCTAAATAAATATTGGTTAATATT
Source organism: Alentia gelatinosa (assembly GCA_950022655.1). NCBI lineage: Eukaryota > Metazoa > Annelida > Polychaeta > Phyllodocida > Polynoidae > Alentia > Alentia gelatinosa. Next base: position 31,878,398 of record OX465583.1, read on the forward strand.
GTAGGTATGGGTGAGTTAGGTACAGATTAATGTAAGTATAGATAAATGTAGGTCCAAACCCCTACAAATATTGTTCAGGGCACACATACAATCAAATGTAAATAAAGGTGTTACCTTCACTGATATTCACTCTTCACATTCCCGTAGAAGAGTAAATGTAGCTCATACAAAACACTAACATACACAAGTAAATTATTTCGTTAAATTTCTAAAATCTTAAAATTGGGTTACATTTTAAGGGTTGGCATTAGGTTATGATATGAACTTCAGACATAAACATAGGATGTGAATAAAAGAGACGCGAAAAAGTGTTAACGCCTCCAGGCATTTATTTCTGTTTACCTTCTACGTGCGATACAATAAGGTCACATTATTCCAGGAGGCAGCATTATGAGGATCCATACATGGTTTCGTTCTCTGTACTGCTTTAGAGGTTCACGCATGCATTGTCACACCACATTGATACATTGTGGATGGGGGACTGTGTGACAAATATCAGTACCTAATGTGTATGTAATCTTCCTCTAAAGGCCGACATCAAAGAAACGATATGTTACGAACGATAGAAAACACTGAGAGTAGAGATCTGTTTAGCCTTCATAGAAAATCCGAGGGAAGAAAGGAGATGAATCAGAGAAAATAAGCAGGCTTTCCACGACTTTTTCTTGAAACACATGACAATGCGCCAGTCCTACTCATTCTCATTACTTTCCTTGTAAAAGTAGTAGTTGTTGTTGTTTCTAGTGCAGTTGTAGCGATCTTGCTATAGCTGCAAGCATTTTTTTCGCATCAGGTGAAAATGTCAGAAGCACGTGCCAAATAGAAATACGGCATCCACGAGGCCCACACATCTGCAATGCTGTGGCTAGCATTCTTGTGCTTGAAAACGCATGGAAATAAAATACCAGGTTGCGAAAGACATGGCTTTGATTGTGCCTGGATACATACAGATAAAAGCTAGTGTTGGATAATGTATAACATTTGTTCATTCATTAAAGGACAAGCTATATCTATCCCTTTCCTGGGTATTCTTCCATGAACAATTATACACTATTACAATAGTCACAATGGGCGATACAAACAAAGAACAACACGAGACACAGTGAAAGGACATTGCAATTAATAAGACAACAGATCTTGTTCTCGGACACCTGATCACGTCATCTTTGGGAAACAGGAAGCAAGGGTGGGGCGGGTATTTCAAGTAACGAACACATGTATGATTTGCTATGATTCAACTTCCTGCCAAAGCCCTGTCATAATTTTAGGTCTAATACAAAAGTTCAGGAGAATCTAACAAATCTAACCACACCATACTTTTTTTTAATAGATCTATGTTTCAACTGATAATATGGATACTGAAGTAGGTAAAACTATAAGAGAAGGGAACAGTCGGTCCTTATGAAATTAAGAAATAAGTGAAGAACATTTTTCGAGATAAAAATTGAAATTAAGGAAGGCTAGGTTCTGTCCAGAAAAAAACACACAGAGCACCTACCCTCAACCCATCAATGAACAGAATTCTATCAAAAACCCTGGAAACATGTCAATACCCATTGCATCTTTTGTGCGGTTTTCTGGAGTTTTTATGTGTTATGCTTTTTTGTCTAGTTTTCTTTTTAAGTTGTAATCCATTTACAAAATAGGATGAATTCTAAAAGAGTGATGATTGTGTTATAGATAGTTCAATACCATAATGGAAAATCTTTAAAAAATGTATTCACGACGTACATCCAAAAAACATTATAATACCGATAAGAAATTATGTACATGGATGTTCATTCGCAGTTGTGCAATAGAATACGGGAACAAATGCTGATGTTGCCTGTATTCTCGTTGACTCCTTAAAGGCATCCGTCACACGACCACCTTCATATTGTCACGTTCAAGCAAATTACAAAACAGCATCACGTACGAGTCTAAGACGTCAATCCACCGATGGGTCCCTTTCTTCACCCACGTGTTCATAGTCCAAGAAATGAAACGCAGTAAGGTGGGGGTCTTCATGTCCGTGCAAGCCTTTTACTTCCGGCGGAAATCCTATGCGCACGCGCATCTACATTCCTCTTATGCCTGGAGAATCATAAACCCCACCGCCTACCTTATACTAACTTACTAGCTTACTAATTTTAATGGAATTATGAGGTTTCTATGTACTCTTAGTTTAATGTGTTGCTATTTGCTTAAAAGTGCATATCTTTATGCCTATGTATGGCTGAAAACCAACATTACAGATGCCATGGTGTCAGAGTTAGTATTATATGTTCTAAAAGGCCACGCTTCGTATCCCATTTACATGCTTTCTTTGTTGTTAGTGTACTCAATCTGGTCATACATGTATATCTACATCACTGGATGATATAAAAGTTTCCATATGTGTTTCCATTCGCGCTCTCACTTAATTGATCCTGTATGCCATCACTAAATACCCCCCCCCCCCCCCCGGTGAAAGAAAGTCAGGCAGGTGATGTTGGGAAATCAAATTCATATGTAATAGATTAAAGTGTATCTATTTGATTTAAATAAAATTTGATAAGAAGGAGTGATGGTGGCTTGATGTGTTTGAAACGTAAATATATTTTTAGGGTTACTATATGATATGGTTACTTAATTGTTTTTAGTGTTGGGTGGCTGGGAAATAATGTATTGAGGTAGGGTTGTCTATAATGGCGCTTGGCTAGAAGGAAGTAGTAGAGTATGCTGGAAGTGTTAGTGCATATAATATGGGTAGGTGGCGTGAGTGTATTTTGGTTTTGTAGGGAACACCAGGTTGGGGGAGCAGCAATGAAACAGCCTGGCATGTACATGGCATGCAAACCAAATTTAAAGTTAAACCCCTCAATATGAAATATTTATGCTTAATCTGATGACTTAGCAAAAATAATTTTGCTTTTCATTTTGGAATCCTCCTTGTTATACATTCCAATATCTCTACATGTGTTACTCATGATCTCTGTATCATAAGGCACTACAGTACGACATAGATCTCCAGTGACACCGGCTGTGCGCTCTATAACCACATAACCTGGCATTTCGCCCATTTTAAAAGGATATAGCCACTTCATAATGAGGTATCAAGACGGGTTGTGGTCTGCCCCCTAGCGGTAGGCCTACTTGGCGCGGCGGCGGAGGCATGTTCTAATTGGACGCTCCCTCCTGTGTAGGTCTACGCTCAAGGGAACCGGCCCAACGCGCCACGCCACCTAGTGAGCAACTCGCCAACCCTCAACGCAAGTCCCAGAGCTGCTCGGAGCTGCTCAACCAGGCTGAAGTTTCCGCGTATAATTTGCCAGCATCGATGGTCTCTTTACATGACTTCATCACTACCATAGACCGGCAAATATCGACCACGAGCATGACTTGATTATAAGAAATTATTCTACTACTGTATGGGGAGTTTCAATGTTGCAGATGAAAAATCAATTAGGGAACAGTATGTGTGACGGTGGTGTCTGTGGGAACGTTGAAAACATGGGTAGTTATTTATCAATTCAGTAGACTGTGGCGTGTATGATATTATTACCTTCTGCTGCAATGACTTTATTTCTGATAGTAAATTCAATGTCGAACTTGAAATATGCAAACAGTACATTCAACATTAGTCAAAGACGCAACTATTTCTATTGATTGGTTATTAATGCATGTGTAGTGGAGTGTGTTTCGAGTTGGTGGTATATGTGGGACCCGTTTCAATAGTTTTGGCACTATAGTGAACGGAGCACTGAAATAACGGTAGAAATAACGGGAAAAATACATTTCTAAGTATCGTTTCAATATTTGCACTGCTGTTGGTCACCCACTTCCATCCGCTATGCTAGCATAACGAACAGAATGTTCAATAAATCACTAGACTGGCTCCCCCTATTCGAAAACTTACCTAGCGTACCCTTTTTTAAAAATTCACTTTATTATATCTCTCGTTGGGACGAGTTATTATGATACCATCAACAGGTTTACATATATATATATACATGTAATAAGAGTATTCAACATATAATGCAGGCAGTACATAAAAGAAAAAATAGATGAGTAGGAGACATATAAATGTGCAATATAGCCCAGTAACTAGGACAAATGGGGTCATTGATGATGGGATTGATTATAACAGTTTCTTAATACGGTATCCCACTATCACGATTTGCGCCTCCGACACACTACGATAGCCTTACGACAAGCGTTCCGATGAAAGAATAACATCGGTAGGAACGGTTCTATCGTGGGAGTGGGTTTTGTGTTGCGATGAGTACTACGACACACTCGGATAGTGCTACGATAGAAAAACCGTGTTGTAGGCCTTCTGACAAAATCGAACATGTTCGATTTGTCAGAGTGTGTCAGAGTGTGTCTGAAGCATTCTCTATAATGTGTAGGCTATGCACTCCCTCCTCATTGAATTTCAGCCCACAAAATAGCAATTGCCCTGGGAGCATCCCTAGACAATTGAATATATATATATAGCTCATTTATTTTTGATATTTCCAATGGTATTTTGTACATATTCAGGAACTGATCCACAAGAAATGCCTGACATAATGAAATTATTTCATTTTTAGATCTCGTTGAATGATTATCATTCTTCTAGTAAGAATCTTTAACAAATATTATTGATTGTGTGCCTGAGATTTGTATCGGCGTACCTCTTGAATCATAGCTTGTGTCGGTACCGTGGTCTTCTTTTTATTGCCGCTAAACCCGTTATGACACACTGTGACATACTCCGACAGAGCCCCCCCCCCGCGATAGCTCTACGGTCGTAAAATTTCTTATCGTAGCCCAATCGCAGCACTTTTCGTAGTGTGTCGGGACAGTTGTTGCCCGGCTTTACACGTCTGGTTGGGTGTCTACCACAAGGACTTTTCTGTGTATGGTTGCTCTTTGTTTGGAAGATCTGATTTTTTCAATCTGTTTTTGTACATAATCGAGGCTAATTGCTTGTGTTTTCTTTTCCACAAAAGATCTATGCCCATTTTTTCATACTTGCTAGATATGGTTGAGCCTCAGAGAGGTAGAAGGAGAGTGAGCCTCATTCTCCTATTGTGAACTTTCATAAAGTTAAACTTCCATTATTGGGAGTATGCTAGAAATATATACTAGTTTTACTGCTTCTAAAAGGTGAGATTCTTACGGAGATTCGCAAATTTGAAGAGTTTGGAGCTAACGCTCTGTACAACATTTCTAGAGGGCGGAATCAATGTTAGTCCGTTGTCCAGGTCCACCCCTAGATATCTATAGTGCTCGCATGAAGAGAGTTGCTTGCCATTCATTGTTATTTGTAACGAGGGACACATTTTCAGTTTGCGGGGGGGGGGGGGGGGCTGGTAAACCACATACACTTGGTTTTCTTTTTGTTAATAGTCAGGCAATTTATGTTGCAGCAGTGCGATAGTATATTCAAGTCTTCCTGCATTATTTTGGCCATACCTGGGTCCTTATGGGATACGTAGATAACAAGGTCGTCTGCGTATTGGATATACTGAGAGTTTTGTAGATTGTCACCAAGGTCATCAATAAAAAGAATGAAAAGCAGTGGGCCCAAGACAGAGCCTTGGGGAACACCAAATTTAATTTGGGGTAGGTCTGAGAAGAGTGTGCTGACAAAAACTCTTTGTGTCGTATCGGATAGGTAGCTTTCAATTCAATAAATTAGGTTTATCGGATTTCAATAAGGTATTTTAACTTTGAAATAAGATGTATGCTATCCAACTCTTTCCTGTAGTCCACAAAGCAGGAAAAGACTGTTAAATTTTGGTTCCGATATTCATAGAGGTCCTTTAAAAAATAAAAAATGGCATCAGGTGTCCCCCACTTTGAATGGAAACCATATTGGTATGTGTTATGTACATTGGCATCGGTCAGGATGCTGTATATGGTCTTGGCACTATCCTCTCTAGGACTTTACTAGGTAATCTAATTAACGAAATAGGTCTCCAATTATCTATTGATGTTGGGTTGCCTGCCTTAGGAATTGGAACAACCGTCGCAGATTGCCACGTTTTAGGTAAGGTTTTGGTCAAGAGCGATCTGTTTGATATCTCCGTGAACTTGCTGAGGGTAATATTTAGTGTCTCAACCAGTATTGTACTGGGAAGGTGATCTAGACCACCCCCCTAGTTGTCTAATTGTTTTAACTGCTCAGCCACAACTTCATTATCAATATTTAGGTTTAGGGTTCCTAGCAATGATTCTGATGATTCCGCCTCTAGGGTTAAGATATGATTTCTTAGGGCTGGGGCAGCCTGTTCCAGTTTACAGAACAGCCTTTCCCCAACCCCGGTGAAAAAATTATTTATGAAGTTGGGTATGTCTACAAGTGGAACATCTCGACCATCGTCCTTCAGAATGCACATATGTCCGCAGTCCTCAGGTGAAATAAGATCTTTTATCAAAGCCCAAAATTTCCTTGGATTGCCTTTGGACTCGTTAAGTTTATCTTTGCAGTAGATACTTTTCTCATTCTTTATTTTGTAATTTATATATCTACGAATTCTACGAATTTCTTTCATGATAATCAAGCTTTTAGTGAGCATTAAACCTCAATCAAATTTATAAGGGCATGACTCATCCAATTTGGTTTTGAGTCCCTGAAGGTCATATTTATCACCAGACAGTACTGGTCTAGGTAATCCCTTATCCGGTTAATCAAGAAACCCCATTGATCATCCACAGACATTTGTGCCCAGTTAGGTGGCCATTGCGTGTTATTTAAGTGAACCTCTAGCTGTACTGAAATAAGGTTTTTATAGCTCATATAAGAAGAAGATTTTGACTGCTTTTTCCTAGCTATTTTTTTCCTTTCAACTAATACAGGATGATGATCACTAATCAGTTCGTCTAGCACTTCTATATTATTTATTTGGTCCAAATTTTTATAAATATGGTCTATTAAGGCTACTCCGTTAATTTTGAGGCGAGTTACAGTACAAACCAGTTGTCGTAAACCATTAATTCGTAGGAGTGCTTGCAGGATTTTGTGCTCCTGGGAATTTGTTTTAAATGCATCCACATTCGTGTCTTCTATTATCTATATTTCCCTATTTGCAATTCTCTCTGATTCGATAAAATCCTCAAGAGCTTTATAAAACAGTTTTGCAAATTTTGGGGGCGGCTAATAACACGATATTACGCACATTTTCCTAAAGCTAGGCCGGTCTGCATTAATGACAAGCAATTCATAATTCTCATTTTTAACACTTAGGCTACATTTATGACTATATTGGGCAAACCTATTTGATATATAACATGTAACTCCTCCTCATTTGCCTGATTCTCTGTCAAAACAAAATAAGGAGTAACCTGGCCATAGCAACATAGAGTCATCATAGCCATCATGCATGAGTGTTTCAGACAGACCTAGGAAACTGACACCCTAGAAACATGATATAAGTTGTTTGTTTTTTTAAATTTTATTTATTAAACATTCATAACGACATACAATTCGCCGACAGTACAGCGGTCTTCCATTATAAGCCGAGGACATTACAGGACATACTCAAGACAAAAAACGACACAACATGAGACATAGAAAAAGAAACATAAATAATACAATACCAGACAAGATAGAAAATACACAATCGCATTTCTTAATACTCTGTATTACCCATAAACTGTTTTTTTTCTATACATAAAATTACCAAGTGCCAAGTAGTGTGTCCAGATCTAATTATCCATTCTATATAATAAGTTACATTCCAGCTCCAAACATTTTGCCCTACCAGAATAGTACTAGTACGTTTGCTTAAATCCATTTCGGTACACAAATAATGATACCATGTATGGCCCAATCGGATGATTGAAGTGATTGAGGTGAAGAATGAAAAACCCACAAAACAACCGCTTGGTCAGCTCTAGGAGTGATCAGTCCCCTGTCATTATTTCAACTTGCTACAACTTTGTTGCATAGCCATTCACATATATATAGCCGATTCAACTTCTACTTCTCCCGTACCATCCTCGTATTTCACAACTAAGTCTTTATCATTGTTACAAATAGACAAATCTATGGTTTAGTAGATAAGTAAGTATGTGCACGTAAATTCTTATAATAATATATTAAGATTTCCTATATACTCAATAGGTGTAGCATTTACATCCTGTTCTTATTTACATAACTTGGTGAGCATTGTTTATCCCAGTTCGTCAGGTTTATCATTGTTACAAATAGGCAAATCTACTCCCAAAAGGTTCCACACACAATATGTACCTTTGGAGCAATGGTCCGTAACTCCGTGTCGATTTGGATGAGCGAAGCGGGTATGTCATCAGCAGCTTCTTGGGGATAGTTATGCCGGGATATATTACTCCGGTGCATTCGTCCTTCCTTGTTACATTACAGATACCCCACAATAAGTAGACAATTTTTATATCCTCATGGCAATGTAGTAAGATAAATTAAGTAAGTTATTAGGTACATAAGCCATGTGATTTTCAGGTGTATTAGTACACTACCTTCTACTTCTTCACTCATAACCTTCCGTCCTTTGAGCTGAGAAATTTTTCTGAATAACTCTATATACTGATGTGAATGCGCCTAAGCTTCTCATACCTCCTACTCAAAATAGTACAAATTAGCAGTACTTCCCAGATATATGTGGGTTTCGTGTAGGATAAGGTACATGATCAAACATATTGCAATTTAATCTATAGCGTGAGGACATTAGGAAGATAATTTGTGTCCTGTCTCTTCGTCTTTGGGTCCATCTATGTACATTTAGTGCACTTACGATGCTCCGCATGTTGTCCTTCATTACTGACTGAGATAATCATAAGAAAACTGATTGTAGAGCTTAATGGTGCCTCCTTAAGGGAATACTTGCAGCCCCGATGTGCGGATGGAGGCTGTTAGATTCCCCCTCACTTTTCCAGAACTGTCTCAAAAGGTCAAACCTAGAGATGAGGAAATATGTATTGAATGGCAGGGAATGTCTGATATGGACATGTCATAGAAGTTAGCGAACCTAGGTGATGTATCAGTTTAATGTAGCAAAGTAGAGGTATTGCATTTAGGCACTCGCGTTGTCTTTAAGAAATACTGTTTAGGCCTATATTACGACCGGTTCTATCAGATAGAACGTCCATTGGAGTGAACCTTATTTAGACTCAAAGGTCATCATAGTTGGTTTGTTTGTTTAAGTTATGCCCAAGGGGACACTGAGGGTATATAGGGATTTATTCAAGGGACAGATTTCCTCGATGATTTTACACCACAGGGATGTGGCCATATATATATATATATGAGATAATTTCAGTTTGTTTGTATGGGTAGTTTAACGTTCACTATGTTCTATCAAACCTACTTTGGTTAGGTGGTGATCGAATCTATGTAATGGATATAAGTAGAAATTTCACCCGAACACATGTACATATGTGGAAGTTCTCTTAGTTCACATACACATGGTATGAGAACAATTGGCCCTTGATGTAGCAGCAAGTCTAGTAGGACTCAAACCCATAACCTTGGTTTTAATATTCCTGGACTCAAAAGATTGGGGAATGAGACATATCATCTTGAACCGCACATCTATAGTCAAAGTAATGAGCGCCAGCATCCGGAAATACTGTTGTGAGCACGGGTATCTGCTGTTTTAGTGGGCTCACTTTGGCTCCCTATTGTCTCCTCCGGTATTCGTCTAGTTTTATTGTAAGCTGTCGCAAACTGAGGTCCCGTCGCAACCTAAAAGTTGTGTCGCATCCATGATTTAAGCGAGTGTGTACATGCATATATTCCAGACCTTTATATACTTACACTGAGGTAAACCAATGCTGAAACGACTTTGGGTAACATTGATTATTACAAAAGTTTAGGCTCCTTAAATATTCAATATCCTTTCAGGATTCCTGTTTTTATGCAGACGTTACGTTGAGATCCAAAACAGTGTATCCATCAATAAGATTCGCAGCGGACAATGTTATCTATAGCTCTTTTATCATGCACGTCTGCATGCTGGAAATGAATAAGAAAGCGGCGCGGACCAAGCACCACGTCTTATTATCATGTCTTTGTGATCGCATGTTTATATTGATTTGATATCGATTTCACATCAAGATTTACCATCAAACTCAGGTGGATGTTACAGGTAGGCGTGCATACTGGTAGGAACACAGGGAGTCAACAACCTTTAGGCGGGGTAGTGTAAAGGAATAAGCGGCGGGCAGTGTGTTCAAGGGGGTGTGTTATAAGGTACAATCTAATGACTCGATTAGAGGATTATGTAAGTTTCTCTTTGTCTACGGATTCCAGCATCTGTTACTGGCTATTGATCCGTCTGAAACAGGTAACAAAGAGGGGAGAAAAGACAACGCCTATTGTCGGATTCCACGGTCATTACCAGTCCCCATCTCCCCTATACACACTACTCCGCCAGCTACACATAGGGTGTAGTGGTGTGTAAAGCATGCTATCAGCTAATACAGACTGTAAGCTGTCGGAGTGGTAAGGGGGTTTGGTAAGGAGACGGGGATCAATGTCTAACCCTACCTGGCTACGGAGGAGAGGGACTGCGTGTGTAGGTGTGTGTATGTGTAGGTGTGTATGTGTGTGTGTGTGTGTGTGTGTGTGTGTGTGTGTGTGTGGGTGGGTGGATGTGTAGGTGTGTGTGCGTGGGTGTCGTTACAGGCAAAACCCCGGCCACCTTGCGGGAGATATATATATACCCTGCTGGTGCCCGCACCCTTTGGTTCTGATCAATAATGAGACTGTGTGGTGGGTCCCTGGGCCCCGCCCATCTCCTCCTACCCTTCTATACCCAGCCTAACCCAACTCATGCTGCTCAACCCATCTTAGACCCACCCTTTTCTGACCTGCCTAGCCCCACACATACCACTCAACCCCTCTCCAGCATGTCCTTCTTTGTGCTGCCATCCTCCATCCTGCCCATCCCTCCCATACTGCCCAACCCCTCTCAGAATCACCATCCTCCTTAACCTAGCCCCATCCTACCGCCCAATCTCTTGTATGCCTTTCTCTGCTCCGCCTAACCCCTATCATACCGCTCAAACACCCCCAGTCCCGCCCTTCTATGCCTTTGATAGCCCCACCCATGCTGCTCAAGCACCCCTCGGGCACGCCCTTAACAAACTTGTCCTTGCTCCACTCATCACAGCCTTACCGACCATCCACGTATCATCCCCCCTCACCTTACCCGCCCGCTAGCATGCCCTTATATCGCCCAATTATTGTACCTGGTCTGTGTCAATTCGCACCCGTCAAAGCTGTAGACTACAGCACACACTGGACCTATTGTCCATTCTTTTCCCTGCATCTCATATCTGCGCCGTTCACCACAGCCTAGTTCACCAGCCTGGTCCACCGCCACTTGTTGCACGTAGACGACGTACCAGACCAGCAGGGTAGGCGCCTACCAGGCATGCGCGTGGCACCTGCACTTCCGGTGCATCTGGCCGTTTTGCATGAGATCGATGCAATTCAGTATTTTAACTCTAACCTTGAATATCTTAAAGTGGATGATGAATATGATTTATTTTGTAGGCGCCTACCAGGCATGCGCGTGGCACCTGCACTTCTGGTGAGAGGAAAAATGGACCAGCTAATTAGGATGAAAATATTTTGGAGGAGGCGTGGACTGTATATAAAGTTAGTTATATATATGTGTGTAGTCACTGGTCTGTTCTCACGGGGAGCGGACGGAGCGCCACCTACACGGGACTCTACACAGAAGGGCGCATGCCCGGACAGTGTTGGTTTCGTACGGGACTCTGGATTCTGGATTTTACATGCCAACCATATTGTCTATATTCAAATGCCGCACATAGAATCCGGCAGGAGGCGTAGTTACTTTATCAGTGGATCTTTTAGGACGTTGGAGGGTCGTGCGGAGGAGTTTGGCGGAGTTTGTCTACCCCTGATTATCACCCACACTACATGGTTCTGAGCGGTTCCGGATAAGCTCTTGTCGGAGCGGACTGTGGAGGATATCAACTCACCCACACCTTTAGAGCTGCTCCAAGCTGCTCGAGCCTCTAGCAGAGAGTAGCTTGCTTGAGGGGATGGCTCTACAGGGACCCCACCAACTGGCTCGCCACCGCCTCTACACACATCGCCCGGCAGTCCGCCGCCACTCACCGCCGCCCGCCAACCATTGTTACCCTCAAGATCCCAAGTGATCTGCCTTTCATTGTGGCGCGCGCTCAAGTATCGAGCAGCTCACCCACACCTCCCTCGTGCTTCCCGTAGCCCCCCTATCCCCGCCCGCCGGGTCCCCGCGCCCTCCGCCGGGTTCCGCTCCCAACCACCCGGCTGGAACATTGAGGTGCTCACTTTCTAACCGAGCTGCTCCAAGTGCCAGACCACAGCAACCGGACGTCCCAGCAGCTGCTCACGAACTCCCCGGAGTTATCCACCTACGCGGCTGCCCACGGGTCAACGCCTGCCCGGCCACTCGCCCCCTTCATCTTAGAGCTGATACATACGGACCCACCCTCGCCCCGACCCCTGCCCCTCCGCCAGCCGTCCCCCCCGACCACGCCCGCCCCACCCCCACCCCCCGACCACACTCATGATTATCATATCAACCGACTCAGAGGCGCTCACTGCATGAGGAATCGGAGGCGTGCTAAGACAGCGTATCCATCCAAGGTAAGACCCATCTTTTCGGACTTCATTCTCAGCCCTTTTTCTCCCTCTCGGTCCCTTCTTACCATCATATTCTCCTTCCAGGAATCTTTCCCCAGCGGACATGGAGTACGGATACTGTACGCTTCTTTACCGTTCATCGCTGGCATTGTCTTGATGCCTCGCGTTGCTAACAGACTCTGTTGTACCTTCACAGCATTGTTATCACGATAACAGGATTTAAAGGTCACTGAGACAAGAGGAATGTTGCTGATATACATAAGCCGGATAGATTCATGGATCTATGCTTGACGAGGTTTACTGCCTGTTCACCACTCAGGTGAAGCTTTCCGACAACAATCTCAAAGAAACCAGGAGAAGTCACCCCCCTCCTTTCCGTCCTTATATTGGAATCTTTCAAAGTATAAACAGTAGAATATACAGATGGGGAAATCATACCTCGGTGTATGAATCTAGTAATAGTTGATAGAATATAAAACATAAATACGTTACTAGGAAATCAGATGAAGAATGCACTAGGGTGATTCCTTTAGATGCACCATGTGCCTAGCACTTTGGGCTGTCGCTTCAATTTTCGAGGAGGGCATTTTGTGTTAACAATGTGGAGGTTGAGCACAGTGAGTTATAATGAGAAATAGTGTGCGCTTTGTATACACAAAGTTTCTGTAACATATTAATACCTTGCTAGTACTTACTTTATGTAAAGCTTTGATAAAGCGATCACTCATATTCAAAATGAAATTACGCCCGCCCCTCACACAAATTGCATGCCGAACTTCTTAGAAGTCTCAAGGACGTGTTTTCGTGGGTAACGAATAGGCGTTTCTTTGATGCGATAGAACGAAAAATGGGGATTTGAATACCAGAACACATTTGAAAATCAATGTATATGATAAGTAACATAATATGCACATATTATATCAAAATGGTGGGGATTCAGTTACAATAGTAGAGGGAAACCTATGTTTTCAACTTTTATATAGAAAACGTTTGTGTGTTAACTGCTTGAGGTCTGAATTGATAATCATTATATACCTATGGCTGGATGCCATTGTCGGCCTTTTGTCCCATAAAATATGTTCCTCCACCTCTCGGGACATATCTTATGTGACAAAAGACCTCGAACATCCATTCCGACGGGCTCAGTAATCACGTTTTCTCTTAAGAGTATATAGAACAAAATATGGTAGCCCAATATTGAGTAGTGCGAATAGTATAAGAATAAATACTGATTCTGTGCATTCCTTAGAGCTATCTAGCATCACTTCGAGCATGCACATGGAACATTTTGTAGGCTGCTTGACGGGAATATTAGTTGTAGCTATCTGGCAGGAGGTCTGAACGCTCCCGACAGGTTCTTTCCACAAGAGACACCTAGCAGCACGCACAGGCAGCGTATCATGCGTGCAACCAATTTCTTCACACCGTCAAAGAAAGTTTTAAACCAATACATCTAACTTTGAGAAACAATACCATGAGGGAAAAAGGCATTTCCATTAATGCTATGGTGTGTCATGGGAGTACTATAAGGTTTTGGGTAAAAAAGAGAAGACAAGACGATTTCTGCTATGGCCCTGAAAAGATATGCAAACATTCTGGAAAATGTGCAAACATGTGTTCTTCAGGCAACCTTTATCCCGAAAATCATTATATGTATGTGCCATACACATCAATGGAGCATTATAAACATTTGTGTTTCAATTATAATGCTGAAAAGGTAAATAGCGACATTCCTGCGCTTCAGTCGCTCAGTATATTTATACATTACACTGTGAACACCAGGTTTATGTCAAGAAAAAGCAGGAGGATTGAGCTATTATGATATGGATATCTGGTGATGTGAAACTGGGAAGAATATGAATATTCTGTTCTATAGTCGTTGATAAACTTAGATAGGATAACTTTACATTTTACAGACATAGGTTTCCTTCCCACACAGTCAACTTACACTCTGAATTTGCAAAAACAAACATCTTATGAAAAACGATTGCAACATTATCAGTGAAAGGTGTGGATATAAAATCATAGAGAAACCATTGCAGGATCAAGCCATGGCCAAACTATCACATTCCAATGCTTTACCACCAAGAGGCTGCCAGATATACACTAAGCGGTATAACTAAGGACACAGGTTTCACAAAGGCCTGTCTCCACATAACACATAATCTCCTGCTACCACTTTCATTCTCCACAGGCACCATGATAATGTTGCAAAATGTAGCTTCTCTTCTTGCCGGTGATTGGGAACCGGAAGCCCATCAAAGCTGGGCGATAATAGGAGTAGGGAATAACGTCGGTGTGCTATTTCAAAACGCACCTTAATTATGAAACATAAGAGCCCTGAGTGTAACCATTGAAACCTCCACGCATGCCTAGTTCATTCAATGACCGTAATAGAGAAGCAGAAAGTTGCAAACTAAAAATAAATACAAGGAGTGGGAATCGCCCTTATTTCTAATTCCAATGGAAGCTATCATTCTTATGAGATGTATATAAACATTTGGATACGTGTAATCATTGTTAAATAACACTTACTACGTACAAGCATTTTATGGTGACAGTTAATTTGCAAATGATGGAGATGCGAACACCAATGTAACTACGACGTTAAAATTAATTCATGAAAGCAAAAAAAACCAAAAAAACGATCATAAACAGGACATAACCCCCGCTAAATCCCCGCTAATGAATCAAACCTAAGGAAAATAGTAAGTAATAAGTATGGGAATAAACCACTAAGAAATATAAACTGTTAAAAGGCAGCTTCTTGGTTACAACAACAACAACATTCTTTCCATTCCGGATAATGCGACCTATGACAGAAATATGATACATATTCGTGTATATAATGTTTTCTTTCTCATATTTTTCTTAACCATCGAAGCGTATGTTCATCTGAATGGGACATCGCCAAGATTTATTGTTTTGGGCGTAGACAGTGTGACATAAAATTTTAAAGAAAGTATTGAAAAAAAGAACATCCAAGAGTAATTACAACAGGAGGCGAACTGGAATATAAAAATTATTCAACGCAATACATTTTATGATACAGATTCCGTTGTTAGGAATTATGCCGTAGCCATGCCATCATTATTCAAAGCCCTATATGAGAGAATAAGTGTTTATCGGTGTGGGTGGGTTGGTTCAGATTTCTTCTGTGCGTCTGGAGAGTCTGGTTGTTTTCGAGATGTGGCGCCAGCTGGGGAGAGATTCTTCCTGGAGTTTCCGCGAGGGGGTGTAGTTCTCCTTGTATAATCACTTAGGAATTTCCAATGCGCCTCAATCATTGCCAAGTTAAACGATGGACCCATTCACCAGGACGGGCATAATACTTGCCATGCAGAGTCCCCTTGTTTGCATCTATTTTAGCTATTAACCCCTCCCCCCCCCCACACACACGAACAAGAAACAAAACGGATACCTATATTACCACCACTTTGAATATGACTCATTGATTCCCGAAAGAAAAAAGCTAACATTGGTGAAACCGATAACCATTTATGTCAATAAAACTGCCATGGGGAAACAGGTACATTCCTCAGGATGAAATAGCTTGTCTACGATGATAAATCTAACCTGAGGTAAGGTATACATGTCTAGTCGGGACAACAGAAATGTCGTACTTTGAATCCTAGTGACAATCAGAAGAACGATCCTATCGTCACCAGTCAGTGGCATCCTGCCGAGACGGTGAAGGTCGAGGTTCATGTTCAAACACGCCGTCTCCATGTAGCGTAGGCAGTCCTCATACTCCTCCCCACATTCATACCCGACAATACCCGCACGTCGCCAAACAAGCTTGCCCCTTTGATGTCTACCTGACATTACCACAGGCCCCATCCTTGGCCAGGCAGATCAAAGCCCATACCTAGAGTGGCGGTCTGCGGACAGGTCAGGGATGGTGATCAATCGCGGAATAAAAAAGTAATATCCTACCTATGATCCCTGATAAACGACCGTCTAGAGACAGGGGTGGAGGTGGGAGGGAGGGGGAGCGCAGCCAGAACGCACTTGTTAGTAAGCAGTGGGCGATAATTCAGGGATTAAACGATCTCCGCTCTGACCCGGTGTACTTTTGGTTTCACACTCGGGGCATGTAAGCTGTTGAAGGACGATGCCATTACTAACACCTTGAGGTGGTGTTTGTTTGATGTGCACGGCGTAGTTTGTTATAGATCACAAGCCCTGTCTCTCTTTCTCCAGACGCCAGCTTTTTATTACGACACAATGTACTACAAAAGGTTTCTCTTGTGGGTGAGAATGCCTTTGAATTTATTTTGGATATGCTAGCTTCAATAGGGATGACTTTGGGGAAAACATGACCTCTAAAGGCATATCGGACAATTTGGCTTGAGAATTAAAACACATGTCATTTTCCTGAAAATCGAATATGATAAGCTCAAAGTATTGGGAAACACATATCTGAATTGATAATTAGGGGTCACGATGCTATGTTAGGATTTAGAGATCACGAAATCAGATGACAACAGAATGCATTGTAGTTCCGCTTGTCTTACTTGGCGGCGCCAATGTCTATAGAATTGTCGCAATGTGGGAGCACAAGTGAACTTGTTGATATCGATTGATTTTGTATATTTAAGCTATGCAAACTGTAATGTGTAAATGCCCCATGTTAAATATCCTGATATTTGGTCATTATGTATTCTTATTTGTTATGAGGAGTTTGTTAAAGATTTCCAAATGTTTGAAGCGATAGAAGACAACACACAGGTTGTTCTCACTGTGCATGCGCGAAATATGTTAATTACCTCTCCACTCCTAATCATAGTCTCTGCTATTTGGAAAGGATGTATATAACAGACATATGACTGGAGAGCAGCCAGTGAGAACACACTCCATATTGTAGTCTCTGTGAATAGCGGAGGCTGCCGTTGATTAATGTCACCTGATCACTTATCCTGTACGCCACCTACATTGCGTACCGATATAAGTACGGCCGAGGTAGGAGAGGACGGCATCTTTAAGATATACTGCCATAGGTGTATGATAATAGTTATTAACGAAGTTGTTACTCTAGCGTAACACCTTTCTATTGCTTACAGTCAGCTATATATCTCAGATTTTATCAATCATCATTCATCGTAGACTTTTCCTCTGACATGGACCCTCGCTTTAAGAGTATGGAACTATGGGAACTACGGGACCAGACCGAAACCCATAAAAAACCAAAGATATTGTATTTCACTATTTTTGCATGGAGACCAACAAAAGCTAAACATATTGTAGCTCTTCTAATGTATGTTTATTCTAATGTATGCACTTCTATAACTCTCCATGTGATACCAACTATGGATTGAATCTTGACTTTCCCCTATGAAGTCACATGTTAACGAACTGTAAACAAGTAATGAAATAAAGCTGCTTTTTAAACAAAAAGAAACTCACCAAAAAGAAACGGGACAGTAATGTAGTGGCTGCAGTGTTCAACTGGCCCAATCAATAACGATGAGCGTGCTATACATTCTGCCTGTAGGTGGGACCATTAATGAGAACAGGATTGGTTTCCAGAGCCTTGCTTTGGTCGCGGTCAGTTCCCAGCGACCACACTCTCGGGAGTCCCCAACTCCCTGCCAAGCTTCCCCACCACTCCTCGTTCTCTCCCCGGGTCCGGCGGCCGTTCTGGGTCACGGACCTGGCGAGCTGCTCCTACCGGCCGAGGTGGCCCGGGGGCTGGGGACGGGGTGCACCTCCTGGGGTTGGGGGGTGGGGGGTGGGAGGAGCGGCACGCTAACTCCGGACAATGGGTAGAGCCCTCCGGGATGTGGTGCCGGAGGGACCCGGGAAGAAGTGGCGCACGCAACCCCTTTATACCGGTACCCCTCCTGTTTTCTTAACCCTGGTCATTAACTGCAGCATTGAGCTTGGGATATCGCTACCCACAGGGGCCATAAAGTTACCAGACGGTCTAGTAACTATAAATACTGATGGATGATCTCAAAGCTGCTCTTAACTACTCAGAGCTGGTCAGAGCCACTTAAAGCTGTTCAGAGCTGCTCACAGAATACCAGTATGACGTAACACGACCGGGCATAATCATTTATTCGATCCCTGAAACACTATACAGACTTAAAGAATAGAAACCGTTTCTCATGGGACACATGTCTACTGGCCTCACAAGAAAAATGTATATTATCCAATGATATTTTTTTTCTCTGTGTAATGAAAGCATGCAACGACGTTCATGTTAATAGAAGCTGACATTTAAGTAGGCATAGGAGAAAGGTAACCATGGCGTTTATTTTGATAAATGATAAACACCTTAATGTCTAAGATGTTTCAATGAATAGAGTATTCGTTCACTCTGAGTAAAGTTTTCTGTTTGTTTTATCCAACGACAACCCCGTGGCATAAGACAGGGAGATTATATGCCTTTAGGAAACACAGTATCAGAGGGGATTAGACCAACATGTGTCTATGACCAACAGCTGATGTATGGCAGGTATCTAAACAGCAGGTATATAAAACATATACAATTCGGGGGTCAATATCATGTAATCTAATGATTAAGTACATATACATAGCTTTAGGATGAGATGAGACTAGATTAGTCTACCACTGCATAGTGACTGGAAAGTATGTAATAGGTGAGTATAAAACATGGTAGGTTTACAAAAACAAGCCTCATAAAAAGAGGTGAGAATACATGTGAATGATATCAAACCAGGAAAGAATGCAAGTCAGAACCTTCAAGACCATTCGCGAGTAAATGGGATTCCCATTGACTGACAACAACTTCAATCGTTTAAGTTTATGTCGGTTGGTGGTGGTGCGGCAGGCGATAGGAATCTTTGGTGGAGGCAAAGCATCCCTGTGTTTCGATGCCTACTGACTTATTCTTTTCTATCATCACCAATTTAACCAACTACAAAGTCTGGTGACATATTTTGCATTCATCACTACTGAAATTCTTTGGCCTCTATTTTGGTAGTTTCCATTGGGGGATAATTTGTCAAAAAGTGTCATGAGATCGGCAGTGGTTACCATAAATTCGCCAATGGAAACCCCACTGTAGTAGATCATAGCAGAGGTTCGTCTACAAAATATACAAATGATTCATCATTTTTTCGTTCTCTCGATTGAAAAAAAAATCTGCGTTTTCTGTCCGTCGTGGTCGTGACGCGATAGGGGGCATATGCAAATACGCCTCGTCTCCCTGCCTAAAATACACAACAAATGCTTCAAGAGAACATTGATAACCGGAGGGGATCCTGCTAACAAACCTGATCACCGGTATTACAATGCCCATCTTAACTACAGGCCTTTTGGGTGTATTTTAAGGAGGAAACCACTATCATACCCTGCAGCTTGCTTGAATCATCGGATTACGTTTCACTGTGGGCCCCGCTTACATGTAGCTACCTCATCGGCGGAGCTGATCGAGATGGCGGCGTATAATTGATTGTCAACCTGAGCCTGGGGTTACTTTTTGTGGCCTACTCACAACCACCCGTTCGCCCTGCCTTGTACTAATAATATCTCATTTCTTGCGCTGATACTACGCTATGACAGTGCTAACTCTACACCCCTTAGCAGCGAGTGCTCAACTATGGCGCGCAATTTCAGAAAGTTTTAAACCAATTTTACCATGATTTTAATAAATTTAATGTTAATTTCAAATTCTGAATTAACAAGCTTTTGTTTATTTCTTTGCAAAAGAAAGACTACAGTAGTTTAGCAAAGGTATTGAAGAGCTTCCAATCATATACCATGTGTCACCATACTCCCTGAATTAACTGCTAGTTCTTATAATACATTTAGTGTATGTGATGTTAGTAGATGATGTTGCGGAGTCAAATGAAGGTTTGAGTAAATAAACCATGATTTCAATAACAACTGAAGGGGCATATACAAAACTCCAAAATATTTGACGCCCCCACCCCATCAGTGTGCACATACTTTAAGAATGACCTATTTGCAATACCTGTCCGATATCTTGTAAATTTTGTCCAGGATCTACTTCATTTATAAACTCGAGACACACAACAATTTTTCATTGGAAGGTGAAGTATCGGATCTACTCGTTTGGCGTCTAGTCGCGAGGTATGGCATCTCGTCGTAAGACATCATATTGCGCTGTCTAGTTACAGTGCGTCCGATCGTATTGTAATGGATCGTGTGAATTTGTGTACTATGGGTAGTGTACCATGGCACAGATAGTGGCTTCTTTGATAACTATGTAGACCTATCTATCGAAAGGATCAATATGATATGCAGATTAAGTGACACACCTATATTATGTTTTTTTGGTGACATGTTTGGTTATACACGGATTTCTCACCTATACAAGTGATTCATATTGTCCAAGGCAAATTTCCTTCTCTGACGATAAGATATAATTAATGGAGTAGACTGCACAGACTATACAGCACCCTACATTCTCGGAATAATGTGAAACAAGATGATCAGAAAGCTACCACACGTTTAAGACGGAAGACGAAGATCAACATCCTATTATTGATACCATCATTTCACCTGCATTGAAATTACGTTGACATGCATTGAAATTATATATATATATATATATATATATATATATATATATATATATATATATATATATATATATATATATATAATTTCAATTACATATGGAACTGATCGATTGGATTCCCTTCTCCAATCTTTACATCTTAGGGACTTGAGTTTCGTTGAAATTTCATTGAGTATTGATATGTCAAAGCTACCCACCCACGACTTGTCTATCGACATAGGAACTATTGTATTAGGAGATGAAACACTGGGACAGGCGGCTCTATTGGAGCTGTAGTAAATGCGACTACCACCTGTTAATCTCATTCTTATTCCCATAACTCTCATGGATTGCGCATATCTAGCATTCAATTCTTTCGGGGTAAAATCCTGAGATAACGATAGGACATCTTTACAACACTATAAAGTAGAACTCCGCGTAAGGGGTGCCCCCTACGTTCCGGGCAAAAGTGTCCCCCGGTTACACGAAGTAAAATTAAGCACCTAATACAAGGAACCGTTCCGAGTAAAGATGACCCCTACACGAGGTGGCTCCCTTACACGGGTGTCCCTTCAATGTTGTTCTAATGCACTCAGTAGCCGAATCCATGAAGTATACGCATATTCCTCAAATTTTACCCCTGCCCACATTTTATACGCAATATATGAAAAAGAGAGATGCAAGCATAATTAAACAAAATCGTTCAGCCAATCTAACTGCGAATGTATTTTTATTCCACTGTGCCCTTCACTATTTCAATGACCTCTATTAGATATTATGAATGAAGGAATTAATGGATTAGTTCGTATTTTATGCGTGAATCAATTAATAAATGGTTAACACTATAGCCAAAGCCCTATCACTACAGCCGAGATAATGTGTGGAAATAATTATACACACATCTCCAAGTATATATACTAAACCACTATTGAATCTTACAAAGAACTATTGATAATTGCTTTGTGAATTTTCTATAACAACTAGTTGATAAATCACGTGAGATAAGGTCTAAAATAACGCAGCCTCTAGCGCTACAGGGTTAAAGCAGGACCGCTGGTGAGGTAGGTGCAATGCGCCATACACTAATCCCTCTTTCTGTACTACTCACGCCAGCCATTTACCTCTGGGCGAGGGTCGCGGCGGGTGGAGGGGTTGGGGGTGAAGGAGAATATAGACGGTAGACATGCCAAACACCTGTAACTAGGGCCCAACTGGCAAGGCGGGTGGATTGTAAACTAGGGTTGATCGTACGATCATCACCGTGCGAAAATATTGACTCGACGATGCATGCCTGGTAACGAGACGAATCTTAGCTCGTTCCGTTCACTGGCGGCAACACCTGGACACGCACGTGTTTAAAACCTGGCACTATGTCCGCTAACACTCAGGTGGTTATCATGTATGGCTGCAGTGTGCTCTTCTTATCATCTAATGAATATCTATCTTTGTATATTTCATAATAAGGGTGGTTGGTGGTTTTCAGGTGATATGCGCTACCTACATGTTTATAATATAACACTGAGGTGTTGATCGTGTATGACCGCAGCGTTTTCTTTGTATCATTTAAAGGTTTATCGTACAGTGATCCTTAAAATGCGAAACCCATGTCATTTTCCCAGGATGACCTCAAAATGTTGTAGAACTTGTAAATAGAGGTCAACTTGTTCGTCATTTTGTTACTTATTAGAATAAGTCATAACAAAACCAGTTTGAAATGATAGTTTTCAACATGCAAAACACACCTAGGTGAGGCGACTAAGAATTGCACAATATGCCTTTAGTGAGTAATCATATTATTCTCCTTCAGTTGGGTTTGGAGGTTACACTCCATGATAACATAGTGGGCCCTTTCTGGTTAATATAAAAATTGAAGATAAAGGAATACTCCATAGCGCATTAGTATATCAGGCCTAAAACATGCCCAAAATTACTGAGGAATATTACGGAATTATCTATTGAGGATTTAACGGGTTATTGACGAGTTTTCTCCTATACATACATAAGAATGAAACAGTACTTGCCTAAGATTTAATTGACTATATAAGAAGTTGACCGTGGGGTGCATCTCTGAATCGCTCTCGTCCATAGACGGGTCAATATATGTGTGTATTAGGGTGAGCTGTGGTTATTGCAATCGTTTTCATTTGAATAGGACAGTGGGACACATCGTTTAATGACCCTCGTCCATAGCTTACGGAAGGATATATCCATATGCTTGGGTATTATGGGTTATTATTAGTGGTCATTGCACTTGTATTTATCCGTCGTGGACAAAAGGGGCATATATGTATTAATAGCTCTAATCCATAGATTACAGAATGAGAGGTCAGACAGTACACATGTGCTGTTAGAGTTATCAGCGGTCATTGTCCTTGTTCATATCAGTCGCGGAGCATGTCCATCCCATAGGTATATCTGTCCTAATGGTCAGGTGGTAGTCATCTGCTGCCTTTCGAGCAGGATCAAAGGATGTGACCAGGTGTAGGGGCGGTGTCCGGTATCCAGGTCATCAGCCCCACTAAGAACCCCGCGCCTGCCCCTCACAACAGTCCCCACATTGAAAGGTCAGCACTCCTTTCAAGACGTGTCCGTGTGGAGGATAAGAGATGAACCTGCTGTCCAAATCTCCAGCTATATTTTTCACCACGAACCTCTATCCAGCCCCTTATAACCCTATCCATTGTACGTCCGTTAGACCTCGTTCGGGCCCGCCTGTCCATCCTTTGCCTTCCCTTTCGTCTTTTTCGCTTAATTCTCTGTCTAGCCTTTTTGTCCCATTTCTCCCTCATACATTTTTAATTTAATTCCCACCCCCTACATACGGTCTCCTATAATATCATATTCTATCACTATTCGACTTCTCTTCTTCTCATCTTGCTTTATATTAAAATTCCTCACTCTCTTCTCGACCAATTTCTCATTCTTTTTCAGTTATCATTCCTCGTCCTCCCCTGCACATTATTTCCCCACTTACATTACCCCTTCGTTCTAATTCCGGTGCGCTCCTTCTGCTCTCTTGCTTTTTTTGCCTCCTGCCGTATGTTCCGCCAAACCGCCCTCCCCTGCCCCTCTATACCTCGCTCCTTCCCCTCACTCCTCTATACCTTCCTCTGTACCTCCCTGACACTATACCTCACTCCTATCCTTCCCTCCGTCTATATCTTCCTCCCTCTGTACTTTTCTCCTCCCCTGTATGTTAATCTATACCTCCTTTCCTATCTCTGCCCCACCCTCACCCTCCCTCCATACCTCGCCTCTTACTAATTCCTCCCTCTAGATACTCCTTCCCTTATCATCATCTCTATCTTCTTCCCTCTATACCTGCCTCCCTCCTTTCTCACTTTACACCTGCCTACCTTTATACCGTCCTCCCTCCCTCTTTCTTCCCTTCTCTACACCCTTCTATCCCTCTGTATCTCACTCTATATATACTGTCGTGTTCTAGACCTTCCACACCCACCCACCCTCATCCCTACCCCGGTTCGTACAGATTTTTTCTTTGGGTTCTGCAGGCCTCCGTCTGTTCCCCTCTCAAGCTTTCCCTGTCAATGGATGCAGCTAGATAACAAGCGAAACTGATACGGCTCTGCCGCGCCGCCATATCTAATGAGTGCCAGCGACGTGGTTGTCTTTAAAAGACAGCTGCAGACTGAGGGGTGGTCGTCAGCTGGCCTTAATGCACAACCAACATGCATGCGGAGTATTCTACTCCACCCCCACCCTCAACCCACCCCCACGCGGGACCACAAGCCTCATCTTTCTACATTCACCCAGGGAAAAACTACACCCCCCCATTCCAGCAGTGGGGCTAAAATACATTGATGTGATTGTGATGTGGTTCGGTAAATACAGTCATAAGTAATTAATTTTATAGAAACCGTGTGATATATATGTTAAATTCTACTTTTCATGTTTCCTTTTATTTCTCATTCGATAGAATTAATCACTGCGTACTGGAACGGGATACAGAGTTCATTCATGGATCCTCTACAGCTTATTGGTTTACATTATAAGAAACCTAATGTAGGGTTCCCAGTTGGAGTCGAAAAAAAGTGTAAATATTTTTTCATGTGGAATTTGCCACTTCAGAGAGACCAGGAAATCATGCAAATCACATCGGTGTATGCCACAGCATTGCGATGCTGATTTGTGTGGAAGTTTAAAAGAGTTATATTCATGAGGCTCAATCGATGTTATCTTTGTTTCACACAAGGAACATGATTTCATATGCTGAAAATGAAAGTGTAGATGTCCATGCAAAAGTGGAAATCTCTGGCCAATCAATACAAAGCATCCTCTACCGTCGTACCTCAACTCTTCTCTGCTACAGACCATGCAGCACATGACCGATGATGATAAATCAGGTCACAATCATAGCTCTGTCCCCACAGGCATCTCTCAACATGCCGTCATCGAAACAAAACTCAATTTCCCTGCTGTAATGAAGGTATGCTCTGGGCTGCTAGTTTCTCCCCCGTTCTCTGTGACCCTCACATCCCCCACTATCCTTTTCCTCCATCAGGACTATATGCTAAATGAAAGGTTCAGCAGAACTGAATAACTATACTGACCCTTGTAATATGGATAAAGACACAGATCCTTCATTAGCAATCTGGTTGAGTAGAGTCGTTTGTGCTTTTCGCCAAAGCAACTGACAGGATTATCTCATAGGGAAAGTACTGACTTGTATAGAAAAAGTGCACGACTAAAAACTACAAAGCTGAGTTCTATAAAAATTGAAGAGTGCAATGATCCCTAATGATAAAAATTAATGAGGATAAGAAATGACTGTATGGGTGACTACAATTAGGAAAGATGTTGGTACTAATCCAAGTTTAGTTAACTAGGGTTCCAAATACTGACTTCACCTAATAGGTTTTCTACATCTGCTTGGGCATTACAGACCATGATTCCCCAGATTGGATCTTGTCTAATGGTGCTGCAATCTTAACTCTTTGGCATAAGCAAAAGGTTTAACAGATGTATCAGTGGTCTAAATACATTTTTCAACTTGCTTAAATCACGATCGTAGTATTACAGAATACCTCTTTGTTGATCACGACGTGAATTCATACAAATGTACTGCTATTTTGTTCCTTTTACGGCAAAAAAGCCATTGTGACTACATGAAGGATTAGACTATTTTCCAGGCTAGTCTAACCAAACGAAGTAATGGGAAAGCATTATGGGCATGAATAATCGGGGCACACGCCATCAATACAGCATCTATGCTATCCATAGAGATGCATAAATGCGTTTTCCGCTTCATTGACTTGTATACAGATTTTTGCTGCCATCCAGAAAAAGGCTTTAAAGAACCTATTTAATAATCGGCAGCACTAAAGTCACAGATTGAAAGTAATTGCATTTTCTAAAAGCAATCGAAGATAATCCAATTTAAAGGAGAATTGTGAGGGCATGGCTGGTGATTCATATACTTCACTTAGATCCTTACTTCCACCATTATGAAGAACACACAGGACGGAGGCAGCAAATTAAATATCCTTTGGTCAAACAGAAACGAGGTCTTATGTCCATAAATTTACCAATTGAAACAGATTTTCTTTTCAGAAGGAATATATTAGATCTAATAAAATGAATGTTTAAGGTCGGAGCCGGAGCATGTAGCTGTTATCCATAGGTCTTTCAAGCCCGGTGCATCGAAATGTTTTGATATAATCTAAAGTTAGTCCCTTACTATCATAAAGTAATCAAGGAACTAAACGTCTAATACATACCCTCTCCCCGCACAGATTATCATCTTATTTCTATCACGGATGACCTAAAATTCCCAACAAAACATCAAGGGCCAAACCCGTGGTAATCCAAAATAGCCGCTGAATCCGCATCACCCGGGTCGCACTACTTGCCCCTGCTTCAACCAGAGGGCAACCAACAGGGGTCGCTAGGGCCTTTATTTTGGGTCGGACACCCGGGGACGCATGCACACAGGGGTCCTATCGCCGAGACGCAGCGTCCCTACATCACGCACCCGACGCGCACCCCGACTTCCGGCGTCCTGGGCTGACGCCGGAGCGGGTCACATGATTCACGCGCAGTTCTGTTCTCCACCGATAGGTGGCTGGCACGCAACTGCGCATGCGCGGCGTCGCACGCACACCGAAACAGGGAAAAGGAGTGGGATGACTTTCAGCGTCGTGTCCCTTCCCATTGTGAGTAATTAGAAGACACCCTTCAATCATTCCGCTGTTATTTGATCTGATTTTCTGCTCGCTTTTACCTGTCAACTGGAAGAGAGGATCTTAGTAGTCACATATACTATGGATGTTTTCTGCCAGTTATTTGTTTAGTTTTAGAAACGTTGCTTATTGATGAAATAATTCGCTTGCAAAATATGCGATTTTTCAATTACGTTGCCGAGTAAGTAGTACAACACAGAAGTAGGGATGGCGACAAACATGCTTGGGAAAATAGGGAATGTCAAAGACAATAGTGGCCGTCCATAAATGACGTCATGCAGTGGGGGGGGGGGGGGGGGAGGTGGGTAGGGGGTTCCCACGACCAACAAAGGAAAAGGTATATGGCAGGAGGCTGTCAAAATAACATGAAGTCATTCATATTTAAAAATCATGACTTTCAACAAAGTTTGGGGCAAATAATCGAATACAATCTATTACGGGATTCTATTGTGCCACAACCCCTAGGACTTCAATGGTGAATCAATGAATAACTGCTAGGTCAAATGATGAAATGACAGGGGATTACATTGCAGGGTTGCACATGGGTACTCAGGATGAATGAGGTTGGCACTTACAGGAACAACAGGAGGGTGAGTGAGTAGAGGCAGAGATCCACCATTCTTACAGCTGTAACAGCAGCACTAACAGCCTAGTCCTTTCAAATTCTTGTTCCCTGCTAATAAGTTGCTGCAGGTCGTGTCTGCTCTCAATGTTGGCCTCGGCCCGGGTCTTTCTTGAAACCTCAACAACCAGCCATTTTATCCTCACTCATCCTCTTTGTCCCTCATCATCCACCAATCATCCCTCACCACGTCAGATGGTTAGTCAGGATGCCTAGAAGCGCTGGACACTCTTTTGATCCAAACATGCTCCTTGCACTTTGGTACCTCCAGTCTTCATTGTTGAACTTTGTTATCTCATCCCTGATATTTTTTCTCTATAGACTTAACTCGTATCCAACGCCCATGAGATATTTAGGAAAATATCCAATGGGGGATTATGCCACACATGTCAACCAACAGTCAATGTGATGGGTGAGATAAATTCAGAAACCCATTCAAGTTTAGGTTAGGAGCTCAATCCCATTTTGCTTGAATCTTTACGTAATTCAAGCGCTTCGCATTGTGAATTACTATGCGATTCAAACTCGATGGGATACAAGCTCTGACCCTAAACCTTCATAGGTTTCCTCTTTATTAACGAACATATTCGGTGATGCCACGTATCCGGTGAGAACTGTTAAAGATACATTGATACTAATGAATAAACTTCTAATTTTGAATACATAAAACCACTTGTCCTAGGATAGCGAAGAATGATTCACAATGTTTCACAATATTTTGTCCTTCATAATCAAGATTGATATCGGTTATATAACAATATGTACCTGAATGAGGGCTGCTATCTTACACTTGTAACCGCGCGGCATCTATTCACTTTCTGCTCACTCTTGACACTCATCACTTTACGCCATAACAACAAAAACGCTTCAGGGAAGAAGGAATGGGGAGTAGATGCAGTGTGTGTGGAGGGAGGGGGCGCACGCATCGACAGTCTTCATGAGATGTACAGGAAGTGTGTGTCAGGTCCTTCCTGATTGGCCACGAGATGTCACGTGATGCCAGCGGAAGTGGGACTTTACCTCCAGGTGGTGCTGTCTGGGCAGGAGCAGGTCGACTTCCGGCTGCGGCAGGTGGGGTACCTACCTGAGGAGAAGCTCCGGTAACCGGGACCCCGTCAGGATTTGACATCCCTGCATCTTCCCCCGTCACCTCAACCATCTTTAAAAGAAACTCAAAAAGATCTGCTCTCCCTTGATTCAGCTCAAACACGGAATGAAAAGAAACAGAAAACAATTACAGGAAAAAGTAACACCCCTCCCCTCATCACGTTTTAGATTTTTAACTCTAAACATTTTTACAGCGGCAGCGCATTTGAGTTTCTTCACCTTAAACAAACTTTCAGATGAATCATTCTTTCAGAAAAGTTCTGCCGGATGAGGGATCTTCTTCAATCGGCTGCGGCGGCGATGCAGGATTTGAATGGCAATTAGTGCCTGTCAAAAGTGGGAAGTTTTGGCGTTGATCATAATTATCGGGAATAAATATAATATTTCTTCGAAGGAGTCGAAGAAGAAAAGGGCGTTATGAAACTGGAGATCATTGACAAAGTCAAACCTTTTAAGGCGTCGTGAAGCCAGCTTCTGTTTGAAGCCTAATTATGTTACTCTGAAATCTCTGGGATGCAAATGCATATCCCAGAAAACCATTGAACAATATTCCTCACAATTATAATATCTTTCCAGTTAGTATGAAAATGATTGATGAAACTAGATGTCAAAATATGCATTGATATTACATTGAAAGGCATTAAAAACTCGCAATTATCACCGTAGTAATATTATTGAGTCACGTTATTTAGCTGCCCTTATATAGATAATTACGTTATGGAAGGGTTTCACAAACAGATTCAGTTCGTCTCTCGATACTCCTGCGCTGAGTTGACAAAGCCGTCACTAAAAGATCTGTGGCATTGACTCTTGTTCTTCAAAGGGGGCAAAGGAAAGTGTAAAAAGGAAGAAAGAGCTATATGATAGAATCTGTGACTCTTATTACTCTTGGCTTTTTGTCTCAACCATAAATGATATCCTTGTGCTGGGCCTGGCTTAGGCATTCCCACAAAAAATATGCTTAATGTTTCCCAGCTTGATTTACATAACTGTCAAAGTATTAATAGTGAGGATCTTTCCCAGCATTAGCCATCATATATTCGTCGTTTCTGGGAACTGCAGGTAATTCCATTTTAAAGTCACAAATTGATCTGATTCCATGACTGATACATCTCCTGGTGTTTCATATAATGATTACATATACACAAATATGCGATGTTAAAGTACTATCCGCCATTCTGGAGTATCGTATTAGTCCTTTTCCCTAATTCGACAACAGACTTGGAGAAGCAACATTCATCTTGAAACGCAAATTGGTTAAGAATGATAGTACCACAGTATGGACTGTCTGATAAGCCATACGGAGTGCGAGATAACGTTTCTGTAGTGGATACTGGGGGTATTCTGTTAGGTGGCATGGTAGTCTATCAGTTCTGATGGATTATCAGCAATTTTACAATTACTCCCCAATGAGATAATTGTAGTAGCAACTCGCGATATGACTTCACAACTGCTCGCCTTACCACTTCTAAAGTTTTACTACTACCAATTCCTACAGAAGTTCATAAAACAATCCCCGACAATCTCCATATTACAACAATCTCCTGCAGCAGTACCTAGAACAGTTCACAGGCAGTTCTATACAGCGACTGGAGCATGTCATACTGCAAGCCGCTCCATACTACTACCAGCTAATTGAGCTGTTCATAGAGCATGTACTGAGCAGCTTCAGGTGTATCGGCTACGGTTAAAGTTGACTTTCCAACACGATATCGATATTGGGTCTGGATGTGCACCATAAGGCCTACTGTAGTATATCGGGGGCTCAGTTGACGCCAGGCCTCATAGTGCGACCAGCTCATGGTTTAGTTCGAAGAGTCGTCAACAAATATCCCCATAGTATTCCTGGACAGTTCATACCATACTGGGATGGCAATTAGAATAATAAAATATGAAAAATGTGGAATTTGCTGCCTCAGAGACCCATAAAATATGAAAAATATGTTGGCCACGGTGTGGAGCTGAGGGTCTCAGGGGA
Organism: Alentia gelatinosa; assembly: GCA_950022655.1. Lineage (NCBI taxonomy): Eukaryota > Metazoa > Annelida > Polychaeta > Phyllodocida > Polynoidae > Alentia > Alentia gelatinosa. The sequence continues at coordinate 31,909,385 of OX465583.1, forward strand.
GGGCCAAACCAATAGATCAATGGCGTGTACGAAAATCAAACAATATCATCGTTGTCGTGCACAAGGACATATAATCTTATATACTGTAATGAAAAGGTGGATTTCCATGGAAAAGTAAAAAGCTCTTAACTCTGCAATAGTCAGCGTGCACCCCAGTGTTATGACCAGCTCATGAAGCAGTTATTCAGCAGTCACCGAGCAGCTCCACGCTACAAGCTCCTGGAGGAGTTCACACACCAGTCCTCAAGCAATTCTTTGCTACAACCAACGCATGGATCAATTTGTACAGCTGTCACTGGGCTCCTCCATAATAGGACAATATCATGTAGCAGTTTACACAGCAGTCTCCAAGCACTTCCACACTATGGCCATCTCCTCGAGAATGCAAGACACTACGCTATATAGCCACCACGCTATGGACACTACACTCTGAAAAATGAACAGTGCGCTATAGTTTCCCGTGATCTCATTATGGCACCCTGGGACAATATACCATGGCTTATCTATTAAGATAACTTAGGGAAATATTTTAAAAAGAGACTTGTGATACACCTGCATGATACGCAATAGTTGAGTCATATTCTTGTTCAATTTGAACTAGGAAAAGAATTGATTTGCGGCTTCTTACGTGGGACTGTGCACCCGTTTACCCCATAAGAGATGTAGCATAATAGCGATGTAGTGTCCAGGTACCATCCCGGTACCGTTCATACGACAGTGCCTAGACAGCATCATACTAGGACCAGCTGCTCACCGAGCACTTCATGAGGCAAGCCCCAAGTTTCTCCATACTGCAACTATGACCAGCTCCTGCAGCAGTCATACGGCAGGGGACAAGTATCCATTACCTGCCATTAACCCTCCCCTTTCCTCCTTCCTACTAAGAGTGCACGTCTACTAGAATAAGGTAACAGTAGCCACCCCTCCACCAACTCCGTCTCACCCACAAACTGACGTCTCGTCTAATACGCTCTTCGTTCTATATTGTATGACGTACCTTTCTGAAAATACAAACTCTACGAGCAGCTCCATTCATGTGAGGAGCTCAGGTAAAGGTTATTTCTCACTGACACTAGTTGACAGCGTTTGACGTCACTCTCAAGGCACTGCTATTAAAGAAGCACAAAAATAATGCTTATCATATTTTTTATGGCTTCCCTTATTATTTTTGTACTCAGTAGAAACAATATCCATCCATGATGCAGTATAATCTTATGCTAGGTTTACACCATCACCGCAGCCCCAAAATGATGTTGCCATATCTCAACGACTATTTCTGAGTCTGCCTTATGTTATCGGCATTGCGAATCATAGGTCAATGTGGATGTCGATGGGCTCTGTGATCTGCAGGGGCCAATCCTGGTACACTGTTGACCAGGCTTCAGACATTCCTAAAGTCCCAGCAGGTAGTTCATGGTCCATCTTCTGCCTTCACTGGGTTCATCTATAATAAGCTGAGCAGCCTACAAGAACACCATTGGTTTGAGATGGAGGGTCATATCATGCAGGTTCTATCATGCAGGTTCTTCAGCAGGAACAACAGCCGGGAGTTGGCAGCAGTGAGACTTGAGATCTCAGCAGCAGCAGCAACAGTGTCAGCAGCAGCAGTCTCAGCAGCAGCAGTCTCAGCAGCAGCAGTCTTGGCAGGCTACACATCAGTGGCAGCCGCCTCCATCACAGTGGCCTGCACATGCTACATCCCAGCCAGGCATGTGGCACTCCCAAAACAGGCGTTGGGTGCAGCAGCAGTTCACGACTATGGACATTGCCTGCCCACCACCACCAACTGCTCCCACATCCTGCCTCTTGTCTGCATCCACCTAGCCTAACTATAATAAAAACTTAGGGGGATATGACCAAGCCTCCATTGCCCAGGCTTGTGTTGTCTTGTCCATTTGAAGCCACTGTCACACTAGAGTATTTGTAACTTTATTACATTCCTGATGTGCCTTTCTTACCTTGTGATGAAAGTGATACACATGTCTTTATCTATTATTTATTGCCACTGATGCTGATGGTACTCACTGATACTGATGCCTGCTACAATACTTTTTGTTGGTAAATTTCTGAAGTTCACTCTCATCGTTTTCTTATCTATAACTTTGAAACAAATTAACTTAGAATCGAATCAGATAACTAGAATTGAAACCAATTAATATCCTAGAATCAAATAAAATTGCAACAAATCAACTTAGGATCGAATTTGATAACTTAGATAACTTGGAATTGAAAAACACTTGAACTCAGTATTATGGAGTATCAGTATTAATTTTATTACCAAAATGAATAATAGCAGTGTATATACATGACAAGTGTAAAAGACGTACCACAAGTTCGACAATTCATTGCCGGCTCTGTCGGGGTGATGGTGTAAACCTATCATTAGGAATGAGGTAATGAAACTAGAGTGTGGGCTATTGAAATACGTTACTAACTACACCACATATCTATGAATTGTTGACTTTTCTTGACATTTTCCACACAAAAGTCAGATAGCTATATCTGATGCAGTCCTGATACTATTTACAATTAGCAAATACCAGCTATTCCTATTTATACAACTAATCAAATCACCTCCCCATAGCTGAGTTGCGTTTATGTATATGTAATTGGTCTGATCATATGCTCCTGTCTAGTCTCTATGAGTAGATACGAGCAGTTCCTATATACATAACTGCGGTAATAGATTCCTCCATGATCACACTCCTTACAATGTATAGCCACTTTGGTCGTTTGCCTCCATTGAGCAGCTCTGAGCAGCTCAGCGGGTCACGTGGCGTGTGAGATGTATACGCATGCACAGATACCTTGGCCGTTCACGTGGGACTGATGGCCGGGCGGCATGGCGGCACAGACTGAGGGCCCGGTCCGAATCCCCAGTCACCACTTACACCCTGGCGGCAGGGGCAGACACCAATCAGCGACGCTGCGTCTCTATTGAGTTATCACAGGCGAACGCCGAGGTCTGTTTACTTCCGGGACAGATTATGGGACGCTGCCTTTTGCACACATCCTTCTGAGGGGTAACCACGCATGCTCGAAGGGTGCTTAATAACTGCCAGAAGTAGTGACTTTTCTAGACTCAACTATAGATATGATCTCTATGGAAACCTTCATCAATAATTCTATTTGCGATAGAAATTACCTTGTAGTTTGGAAGGAATTTATATTCAACGTTCAGGGTAGGAAGCGTGAGTCCCTGAGACACAGTGTTCTTGATTTACAAATAGCCTAAATTGAAAAAGAAACACCAATGATAAAGAAGGAAGATGTCAACATTCAAACTTTACTGGTCAAAGGCAGGTCCCATGGAATAATACAAACAGCGCGCCGTGTCATACCATGATCTATTGCTATATTTACAAGGACTTATTTGATTATCTTTAGCCTAGTAAGAAAAGCTATAGGCTGAACATGGAGTGAGTTTATGTGATGGGGCATGGCATAAATTGTTTTTATGTCACGAGGAACACAAAAATCGACCAAACAACGACCAGAACGTGCGCTACTGTAAAAAACGTTCGGTTTCCATTTATAAAGTGTCCATGTGCATTTTTGACTGAGTTACGATGCCCAACGTAGCTCTCGTTTGTGAAACATGGAAGTCAGAGCCTGGGGGCTGGCCCCCACCTACCACGATGGTCTACGACATGCTCCCCGATAGCTGCGATTTGAAATGCCCAAATCGGAGCCTATCGGAAGGTCCCAGAATCGTAGAGCTATGTCGTGATCCAATCTGTGAATTATACTCGCCGACCACGATATCTTCCCGATAGGCTACGATACCCTATGACAGGCCACGAAAAATCGAACATGTTGGATTTTATCGTGACCTCTACGATTGGCGTTTTCAATCGCAGCCTATCGCAGCCAATCGCAGAATCCTGTTCCACCTACCACGCTTTTTGCTGACCTCACGATAGAATCGGTATGGTGTCGGGAAGGCAGTCGTAGGGCCTATTGGGACCAGAATCGTGGTAGGTGGGGGCCCGGCTTTAGGTCGAGCGCTGCAGTAGGTTCCGTGTGGGAATGGGCCGAGTCATGCAGTGAATGCAGTTCTTAATTCTCACAAAGTAGTTGATTACTAGCGAATTATGAACATCAATTTATAGTTAAAACAAGTATATAAAACTGTTCGGAACATGTTTATCTTTACTTAAATATGTTATAAGAACGAGAGGGTAGACTGTCTCGCAAGCAGTGGCACCACAGTGGCAGCAACAGCGAGAGCTCACTAACTTTTGAAACGGGTACCACCACTTTTGGTAGCTCTCTGCTGCCCGCCTCTCCTATTGAAACACGCAGCTCCCTCACCGGAATGGTGTTCTGGAGCAAAACTGTGGCAAAGCTTGTGATGACCTTCGACTGTACCCGATACCCAGCCACTACAATTATGATAATCTTTTATATTTCAGTACAGAACTCATTACTCTATTTGCACACTTTTTAACATTAAGATTTAAATAACTACAGGGAAAAATTCAGAAACTATGTTCTTGTTGTAATGCGGAAGGATCAACCACCGCAGCAACAGTGGCAGTGACATGGTTATGCTTGCAAGATTTGACTCGCAATATCAAATAGGAGAAACTAAAATGACTTATTACACATTAATAACAGGAATCGGTGAGTGTATACATATTTTCTGATATTCTAAAGTGATGGAGATGGTAGGGCTGCTAACCCTGAATTGTCCATATTAGCATTTGGATTAGCCGAAATCTGTAATTTGCTATCAAAATTGGTAATGATTGGGACTGAGATCTGTAATAGACTCTGTAATGATGTTTTTGGCATACAATCTCTAAATAGCCTTAGTATTGATACAATTTATTCAAAAGAATGAGCACAAGACATATTCCTAACAAATAATCCAATATATTATCTTCAAAGATAGCTAGGTATCTTTGAAGATAATATCTAATTTTTTTATTTGGGATATGATTCACAAGCTAGGGTTTATAATGTTCTTATTCCATCGGAGTTTACCAGAAACTCCATAGTTGAAAAAAAAACGCGTTGGGTGGAAGACGTGCAGCAAGGCCTCGTTAATTAACATATGATTCGCAAGCTAGATGGAGCTTAGTAGTCTACCACCATACCCAAATATGAGATGTTTGCTATCTCTATAATCATTAAAGTACAGACATCATTCAACCAATACTTTCAGATTTACTACATATAATGAAAATGTCTAAAACTAGAAATACACAATTTTCCTTGAGTGAGGTGAGAATTTCAAATTGAACTGTGAAATGCTTATCACGGATGGGTCTTGCCATAATTCTTAATCTGGCACTATAAAGCGTAGAAATTCGTAAGCTTATGCTAGGTTTACACCATCACACCTACAGTCCTGGCAACCTCAAAATGACATTGGCATATCTCAATGACAAGACACTATCCCAACCAACTCCATGTCACCGCCAGGGCAACAAAGTGATACAAAATTCTCTGAAGATGAAAAAGAAGCAGTTATTGAGTATCTCCAGCAGCATCCTGAACTGTATTCCAAACGGCTATCTGGCTACTGTGACACCTCCCTCAAAGACCGGCTGTGGACGAAGAGGGCACGGTCCCTGGGCCGCACACCACAAGAACTCAAAACCTGCGACTGAGAGGTGGGTCACCGTGCTGAGAAAATGAACTGTAGCACTGTTCAACCAAACAGAGAATCCAAGTGCTACCCAGGCATCTAGTTCCAGTGCTCAAGCCCCGCTGTCTTCTGTCCCTGCAGACGACAACCTTCCGACAGCCACATCGTCACCAGTAACGTCATCTGCTGCAAGGGGGAGGGGAGCTGACCCTGGCACACTCATCAATATGCTCCAGACATTCATGGTGGAAATGAAGACCAAGCCGGTTGTTCACTGTTCTAGCTTTGGCTTGACGATGTATACATAGACGATATGCTGAGCAAACTACAAGAACACAACTGGTTTGAGGTGGAGCAGTGTATCATCAGCAGCAAGACTGGCAGTACCAGTGGATGATGTTGATCCACAAGCACTATGGCCATGGTTCAGGGGAGTGCAGCAGCAGTCTACACATCAGTGGCAGCCACCTCCATCACAGTGGCCTGCACATGTTATGTCCCAGCTAGGCGTGTGGCACATCCAAGACAGGCTTTGGGTGCATCAGCAGTTCCCGACTATGGACCTTGCCTCTCCACCGCCATCAACAGCTCCCACATTATGCCTGCTGTCCACATCCACATCCACACAACAGCAGTTGGCCTCCACCAAACCACAGCTGTCCACATCCTGGCAGAGGTGATCGCCGTTGGATGATATATTGTTAATCCAGCTGATTGGATCCCAGTTGTTCTCATTACTATTTGGATCTAGCAGTGGCCAAAGCAATGTGACCAGCCCCTCATCGCTTGCAGCACTGTTGGGCATGCTTACCACACCCCCAAGCAGAAAGGGGACTGTCACCACAGATAACTGAACTGTGGAAATGAATATGAACTATTTACATTTACCTTTATTACATGTTAGATGTGCCTTTGTTGCCTTGATAAAGTGATACACATGTGATTATTATTTATTGACACTGATACCAATTACTCACTGATGCTGATGATATAAAGTTTTTTGTTGATAGATTTTAAAACTGAACTTCACTCTTATCATTTTCACTTATATAGCAAACCTAGAAGTAACTGTAAAACTCAAAGAATACTAAAACCTTCAACTTCGAAACAAATTAACTCATAATTGATAGGAATAACTTGCAATGAATTAACTTAGAATCAAATTAACTTTGAATTGAATTTGATAACTTAGACTCTAACTTGGAAGGGATAAAGACTGCAAACGCACTGGGAGACACTTGCGAAGCCTTGCGGAGAGCACTTTTATACATTGAGGAATCTGCCGGGAAGCTGGCATGGAGCCGTCTGGGTACAAAGAGGGATGAGGGACCATGTTTGGCCGTAACTTACCTTAAGTCGCCTTTTACTTGACCTGGGCATCGTAAATGATTGTAAGTGAACGGGTCCAGAACTGTGGTCAACGTAGGTGACCTTAGGTCAATGTGAACTTGTTGGCATCCTGTTAGGCTTCGATTGTAAGTCGATGCATGGCGGAGCCACGGCAGCGTACCGACCAGACCCTGACAAGGTCACGTTGATCTACAGCAGCCTCAACTCAACGCGGTGCACCTTAAGTTGATGGCCTATTTTGGGCCGAGTGGAGAAAAACCATATAATAATTTAACCAAAATTCAATGCCGAGACTGTCTGGGTGATAGTATAAACCTAGCATTATGAAAAACACTTGGCAGTCCTGAGACGGGGTAGGATGGATTCTAAAGGGAACTTGAGTTAACATTGTAAATCTTTATACCACTTGGCCATGACTCCTAGATAATGATTGCTCAAGAAGGCTTTTGATATACTTCCAGAGTTATCTGGTCTAATGGACCCTTTACATCTTAAATCTCTTCTTTGAAAAACTGACAACTGAGGCTGGACTTTTGCTCTTTCATTCAACTTTTATATATATATTTATGCTTATTAAGCCCACACATTCGACGTAGATATTTGACATACCCTTGCAAACAATGAGAAAGAAATATGTATTACAACGTGATATATCTTTAATAGACCTGACGAAATGCTGACTAAGAGGAAGCATTGCTACTTGTATATGGCTGTAGACAATTCCCTTTACTCTTGCATTGATACAAAAGGTTAAAACATGTAAGGTATACAGTGCTATATATATGCGCTAGCTTTAGCTAGGTTCTCTGTATCCTTGTGTATTGGGGAAAGGTATATCGCTATTGCCAGGATTTGCTCTTGTTAAATGCCAATGACCTCACACTTCAAATTACCGTCTCCAGTATCAAGGGTTTAATAATGGCATGTCTGCCTAAACAAGGAAGATGACGGATTTGCGACAATTACCATATCACATTAAATTCCTTATGAACAACCAAGAGTTTAATTGCATTAAGAGAACCAGGATAGAAAAGACCCTTTGTAACTTTAATACTTATTCAGAAAGGAGCCTATTTGTAGTTGTATTATCTTGGGGATAAAAACCATTTTCTTTGTCAAGAACTAAAATATGGCGCGGGAACACGGTTCTCTCTTTCTAGAAGTAAGAAAAATTACTGTGCAGAATCTACAGCTGCTATCCGTTTCATGAGGAGTATATTTTGTCTTTAGGATATCTGATTGCAGTTCTTAGATCTATTTCAATTGAAGTTTAAACGTATGGAAATTCAATCCACACGAGGTAGATTTCTCTATAGGGATAATGATATGATGGCGTATATTAAATAACACTATGTGATATAGAATTGTTCGATTTCTCGAATAGGAAATAAAGCTATATCTGATACTGTTCTAATCGTAATTCCATTTTATTATCTACCGATTATAAACTCTCCTGCCTGGGATTCGCTGCCTGGCGATTCTGGTAAAAAAATCCCATCCATGATGAGGTCAAATCAACATGTACCTTGAAATACGGTTCTTGAATTTTCGTTCAATATTCATTATCTATAAGTAGTCATAATAATATCATTTACCATCAGAAATCACTGTCACAAAACGTTTTGGAGGTTGACCTCACTTCTCCCCGGAACTCTTAACTATTTATTGTCACCCACGATGGGTAGAAGGTTGGTATAATGATTCAAGTGTGGGCAGTCTCATAGGCCTCGGGCACCTTCCCCTTGTAGGTTTGCAGAGCAAGCAAAGGAGAAATGGGTAGCTGTAGGAGGAGAATCAGGTTCTTCTCTTGATTATATCGATGTTGCTGTCATTAAAATAATTGCGTTGTACTTGCAGGAAAGGGGTGAGGCAGAAGCAGAAGGGGGAGAAGGGAGAGAAGAATTCTTGCTAAGTTTGACTAACAATGACAGAAAAAAGTAGGTCAGCCTTTCAGGTTCATTAAAATCATTTGAAGTCAAAGCAGATATCCGAATTATTGAGCGGACGTATGAAGAAAATTGGACGTAGGTGGTAGTCAACGTAGTCAGTTAAGTGCAGGTTTGAAGGTAGAATGTTTAAATGCATACAGGGAAGGTAATGCTTCCAGGAGGGAAACAAGCTACTTTCATTCCTGCAGAGGAGGAAAGAGAGATAGCTATATCAGGTGAGATATGACATTCAGAATAGACTCGTGCGGTAATTAGACGTATCAATATATGCGTTCTGTCAAGAAGCGTCATCTCCCTTTTAAGGAATTCCAGTCAAGGAGCCAATGACCTCCATTTCCCCGACATCCCGCATTCCGTTGCGGGAGTGGAGTGTGACAGGCAACATATTCCTAAACTGCGAGGTACATTTTGCGAAAACAAGATGGCGCAAAATATAGGAATTGTTTTCGCAATGGAAGTCCTGAATAAATTGCATAGGAACATTCTAAATACAACTGTTTTGGTTGATAGAATGGAGAACTACATGAAAAGTAAAAGTACCTTATCATACAGTCAGTGTATTCAAAGTTTGATATTACTCGGTAGGGTCACAGATGAAAGGTCCATGAAAGCTCATGTCACCTATTGGTTCAACAGGAGACCGTTCTATGGGCTCTCCTATTATCGTCTTTATGTACCTCATCAATATGTACAAGACAAAGATTGTTTCTGTGGGATAAGAGGTTCCCTTAATTGGGAAGGAAACATTGACTTCTAAATGGCATAGGATGGATGTACATGCCTGGCTTCATCACACATGCTAGATATGAGCATTTCTGCGTCCTATCTATATGGATCATGCGTAGTAAAGCAAATAAGTCAGCCATTTCTGGACTCCCCTGATATCAAAGACCTTATTGGCTGTTCTCATGGTCGGATTTATTTATTGTCTATTTACCTTAGTGACAGCATTACAAGAGCCACAAAATGAACCCGCTCAAACTGGTTTTGATAGTAGTCGGTCGTAGTCGCTGAACGTCAGTAACGGAGGACCCAAACCATTATCTATTTTCTATATATCGTAGATCAAAATTGATTATCTTAAAGAAGAATGATATTGCCTGCAGTGGGCATTGGTTTGCCATACAATATTATTATTGCTATTAAGGCCCTGATAGCAGAGTGAGACACGATTTTATCGCATAAGTGTCTAACTACATGGCATAATGATGACAGGGATCTTAATGTTAGAAAAATGAGAAAGGTAGATAAAAGATCCAGACGGTTGGTAAAAGTCAGATTCATGGTACACGAGGCAATGAGTTAAAGGCTAGGCTGAGAAAGGGGTCTTGGCACGAAATGCAAACAGAGTAACTCTATTAGAACTGACAAGAGATGTCCATCATTCCACACTATCATTCTGCAGCATGTTTTATAGGTACCCAAAAAGGCTTTCGACGGTGTCCCTGGTATAAAGGATTGGTCAGATACCATGAATACAAAATTACCCAGATTTTAGAAACAGGAAACTTGTATTTGATAGGTCTAGGTTGACATTGGGATCTCAGAGAGGTGTGGTTTTAGAAAATAACTGTGTTTAGATAATATCTATTAAAGCGCCGTTTCCACCGACACACTAATCTAACCAGGAAATATCCAAAATTTATTTCAGAGCAGCACTTAAGACAAATAGCAACTCGTATAAATGCAATACGACTACCAAAATAATATGTAAATACAATATTGGAAAGGGTGGAGTATCTAATGGGTGGCGTATCTAGTTCCATATAATCCTTATTTATTCTAAAAGCCCATATTTGACACCATTGTGATTTGCATTGTTCCATTGCTCCATAGGGACAAACTCTATGTTCAATGTGGCGAAGACTCAAAAGGACCCAGGTCTGTGCGATACATTTTTTATATATGTGAGGGCAAATACATACATACATATATTTCGGTCATGGTTCAATAGCACCGCATTGTATACACAAACAACAACAGAATATACAGGACATAACTCCTGGGACTCCCTGGTTCAAGCCAGTCTACGCGTCACCACACGGTGCAGCTGACCCGCGCTCCCCCTACCGGAGACATGGTCCGCTGAGATACTGTGCGGGGGGCAGGGGGGCGGGAGCGGGCGGCTGACTTCCTGTGACTAAGTGACGCCGTCTGTCGGCATGGACAGAATACGCCATGTCTGATACTGGAGAGAAAGCATGACACATGAGACTCGTATTGCATTGTTGTAGTGGTGCTGTTAGGGTGCTGAAGGGTTCATCTTAAGTTAGAATAATGCATCACATATTAAGCATTACCACGAGTATGCCAGGAAATATGGAAGGGAAGGGGGGAACCATGCTCCCTTCAACCAACGAATTTTACCTCCAAATTTTAAAGTTGATATTGTGCATGACAAAACATTGTTCCTCTGCAAAAAATTAAAACAATAGGGTTAATATGTGAAACTATGCTGTCCAATCATCAGCTATTGTCATTTGCTTTGTATACCAGCGGGTTTGACACCTGTCTGTAATCAATATGACATACATAATAAACAATATATTACCCCGGAAACAATGTAAAAATCCAAGAAATGTGACTGATAGCTCCATTTTGATGTTTATCGTGATATGACCGTAATTCACTGCACAAAAAGTACCGCTTTGCATATGTATCCGAAACGCGTCTAACAGTAGAATTTTGCGTAGGGGGTAGGGGGTGGGGTTGGGAGGTCGCGGATGGCGGGTCAATGTTGGTGTATCCTCTACCAACACCCACAGGCCCGGGCGGGCCGCGGGTCCCAATTTTTTTTTTTTTTGGTATCATATATACGCCTGGCGTATATATATATGTTGCGCAGAGTATATTTTATCTTAAATACGCTAGGCGTGAAAGACAGCCAAGTCGCGCGCGTCTACATATGGAAACTGTCTTGTAGACGCCCAAAACGTAGACGCGTATAAGAGGTGTATACAAGTATAAACAAGCCACGATACAGCCGATACGTGCGTTATCACAATGGCGTATATATGTAAAATAGTGGTTTTTGTGCAGTGATTGTTTCCGCGATTTTCTTTATCTTTTAAGGTTGTCTCTCTCCCAGGCCCTACCTACTAGAATAATGTTCATGTGATATGCACATCCCTATGGACTATACAAAAACCAGAAAATTATATTGGACAAGATGATACATAGCAGCTAAATTATGTGATGCTTAAGGCAGTGCCCGAATCAAGATATCGGAATTCACAGAGAATGGAAGAAAATATCCGACCTTTTCAGTTATGACGATAGACCTTTACCCCAAGTATCTCCGAGCGGGCGTATTTCCTTTCTTATATACTTGGCATTTATTAGAGATCTTGCATTCTTACTACAACTCCGTAACATGGATATGAAAGGTGAATTCTGTACACAGATTTATGCGGTAATAAGATCAAAAGAAAAAAAAATTGTTTCAGATAACTTGTAGTACTCAACGTATTTTTATAATCTTATGAGGTTGGCACATTGCCATTCACAGTGGCGCTCTCTGGGATTACACAAATAAAATGTTCTGCCTCCTGCTTGAGGACAATACACTCTTCTAAGACAATGAAATGCTATAATTGAACAGCGCATTCAACTGGGGCATAATACCAGCATAACATCTCTCCCTCTCATTCGGTCTCACATTCTCTGTCTATTTGTCTGTCTGTTTCTCTCTCTGTCTCTCTCTGTCTATCTGTCTCCCTCTGTCTGTCTGTCTGTCTGTCTCTCTCTCTCAATCTGTCATACTGTGTGTGTCCGTCTCACTTCCTCCATCTCTCCCCCTTCCGCCATCTATCCTCTCTTCCTTTCCCTTTCCCTCCCTCCCACTCTGTCCCCCACCATCCCTGACTCCCCTCCATCCTCTCCTCTCTCTCCCTCCTCCCTTTCTCTCCCGATTGAAACCCTTCCTGTCTTGATAACTGAGCTTGCTGCGTGATGCCCTTCTGTGTGCAGGGTATGTTAGTGAGGGAAGCAGAGAAGTGGGCCTTGTCTCACAAAGTGAAAGGTCAGCTATGCGCTAGCAATGACGGGACAGGAGTTAGTTGTATGCACACAACCCGTATCAAGGAGGAGGAGGAGGAGGAGGAGGAGGAGGAGGAGGAGGAGGAGGAGGAGAGCTGAGGAATACAGTGGTCCTCCTGGCAGTGTCCTAAGTAGCGATACGCCACCCCGACTCCCAGGAGTAAGACGAGCACTCCGGGCGGCTGGGAAGGTACGGGTGGGGGGCGGTTCCTCCAGGGTCCAGCCCCCGGGGGCCCGTGACGGATGGGTATCAGTGCTGGCCAACCTAAGGGTCCATTCAACCCCCCGCCCCCGGCACGCGATCGCGCGCTCGGCGATGGACGCCATCGCCTCATTTGTCAACATCCGGCGTCCGGCACTTGTCCGCCGCACGTCCCTCCAGCGTCCGCCCTGCGTCTCCCCTGCGTCCCTCCAGCGTCCCTACCCTCACTACTGAGGGCGTCAGTCAGGTCCCTTGTTCATTCGAGGAGATATCATCCCCATTCGGACTGGTTACTATGCTTTGGCAGAGGTAATGGATGGTGGGGATGGGAGTTAGTGTCACCCCCCCCCCCACCAGCCCAGGTCAGGCAGCGAATTCCTCCTGGGTTCAGGCTAACAACTTCAGGTAGCGTCCCGCAATTAACCCCAGCACCCAGGCGTCTAATTGTCCTCGCCTGTCACCTTCACTGTTTGTATTTTCCAGCCTTCAGGCTTCCGGAAGTTGGGGGTCGCCTCTAGCGAGATCACGCGAGACTTGGTGAAAATTCATTATGGCTGACGAGCGGAGGACGACGGATGAGGTCAGGGGGCCGGGAGGGAAATCTAGCTCTTACACCCTTGACACCAGTCAGCGGGGCCGGAAGTCACGGCTTGATGCTCGGCCACTTACTGCCCACCGCCCAACTCCTGCCGGTTTCCTACTTCCCTCCCCCAGCTACTTAATACCACCCACCCAAAAGGAAGCACCACATTCCAAATCACTGCTACCTTTCGTCTGCTGCCCTATGCTACCGACTGGTCAGTACATTTCGCCCATAGCTGGCAATTGAGCACAACCTACAAACACATAGGCGTACCAATATTTGTCCCTGCACACCCTCTATTTATTTCTCAATATCACTTTCCTGCTGTTCATCCTCAGCTGGTCATCGATCCTGTCTTCCTGTACAATTCCCAATGCCCCCAATCGTGGAAAACTTGTTCATGGGTTCCTATCGTTTCCTACTGCCCTGCTGTTCTTTGGTTACTCGCAATACACTGCTCAGTGGCCACTTCCCACAGTCTCCGAAATGCTACTTTAGTCCCTCTTACTTCTGAGCACAGTCCGCTATCTATCATCCACCACTGCATTATCCTTTCTGCTGCGCACTACTCATCAATAGAGCTACTGATTGTTAGTCATTATTGCTTAGTACCCATTGTACAACCTTTCCAGCCTGTAAAAAAACAACTTTGTCCACACAATGAGGTCACAACCGAAGGTCCAGAAAGAATAGTTCAAGGAAGGCACCAAAAATCTTTTGATGGCGTCAAAGGAAATTTGTCGCGCTGTGAAGTCACTGCTTCTTGTTCTATCGGTGGTCCAATATATCCTGTCTAAGCGTCAGCCATTTTCTGGCAGCTATCTCTCTCTAGCTATACACAAATATACTCTCAAGGTTTCACAATTTCAGTTCTTCGCTATTTTCAGTCTAGCATCTACCATTTTACTATCAGAGGTCCAAAATCTAGGCATCCATTATTTTGTTTAGAGCTACCCATCATCTCTGGCCCCGTGTCCATCAATTGTCTTTTAGCAGTCCGCCATTTCTGGCCTAGTTTTCACCATTGTATTGCAAGTGGTCCACCATCTCCTTGCCTTCCAGCCACCATCTTTTCTGTCAGGTACCCACCATATCTAGCATAACGTTTCTCATTTTTCTGTCACAAATTCAAAATTCACCCAACATATGTATGCCAATACCAACCAAACTGGGAGCAAATGATGTGTGCATCATCAATTAATAAGCGTGGAATTATGAATGAATAACAATTAAAGGTTAGAATTATATTCGCACTCTGGGCCATTTCTGCAATTGTCTGTTTAGAATCCAATATATCAACCACCAGTGGGTCAATGAAGTATTTCGGTCAGTGGTGACTGATCATGGTTAGTTGGTTACACCTCAAGGACACTGAGACACTGGCCCTCTGCTCCTTTCCCAATGTCACATTGGTAGCACGCAGATAGTGAAGGGTTAGATTTTCTGCAGGCTCCAAGTCTTATGTGACCCCTCTAACCTTTAGGCAGAGTATGTGAGCGTGTGGCCCAGGCTCAACTAACCCAGCTCATATATAAGGCAGAGAGCTGAGTCCGACTCCGATGCAGTCCATAAATCAGCGCCTGGCCTAAAAGCCGCAGTTGGAGCCGTAGAGGTTTGAGTAACCCGACAATTACTGCAATTTATGCCTGGCACTGAGCATCAATCGACTGCTGTGCTTGCCGCATGCTCTGCTAGCTGGTCTGGTCCTCCTCCTACGCCCACACTGCTCCAAGGCCTGCCCGGGCGAGAAGGGCCACCCCAATAACAAATTACACCCAGCACTTTTTACCCTCAGCACATACAACAAAAACACCCCGACCTAGATTGCGTCTGATATAGAGTACATTTGTCATCCGCATAAACCTTTTGTTTCCCTTTTGTTTATTTCTATTAGGTAAAATCATTTTATTTAAGATTAATTCGCCTGAAGCCTCCCGTGGCAGCCTCCGTCAGCGTTGGAGTGGGTGAAAAACAAGGGAGAAGACGTAGACAAATACTAAAATGAACTTGGCCACTGATTAATGTTCCTAACACGGACCAAAGCACCCTACACTCGCAGTGTTTGTTCTCAGCAATGTAACCCAAGCACTGGTCCACTCCTGTGGCTGCCTGGAGTGACTGGTCGTCTAATAAGCGCCGACAAGGACCCATCCACTCCTCCTCTCCTCAATCGGGCGCTCCTCTGCTCAGCCTCCTTCTCCCGAACCTTATTGTGCCCCCCGCCCATCCGTACTCACTCTCCAATCGTCGGCGAATCTCGTTACGCGCACACCTGTAGCGACAACATTTGGTTTGTCGTCCACTCCTCTGGTTAAGCGTGAGTGTTTGGAGGGAGGGAGGGGGGCATTGGCGGGGGTGGGGGGTGGCCGGTTGGTGGGCAGTTTACGGGCGGCGTGTGGCGTAATAAAGCCGGTCAGTGGGTGTGTGGAATGACACCCTCAATACCCCCCGGATACGGGAGGGGGGATGCTGAGGAGAGGGTTGGGGGCGGGATGTTACGAGGCATGGGAGAGAGAGAGAGAGAGAGAGAGAGAGAGAGAGAGAGGGAGAGAGAGGGAGAGAGAGAGAGAGAGGAATGTAAGTTATGGAGGAGGAGGGTTTTGGGTAGAGATAGAGAGGGTGTGTGGTGTACGGAGGCGGCAGTTGTGGTATCACATGGTAAGTTGCGGTTGGTGGTGAGGGGGATCCAATCCAGGGTGAGCAGCAAGGCAGTTGGGGCGCAAACGAGAGGCATGTGTGTGGGTGGGAAGGGTGAGGGGTAATGAAGATACATTCGAGCAGCCCTCCTCTCCTATTGGCTATTAGTCAGCTGACCGGAAGAAACTCCTCCACTGACCCATTGGGTGGACAGGTCCTCACACGGGACGCGTTTAATAAGGTTGGCGGCCTCTCAGCTCGGCTACACTGGGGAGTGGTTCCCCCATCTACGTCCCAACCCAACCCCCCGGGGCTCCAACCCCTGGGGCTCTTCCGTGCTCTATCTGAACTGAGTCGTCCAGTCACTGCAAGAATCTATGTTTCTGATTTCCTGTGGCTGTAGCGTAATGGAGTTCTGGTGAGTGAATGTATGCTCCTTGGGGAAGGGGAAATTTGCACTGAGGGTCGGGAAATCTAAAAAAAGAGGGATTCACTCAAATATACAGAAGCATTTTACTAATAAGAACAATGATTACTAATGATATGAACTAATGATATAAAATTCTTTGTGCTGCTCAGATTATGTACATGCATGTATGATATACAAATTTATTGGACGTGCGATCGCTTTGAGATTCCTTTTCAAATATAGACACTACCTCCTCCAACACCCCAAGGTTTTGAGAGGCAGCCCAGCTCCATAGAAGAAAATATCATGAATTTGATATATGAAGGGCGATATTCATTGATGAGTTTTATCTTACCCTCTAGCTTACTACTGCATAGTGGATACCGGAATCCTAGTCTAATTATCAGTGGCTAATATATATATATATATATATATATATATATATATATATATATATATATATATATATATATATATATGTGTGTGTGTGTGCGTGCGTGTTATATATATATATATATATATATATATATATATATATATATATATATATATATATATACATGTATATATAAAATCAATCCAGATATATAATCAATCCAGATCACTCAGTGAATATGTCAATAAATATGAATGCAGTAAGATTTACCTTGAATCTGGTTATCCACAGTATACCAACCCATACACTGATACAAATCGCATGTGGCTAATACATGTATCTAGAAATCACAAAAGATCACCTCTTATTATCGATTTCCGTACCTGTATGCACATCGAGAAACATACAATCATTCTGAATCTGAGATCCAGGTATAAATCAATGAGCGCTTCTCTTTTACCACTAGAATAGAACTAGAAGCACTGTCTCTTGTAGCATACGTGAAATTATTGGTGTAGTCTGTGCAGCTTACGTGCAGAGATAAATAACCTGCCTAGTATTGATTATTAATGATAGACGTAGTTCATACTTGTAGCTGTGGTAGGGAAAGCAGTGATCATAGATCGTGTTCGTGCTGCTGTGGGATCCAACAGAAATGAGATTCTTACACTAGACCAGATTTAGAGAGAGAGAAGCAGACTGAGGAAGGAGAAACAGACCAGGAGAGAGGGAGTGATAAACAGAGATGGGGAGGAAGAGGGACAGAGAAAGTGAGAGAGATAGATAGATAGATATGGCGAGACTGAGAGAGAAAGAGAGTGAGTGAGAGGGTAGTAGGGAGAAATTATAAGCAATAAGGAAATGATGGTAGTCAAAAGCAAAGAGATGGTTAGGTACTATAAAAGGAAAGGAGGAAAGAAAGAGGGTTGCGAGTATAGAAAGTGGCAGGTTTAAAGAAGGAGGGATGGCATGGCCAGTTAATAGATGATAAGCCTAGATACACGGAAGCCGAGGGAAAAGGGAAAGAGAAGCGGAGAGGCGAAGGGAAACGGGAGGTGGAGGGGCTGAGGCAGAGAGAAAGAAAGAAGAGAGAGAGAGAGAGAGAGAGAGAGAGAGAGAGAGAGAGAGAGAGAGAGAGAGAGAGAGAGAGAGAGGGAAAACCAAACAGAGGGAGACACAGAAAAAGGAAGAGCGAGAGAGAGGCGATTGTTGCGCCCTCTGGATGATAGACGAAGCAGCACGCACCTGTTCTTGCCCCAACCCACACCCAGAATGGTGCGGGTGTCCAATGACCTCTACCGCCAGGTGGCCACACCATCAGCGCCCCTAGTGGCAGCTGTGGTAATGAATCCCTGGCGGGGGCGGCAGCGCCAGGCGAGGTGGAGGGGTTAGGCAGGCAGATACCATTCCCTCCACCTTTGTGTAATTTCTCGGAGAGAGATCACGGTGCGCCAAATGATATCCCATTGGGCATGACGTCACGGACATGCGCATTGCCTCGATCACGTGCAGTGTCACTGATCACTCTGCACGTGCTTCTCCTGGCCCTCCACGCACAGCATGCCGCGAACGTGTCTTGCGAATGAGCCAATTATTGACCTGCTCTACAGATGAATACCAAGGATCCTCAGTAACATCGCACAGTCGCAGAGTACATTTTGGAATCTAAAGTGCGTAAACCGTATTCTAGTTGCATCTCGCATTTCTCTCAACTTCATATATCTTAATACTGTTTAAGTTAATTAATCTATTGATCATTCGTACAGGGTGGTGGCTTGAGGCATACTTTTCCAAGATTTATAAAATCCCTGTAAAGGGTGTGGGTGTCGAGTGGTGGTTTGTTTTTTCTTCACGAGGGGACGTGGCAATCCCGCCACTGTTGTTAGGTTAAAGATGTGTACAAGATAGAGAACATAGTCGGGGTTGGGTCAACTGCTTTTAGAGATTTTGCGTACGCATTTTATGGATCGCCTCCATGGCGGAGGTCAATTTATGATCTCCATGTACATGCATACATATCGCTGCGTGTTTACGACCTTGTTAAATATTAACTCCCCGGAAGGGATTTAAAAGGTAAATGTATAAGATATGATTTAATCGTACACAAGACAATACCCATAGTGTTTTATATCCTACACCTTGTGCTGCTTTTCACCCTTCATTGTAAGTACGATTGAGGGAAAATAGTGGGCCTTCCTTTTAAATTGGATGAAATCTTTAAAATACAATCAGACACAAACAGGCAAACTCTACTCAAAGACGGACGCCAGACAAAAGCGTAAGGAATATTGACCTTTCTGTTCTTTAAATCTCTGACGTGATACCGAACACAACACATAGTAACAAGGGGAGCTGTTTTGCCTCTGGTGACGGAAGTCAGAGATGGGAATACATACTCAGTATTCCACTAGAAAACATGTATCCAGAAAATGTGGAACCAATGAAAAAATAAAGGCACCTAAGAATAATAAAGGTCCGACGAACTTCTTCGAAGACCAGTGGGTAAAAGTCGAAGGGAATTAAGGATAAGGTACAAGGGTGGTCAGTATGTAAGGAGATAGGACCAGTTACATTATATCCTAAATACCGTCTTTATACTACTCCTATCGACCCAGTCCCTGCATAGTGGATCAGATAAAAAGTTCATTTCTTAGGTTCGTTAGAAATTTGAAATTATGGGATCACTGTTAGTAAACGGTTATAATTAGATGACGTAGGCAGAGATCGATGTAACGACGCGTGTTATTGGGCAGAGAACCGGGGTACACTGGTTCCCGCGTGATATATGGAAACGCCGGTCACCGACGCTCCCGAGCTCAGGTTTCCCCCCATTATCGTTCACCCGCGGGGCAACATAACAACAAGTAATGACAATGTCGTCTGCTCGCCTCCGGCATTCCCGCCTTTTTTCCGGATTCAGGGACGATAACAGCCATGTTGACCACGTTTACCATGTGAACGGTTAAGTGTTAAGTTCTCCCCAAGGTTTATCTCCTAAATAGACGTATGTACACGGATAAACATATGAATAATGGTGACTTTTCCAACCCATCATATTTGATATGGTTCCAACCATACATAATCAGTCTTCAGCATAAAATGCACATCATGCCAAAGGGATTCTTGAGTGCTGAAGCATCATAAGGCTAATTAAAAACTGACCAGCACTTGCTATATACACTATAGATACTTTCACTCCTGTTTATTTACGAAGAAGGACGAATGACTAACACAGAAGCACGGCAATGGATAAAATTTATTGAGTTAGACTTAATAATAAGGAGATAATTTTCATCTAGTAATTACTATAAAATATGATTAAAATATAAAAGAAATATCACAAGCTATTGAGATTGACCTACGAAGTATGGGTAACTGAAGAAAGAGAGGGTGAAGAGTTTTTGTAGGGTGGGTCGGTGGTTCCTTTCCAATTGGCCTCCCAGGTTGAAGTGGATGACGGCAGCGTGCGGAGTGGGGAGGTTAAGTGACCGGAACCACATGACCAGAACCACGTGAGTGTGTGTCCGTAGCAACCATCTTCTGTTTCCGCATTACTGCCAACTCTTCCAGTTAGCCCTAATTGTTATTTCTATCACGACTGATAAATCCCAGCACTCCAATGAGCGCTGTGGCAGCCACCACGAATGCTCAGCAAGTGACTTCTAGTGTCTGAGCCTAACTCAGGAGGCACAAATATTCACAGTTTCTATTAGAACATACACTGTGATTGGTGCTCCAGGTCATCTGATATATTCCCCTGATAAGACCAGTAATTCTCTACCTGAATCTGGGACAGACAAGAAAACATAATCACAATATTCAGATAGAAGAAATAGGTTGTTGATATTCAAAAAGGACCTTGTATTTCGTCAGTCATATAGGTTATCAATAGTGAACATCACAAACTCACATGTTTTACTATTTCCTAGACCTTGAGGAACTGCAACTCTACGCAATTAACCATCACTGACAGACGTACACTAACGGTGGGCTAATAAAAACATCCCGAATGAGAATCTCTAGTATGAGATGCACAGAAACAAGGTTTTTACGGATGTATCATAGCGAGGGATGACATTTGCAGCAGTCACCCTCTTTTTATGACAAGGCCGTCCATTTTTGTGGGCTCTCCCGGCGGGTTAATTGACTTGCAGGTTTAATGGGATAGCGAAGCGGGTTTGTTTGCCTGCAACAAAACACCGGAGGAGGATAATGAACAGAAGGTGTCGTCTCCGCCTTCATTTTTAATGTTTGCTTCGGTAATCAGTTTAACTCGACGTCTCAACTAACCCCAATTAACAGTAACTAGCATCGGTAAGGTGATCCCCCACCCACACCCCAAACTCACCTGTCCCCGTATGACGAAACAAGCGCCACCAAGCGGGAAATCAGTGCATGGTCTCAGCACATAACAATGCACAAATAGTACTTTGTAATGCGATATCTTAATATCTGGAAACTAAAAGCAAGTATAAGGAAAAACTGCATCTGGTCTAGAAAAATGTTTGTATGTAAATCTAGGAAACATACCTACGAAAAAGCACAGGATATAGGGAAACCTGTCACCTCTTCTCTCCCGCTATTTCACAGATATTATGAATCACTTTATGCATTTTATCACTTTGGTCTCGTACTGAAATGGGGATTGATCCTAAAACCACGAACCAATCTCTCGCCAGCCGTGCGCCATAGGCATAGGCAAGGCTAGGCTCTGGCTAGCAGAGAGGAGGAAACTATTATGACCGATGGTATCACCTCGCCGTGTGGTCACTCTACTCAGGTAACCTAGTCTCATCCACAGCAGGCCCCCAGTCGCACCCTGAATGAAGCCCAGCTCGCAATACGGTACTTCTGTGGGTATTGGGCAATATGGGCCAAAAAAGTCTGTAAGAAGATTGTTTGTATTTACGTTCCAAGGGGTTCTGAAAGTATATATTTAGACAATCTGAAAGTTCAGCTTTTCACACTGGTTTTATACAATCGCATGGTGCCACCACACATCGTTATTGAGAATGTAACACTGGGCTATTTTAACCAAATAGCCTGAAGTGATGCGATCTGTGGATGATCTGCCATGGTGTGAAAGTCAACATAAAAAGTATCGCTGAAAAGGCGTATTTCAAAGCTGCGATACAACTATGTGATTGTGAGGCGATCCACTAGATTTCGGGAGCAACGTTGACACCCTCTGTGTCAGAAGAGACTGAGCGTTGTGTTCGAGGGGGTTGGGGGTTTGGAGGTGGGGGGCGGGTTACACAGGAATGTGGGTTAAATAAAAAAAACTGAAGCACCCTGGTGAAACACCAGACGAGTGGCTTCGTCTTACAGCGGGCCAGCATAAGGATATGGCTTTAGGGCACAAATGACCGGGCTCGTGTGAGGGGGTTTCTCAGGGATCAGTGCAGGTGGGAAAAGGTTTGGTCACAGGGTTGAGTGGAAGGCAATGCAGGGATGGAGGGGATCATGTAGGGGTAGGGCAAAGTGTGAAGGGTACTATAGAGAGCATTGCATTACATCTTGTCGATAGATCGCAGTCACAATAATTTAATTTGACATGTTCTGAGTGAGCCACAATGCTACGTTTCAGTGAGATTGCATTTGCGGACTGATTACCAGTATTATCTTACTAATCCATATGCTACTCCCTCTCGTTGCTCTGATTTTAGTACTAATTTGCTGTCTGTGCCATTTGTCGACTCTTCTTATTATTCTAACCAACTTAGATGATTCAAAGACATGGAGTATCTTGTAAGCCGGGGAATTCAATTTAAGAACGATAAATGTATTATCCCCCTATTATTTGTTGGGGAGTGAAACTGGAGTCCAGGGGCGTTACAATTTTAAGAATTAACTATAGAAATCATTGTCAATATTCAAACATATCTTATTTGTTATGACTCATATATCTTGAATATAGATGAAAAAGAACTGGTCCGAATGGTTTATTTTAAGGCTAAGTAAGTGTATTGAATAAAAACTAAACTGTCTAGACGTAATCGGATTACACGTGCTATCTTCTCCAAAAGGTCAATCTGATATAAATTAATTGAATGCCTGAATAGAATCTACGGATATAGTCCATTAGACCTTGTCATCTTAAGCTTAAGTACCTAGTCAGTTGCATGTTTTGTTTGGGATAGAGTTCCTAAGTTATAGATTTTCTCCTTTGTTCTGCCTGTCTCCTAAGGACATAGCATGATTTAAAAAAGACTACTTTAGAAAGTTCATTATCCTAGAGCTAGTCCAAAATGAACTGTACATAAGTTTTACATTTCAATTTGTAAGTTAGTTGGCTTGAGTTGTATTGGGTTGGCTTGAGTTGTCCTGAGTCTTTTAGTAGCCAGAAAGGACGAAGATAAGAAAGAATATTCTAACCGTAAGCACTAACCACAGGAATCCTCTCCATGGTGTCTGTCTAAAGCTGGAAATCATCCTGCTGGCTTACATTATCTCACATTTTCCATTTTACTCTGCCCATTGCTATGGTATCGAATCCTGAAATCCCGACATTACATCTAGATTCTGGAATGAACTCCTATCCACACTTACCACTCTCACTCCAGTCGGCAGCCCGTTCCTATCCCCGGTGCTCCTACCCTATCTCGCTACCTGGCATCTGGTAGGGGGCGGCTGGAGAGGGTCACGGAGTCTGTGCAGTGACCGGGCTAATTCCCGCCCTTCGGGGCACGGAACACCGCCCTGTCGTCTGCTTATTACCGCGACGCGCGCCGGAAACAGGTGACGGCGCCCGCATCTTCAACGAACGCCACCAGGCCGCTGGTCACAGTGCCTTTTCAAGGGGGAAGGTCAAACTGGCCGGGAGAATGGGAGTGGGGAGGGGACGTAGGGTGATATAGAGACACATTTTGACTGGCTAGGGGGTCAAAGGGCTGTGATGGTTAAATAGGCGCGGACGTGAAGGCAGGCAAGGAACTAGTCAGATTAAACATACTGTAGATGCGTGCGCATCATGATACCACCAGGTTATATCCCTAAAAATGTTAAAGGTAACGTCATACTGTCTAACATTACTAGATAACATAAACTTAATTGTAAATAAGATTTAGATATTATCCAGTTTTATCCAATTTATTATATCCGACATTGACAATTAAAGAGGATAAGCCTTGCTACATATTAAAGTGTATGTTCTAAAAGCTGTGTAAATGGAATAATCGGATCAATACAAGTTTATCATTTGGCAGGAGGTATTGCTTTGCGAATATGCATGGGTAGTCAAAGGATTCGCCAATTAAAGTTCAATAAGATACATGTATTTGAGGATGAATAACTCTATTAATGAAAATATATTCCATTAAGTATTGCTTGCTATATAGTCAGGTATGGAAACATACCATAGTTGTGATGCAGAAGATTACTTTAATCGATCAAATGAGAGAAAACAATAAATCTTCCTAGTTGTTAAAATGTATCTCTAGTAACTGCATACGTTATCAATTGATTCATTGGTGTCAGACATGGAAATACCATTGTGGAAGAATTGCAAAGATGTGGGAGATTTGAATATCTGCGTCATAATTTCAAAGCATTTATTCCCGCATTATGTTTTTGACGATGATAATTCGTGTTATCATTAAATCTATCAATTCAATTTATTAGAGTACATATCATTCGTAAATCGCAATCAGAATAATGTCATTTAACATATTTTTTAATATGGTATTATGCTTCAATTGAGTGAGCTTTGGTATTTGTAGACCCTCTTTCCATATGCCTCATCCTCTCGCTGCACTGCTCGTAGTACTAATTGGCTCACAGTGCCATATGTACAATTTACTTGCGAAGTAAATCCGATTAATACGATGCAATGACAATTGAGATATCACTAAGATGATGCTATCATTCTCTTTTACTAATTTGTTACCCTTCCCTGAGTCTGAGTAGAAGTGTAGGGTAACACATGGCATTAAAAGGATAATAATTTAGTTCACAAATCCATTTTATTAAATTGATCGTACATTTCTGCGTACACTTCAGTTCCTGGCATATTATATCAGGCTAATTCACAAGAGGGATTGAATCGAGGCGCACCGTTGACCTTTTGACCTTGAGCCACCACCACCGTTCCCTGGCGCCAATTCTGAAATCCACAAGCATGCGTGCTGCACATGTGCATGCACGAGTATACAAGATCGGGAAATTGGGCTTCGACCAGAATCTGCAAAATTACTAATGGAATTTTTCACACCTTCTCTTCAATATACTATCCTCTGGAAAATTGTTTCTATGTCAGTACCTGCCCTATAGTGGGATATCCATCGGCTGAATTAAGCCTGTATTCCACCAAACAACCAATTTTTCAACGTCAACAGACGTTCCAGCCGAACTTTCGGCCGACGTCGGCTGAAACGTCTGGAAAAATGGCCTCAAAATGCGTCGCTGCTCCACTGAAACCCCCAACAGACGTTCATTTGGACGCCATATGAGCGTCTGATGGGTTTAAAGTTCCAGCAGATCCTAGCCGACACCCCTGCCGTGGCGCCGACTGGTGGACGTTGGCCGCATTTTACGTAGTAATCGAGTTCTTCAATAGGCGGCGCGGCATGCGGCGATACACTACGACGCTCTGAACCCACGAAAGCCGTGTATCGAGCGGAGCAGTGTGTCGCTATGTTGGATTTGTACGGGAATGTCGAGAGATCGTCAAATAACCGCGAAATACTGCGGGAAACCGAACAATGAAGGTAAATAAAGACAAGGATTGATGTTATGAATGTGTATGGCACTCTATGGTGCTAGAATTCTGCCGAAAGTCAGAGTTTTCGATATCCGTTTGCGGCTTCGGGTATCGCCGGTGTCGGCCGCACCATGTTGGCGGCGTTCCTTCGCCGCAACTCCCGGCAGAACCCGCAGGCGGGTGTCGTAGTCTTCAAATGCATCGGACAGATGCCCAATTCCAGCCGATAAAAATTTAATGAATCAGTTTTTCGCCAGATGGGCAAATTCTGTCTCTTGGAGGGTTATTGGAGTATCGGTTGGGATATCGCCTGAAAAAATCTAGTTGGTGGAAGCGCATCTCAACTGGCTCTTCTGCCAGACGACCTTCCAACGACCCCCAATATCCTCCAACAGACGTCTTGAAACGTCTGGCAGGGGAGCCGACGCCTGCTGAAACGTCTGGTGTGTGCTTCCACCAACCCGATAGATGATTTAAAATTGAGCAGATATGCCAGCAACCCCAGCAACGGCCATACGGGCGCTGTACAACGTTTTTGTCTTGTTGGTGGAATACGCCCTTTAGGGTATGTTGGAAACCATCGACCGATTTTAGTGTACTTTAGGCAAAATATCGGTTATTGGAAACAGAAAACTAGAGACCCGAAGACTGATTTAAGTTTCGAGACATTTAGCACCACCAACGAACCAGATACACCTCCGAATATTATGTCCAACGTTCTTCTAAATACTTGTTGTCTTGTTGTCTCAGTGTCTCACCAACTCAGACATCTACAAGATATTCATCTGCCAAATCACCTCCTTCACACAAACAATGTACAGCCCGATCTCAAAGATCCCCCCACCATCAGCTCTGTCTGATTCAGGTGTGTTGTGATGGATTGCCGCTAGGGCGTTTCGCGTACCGGATATCCGGTTCGATCTCATTTCCGCCCATGGGGTTGATCATCGAGGATGAGATAACGTCAGATAACGTCGTGATTGAGTACAGATTATGTAACAGTCCCCTGGAGTAAGACCGCACTATGTAGGTCACGGGGTCATATTTGTATACGGGTTCAGTACTGGTGCATTTCACGTTGAATGTTAGTTTCAATATAACGCATGTTTCTAGTAGCCGGTGAAAACATCACCCATTATCATAGGCATGTAAAAGGGTTGTCAGTGGTGGCCATTGACTGTATGTAAGAACCATTTAATCAGTATTGATGCTGTATGTATGCCATGTTCACACTGTACGTCATAGGGGTGTGGTGAAAGCGGTTTCTTAAATTACAGATAGAATCTAAGAATTTCAATTTCGTTAGTCAGTAAAGAAGTAGGTAGGTGCCATATTGCACAATTGGAAACCAAATAAACCGTAGGCCATGTCACTGCGTCACTCTTTTCCACTGACCGATCTTGCATCGATAGTTCCAAATACTCGTTCAGTGCTTTCTGGCAGCTGACCAATGACGGAAGATCTGCCAATGGAAACACGCCATACATACAACACGTGTATAAAATGTGGGAAATTTGGTAATACAAAATAAGAATTTTCTCGAATCCTCCTTGACACATAAAGCAATGCTCTGTTTCACTGGGTGGCTGAATATGTGAAAGGGAAGCCATCAGCGGGGCGTCATCTTCATAGACTACTAACATTATTGGGAACTACAATGGAGCCCTATGACCAAAGAATCAAGGTTATTTGGAGTGTTATCGCCACCCCCCCCCCCCCCAAGCCGTATTTGATAATTTGTCCCTTCTGGGTGTATGTTAACACGGGGTTGAATTACTTTTCGTTCCGAAATAACTGTCCGTTTAAGCGGAATGACCGCTTATACGGGATTAAGATAAACGTCCAATACAGGGAAAGATTTCCGTTCCCAGCAAAACTGACTATTAGCCCGGGCACACCGCTTACGCAGGATCTCTGTCAGGCGAGGTTCAAATGTACAGCGCATTCCGTGGGTTGGTTTATGGTGTTTTCACGAAATTAATATTGTGATATCACTGACTGGTGTAACCTATGTGAAGTGAATACTTGTCGCGCTCTATTTACTATAATCATATAGTAACCAGGGTGAAAACCATGAACTTAAGCGCCCGCCGTGCATGTGTTAAATCCTGTTTATTCAGTTGTGCAGTTTAGCGCATAATGTTAATTCAGGCTTCTTGTTACATGTCTCTATTGTTGAGATGTAACCAATAGGCCCGTCATGTGAACCAGTACAGCATCTATAATGGCTATTCTCAGCAACCTTCCAGATCCCTGGATTGAATCTATGGAATGAGGATGGCAAATATGCAGGAAACACGGCGCCAGTACTGGGCCTCAAACCCTGAAGCCCTTGCTCCGATATCTACTGATCTAGACTGATCAATCAGAGTGGTAACCACATTCACTGAAAGGTGAAGTACTACAATAGAACCCCTCGTAAGCAGGCACCCTCTGTTCCGGGCCAAAGTGTCGGCTTACGCTGGGTATCCGCTTACACGGGTTTAAATCAACATCTAATATTTAGAATGATGGGGGAAAAGCCTGAGAATACCTGAGAGGATTTTGGTCATCTGAGTGGTATGTGTGGTCAAGTAATACAATGTATGAAGGGTATGCAGTACGCCTCTTAACCAAAGGGTTGGTTTAATGAGTTAAGGTGTGTCCAAGGCATTTATTGATTATTTCCTTGCTCAAAGTATTGAATTTCTGCTGAGCAGTAAGCCGATGTATGATACAAAACTGCTACTCCTCAGTACTGCGCATCACTTTCCAACGGTCTCTCCCCAACGTTGTCAGCGACATCGTGGAGGAGTGAGGTTGTATAGTACAGATCGGACTCATTGTATGCCCTAAGGTTCTTCAACAGGGCGAGGGTAGCAGTAATATATTCAAGTGGGCTCATGGTAGCCCATACATCGAGCTTGGCTTTTGTAGTACGTTTCTCTAATGGCAAACATGTACGGTTTTGATAGTAAGCGATCAGTGAATATATCATTGGCTAAAGCTGCCTTACCGTCAGAATGCTACATAGCGAGTTTTTTTCGGTATACAGTGGACTCGGTACCGTGCGAACTCGGTAGCGATGAACTCGATACTGCTACAAACTCGTATATAGGTGAAATCGCTGCCACGGCAGTGCCCGTCCCCGTTTGGCTCTCAGGTCCGCAGTGTGTGCCGCAGTGTGTGCTCGTTCCCCTGAACTGGGTTAGGGTTAGGGTTAGGGATAAGAGTTGTTTAGGGTTAGGGTTATGATTAATATTAGGGATAGGGTAGTGTTATGGTTAGGATAAGGGTTAGGGTAAGGGCAGGGTTATGGTTATGGTTATGGTTAGGATTAAGGCTAGAACATACCTTGATAGAGATTAGGATATGTTTATCGACACTTATAATTCCATCTTTGATCCTGTTCTAGGTAAAGGAAGAAGTAACAACTAAGTGAGCCAGGCGACCGATCAGGGGTCGGCCGGCTGGGTTGCTGGCCGGGACCCTGTATCGAAATCATCCGTTTCGCGGTATCGAATCCGTAGTCATTACGAGTTCACCCGTGGACAGAATCTAACGCGGTAGTGGGCCCACTGGTATTCTTTCTTTCTATTCTCTAATGCACCCTGTCTCCGCCAACTTATTATGAAGTGTGGAAGTTGCATGCCGGATTGACATAGTTGAGGCTAGCCTCTAGGAGGAGATCCAAATGTGTGTCGTGTCATCAACCTTCTGATTGACTACCTGCAACCCTTTCTCCACCGTGCCGACCCTCTCTCACACCAAGCTAGTGTCGCTGACCTTTGCCGCATCCGACTGAGTATATTCGGCTGATCTGTCTGAGCTATATTGAATGAAATTTCATCGTCGATTCTAGGTATTCTTTCATGAGAGGTAGGGAGGTTGACAGGCGAGGTCGTAAGCATTTTCGCTGTCTCTGAATTCCAATGGCCCGTTGAATAATCTAGGATAGTAAATGAAGATAACTTTATGTATGTCAAGGAAACCCAGGGAGAATGTGGGTCAACTTGATTCAAATCTTATGGATGGCCTTATGAATGGCTAAGACTGTCTTAGAGAGCAAACCTGAAATATATCCTCAAACGATAACCCTTGTACGAGGTACAGAAAAGTGTCTTCATGTACGATTCTAGATTATTGAACGGGCAGGAGATTTGCGGATATAATCAAAAGAATACGATGAGTGTAGTGTAGTGATCGGTAATGGGATGAGCGGGAAGGGAGGTGCTGACTATTGTGTAGGGTTGGTGAGGTGGTGCTTGTGCATGAAAAAAAAAAAAAAAAAAATGTGAGTTGAGTTAGTTAACCGCTGGATGAGCATAGTGAGTCAATCCAAGACCACAAGGGCCTGATGCTAAACCTATTTTCCCTGGTCAGGTCATCGTTTGGCGTCACATATGTTTGGTCTGACCTTAAACAATTAAACGCAAACCTAGATCCCGCGGTAGTCGCTGCTCCCCCTCCATCCAAGATGAAGGAGCAATTAGAAAATGGCGATATTTATCTAAACTTTGAACTTTAAAGCACTTTACATGTGCAGGTGAATGGGCAGTGGGCCAGGGTCTAAACCATGACGTGAGTAACTATGGTGAGCATTGCCCAGCAGCAGTTCGCACACGCAGACATTTCCTGCCAAAGACAGACACACCAAACCAAAGCATTCAGCCTGACCTCCGGAGCCTTAAGTAGCCTCATTTAGGCCTCACTTCCTGCGGGTGTTCGGCACGCTCTCCCTACCGGCTCCCAATAATACCAAACAAGGCACAAATTGCACATGCGCACACCACGTGGCAGGAAGTCATGTGCCGGAATGCGCAGGCGTCTCGAGAAGCTTAGGATTAAATCTAACTGGAAGAAGAGATGAATGGTGTGGCATATGGAGGGGTAGCCAATAGGCTGGATTTTGGTGATAAGGCTCAGGGGGTTCCGATATCAAGAACTTCCCACCACCCTCCACCTAGCAATTTACACTAAATTCCGGGATGGCCGGAATGGTAGTGTAGTTGATTGTGCACTTTACTGATGGGATGTCTCTTGGGCAAAAGAGTGAATACCTATATCTGAAAAAAGAATCAAACTGTCATCGTATCCTAAATCGGGGGGTACGATTGCATTCCCATAATATAAACTGCTTTTCTGGAGGTACTGTTATGTAGATCTATTGGCATACCATCATTTCGAAAGGTGCCAGCATTTGTGCCATTAATACATATCACATGGAACTGCCTTGATATCAATAGTTTGATGTACAATTTCGAGCTAAAGCAAAGGTCTATGCTGTATGTTGAAGATGCTGCTTCCCCTACGGTATCAGGACACTGCTGTGCTGAGGTCTAAGCGAATTTGAAATAGGTTGAACAAACCAATAACAGATGGCATAAGAACACATAACGCGCACAATCCGACTATCCATTGTTTTAATACGAGTTAATATACTCAATTTCATTACCTATATATATGGTTCTCGTCTGTTTTTATTTATGGATGGATACATTTGTCCCTATTTAGTGGCAATTCTGGTCCGGAGAGATTATGTTGAATTCACCTACACTTCAAATATATCAATTCTTCTATTATGTCAATGGTAGACAAGAAAAATTCTTACATTGCTGACAAAGTGACGAATAAGTAGGTAAACTCTCTAATACACTGACCTCGAAACTGGATAGACAAGAATAGAACGATGATGATGGATGATTAAGGTGAAGCACAAGCGAGAAAAGACCAACACCTTGCAGTTCAATCACATACGAATACCTTTCTGTAAATCACACCTGTGTAGTACAGAATAGGCAAGACCGCTTCGCTAAGGTTTAAAAACAAAAAGAAATCACAACTTTAATTCACATTCTTTTGGCAGCAGCGTTTATTTCCATGACAGACTCATACAATTCCGATGTATAGTACATGATTCATAATTCCTTAATTGATATGATCATATAATATCTTTTCAAAGATACAAGCATTTAGTCATACAATACTGTATATTTGTTCATACCTATTCAGATTCATTGTGGACACCTTGATTAGATTGTTAAAAATAAACTTGATATTCATAGGTGAATCTACTCAGATAAAAATGAAGTTTTGTTAGAGAAAGATATCATTATTATAACTTATCATAAAGAAACTGGAGAGAAAGAGATAGAAGTATCGTTGGGACTAGAAATAAAGGAAGAATAAATCTTATGGTCAAGATGCCGAGTCCAGAAAAATAAATACATTCGACCCTTTATCTAGAAAATAAATACTGGAGTAAGTTGCCCTCTGATGTTCAACAAATTGGAAAAAAATTACAACTTGAAAATGACAATCAAGGGAATAGGTCATACCCTGACATCATACGTTGAAGAAACTAGACACTTTATCTTTGAATAAAAGGTGTTTTCGTAAACTGCTTATCTATATGTAAATTTAATTTGTCCGCCTCTTTCTCATGGCATCCGATAATACATTCAACACTAAACCTTTGTCTTAAAGCCAATACACACTGTACGATTTTGGAACATGAATGTTCCTTTCTCGGCGACAAAAGAACAATCGTAAGCTCAGGCGAGGCCTAGAAAATGTGTCGGCCAATGTGACACCCCCCTACAGTAATTTGCCTAAGATTTGGAAATCCCCCCCATGGCGATGTACCTTTGTCGCCGACAAATTGCAGTCCAATGTTCCGAAATCGGGAACGATAAATTAAGGAACGTGTTCCTTCCCGTTGTCGCCGACAACGGAGTTTAAGAAATACCCCCCGTGGTTCCTACCAATTATGGCCCTTAATTAGTCGCTGGGTGAGCAGAAATGCCCATGCCACACACAGACTAAGGCCAGCTCACCGATTTAACTCCCTTATACTGAGATTTATTACTTGTTCCTTTATCAGTGGCCCTAAATTGCTCACGATTTACACAGTCTGTCGTCCAGTGTGGACAGAATTTGCTTACGATTAACTCATGCTAATGGCTGCCATAAACGTTGTGGGAATAGTCGACGCGATGTACATATTCGCCTGAGACAAGTTAAATAACCCTGACGATTCAGGGAGTTAATCGTTAGAAACGAAATCGTTCAGTGGGTATTGGCTTTTAAAGGAACTTGAAAATATTTATAAGCTTCGTTTTCATGATTCAAAGAACTTCAGCTTATCATAAGTGGTAACAGGGGGAAGACAAAATCTATCTAAAACATTCGCAATTCATTTTGAAATATCCCAAGTAATGATACACGATTGCGCTTTGTCTGAGTCGTACTTTACTTCCCGCTCTTCTCTTTTATCACTGACACTGCAACATTGAAAGTATCCAGACTAAAATATACTTTCTCCTTGTTGGGAATCCATACAAAATCCGCAAGGCACATCCGCGAGGGACGACTTCTCAAATAAAATTCCCTTTGTCTGTTTCAGCGTTTGTCCTCAATCGAGATAAAACCAAATAACACATTAAAACCCGGGAAGGGTGAGCTTTTAAGGCTGACAAGTTTATCTTGTAATCTGCTTGATGGCATACAGAAAGGATGCCCGGAAAGATTCGATGACCTTCCCAGCTAACTTAATATATGGCGGTTTTTCAAGCTCGGACCCATTTTGAGTCAAGTCTTAATCAAGGCTGAGTCATTTGGGAGCTGCTCTGAGCACCCCCTGGCGGCGTTTCCCGGCAACTCTGACGCCGGACTCCCTCTGGTGGAGACTCGTGTAACAACACAGTGTCTCGTCTTTGAAACCAACCGCGCTCTGATTAATTGGAAATAAAACAATACCTCCCAGGACACAGGAAGGGGAGTGTAACAAGGTTACTCACACACTGACGTGGTTACGTGAGACTGATTCGATACCAAAAAACGAAATAAACGGAAGAAAAATAGAGGCCTCTACCCGCCCCTTCATGGTTAACAGACGCGGGGCCCGTCAGGTGGCGCGTCGATCGGCGTGATGGACACTGTTTCCCCGGGTTTCCCGTACGGTTTCTCGTTGTTACCAGGCAGATAACCAAGTTCGGGTCCCTAAGGATGGTTTTTGCCCGTGCCGTAATACGTAATAATGACTCGGATGATACCACGACGTCGAAGTCACTAATTGTAGACGAGGGAACAGGATACCTTTAGTCATTATGGCAGCGATGTGACGAGGTGCCAGGTTAATTATCTACCATGTGTATGGGCTACCATATTGCTTCAGTACGCTTGAAATGAACAACATTCCTGAATTTCTTTCGATGTCATCCGCAAATGTGTGCGGACTAGCAAGTACAGGGTGACTTTATGCTTTAACAAAATAAAATTACATTACTGCATTTCTTCCGATGCCATCCCTAAGCATTGTAAGGTAAAACCTTTTTTAACTTTACTATTGAGTTTCTATCTTTCCCGTGGTGGGTTAAGAAAACATGTTCAGACTCTTATATTGTAGCTGGTAGATCGAGATAATGGTGATATTAGAGAAGCACATAATTATCACGTCTTTATTTCAGGCTTACCTATATATATATCTACAAAATAAATTAATAAACAAATGTTCCAAGGGGGGCAGCGGAAATGAAAATTTGGGGTCTTGGCCCAAGGACTTTCTGAGTTATGTATACATTCAAAAGACAAAACTGGAATATTGGTGTGATCACTTAGTTCTTCTGTTATCATATACATTCAAATACTGTTAAACACTCAGAGTCTACAATAATTTGACGCCAAAGAGACTTTTCACTCCACTCAAGGGTAGACTTGCCTGAAGCGGTTAACTCTAGTTCGAGCTAGTACCCAACCTTCAGCGGGCAATGCATAGGTTTTTAATATATATTTGGGAACCAGCTAAACATGCCTGAATTCCCTCTCCAGTCGCAGTCTCTGTTGAACTCTCCTACATTTGGCAAGCTGGCATAAACCAAACATTGGCTCGGAGTGTGTACAAGCCTCATTCACCATGGTAATAGATCCTTGTTGTTTGTGCGTTAATATCGACTAGGCTTTGCTGCTTCACCTCTGATCATTATTGATTGTTTCATTGATTTCAGGCGTCTGGTCAATATTCTACTTTCACATACGACAAGAGCAAAATGTTCTACAGCATTGCCACGTTTCCTCATACGAAAAATTCGGCAATGAACGTATGAAGCGTCGAAACAACGAGTTGCCATTGCCGATGACATCACAGGCTCTACTCTTAGTCTATGTCTTATGCTCCTGCATTCGGCATGCCTGTGTGACCAAAGCATCAGTTTCAATAAGCCACCTTGTCTTATGTTATGGCGACTTCCAGTCTCTTTGTGTGGCTACCGCTGTAGATCTCGGCGAGTCTTCTTCTTGTCATATAATATACCCCTAGGAGAATTGTGTATTCAGACTGAATTTGTGCATATGATAATTTCGTATACATATTTTGCGAGTTCAAGAAGAGTAGTTGACTGAATACATTCACCTTCTCTGGCGGTCTTTCATATATTTGTCCACGTATAAGTCTAGATCAAGGACAGGATAGCACACATCAGACACACATGATTCATACGTTTTCCATTCCATGAAGCCCTCTACACTGTTTTCTGAATCTTTCAGTTGCTGTATACTTTGGTAGATCTTATGATCCATTTATTCCATCTCGGATCTCCTGATTCACATTGGTAATAGTTATAGTATATTCAATATTTCGTCCTTTATATTTACTTTATATGTATGAACTTTCAGTTAGTCTTTTAGTTTACACGCTGAAATACTATTCTATGATATTTGACGTCAGCACAGGATATGAATCGGTCACTATTCATGAATTCCCGAATCAGTTTGCGGATTCCTATTAGGCATCCACTGTGTCAAAGAACCCGTTACAGATGAGGTCCTTTTATATGGGTATGGACTCCGTCCCTACTCTGGGCACCAGATGTATTCTGACCAATCAGAGGCCCCAGAGATATGCACGCTGAATCAGTGTCAGTGCGGAGCGAAGTTTCATTCACCTGGTAACCAGTGACCCATAGACTACATGGCTGGTTGTTGGCCGGGATTAGCATTGGTAGGAAATACATAAACACTGATAACGTTTAGGAGTAGTTGATTATAACAGTCCGAGCCAACACAATAAAGAAATCACGGCAGCTGAAAAGGGCAGGCTACTCCAAAACCGGCATGCTTGAACAGTGGTAATTATGCTAGGCAGTGGTAATTAATCACTATTTATAACGTATCTACAAAGCTGCTCAACTTCATGGTCACTTGATATAAAGCCCCCCTAGTGCTGTACTTCGGAACCAACTTGCTGGGTTTGGCGAATAGCGCGGCAGTACCGTGGCAATGGCATATGAAATGCGCTTGCAAGATAAGAGCATAATAATGGGTTAAGGTCTACAGTCAAATACACAATATGCGTCCTCTATGAATAAGCCTTCCTCAAAGTGCTCCCCAGACAACTGTGATATATATCATACATTAATAGTCCTCTATATCTGTGCTAGGAGTCATAACATCCTTCAGATGAAATATGGTTGTAGGTTAGAGTGAACAGGGAACCCCCATGAAAGCTTCCTCAATACAATCTTTTCCAAACCCACTCAAAGATGGAGCCGCTAGAGTTCCAAGGCAATACGTATCGGCCAATCCCTTTGGTCAAGAGGAGACAACAGGACCGACCGCGCGTTTCTATGGCGTCCCCGGGGAGTGAAAGATTGGCGCGTCTTTTACCACAATAAACAAACAAATCCCAGATTGCCATCTGTCTTCATTAAATGGGGAAGAACTGGTGAAGAAGGCACTGAAACCTAGTGGCCAACGACCCTCGTGTTCCACTTTCCAAGCCGAGGTGTGGGAAGGTCTCCAATCCATTCGTGTTGATTCCTACCGCGCAATCCCACGTTAAAGGCATATGATACAATTTACCATGGCGCCACCTGGGTAATTATAGATTTGACATCTATTTTCAAATTGTTCGTTGAGACTTATTTTGATGAGAGATGAATAAAATGCCCTTTTACATTTGCTGGAGTGTATGAATGTTGTAAAAATATAATGATAAATAGGTCGACCATTAGTTTTTAGTGCTTTATTGTGTTAGTGCTACAAATATAATGCATTCTGTGAGAGAGTGAAGAAAATGACAAGGATTTTACTACTTGAAATCCAACCTTTAGATTTTCTATGTCAGATCAAAAGCTAACAGGACGACCCTACTTTTAAGTAATACGCGTGATATAAATCAGTCCGAGGCTATCATATTCAATTTCTAGAAATATGACATTGAGTTTAACATTTTAAGGTGAATGAAAGCAGTACCCCTTACACAACATTGATATAATTTCTACGAATCTAGTATTTTCTCGGATTATTCATTTTTGGGCACCCATATCCATTGAAAGTAACACAACATAACTCTCCAATCCCTCCCACCTCCTCATCCGGTTAAATAGCTATACCACCGTCTACACGTCCAACGTTAGCCACGCGAGTGACTCATAGGCGCTGCATGGATCCATCTCCTTCAATCCCAACGCAGATTTAGTACGGTGTAGAAAGGCAGACGTGAGGCGGACAGCGGGTTGTCAGGGGATGGGCCGGCGGAACGCGGGGGCGGTCAGCGGTTCACCGGGTCAAGCTGTTGAGCCTGTTACTGGTGTTAGAGATGAGTCTATGCTGCTCCTCGGGGAACAGAGAGTGTTTCTCTTATAGAACCTGCCCAGATTACGAACAGCGCGGCACTCGGAAAGACATTGAAATAATCAGATTTCACCTTTGAATAGAAATGCATGTATATTAACATTGATTTATCCCCTTTCCTGATTCTAAAATGCGCCAAGACATATGTGTTACTTTCATATTAAGACAACAAAAATGTTTTAACACATCTGTTACTATAATTTCTTTAGATTAGATATAGCATTAGTCTATCCCTGAGCGATAGGTCTATCGGCAAGCTTCACCAACAATGGGACTGTTACTAGAAATGCTTATTTCTTAAGAGAATCACATATGCCCACAATACCATCTCTATAGACTACTTACACACTAAATTGTTGGTTTTAGTGCCGGCCTAACGTCTAGAAATGTGAGACTTCCAGATGCATTATGATGCATAATGTCAAAAATCATAGGCGATCAGAAACATCTTTATCTAAGGCCCTAAACCCACAGAGCTCCCGGCGCATTATGACAAGCGTTCAATACACCAACACAGCGACCATGCAGTAATTCAGTTTCATATATTCCGACATTCTATGAAACTGAGTTTCTTAATATTCTGACAAGGCCATGATGAGGGGATTTTGGTACATAGCCATATCGTAGCCATATCGGATTCCAGGTCGCAAGCAATGGGTGGCCAGCGGTACACTAACGAGTGGACTAGGAACATCGGAGTGCATCACTGTCAAATTTAAGGTACATGGTAGGCCCTACAGTAGACGATTTGGAGCTCAGTTGACGCTGGGCCTAAGGATGACATTGGTATACTCAGAGGCTCCAAAGAGCTTAGCTTCAGCTGTTAGAAGAATGGTCAAATTACAATACCAAAAATTCAAAAATTCAAAACAAGCGTACGGTATCGAGGAGCGATGATTTGGAATAATTTGGACTCAGGAATTAGAAATGACACTACTTATCGATCATTTGAAAATAACCTTAAAAACTGAAGAAATGTGAAATGATGACTGAGACTGAATAATCTTGTTTACAGGCTCTGTTGCACTTTGTGATAAAAATATGTGATATCAAAATAGTTAATTCACAGTATATACAAAATTTTTCAGATGTTATATAATAATTAAGCAACATAATTTTATATAAGAAACCCAGTGAGTATAAACCTACAGCAACAACTGAAATTGTCTATCTTTGTACAAGGTGTGTTCACCCGAACAGAATTGAATTAATGAAAAATTGTATCTTATCACTTGTTTGTACTTGTTCAATAGCTTTGCTATTAACAAAGTATACTATCTGTTAAAAATGAGAACCCAGGTATCACAGTGAGGGTAACTTATGCCGGCCTTGTAGCTGAAAGAAACAAAAAAAGAAATGTTGATAGTTTCTCAGGAGACAGGCAATCCAGAGAAAGATAAATAATGCAGAGGAGGTTCCAAGACAGGAATGTTTTAGAAAGCAGTTTATTAATATCTTTATCTAATGACAAAAGCAGGTCTCTCATTTCCAAAAGGACTAAACCAAGAAGTAGATACAGTTACAGTTAGGAACAAAATGTACCACGATTGCGTTTCACATTCTAAAAATGAGTTTGCCTGATATTTATTCATGGAATACATCGGTTATTACAGTGCACTATCTGCAGCAGAAACGGACAGCTGTCTGTGAAATTCAGTCATCAAAAGTAGAGGCTCAATTATGTCTAATCTTTCTGCTGAGACTACAGTGATCATACCAGCTGTTGCATTCAACCAGACGATGAAAAATGAACTCTATCCATGTGCATAATGTGTGAAAGCAACAATCACAATACGCATATCGAGCTTGATCTAAGCTATACATATAATTTTCTGTGTGCACTTTTTTGTCTAGGATTCTACATCAGCATGGGCATATACTGCAAAGCATTTAACAAAGTAAATATGTTGTTGATATTTTCATAAACATTTAGAAAATTGTCAATCGCGTCAGAATATGAAGATTTGTAAGCTATTTCTCATGTCAGACTGCAAAAACTGCAGAAATGGTAACATTGGTAGACACACGGAAGCTTGGCTAGATAAATGAGAGGAAATTGTACCCCACCCATAAAAAGGCACATTTTTATCAAAATGAGGCATTGTACAGCACAGAAACATAAAGGGGAATGTAACTAGGGGGTGGGAAGCATCAGGAACAAATTAAACCAAGGGTCCACATGTAAGTGGTAAGCACAAGAAGGTCTCAGATTCCTGGTAGCCTCCTAGCGAACGCCCCGTTGAATCAAAGATTTTCTGATGTCTACTGAAGTTAGATTACCTTACAGACACAGATCCTACATCGTTAAAAAATTCATTCATAAATCCATCCTGCTCCATAATAATTCTAAAGATTTTTGCAGAAGCACTCTATAACCATACGCTTAAATTCACACAAAATGATTGCCATACCATATACTTGACTCACGACGCTGGGAAATAAGTCATCTGCAATAGAGAGCTATACAGCACTAACTAGGTTATCAGATAACATAACATCAAAGCATAATCTTTTCTTAAACGGAGTAGGATATCCAGCACGCGCTACATGATGTCTCATGAAATCCTGAAGTGGCGAGAGTATCATATTATATCTATTGCCGAACATTCCATAGTTACAATAGGCTGCTAGGTATGTAATAATCAAGTGACATTTATTCAGCCAATCAGAGACACTCTTATGACAATCCGTTGCATGGAACATAATCAACCATTACTTGTGACGGCCGGAAAATCAACATGTTTATAGTGGAAAATATGACAGATTTCCTTAATATTCCAGTATATGATGACTGGGCAACATAATGACTGGGCAACTTATTCCAGGTGCATTAATTCAGGAATTTCTCTGAGAGTCCCGAAATGTATGTCACCTGGCATAACGGTCTCGTGACAACATCCCGAAAACCTCACATCAAAGTTCTGGAATGCTCCCAACCAGAATCAGTTTCCCTACTGAATACAGAACAACACAGGTTAATATGACAAGACAGCTTCAGGTTGTTCATCTTGATAACAGAAAGAAATTCCTGATGGCTGTGAGTATGTGACGAAACCACTAGGTGTGTTACGTACTTACAACCGTCAGAAATTTTCTTTTTACCGTAAATAAACAACTGTTTTACCATAAATAAACAACAGTTTTACCATAAATAGCTGTAAGAGGTCAAAGTAGAGTCATCATTACCCAAGCTGTGTGGGCATACACTCTGGGACAAAATTGTTTTTAAAGTGCCGAGAACTAAGAATACTACTGAACTACACTTACCATACTACAGCGGATTCCGAGCATGGGACACTTTACCTGCTTCAAGTCAACATTTGTCAACTATATCAGACTTCAAGTCACAAATCGATCAGCTTCCATGAACTTGGACGTTTACCTGAATAGATCTTCTCAGCTCTCATCTCAAATACTTTCACTTATATTGTTAGGCTATTATGGCCTGTTAAAAACTGGTTATGCTTGTTTGCCATATTCGTCAATAACTCTCCAGATTGTATCTGAAAACTCAGCGCTGTCTGAGAGATGCTTTATGCTTTATTAAAAAAAACACCCCAAAACAACGGTTTGTTGACACCAATTATCGGCCGTTGTTAAGTTATGCGGGTTGCTATTGTGCAGTAAATATTGTGCAGTAGATATGGAGGTATTTAACATTGGGAATTAATATGATAGAGTTTAAATATCTTAACAATGTGATAACAAAGATGACTCCACAGCGGTGGACAAACAGACAGCCGAAGACATACAGTACACTGTAACTACTAAACATGTGTGCAGTACAAAATTTATACTGCAAGCCCCAGGATATGAAGTAGCTCGTAGAAGGATGTGCATATGTGTATAATAAAGAAAATTACTCAATGCACCGAACCAAAATCGTAGATAAGATCACTGACACAAATAGAATTGTAAAGCTATCTATATCAAACCTCCAGGCATATCGCTGATAATTATTGATGTGGGCTCAAATGCAATTTTACGATCACCAATGGAATGGTGAGATATGACGCATGAGATGACAAGCATATTCCATTTGATTTAATTATGATAAAATCCCTCCACTACACAAACCTCGGGGTGTGGGATAGCCATCGTTAATAATATATAGGAACGATGTGATTGGGCCATCCATAAAGAACCTGGTTGGTGGGGGTGTAGGGAGGTATAATATTTTGGAAATTTTGCGTACATTCTTTCTTTTATATATTGCGCACAAGATGAAGGGTGGTGATGTAGGGATACGATTTCTCAGAAATTTTGTGTTCGCACTTTGAATAAGGGATGGAAAAATATTTGATACCGCTACTTTTAATCGGATATATATCCATATCCGGAAATACAAGAAGGCGCACGAACAATGCGAAAACATGAAGAAAAATGTCAAGCCATTTGTCCTCTTAAACAGACACAACTGTGGGGAGTGGTTTTTTCCACCAATTACAGCTGTTTTGGGATTTTTGGGGCTCTTGACATTATCGACGTGGGGGTTAAAAATGGGGACACGAGTGATGGGTAATGATCGGGATGGCCGTTAATCACCCGCTCCAGGCCCCTGCGCAGGTCCGTCCGTGCGCAGGCGCTTCAGTATGTGTATATGTATCTGGACGGTTGTTCGTGCATTTGTTCGTCTTTGTTGGTTGAAATAGGAAATTTCCATGGTTTTGTGGCTAGGTAGGTAGGGGGTTCTTTAGGTAGGTGCGAGGGTGTTCAGCATGTTTTGAGCACGGGGCATGGGGGACACGCTGAGATACGCTGCCTGGAAGTTAGAAAGATTAGAGGCTGGTGAGGTTATATAGACTCTGAGCTTGCTGCAAAAACTAAACCCTTCACTATATATTTGGACTCTACAGAAGTAGTTCAAGAAGTGGCTAGTCGGCTGCTTGTCAAGTGGGTTGTAGAAAATGACCAACCGACTGGATAAGACCCAATCCTTTATTTGTTATCTATTTATCATTCCACTTCATTCTTGAATGATAAACATACCATTTGTTCCGGGTTGGTGAATAGAGGCACTGGCATGGTTATGTGGCTGGGTAGGTAGGCGGATCTGTAATTAATTGTTAGTCGGGGGGCTTAAATGTATTTCTGGTGAGTAAGGGCACCAGATATGGTCATGTGGCTGGGTAGGTAGGGGGATTCGTAAGTATCATGGGAAAACAGACCGGGTGTTTCATCTGTGAATCATTACGAACTCACGGACTGGCGAATACCTTTTACCAACGCAATATGCAAATCTTTAAACTCAATGTACTTATCCTCCAACTGCAATCTTGTCGATGGACACACGATAGCAGAATGGAGCCGATTGTGAAGCCTTTCTTGTTTGCGTAATATATAGACAACACTTATTTTATCATAATTGTTGTCTACTTCGCTATAATGGCCTAAATCAATAAATGACCATTCGGCGGGTTGGATCGGTATCGAATAAACAGCCATTGGAAACAGGCCTAATTTACAATCATCTAGAAAAATTATTCAGATTATCGGATCGGTATAGGTCGATACAAAACGATCAATTTTACTGGCCTTGAGACAGAGATGGTTGACAAATTGATATGGGACATACACTGACATGTGCTGTGATATTGCAACAATAGCAACAAAATGTTTTGTTCAAAAATAGAAGGTAGAAAGAAAGGAAGGGAAACCAGCAGAAGTATATTAAAATCGATGCCAAACGGTCATGGCTTACTAACCTTCAAACGTGCAGAGGTGGTTGAATCATAGATAGGGGAACATATGTACAGACATTTGTGATCTCGCAATATTACCAACAAACTGCATTGTCCAAAGTAGGTGCTATGAGCAAACG
The DNA here is from genome assembly GCA_950022655.1 of Alentia gelatinosa. NCBI lineage: Eukaryota > Metazoa > Annelida > Polychaeta > Phyllodocida > Polynoidae > Alentia > Alentia gelatinosa. The sequence goes on from OX465583.1 coordinate 31,952,654, forward strand.
TCATAGGAATATAACATACATAGAAGACTATCATATTCAGAGAAAGGGGGGAAAACCCGCAGAAATTAGTTGGCAGTAATGGAACATTCGGCACAAAGATCGCATTGCGAAATTTCATCTGGGCGAGCGAGTACATACACACTTTGATAGAAATGTCTGGCAAGACTTGTAGTATATTTTTTGAGAACTTATTTTCCTATATCAAATATGACTAGATTCTGTAGGTCTGGATGCGTCTCAAAGAATTTGAGAATAACAAGTACTGCTTAAAGGAATCAAAAATAAAAAGTAAGCACAGAACAGCTTCCATATAAAGGCCTTTATGAAAGCGACTTCCCCATGAAACGGAAACTTTGAGTGTTTGGATGGTGATAAAATACTTGAGGATAACGCAAGATTCACCAAGTCATTGAGTTTGGGAAGTGCTCCTTGGCGTGACGGCCGCCTTCACACGTGACGTCATTAAGTATTCATGGTAAACACTGTTAAGCGGACCGTGTCGACTTGTATGCGGGCAGACTGGCCATGTCCCCCCGGCGCCTGCCCCCAGTCTTATCCCGCCGCCCCCACACACCCCACATGCAGCTCCGTACCCCTCCTGCGTAAAACAGCTTTATTGGTCTGTTTCCCCATTATTTATTCACATCTCCCCACCGGACGTGCATGTCAGCATGCCACGTGTAACTCAGAGGGTGGGGGGTGTTCCCTAAGTCCCTTCCTACCCCAGCTTCTCCAGACTCCCCACTCCCTCATCCCACAGTCTATCCAGTACCGGGGCCCCTTGGGGATCGGGTGCAGTCCCGACATATTTTACTTCATAACACGCCGCCATATTGGCTGCGATCTCGCCATTCTCGCGGCCGGTCTCGCGGTGTTTATGCGACCTTGACCTTGCTGCCCCCTAGCGGCGACCGCGTTATTCGGGTCTCTATCTGTGGAATTTCTGACGGCTCGTCTCTCGACAGATGCAGATCCTGCGCATGCTCAATGTAGAAGGAGAAGTGCACAGGAGTCTCAAGTAGTCCTTTAAGCCCGGGTGAAAGCGCATTGTGATAGAGAAACCTTTAAGGGTGACGCTATGTATTATATTGTAAACGTATAATTAGATTTACCGTGAGGAAGGACAGTTGTAGCCGACGATAACCGGGGTATCGTCCATTTACGTTTAATATGTATCGTTGGAGTGACCCACATCGTCCATAGTCTCGTTCACATGTCCTAGCGGGCGACACCCCCTTGGGTATAATAGGTGAACCAATTAAAAAGAACAGCATTATTTATCAATCTAAACCAGCAGAAATGTGTTTGTTATGGACTTGAATACAAAATGGTTGTGTTAGTGGGTAGATATCCGAAATAATTAGATAGATTCATTGATAATTATAAATGATGAAATTAGCTATTAAAAATACCTCTATATAACACCGACAACCGTGGTGGTATCCTTCACCGGAACTGTGGTCCTCTACGAGATTACGAAATTAAACGCCCTCCTGTTCTCTGCTGCCTTCCAGAAATGACAAAACTTATCAAGTTTGGCTCCATTACTACTGTCCACAATTGTTCAAAATGACAAATGCCTTGTGGGCCAATAGTGGCTTGCTGTGGCTCAGATATTTTACCGGGGGACTTTGCATTAGATGAATGATATACTACTGATAACTATAAACATTTTGTATACTTTTTGATGGTCAAGAGATTCCTCTGACTTGGCCGCTTAGTGCCATCCTATGCTGCGATTGACTGACAAACGGACGTCGGCCATGATATGTCAACCCTTAGCAACGCAATAGAAACCTTATAGAGCACTCAGTTACCATGAGGGCCCTATACTATTTTTCCTGGCACAACAAATTGTTTATTGTACGGACATAGTTTATCCGTCATTTTTTGTAAGTAGTGTCAGTTCTGAGAGACATCACATTTTGTTATACAAACAAGCAATCGCAGGATTTGTGTGAATTGTGGAATTGTTGAGGAAGTGGACGGATCTATAAATAACTGATAAGACCGCCTGCATGATACGCATACCTGTCATCTTTTGCAGAGCTCACAATAGAAACAGCAATGAATATGTATACACAATGCTTGCATGTCCATGTAATAATGTGAGCATATTTACCTTTTGGAACTCCATATAACACAACATTAACAATGAAAAAGGAAAACCTTTTTTTAACCACGCTTCCTTGGCATTTGCGATGTGAAATAAGGTTAGTTTAATGATGGATCTTCACTTTCTATCATAGATATGTGATTGAACTCTACATACAAAAACAGCGTTAATCATTAACCATAGTTCCAAGATACCCGTCCCCTTATGGGAGCCTAGATTGTCAGACACAATGAGGTCGATATGGATGACAGGGGTGGGGAGTTGGGGGTGCAGAAAAGTCCTATTTTCCCACACAAAAAGCCCAACCATTTCTCAGACCCGGTGGGAAATAGTCAGGTGGTTGTCATTAGGACAGCAGCCTATCAGGACAGAAAGAACATGGACCGAAATGAATCTTCAGCCAGTCGAGAACAACATCTCCGAATTGAAATGCATTAATGAAAAAAGGATAGAATTTCTAAAGAACAAAAATGATTAACGAAAAAGACTGAGGAAAATGTGAAAAAAGACAGGAATGGAAATATCAGACTTGTCTTAATCTGAAACGAAACACAGTCGCAGGGGAGAGTCACTGGAAGTTCTTTCTCTCACTGGTACTGAATTCGGTCGCCCCTATGAGTCTTAGTTTATGGGGTAACAGTATGGGCGATTCAGTTTAGAGGCCGGTGCAGGGAGCAACTCGGAAAGCAGCCTAATTAATATATGTGTCACTCCGTAGCGGCCGTGAGTAGAGCAACGGGGGAGGCCGCTGTAGGGAGCATTCAATGATCATGAAGAATTATCACCCACAGGGGGCATTCCTTTAAGTATCTAATGAGCAGCGTAGAGTTTCACATTCAGGTTGTATGGAAATTTTTAGCTTGTGAAAAATTAGAACATAAATCACCTGGGATATTTTCTCATTTACAACAAATCGAATTTTTGAAAAATAACACCTACCTCCCAAAAAATATAAGCTTTCAGTGCTAAATCCACTAGAATCTCTTAATTAATTGGCAGGAATAGGAAATGTTGCTAAATTTCGGACTAAATCGGTGTGGGTAGGGGAGAGGATGGACAACTGGGAAGGTGGAAAAAGAAAACAGCAAAAGAATGAAATATGATGTTAGACGGATGAAATCAAAATACAAACAAGTATAGAAATGAAACTAAAGGTAGAAAAAGGACAAAATCCCTAAGAAAGGCACAGTGATGAAGAGAAACAACAGAAAACAACAAGGTAGTGAGTGAGCAACAGAGAGATATCAGCAAATAAGCATTGGGCAGCCAGGGAGACAGTTCAGGGCACTCACTGGAACACCCCCTCCCCCTTCCTTCCTCCATGTGCCCCTTAAAAATACACCCACGCTTCCATCGCTGACGTGTGAAACTTTAACTGGCCTAATTGGTCTCCTGTATCGGCTCAATTACGTCTCTCGCCAGAGGGTGATGAACGAGAGGCTGTATCAGTAATAATGCTAAACATGTTTTATAGAGTGCGGCTAGTGCTGTATCAGAACCCCAATTGCCAGCCATCCATCGACACTCTTTCGTGATGGCGAGATAGCTTAGTCGGTAATGCAATGGCCAGGATCTTGGGTTTGAGGTACAGCCATACTACTCTCTTTTCTGCTTGTCTGTCATCCTCATCTCATAGATACAATATTGTCACGGAATTACCCTTAGAATCTTCTGTTGTGTTCCCATAGAAAACTGACCACAAAATTCAATGACTTTCCATGACGCATTGGCCTTTCTCCATGACTACAATTCACACACGGTGTCCTCGTAATAGGAACATTTTATCTGCAAACCCAGCAAGTTATTGTTTGACTGGTAAAAATATATGCATATTTTAGATGGCTCCCACAATCCCATACAACCATCCGCTTCACGAGCATAGTTATCTAGAATCAACCTGAATTCAATTGGAATGTAGTCATGGTCAAGACAATTTGCACAGGTAGTTTCCCATGACTATCACATGTTTTCCATGACCTATTTAAAGCATCTTAATTAGTGACTCTTCTTATGGCATATCGAGACGTCCTTCTTTGTCAATTACAAAGGCATATCAAGATTTTCCCCATTACAGAAAACGTTTCATTGCTTTTTATGACTGCTATTTTCCCCATGACTTTCCAGGATTTTCCATGAGAATAGGAACCCTGATCAACCACTCAACCCCTCCCCACTATACCATTCACTATTTGTCAGCGGGACCCTTTAGCGGGCGCCCTCACAGCGCTGTGATCAGACATGAAGAGCCGCTGATCACGGCCGGTAGGAGGCACTGAGGAGCAGCTGCGTGTACAGGAGGTGTACCTAACCGCCAGATGTACACACACACATCCCTGCTGGTGATAGCCTTTTCGCGGGGCTCCTAAACCTTACCCTGCCATGATTGGTTGCACTCAGAATATCTGTTTAGGAACACAGGAACCAGAACGTCTCGTCTTGTGGCTGGAGGAAGGAATGGATGTGTGGTGTGGTCTCGTAATGTCAGTCATATGTCGCATAGCCTTGGAGCGATATTCTCGTGCACGAAAGATAAACATATTTGGTGAAATATGATTTACTGATTTCTTATTCATCGTAGTTTATATCCTATGTGCTGTAAATTAATAACTGTTTTAGGGGTGCTACATCTGAAGGAAATCCATATATAAGCTGTATTTACCCATTTAACCCTATACGGATGCCTGTATTACGGCGGCATGTCTATATGTGGGTGCTCGTATCCGTGTCTACCACTAGGTAATGAGCACATCAGAGTCTGAAGTCATAATTCGATCGCTTCATCATGAATTTCGATACATCATCCTTAATAGTGAGTATTTGTTTTGCCAAAAAATCATAGATAACATGTCATATATGGCCTACATTCTATGAAAATCCCATATCTATCAAATCATTATTTCCTTATTAATAGAATATCCGTAAACATTGTATACATGATACCTCATGGTAACTTCTGTCCGTAAAAAGCTGAATCAGCATAAAACATACATTACTAAGGACCGGGTGACGAAGACTGTATCTGCCGTTATGTTCCTAACAATTGCCAATTCTGTAAGTCAAGTAATCAAAAGTATCATTTGAGCATACAAAAATATCTTTGCCGGATAATCTTTTGCTGTCTACTCACTGGACCATCTGGACATCCCACGACAATCTGTGCCTGGTTTTGGAGAGTCACATTACATATGGCCGCGGTTCATTAAGAAGTAAGCGCCGATATCCGCGGCTGCAAATCACTCAAACATGCTTAAACGAGGGTGGCCCGGGCAACTACCCCCCACACTTCACCCTCTCCACTCTTTACCTCCTGCAACCCCATCCCACCCATCCCACCACCTCCATCGCGTTGTAATTATCTGGTACGCCACCTACTCCTTGAGAATGCACGCTGATCGGTGCCCTCAGGGAACAACTGGGTAAAAATCCCACTGTGTTGACACTTGCAGGTTTGTACAGCCTTGCTTACATGAGGGCTTACATCCAGGCTTACTGGGCTTTAATGCTATGAGCAGCTCGCTAAAGGAAATGGGTCTAAATTATACATGTTCTTGTGACGGAAGTGAAGGAAACAGGGCTCAAAATAAGTCAGACTCACTTATGCCAAAGAGTAACAGAGTGACAGGATAACAACTATGACAGACCGAGTTCTGTCATTGAGTGACAGAGTTATATCTATAACCGGCAGAGGCACAACTATGACAGAAAATTCCATAATTATGATAGAAAATTCAACTTTGATATACTGAATTTTAAAACCATGAAAATGACATGTAGTTTTATATAAAGGATACGCCCTTCTAATTGTTGCCTCCTGTCACTGACAGTGTGATGTCTATGACAGACAGAACTATGTATGACAGACAAAGCAATATGTATGAGAGAAAGGACTAAATATATGACAGACAGGGCCATATCTATGACAGACAGAGCTATATGTATGACAGAGAGCGCAATACCTACGACAGGCCTATATGTATGACAGAGAGAGAGAGAGAGCTATATTTATCCTACCCCTCATATAAATCTCTGTAGGGGTCAGGGCAGTCAAGCAGCGTTGTTTCACTTTAGAACTAGGTGGCGCAAGTGCTGATCCCTGCTGTGCGGTATGGCCGGCGGACCCGCGGTATGCAAATACTACGGGTTCGCCCGCATTACGTAACTCAGCCACTATATAAGGCAGAGTCCACAGTGGGTTGACAGGACTTCTCGCGGTGCCTCTTTACGGAGTGAACGTCTGAAGCCTCACGTGTTGGTTAGGTTGTGTTGTAGCACCTTTCAATGTTGAAGAGACCAGTATCTCTTCCCGCGCTAGTTGGTGCCCTGGAGCACTAACGTATTGTAAAGTAATACCGTAATAAAAGATTGGTTAACTGAAACAGTCCGGAGTCTGGTTTTGTCTTCGTAGTTAAGCGGTAGTTGGAAGATCTAGTATCTCCCTCCCCTTTCCAGCGGGTAAAGCCGAACCCACCTGTACTAGCACGGTAAGTACAGGGTAGCGACTGAAGTCTCGGAACCTCTAGTCGGCTGTCGATCGCGGAAAGTGGTAATACTCTTTCAGCGACTAGAGGGAACGCTACATCTCCATATACTTAACATGGTGTTACTGTATGCCACGGTTATGGCATAAAATATTTATATGCCACTGCTGACATATGAAGTTAAAAACATGTATCAGGGTAGGATAAAATCTAAACATCACTGAATTTCATATGATTGTTTATATGCCATTTGTTGTCTTCCGCTACAGATATCACTCAGCTCTGCTTCGTGATATCATGCAGCGAAGACAACTCATGCTATATAAACAATCATATGAAATTTTGTGATGTTTCATGATAATATGACAGACAGGGCTATAAGTATGACAGACAGGGCTGCACCTAGGGCAGATTAAGCATATGCTTATAAATGTGACATTGTAGTATCCTTTTAACGAACTATGCCGTCTCAATATAGTCCCCCCATAGATCAGTGGCCTGTCACCCCGTCAGTGCACCACCCACCCTCACCCTTAATGAAATGCCTTTAAGGACAATGAGGCCTCCGATTAAAGACTTTATAGATACAAATGGCATCTTTGTTAAACTTTAATTCACCATTTAAAACCGCATTGTCCTATTAGCCCGATACTAAATTGAACGCATTATCCAACGAAACAATAGTCCCTGCTGAAGGCTCTTTGTCGCGAATTGTGGGAATCTCTTTCGAGGAAGTGCATTGATGTTATACTAAAATATGTTTTTGGGAATAATGTCCAGATAGACATTTCAACTAATGCAAGACATGAGGGTGGCACAAATCTCTATATGTGGACATCTTAATTCTTATTGCATACATTAAGAAACGGCAAAGTTCCATTAGTGAAATGAATCCTCTATCCACTGCATATGATGCTTACCCTAGTTGCCTAACAGATAATTGTGAAGATTCTACATTTCATATGTTTAAAGGAAAGCTCTAACATGAAGCATGTATTAGGTCAATTAGCAAAACGAAAAAAAGGAAATTCCATTTGATTACAAGGAATGTATTTGGTTCATCCTCTGAATGGCAAACAAAGTCCATACAGGCGCTTACACTCTTAGTCCGAAAGTCAACCAAGTAAATTCAACATCAGAAAATAACTTGAGCTTCCAAAGTGTACCGTATACATAAATTGACAATACTTTTAAGTCGCTTTACGATGAGATACCCTGGATGGATGTGTTATCATATCCGATGAAAAATATAATTCAACCATTTATTCCAAGGAATATTTCGTAATAGTTAGGTGTACAAGTATTGTATTTTCCACATCCCGTCCTCCAATACAGCACACGGTGTCAGAGTGGCTTTCCAGTTGAACGAGATTTCAGTTCATTATAACCAGCGACTAAAAATCAATCACATTTAAGACTATAATGCACATCATCAATTTACATTCCCACATCCTGCAATCAATTATAACTGATTTCCAGACGCCATAACCGTCGAGATAACCATCATTATTGTTGTTTAGCTTGCTAAAAGCAGAAATCATTTCGGATTTTTTTTCTTGCATTAACGAATGACGATATCGATTGACGCTTGAGCTCACGACACAGAACAGAATGTTCGGGTTACTCCAGGTGGTTCAAAATATATAACATGATGATGATGAAGATAATGATGGAAATAAGGATCGCACTGAGATATATGCTAACTAGTATCTCACCACTGGTACTTTTGTCATATAGGCTTAACATTAGTAGCTCGTTCTCCATGCCCCTACGAGTATTAGAACCATTACATACTGTACAGTTTCGGAAAATGAATGTTCCTTTCCCGGCGATAAAGGAACACATCGTAATGGTGTTGGCTTGTCTCGGTTAGTGTGGCACACCCCTCGAGAAATTCGTCTAAAAGCCAATACACACTGTACGATTTCGGAACATGAATGTTCCTTTCTCGGCGACAAAAGAACAATCGTAAGCTCAGGCGAGGCCTAGAAAATGTGTCGGCCAATGTGACACCCCCCTACAGTAATTTGCCTAAGATTTGGAAATCCCCCCCATGGCGATGTACCTTTGTCGCCGACAAATTGCAGTCCAATGTTCCGAAATCGGGACCGATAAATTAAGGAACGTGTTCCTTCCTGTTGTCGCCGACAACGGAGTTTAAGAAATACTCCCCGTGGTTCCTACCAATTATGGCCCTTAATTAGTCGCTGGGTGAGCAGAAATGCCCATGCCACACACAGACTGAGGCCAGCTCACCGATTTAACTCCCATATACTGAGATTTATTACTTGTTCCTTTATCGGTGGTCCTAAATCGCTCACGATTTACGCAGTCCGTCGTCCAGTGTGGACAGAATTTGCTTACGATTAACTCATGCTAATGGCTGCCATAAACGTTGTGGGAATAGTCGACGCGATGTACATATTTGCCTGAGACAAGTTGAATAACCCTGCCGATTCAGGGAGTTAATCGGTGGAAATGAAATCGTTCAGTGGGTATTGGCTTTAAGATTAGGTAATGCCCCCGTGGAGATGTACCTTTGTCGCCGACAAATTGTAGATGGATATTTTAATATTGGCCCCAATATAAAATGGAACATGTTCCTTCCTGTTTTCGGTGACAACAGAGTTTGATAGATAACTCCCATGGTGCCTACCGAGATTGGCCCATAATTAGTCATTGGAAGAAGAGAAATGGTCCTGCTACACACAGTGAAGTGGTGATATGCGGTCCCTCACCGATTAGTGCACCTGAGTTGACCAACAACTAAAACGTAACACAAACGATGGGGTAGAAAATTGTAATACTATCACACAGTGTGGACAGAATTGCTCAGACTAACTCCTACCACCCCCTTTCTGGTACCCCACTGTGACGGTTGACGTTCTGTGCAAATTTGCCTGAGACTCTCTAAGACTAGTTTGCGATAGGGGGAGTTCATCCTAAGAAACAGTTTAATAAACTAGGATCGTACATGTACACCATTTTCTGTATGCCATAGAGGCCTGGGGATGATATGGTCAACTTTATTCAACATATATGAACGACCTTATGGACAGCTAATACTGTCTTAGCAAACAGATTTAGATATCATTAAACGATAGCCCTTGTATGACGCACAGAAAAGGACCTTCATGTACGATCCTAGATTATTAAACAGGCCCTCAGGATCGTACAGCGTGTCATCAACATTACAGTCCATTCCCATGGTCTATGATGTCATATATAGGGTGTCGTATGTTCTTTTTGTGTGTGTAGGGGTGATATAGATTCAGAAAGCGACTTATTTTGGTCAAAGTTGTCATTCTCCAACTCGTTTGAACACTATGAGATATTCACTCGGCTTTGCCTCGTTCATATCACTCTGCGTCAAACTCGTGGAGAACAACATGTTGGCTTCTTCTTTATGACCTAACAGCCAGCACAATAAAGCTATGATCTCATATTCATCAAAAGGTTAATCTAGAGTGAGGCTATGATGCTTGGGCCGATGAGGCAACCTTGAATTACTGAAGTTTAGAGACACTATATCGAAATCAAAATGGTAGGTTGATTAGTACAAGGGGAGCAATATAATGCGGGAGCAATATAATGTAGTATATCAAAATAATATCAATCAACATTGTTTACGTTTTGAATATGTTATCTAGAATTATCTAGTTAGGGCCATCCATAAAGTATGTACGCACTAAGGGGGTGGGTGGGTAGGGGGGGGGGGGAGGCCAACAATCTTGGAAATTTTGCCTATGGTACTTTCTTGTTCTATTGCGTACACTATTGGAAGTGGATGTGTGTGTGTGTGTGGGGGGGGGGGGGGGTAGGAATTCATCGTACCTCCTTTATTGATGGCCCCTTAGTAAACTACCTACTAATTACCTATTTATCCACCATGTTGGAGTTTCTTCATTCAATATCTATCGCTACAAATCTCTAAAACATTTTTCCTGCCAATTTACATTCTAGTTAATTACTCACAGCTTTTGCCTCTTATTTTTTATGTTCATACAGATATTATTTCATATCATGTTATTCCACATTCCTTTTACATCAATGTTTTGCAAAAGAAAGAGCCATATATATTCAGACATTAATTCTAATACTCTGAAAATAAACAGCGATATATAGTACTGGACAGAGAACACACTGAGTGGTCGGACACACACCCTCCCTGACCTGACCAGCCACAGGACCACCCCCTCCCACTCACAGAGGTCCCTGCGAGCTGCTCTATTGTTTGCGAGAACAACTCTCTGGCTTCTCCGACCGCCACTTGGCACGGATACAAGGCCTGCTCTCTACCACTACCTCTTCTCCTGGGGGTTAGGCGGCTGGCGCGCGGGCAGCAGGCCGCAGCCAGTGGATAAATAGTCCTATAGACTGCTCCATATATTGTAGTGCACTCATGTCGGCGGGAAGCCTTCGCTACACGGTGTGCCAGGAGGCTCATGCAATTAGATATTTAGTACGCCAACCCCTCTCTTCCACCCCTCCACCACACACACGGGATCCCTACCCCGCCAATCAGGTTTATAGCAAAGCCATGTCATTCAGATACTGCCCTGGTGTGTGTTATCTTTTTCCCTGCCAGCGTTTTCAAAGGTGTGTAGACACTGACAGAAGGGTGGCGGTGATGGTAGGGAGGGGGTTGAGTGGTGGGGATGGTGAATGGCAGAGTAGGAGGGAGGGACAAAGTGTGACAAATGTTGGGCTGATACTGGTCAATTACCTGATTAAAATGTACTGCGCATTAGTGTCCAGCCTGACCAGACCCCCTGGTCCAAACCTGATGGCCAATAGGACGTCCATCAGCGTCATTTCACCACTACCAAACAAGGACAGTGGGATAGCTCATTATCTCACCCCTGGAATAAATGCCCATAGGCTTAAAATTGGGAACCCGTTCTCCATGCCCCTACGAGTATTGTTCTCCATGGTCTATACCCTGTATGCCATCCATTCTTTTATTGTGTATAGGGGTGAGATAAATACAGAAAGCAACTCGTTTTGGTCAAAGAAGTTATCTTGCAACTCGTTTGAATGCTACATGATATTCACTCGGCTGTCGCCTCGTTCATATCACACCGCATCAAACTCGTGGAGAACGATGACTTTGACCAAAACTTGTTGGTTTCTTCTTCAGTCCGTAGCCCGCTGACCTAAGGATACATCCTTCACATTACTTCTCACTGGCTCTAAGTCTCTTTCTTGAAGTATTTAGAGTTCTCACCAGTCTCTGTGCAATGACAGAATAAAAATATATAACGGATAAAGTGCACAGTAGAGTAAGTTTCAGTACACACTTTGCCACACGAGTGGTAGTAATAGTAGAGTAGTTGACTCGTAGAAAGCGAGGATATTACGTCGTCAACTACGAGGAGATTACATCCATTCGCACACAAAACCAGTTGCTTTTTATTCACTATCCCGATACACGAAGGACGATTGGTGGATGATGAGAGACGATGGGAATGAGTGAGAATAAAATGACTTATTGGTGAGGTTTCTAGAGAGATCCGGAGCTGACACTGAGGAGGAGCAGAGAGTTGATACGACCTGCAACAACTTGTCTGTATACGTAGCTATTACGTTAAAATCCGTCAATAATCAACCAATCAAATCACTACCAAATAGGCGAATGCCCTTTCTGCCATTAACTCACAGTTGAACCCTGACGTTAGGCCATGAATATCTTTACTTCTTAAAGCTTGTAATTCTGCTCTGATGTTTTAGATCAAATTATAATTTAACTATGTGTAAGTGTATGTGTAATCAACGATTGTACATGTTTGTATATGTCTACTATATATATGGTCCCTACAATTTACAAAAACGACCCAACCAACTTCATGTTTATAAAATCGCATTCTCCCGCTGCAAGGTTGAACTGAGGCATGGCCACTTCTGCGTAGTTAAGGCTAGGTCTGCAGCTTCATCTTGATGAATCTAGCTCAAGTTTCACAAACAGGGACTAGACTCCTACCGCCATATTACAACCTGCCTCACATACCATCACATGTTATTCAACCCTCATCTTTTTGGCACCTTTAGTTCTGTACTTATCTCTATATAGTTATCTTGTCACTTTGTGAATAACATCCAATACAGTGACTCATGTACTTACATGTTCTCTTCAGTCAAAACCTCGAAGAAGGCTGCGCATTTCTTTGGTGACAAATGTTAACCCTAACCCGGCGTTTACACTAGACGATTATAGGCGGCGATTCTGGTATTTTACACCGCCTGACGACTATCTGCCGTAAAAGTCTAGAAATCGTCTAATGTAAACGCCAAGCGTGTGGCGACTGCAGATCGTCTGGTTACATCAGATTATACAATGTGGCACCACCTGACGACTATTGGACACGCTCTGACGCCCGCGACTATTTCAGCCGGGCTTGAATTCGTAGTCTAGATAGGTGGCGATTCTGTGAAAAGTTATAGTCGTCAGTGTAAACGCTTAGACACATTCTGATGTCCACGACTTTTGCGGTGGACATTGTCACCACCTGACGACTATTGTTTGACGATCTACAGTCGCCACGTATTTAGTCGTCCAATGTAAACGCTGGGTAAGAGGGCTACTTCCCGGTATGCACGACTATGTCTGCTGGACTTGTATCATCTATCATGCATCTCTCTCCATTATATACTTTTTTATGGATATCTACTTTCAGTACTGTATATATTTGTAAATATCGACCAGACCTCGGGTTATGTGACTCATTATCTCACCCCTGGTACAAGTTTAGCCATAGGAATGACATTTAAAAGATTCTCAACCCATCAGCGGCCAAGATTTCAGAGAGAGAAGATAAGAAAAAAGATTTAAACATCTCAAACCGTGAAAGGGGTGAGTTAACATCCAGAGGCGCACTCGAATCGTAAAATAAACTATACTCCACTTGTTTGAATGGGCCGTAGTCGTCACTCGGTTTTGCCTCGATGACGACTGCGTCCCGTCCAAACTCGTTGAGTATTGTGAATTTATACGATTCTCGATGCAGTTCTATGTAGCTGTACTGCACATACTATGGTTGGCACAGTGATGGATAGGTCGCGGTCAGATGGCCTGAATATGTTGATGGTTCACCGGGTTCCAAGCTGGTAAATGATTCTCCTTCACCAGTACCAATTTTGCTGGCCAGCTGAGAAAGGAATTTTAACCTGCTCACAAAGACGGATGATAACTGCCCATTAGTCTGTTCACTCCAGAGTGAATATAGCATACACATCCTTTTACTTATAGGTATCAACGCCCCCAGAATCTACAGGGAACAAGGCACCACTAAATTTGAGGATAGCAGTTTTCTTAGTAATAATTATGGTATACAATTATCAATGAGGTCCTATTAAAGGAAGCTCAAGCTGCAACCTCCTGTTTCCATTTTATTGTCTATGATTCAATATCCTGTTTGTGAGGACAGGGAATTGTGCCTGGCCTCCTACATGACCAGCTTGCTTGACAATACGACATGACCTCTTGTTCAATTTGTGTGGGTCAGTTGAACACATAAGAATAATGCAGGAGAAAGGTATGAAAATTAACATGTTTTCTGTTCTTCTGATGAAGTCTAAACATTTCCAACCTCTACTACTGTAGTCATCACACTTAGGAAAAACAGTACACAAGATAAGATGTGTTAAAGCCATCATACTCACACTCTACTGCCACGTAATGCACCGGTGATGAGAAGAGTTAGACCATCATGAGATTATGTACAGATAAGAATAGGGTTCAATCCATAACACCTACACTCTATTGCCAGGTATTGCATAGGTGAGAAAGGCTGGGGGGTGTCAATCCTTCTAGCCGAGAATGTCTTTGGGCAGTCTCGCCAAATCAAAAAGATTGGTTTAGAGGTAGCTACATTAGAGTTCCCTAGCCTCACCCTGCATTTTAGGATATTTCATGAAAGTTTAGGATCAGAGCTTGTATCCCGGTGAGATTGAACGTAATTCACAAGGCGAAGCCGCGTGAATTATGTAGCTATTCAAATGAGATGGGATCGAGGTCTGACCGTAAACTTGAATAGGTTTCTGAATATATGTCACCCTTCACATTGACTAATGGTCTAACCTTTGTGACGTATTCCTCCATTAAGTATTTTTTCTATATCCTTCATGGGCGTTGGATACGAGTTCCCAATGTTAAGTCTATGGGGAAAAATACCAGGGGTGAGGTAAAGACGAGAAAAAGGGAAGTTGTGGCGGATAACTCTTCAATGCAAAAGTAGGTGAATGAAAATGTCTTAAGGCAATCTTGAACAATAAAAAAATGACGATTCAAGAAATACTGAAAAATCTAAATAACTTTGATTAATATGAAAAAGTGCGTTTAAGGAAAAGTGTAGGGAAAAAGGGGGTGATGTTCACCAAACCTACATTCTATTGTTTGAACGTGTACAGAAGAAGGGTTAAGGCACACCTTCCTCTAAGGTGATGCACAGGTGAGAATAGGGGTTAAAGCCATCACATATACACCCTACCATCGTGCATCTTGTGACTATGACCACCACACCTCCTTGGCTCTCTCCTCTGCACGGTGGATGACGGAGAGATGGAGAGCAGTGGTAAACGGGACGACAGCCCGCCTCCTCCGGGGGTGGCCGTGGCTGGGCGTCCGTCGGCCGGCGACAGCTCTTCCTGGAGGACAGGGCGTTGCGGGAGGCGGGCGGGGGTGAGACGTTTGGCAGAGTCGTTGCTGAAAAGTAGTGGTGGGGGTGATGTGTGTGTGTGTGTGGGGAGGCATGGGGCGTGCGGGGGCCTGAGGCTATCCGTCATTATACCTCATTAACACAGCCCCTGTTTTCTGCCCTAATCTGTTAATCAGATGGTGAGAAGAAGCCGCGGTTCCCCGCGTGCTCAGACCGAGCAGACGACTAACAACGTGCCGCGTCTCCCCGCGTGCCTGCTTTTCCCGCCAGATGACCGCCGGCTACCAGCGACGGCAGCAGACGACATTCGGCAATCACCGGCGGCGGCGGCGTTTTTGGCGCGAAACCAGCGCGAAACGAGAGACAGACGTGTGAAGAAGGACGCGACCCACTCCGCTCAAACTCGTGTTTCTATGATTCACCCCCAGCTGTCTTCTTGAAAAAATACATGCATTTTCAGAACTAACTTTGCACAAACTTTTTCCAACATGGAAATTATTTGTCGAATCCGCTCGTTAGCATGAACTCCAATAGAGGCGAAAAGTCTCCTATACATGATTATCAGCAACAATTGTCAGGACATCTGCATGTCCCTAACCGATAAAGGATATAAAACTTAGTGAAGTGAGACCTAATTCCATGGACTAACCTTCCAACGCACATTCTGGCAGAGGAAGAAGAGAAAGCAACGAGGAAGAAGAAGGCAGAACTGGAGGGCAATCTGAGAATTTAGACCTTCAGTGTGTGAGTGTGGGGAGAACCTTGTTAGCGACCTTTTCCTCGTCCTACATTTCCCCTCTTTGGCGCGCGGAAGATTGATCCCCGCTCGGAGTGCGGTAAAGGGAGTAACACTGTCTGTGTCAGTGGGGGCACGGCGAGCCCGGAGACAACTGCCGGTGTGTGTGTGCAGGAGAGGCTTGGTGTGAGCGTATTTTCCCCCTCCCTGCACAGATCTGTCATTGATCTGGCCACAAAGTACAAACATGGAGACAGACCCATGTACTAAAGACACAGCACCCACCCTCCGATGAGCAGATGCTCCTATAGTAGTGAGCTGCTCAGTGGAGCCGGATTGGCGCAAAGGAAGTGTATTTTTTTACCTTCTGCTTACTGCACCTGCACGTCCTGCCGCTCCTGGCTCACCACGCACCCCTCCAGCGTAGCGACCTGAGTTACTCACTCCATACATGAGCTACTCTCTGCCAGCAGCTTCCATATGAGCTGCTCATCACAGGCACCGTGTATTAGCAATGTTAATGTTATGAGTTGGTGACAAAACTCTGGGAGCGGAGCCGCCCGCCTGCGACTACCGGCTGTTGCGTGGTGTTGTTATTGTTGTTATCAGGGGGCCTGTGGAACGTTGTCCGTGGGGGAAAATGGAGACATGGAAATGCCAACGATCGCAGGTTGGTTAGTAGACGATGGTGATGGCTACTTGACGCTGGACACTGTTAAAGGTAAGTGCATGGCTGAGTTCCCCTAGGCAGCTTATCGCAGCCACTCAACTTCTGTCCCTTTAACTTTCTCCACAACACTGACTGATCTTACTAAGATTATTAGGAAACCTTCAGCCAGACTTTATTTTCTACTTGTTCGGTATGTGTACTCCCTTGCAGGGTATAACATATGGATGCTTATTTGATGATACTGGGTTTGGGCACCCATCAAATTTTATAATCTCGAGGTAGTTAGGTTATGGCTGTGATATGTTAGCTATACACAGCAGCTGGGAATCAGCGTCAAAAGTCTGTGATTAAAACCAACGCTTATATTAATTCAGGATATGGGTATGTACTGGGATGGTAGCATATTTTGAGATCTTGATGGCGATTCTTTATGGCAGGAGGATCGATAGCAACAAGTGTCTAGATACACGCATGAAGTGCCACGCTTCGTACTTGTAACCAGGGGCCATACAAGTCCTACGGACTTGTTTTGTGTCCACAATATGGAGCAGTGCCTTGGATGGGAAATAAAGAACATCGAATGAGAGAGAGACAGCGAGAAAGTACTTAACAAAAACGCAGCAGTTAAGAACACTAATTTCTCGATCAATGCAATCGAGATCAATTCGCCTTAGATGTGTTGTTAACCCATCCTGGTTGTCTAGCCTGGTTGTAAAACGCAAGCTTGTGCACGTGCGGCGGGTGGGGTGGCTAGGGTTAACCTTCTCTACCCATCCCATGTACATAAACCCACAGACATGCACAGTCCCCACCAAACCGAACGGCAACATGGCCCCCGACCCCGCAAAGACCTACGGGAATATGTACGAGACCACTGCGCATGCGTGAGTTGACGTACACGTGATAGATATCCCTTCGCCGCCGCGTCCATATGTCACCTTTTTCGCGTCAGTGATATACTTACCGGATGTGCTATTTTTTCTATTCACCCTCTGTCGCGCTTAAAAAATAGATAGCAAGGCCTACTGATCTGCCGATGCTCAGACTGTCCCATCTGCCCACACCTCCTCTGTCTCCTCGTCACAGCCTCTAGGGACGTAATGTACGATTGATTGAAATTACGCCCAGCTAGCTTGGGTTTAATACTGGTTTGTCTTTAGCAATTCAACTATGATTACCAGCGCTTCTCTGTGAAAGAACCCCTCTTCGCCCCTGGATTAGGCAATTATTCAATTTGGTGTTTTTACTGATCTAAATAGCATGGCGACTGAGGCGTTGCTATCCTCGAGCCGTATTGTGTCCGTAAATAATTGCGTGTGTGTACAATGGGGGAATTTTCGTGGAGAATCCTTTATCATCTTAATCCTCTTTGTATCAAGAGTAAGTAACTAGTTGCATATAATAGTAAACAAGTTTAATAATTTCAACCCAGAACATTTACCATAATCAAGTTTTACTCTGGTATATGTATATCAACTGAAACGCATTTGACAAATCAAATTGAAGGGAGTATCAAGACGAAAATAATGCCATAACCTAAATTGGATTTCTTAACGCGCGCCATCTTAGTGCGTGCTGTTATAGAGGCTAAAGGCATGCACAGCATTTGTTCTTATATCAAGTACGAATCTAGCACAACTTCTGGACGAAAGGAGGTTTATGTACATGTATAACAACACTAACATATTCCCTAATGGTATAGACTGTGTATTCATTATATACCTTTAACCCCAGCGACATAAACCTCATCACGGAATGGAAGACTGGATTCGAGGGAAGATGCGAGTTTCCACTGTAAGATACGACCAAGAATCACATTAATCCATCAGATTCATCACGGAGACGGAAGTTAATCGTGCGGAACATGTCCACCCTCCCTAACCCGCGAACATCCTTGTACATCATCACTCTCAGTACCGGCCTCGTCTTCGTACAACAAACTAGGGACACGCCGGAGATAGGTTATCGCTTCCTGACGCTCCCCCTGGCGGCGGTGACGCGTAATGACGCGCGAACCACGTGACAGGGCGTCGCTGGGTGCGGTGATCCCATATTAATTAGAGGTAACTTGTGGACAGGCCCTGAAGCAACGCGGACATCAGGTTGTGAGCAGGTCAGCAGCTGAGCACGGGGCAGTAACGGAGGGATACTCATAGACATGGCGAGCTGCTCATAGAAGAGTGGCAAGTGACACTCTCTCTGTGCCTCCCTCTGTCTGTCTGTCTGTCTGTCTGTCTGTCTGTCTGTCTGTCTGTCTGTCTGTCTCTCTCTCTCTCTCTCTCTCTCTCTCTCTCTCTCTCTCTATATATATATATATATATATATATATATACATGTATATTCCGCTGAGAGAAAGTCAAAGTTACGAGGTAAGGCTAGGAATAAATTACTTCCCAAGGCCATTGCCGCGGGCAGTAATTTTGACTTTTTCTCTCCGGAAACTTCCCTATTCCCTATTCCTCTATACCTTCAAATGTAGTTTGACAATAGGTTAATTTGCTTACCCACAATCAAATGTGAAGCCAGATCCAACCTTATTGAGTAACTTGACACTCTATGTTTTCTCCCCACTGTGCTTTTCATATAAATTTTGTAAGAGACAATCTGATTGGTCTAAACTTCCACGCGATGTAACTTTCAACCAATAGCAGACGACACGTGTCAACCAGGGGTAGTAAACGTCAACCCAGGGTAGTAAACGTCAACCTGGGGCAGTATTCGCAAGTTATTCCACCCCCAGCAGCGTGATGTAATCAAAGAGTGTTCGCCCAAAGGTATATCGGAATAAGCGATATGACCCACTTCATAAAAGTGAAGCGTCAAACGTATGAGTGAGTCTCATTGAGTCCGCAAAACTATGAAAGGTGTGATTTACGCTTAACTCTTTAACGTCAGTATACGGCATATAGCCTATGAGCCATGGAGGCGGCCATGACGCCCCCCGAGTAGGTGTTCTTCACTAATGGAGGTGAAAATGTAAGTGTTCTTCACTAAAGGAGGTGTGAAAAAAGTGAGTGATAATTGGGAAGTGTCTCAACTCTAGCCTTGCTGACAAATGTTTATAAAGTGTTCCATGTGAAAAGCATCATGTCCTTGGTTTAATCATTATGTTATCTTGCTCTTGGATGGGTGTAGACAGTCAAGGGAACCACGGTAAAATATTGAAAGGCAGTTGAATTTTGTAAGAACAAAGAGCAGAATGCAGCTTCTGTTCCCCCCAAGGGGCCCACCATACTGCTGGCCACCTTGTGACTGCTTTATGAACTAACAATGGCTCTGTCCCCTTTATCATTCCTAGCGCGGGAAGCATACGACAGTCAGTGTCATGAACTGACGTTCGTATGGCAGGCCTCTTTGTTCCATGTTCTTGAGAAATCTACAAATCTAAAAACTAAAAAATGCCGGTAGTATATCAATCTTTATCTGAATTTTCTGATATTTTACTGAATCACAGGCAGCTCTCAGCCGAACATGTCTGTGTAATATTTGTAATTTATCGATAATTTCCGTAAATTGAGAAGGGACAAAAACAATGGAAATATATGTAATCATATAATGTGGCATTGTCCTTCCGTGCCCATGGAACTGTCATATGGCATTTTCCTGCCCTATAGGATTAATGATTTGACTCAATATAGGCAAATCTGGGTAACTAAAATTGATTTAGAATAGCTGTGAATAATCTTCACAGAGTCTGTGTGAAGATGTAAATGATTATGAGAATGTCGGAGTAGCTGTTGAGAATTGAGACTAAAACTGTGTTTGTAACTGTGGAGAAAACAATAAAAATGGCATGTCTTGGCATCACTCGCTCCATGGGTCTAAGCCAGCTGATTGGATCCAGCCTCTGCATGCTGATTGTGTATCGGTTGTGGTGAGAAGTCAGTCAGCTGTTGGGTATTTCGGAGGGGCTGGTGTCAGAACATCAAGTCAGACCGATAGCTTGCTCACGTTGTGCTCGAAAAAGGAGACAGGAGTCTATTGTCCTAGATGTTGGGTGCGGAATTGTTGTCAACGTCTTTGACCTGGTTATCAAGTACACCAGGAGGGGATTCTGGAGATAAAATATCCATGCATAAAGATGTAAAATCATCATGTACATCGAAATAGGTTGCTTGAATGTTCGTTCAATATTGATTAGTTATATTGAATCATGATATTCTTATTATCATTAGAAATCCCTGATTTTTTCACGCGTCTACTACTCCGATATTACGGCCACTCGTACACATACTAGTCATTTTTGTATATGTAATCAGCCGGTAGGAACTGTCTGGGTAGATGACTGACAGCTATAAAATCAGTGGGTCAAGTTCCTGTCACTGGCGTAATCACTTTGGGGTAGAATCCAGCAGGACAGAGTGAGTGGAGCTTGTCAGCTGCTTGATCCTCTGCTAAAGGTCCGAGGAGGGGTCACTCGGGCCACGGCTGACTTGAGTTACTCCCCTTGTCTCCACTCGCCCTCCCCCACCTTCTCCATACAGCAGCTCGGGTGCCGTTCATCGCTAATTCATGAGGTCCGACCGGACTAGGATATCAAATGTGATGAATAAAGGCAATGAAGTGTCCGAGCAGTGTCCGTAATGAGCGACTCGCCTAGATGTAGGTCAGCCAAGACGGAGCGCCCCGGAAGCCCGCGCTATGCTTAACTGGCAGCCACCCGCCTTAAAGAAGTCCAAAGTAAAAGTAAAAATCAAAGTGAAAGTAAAATGAGACTGTGTGGAAGATGACAGGTAAGAAGACGTGGGCGCAAATATATGAACGGAATGGCCTCTAGGAACTCCTAAACGAGTCCAATGCATCACTCGTCAGATAGTCTCCTGAGTCGTTCGTAACGAACCTGTACCGCAACATGGACCATAGTAGACTCTATGTGTATGATGTAGCACCATATCCTATGCTCTAGATAAACTAGACGAATATCGTATGATGATAAACCACCATAGCTGGGTTTGCATAAACGTGAGTTTGTTAATCTTTTAGCACACATCAGTTACATGCAAAACCAGACTAATATGCCATATCAATTCTTTGTCCGTTTAGTGCAATACTAATATAATTGAACTTGCAGTTGGTATGTCCTATACTGTATATCCTTAACCCAAACGTTAATTTTAAATTATAACTTTCCTCTTTTCTCAAATGACTTGAATTATAGCTTCAGAGATGACCTTTTTACGAGAATCTTCAATGCTAGATAGAAACACGGTCTACCCTTTACCTTTGGCGATATCATAAGGCACCATCAGCTTTTGATTGGTTAATGTAATAAACTATGATATCTATATTTCAAAGAAAATTCATTAGGCTTCAGAATGGAGATCCTTATTGAGCGACAAAAGCTAATATTTTCAAACTGATCCTCATAGTTATGAACGCCATTTCTAACTTCAGGTAATATTCAATCAAAAGACTGGGTAGGGTAGCAAAGGTTAATTGCGCACTTAACAAAAAAGCAACACACATTACGATTGGGATTCTTCATTGCTTTCTGAATGGCTAAACTCTGGCCGAGCAAAAATCCAAGCAATCTCAAAAATATCACGTTAATTACCACAAAGCGAGGAAAAACACGACCACACAATGGCGCCTCCCAATTGGACGACAAAGACTGGCGTTCCTAGGCGGAAACGGCAAGGGCGCGTGCGCACCACGTTTTTCCGCCCTGACACACACGCATGCGCACCTCCACACAAACTCTTTCCGGTGCGTTCATTGTTATTCAAATGAGGCCATCTGGTGTATTGTCTCACGATTGGGGGAGCGTCGCCCATCAGAATTCAAGGCGTGTGTTGATGTCTAAGTGAGCTGTAAACTATCGTCGGAAACTCACCTCTCTCCAGGGGAATCTCTCCACACTGGGTCCCTGTGCAGCGCTTCTCAATGACTATCCCATGGAAACCAGTCGCCTGTCATTTCCACGCGTCCCTCAGCGACCCTAAGACTCTTTCTGTATTCGCTCCATGACTATCATTTTCGTTTTTCATTTCCCCGAGGCAGAAGATGGTTGTTTTTACTCGTACATATTACATAAACTCATTACCCTTAGGTAGCAGTGACAAAAGTGGTAAAAAATGGAACGCGATGTATGAAGGTTGTCTCCAGCCTCTCTGACTGCTTAGGGCTCTTATATTTTTTCATTTTATTTTTTGATAGATAGATGGGAAATCACAGAGTGCATCATGTCCGAAGACAAAGACAGACTAGTAGGGCGGGCCACAGGAGTATGTACGTGTGCCTTACCGGCTGCTTATCGCTTCATGTACCTTTATAATGACTCCGCGCAATAAGAATGCATTCTCACTTAAGGTCACGATCCTTCTTAAAGTCACAACCCAACACACACATGTGCGTCACAGCTTGAGATAGCTCAGTGTGAATGCTATGATATGAGAATGAAAAACTACTTCTTGCAGCCATATGTTGCCTTCCCGTGAAAGGTAGGGCATTTGGGGATCGGTTGGTTTGTTAGTTTTTACAATGTAGCAACAATAGTGGGTCAAATCACTACGAGAAACTGCTATATATAGAGAGATTGCAATCGGGAAGTGTCATCAATTGGCGAGTTATAAAAATACTTTAGGTTGTACTCAAACATATGCAAGAATTGTATCATAGGGAAGAGTTACTATCAAGATACCTTAAAGCTGAATTACAGGTCACTTTACAAGGTGGGACCCTCAAAGCCACAGGTGGGCTACGGAAGGTAAATCTGACAAAGATATGTACTGATAGACAAAAATACACAGATACATACACAGACACATGTTACATAGAGTTCCGTACATACCTCCCCCTCTCCCCAAACACATACAAATCATGTTTACAAATGGCATATATAGCACCAGTACAACCTTGACCCTATCTGTCATGGCTCACTGGTCTGGCACCCTTCTCTCACCTGGCCTCGTAAATTCATTAGAATACATGCACCATGCAGTGCGACTATCCTGTGTAAATACAGATGCACAGATACAGGTACACATGTACATAGATATTGAGCATATATTGTATAGTTACCATGTTTTCTTATGATGGTCAGTGTACTGCTGGTAATGCTTGTAATAGTCGGTAATCACACGTGTGTCTGCACGTGTGTCATGCATGAGTGGATCCCCAAGCTGATTCTCTGCCCTTATAGACCCGAGCTCAGGACACTGTGGATATCTTGCTGGTGGTTGCCTTGCTCTGCGCACGCTCTCAGGCGTCGTAGACGGGGCTTACTCTTTTGAGAGGAATTGAAATAACTTCATGAAATAGGCGCTATATGGAGTCATGTGGAAGAAAACACGTATGGAAGGGGCCTCGTTCATCTAATAGGCCAAAATGGAGACCAGAGATTATTCCAAATCAAAAGCAATTAGTGATATAAAAAGTGAAGCTGGTTGCAGTTTAAATCATATGGAGATATGGTCTAAGATGCAAAATGGCGGAAAATCAGTATTGGAGAATAGAATAATCATGAACTAAATACAGTTCTCCTGCTTCAAGCATAACGGACGCGATTTTAGACGAGACCGGATGCGACCTGACGCGATACATGTGATGTCACACAATGCAACACGGCTTATGTCCCTTACATTCACTCTGCTTCGGCGGTTTTATCACCCGATGAGATACAGGCGCGGCTAGATACTCCTAAAAATCTGTAAGAGAAACATTTGTAGAGAAACATCTTGGTCTGAGTCTTGTGATAAGTTGTACCCGTGCGCGTCCCGTTTGGGTCCGTCCTGTGATTTCAGCGGCAATAACAGATACACACAATCCCCAATATCACATCAGCGCTGAGCTATATAATGGCGTAATCTGACGAATGAAAAACACATAACCTAATATCTAATCACCTGAGAAAGTCTAATTAACTGATACAACACCTCGTGATTTATAGGTGGACACTATTACAACATAAGCTATTGTCTTCTTGGAGTACTAATTCAACACCTTAAAAAAGTCTCTGTCTGAGTCTTCTTGATTCCTTCACTCCCATAGTAGTACATGTATCTATAATCTTATATTCGCAATGTGAATTTACAGGGCAGCTGCATTTGAATATGAATAATACATTAAAAAATAGATCAGACAAGAATCGCTTCTAATGTAATGTCAAAGCAACATAAAGTTGGAGTAAGAAAAAATTAAATCTTGGAGTACTAATTCAATACCTTCAAAAAGGTCTCGTGTCTGAGTCTTTTTGAGTCCTTCACTCCCATAGTAGTATCTATAATCTTCTTATATTCTCAATGTGAATTTACAGGGCAGTTGCATTTTGTCCCGCCGTCATTATGGTAGCCGGTAGGGGTGACATAAAACCCGAGTTTAAGAAGACAAGACACATCTAGTCCCATTCACATCCGAAGACCAAAAGCCTCCTCTTTATTCCAGTATATATTCAAGTCTCCACATAGAAATGGGCCAATGCGCATGAGCAGTTAATGTTTACATATCATCAGATAAGACTGCAGCAGGGGAATGTGATATCACCTCTCATTGTTTTAGAATTCGCCAGAGGTATTCATAACATGCAGTACATGTTGATAAAAGCATTTTCAATGTTAATAATATTTTGTCTGCTATTAGAAACGTTCCCACAGTGTCTGGGATACCAAGAATAGTCTTGCTAATACCTTCACAACCTTGCTAATACATTCACAACGGTACATTACCCCACCAACTTATTTTAACTTTTATTATATAAAAGTTAGAAATTATCTCATTGATCAATACCTTAACCACATTCTGCAAAACTTTGGAACGCTGTTCTCTTCATACCAACTTCAACAGGTCTCGGAACTTCTTCCTTACAGTCCTTCGTTCCTACTTCAATATCATTGTTTCTCTTAATCTTAAGTTTCCGGCATTTTCCTATAATGAACTTCCGTGCATAGCACACAATTATACTCAAGATTCCAACAATAAAAATCATACCCCACATCAATGACTGTCTATAAGTTTGGTGCCAAACTGTACGAGTAGGCAGTGGGTCAAGTGTCATCTTCACTGAATGGATAGTAGCACGATCAACTACCTTCAGATGTTCCAGTAACTTGCTATGAAATTCATGCGGTATTCGGTAAGTCACATTTGGGAACGTTATGACATGATAACGCTGGTCTAGCTTAGAAGTAAAGGTACGAGCTTGATATGTAATAATATCTGAAGAATGCAGGTTACACCCTTCTCTCAAGTGCCATAATTCAATTCCTTGAATAGTATACGAGAAAGTCTTACCACTATTACAATAAACCTTAACACTATTTGTAACTAGAGATTGCATAATATACTTATTTCTAGCCCAGGGATGAACAACAAGGTTACGTGCTACTTTAGTAACTTCAATAGGACAAGCGGAAACCGACTCACCTAATAAATCAAGTTCACATCCATTTTGTTCCAACACTCTAACTTCACATATTTTGAAAGATCTACCTTTACACTTTTCAGGTATAAACATTTGTGTCCGTTGAATGTTTATAGCTACTTCAATTCGAGGCAAAAGTTTTTCAGCATAATCATGCTTAACTATTGGAAATGTTACAAACCGCCATAAGTAGTAAATAGAAGGTTCAGAAGCCCATAAACATACTTTATAGATAAGTCTACGTGGTTCAGCAACAACTAATTCCACATTAGTATTCTGATAATACCAAACCAGATCCTGAACTCTACCATGTTTAGACAAGTGATGCAATATTTCACTTAGATGAGTGGTAGATAGTATGTCCTCTGACAACTGACCATACTCCAACACTCTCCTAGCAAGCTGAAAGTGTGAGTGTTCCTTTTCATATTTATCTGCAGCTAACTCCAATGCAGAAATCCACCGATCAAAGTGACGCGCCACTCTGACCTGGATTACTGCTCTGCGAAGATGGTCCGTGTTTTCAGTCATTTGGTTTAACCGTCCAGTCACTTTCTCTGCATGCTTCTGAAGTCGCTTAATGTCCTGTCGATTTTCTATGGAGTACTTACGAGTTAAGTTCACAACACTCAACAGCTCCTGTTGATTATGATATACAGTGTCAACACTCTTCACTGCCTCGTCCACCTCAGCCTTCAGTGCGTCCACTTCAGCATCAGTAGCGAGCCCAAACAATGAGTGTCCTACATCACCAATCAGATCGATGAGACCGAGAAGTTTCCTATTTCCACCAATATAAGATGTTGTAGATGTTGACAACTCAACTTTATGGCCACTAAAGTTGATGTCAAGTCGATCAAGTCTTCCCATAGTGTGGTTGAGATCACCTTCAGCCAACCACTTCCTGTCAGAACTAACATGCGTTCGGACCTCCTGAACCCACGCCGGCATGGGGGGTTGTACTGGCGCATGGATAGTAATGACTGCCGTCCATTCCGCTTTCATAACTCCAGCCTCACCAATCTTTTCAGCAATGACTCCATTCGTAATCGGTTTCCGTATAACATCAGCTTCAACAGAGACAAGCATGTACAAGGTAAGTCCTATAACTGCGTACATCTTGGTCGTTTAGGACCAGTATAATCAATAGCCCAAGGTCTTTTCCTATTAGACCTCCGAATACCGTGACTCTCAGACTCAGCTGGCACATCAATGTCCATTGACTCCTCAATACCGTCTGTCAACTGAGTGGTGTCATGAGTGGATGGTGCAACAGGAGTAGGTAAATGCGCAATAGTTGGCGGTGGCGCATCTGAAGCAGGCGGTGTCACTGCGTCTGAATGTTTTGTCTGAGGCTCCTTTGTTGATGGGGCTGGTTTAGGAGCTGTTTTTAATTTCTGGGGTCGAGTTCTGTAGTACCGTGTGACTCTTGGTCTAATTGATATCCAGTCACCGTCTGTGTCAACATGCTGTAGTTTGTCACGATTGTATACCTTTGTTCTTTCTCCCCCACTGATAGACTTGCACCACACCACATTTCCTCGTATTCTTGTTACCTCTTTCGGCATGTCCCATTTGGAGTCGAAAGGTGCCCGCTCATATGCCTTTGGTAACACTCGATCTCCTACCTTAAGTGGTAATGCATTTGCCCGTTTCGTAGCTTCAGTGATATAACGTTCTTTTGATTTTTGTGTGTTTTTACAGGCATCATGCAAAGCATCTCCCATCCTCTCAAGTCGTTGACCCAAGACAGTTGTTGATTCAGGAGCTCGATTGGAAGGAAACCGAGCCCGTCTACCATATAGGAGGTAGAATGGCGAATAACCTGTAGTTTCAGACACAGACTGTCGGTATGCTAACAACGCAGACCCAAGATGCTCCTCCCATGTTGATATGTTATTGTTTACCAACTTCCGTAAAATGTCCTTTAGACTGCGATGCCATCTCTCCAACTTCCCATTAGTTTGTGGGTGATATGGTGTAGTACGTCGCACTTCCACTCCTAATTGATGTAAATAGTCTTGCAACGTGGCATTGGTGAACTCAGTACCGTTATCGTGGATGATAATGGCAGGAACACCATGTCTAGGAATATAATCCCGGGAGAGTTTTTGTACAACCGCTTCTCCAGTTCTGTTGGAAATGGGATAGGCCTCAGCCCACCCTGTTGCGTGATCTATTAAAGTTAATAGGTACACATTGCCCTCTACCGATTTAGCCAGTGGACCAACCAGATCTATTCCAACTATTTCTCCAGCATAAGTCGCAGTAGGCATACCTACTGGTGCTGGCCGTGTCGTACGTGATTCGTTCATTCGACACGTTGGACAGTGAAAAATTGTTGACCTTACTGTATCTCTTTGTTTCGGCCAATAATATAACTCTCGGATCCGTTGCAAGGTTTTTGTTTGTCCTTGATGTCCCACCTCCATATGAGCCTTCACAGTGATGTCACGACGGTAGTCTATTGGCAGCACAAGCCGTGGGTATGGCAATTGATCAGGTAATTCTTTTGTACACCACAATAAACCATCATGCCGATGAAAGTAACTACCTTCATTATCTGCCAAGTCCCACTCATCCATTTCATGTTGTTTTTCACGTACCTCATCTTTGTTCAGTCCATCCCAACGCCAGGGCACTTCCTGCGCGGGATTAGCTTCAATGTCAACCCAGTCTGTTGTATTGCATTCTCCTACTTCAAGGCACGGGTTACGGGCGAGCATATATGCACCTACCTCATACCATTCCTCATCCTGAGTTGAGGGTACAATCCGTGAGAGCATATCAGCCCTTACATTGTTTTTTCCAGCTCGATGCAGTATGGGTGCTCCATACTCGGCAATGAGGGAGGCCCAACGTTGTACCTTTGTATTCTTGACCTCACCTAAAAACAGGGCCTTAAGGGGCTTTTGATCTGTCACGATAACCAGTTCTGCCCCATAAAGATAAGGCCTAAGAGTCTTTAATGCATGAACAATAGCATAGGCCTCTTTCTCAATGGTACTCCACTTAAGTTCAGAACCTCGCAAAGTGCGTGATACATATTGGATCGGCCTCTCTACACCATTGTTGTCTTTTTGCACTAATATAGCCCCTATTGCCTTGTCCGAGGCATCAGTGTAGAGAATATATGGGTCCCCGATAGACGGATGTGCCATAACATCACTCGAAACTAGTGCCATTTTTAGTTGATTGAAGGCCTCCTGGCATTGTTCTGTCCAAATCCAGGGTACACCTTTCTTCGTCAGGTACTGTAACGGTTCTGCAATGGCAGCATACCGACAGATCAATTGACGATAGTACCCAGCCATTCCTAGGAACCGGCGCAACTCAGACACATTGGTTGGAGGGTGTAGATCATTGATGGCACATGTCTTCTCAGGATCGGCAGCAATACCATCCCCAGACACGATATATCCTAGCAGAGGTAGCTGCCGCTGTTTGAATTGACATTTCTCCTTTTTAACTACTAGTCCTTCCGCCTCCAGACGGGCTAGCACTTCCTGGACATGTTCCTCATGTTCTTCCTGTGTCTTGCTGTAAATCACTATATCATCAATATATACCATTGCGCAGCGACCTATAGCATTTCCCAAAACCCTTTGCATTTCTCGTTGAAACACAGCGGGCGCATTTGTAAGTCCAAAGGGCATACGTACCCACTCGTACAGGCCATTGTGTGTAACAAAAGCAGTCTTTGGAATATCACATTCCTCTACCGGAATTTGCCAATATCCAGATTTTAGGTCGAGGGTGGTGAACCATGATGCTCCTGTGAGGTTATCGAATATATCTTGTATTCGCGGCAAAGGATGGGCGTCTTTGCGAGTTATACTATTTAATTTGCGATAATCTATGCAAAAGCGAATACTTCCGTCCTTCTTGGGAACTAGAGTCACAGGTGATGCCCAGGGTGATTGGGATGGTCGTATCACCCCTTTTTCTAACATCTTTTGGATTTCTTCTTCTACCACTTTTCTCTTGGTCAGTGGCAAACGATATGCCCTCTGACGGATAGGAGGATGATCACCGGTATCAATGTTGATGTGTACTCCATTAGTACACCCTATTTCACTTTGAAACACCTTAGGAAATGCCTTTGTCCATCTAGAGAGTTCAGTCTCACCAAGTTCAAGGTCACTTACCTCTGGCAAGGAACTCTCATATAGTACACCATTAAAGAATACTTTCCCTTTTTCACAGTCTATCACCGCCTTTAGTTTCTTCAACGTGTCCTGGCCTAGTAACAGATCGTGTTTAATGTTGTCTGTTATAATGACATCAATTCTTTCCTCCATCAAGTTAACAACAGTTCTGCCTTTCACAGGGAGACTCTCACCTGATAGGGTAACCAGATTTTCAACAACTGGTTCCAACAAAGGAACTCGTCTAGTTTTGTCACACAACGCTAGCCAGAATGATTGTTTCATCAGGGTACACGCCGCACCCGTGTCAACCAGAGCAGTGGCTTCTTTTCCGCTCACATCTACCACTACTCGAAGTCGGCCATCGAGTACGGCTACTGGCCGTTTCCCTTACCAGAAGCTTTGTACTGGCTACAAGCCTTATCCTTGGCCATGTGTCCGGCTTGGCAACAATTATAACAGACAGGTTGGCCGTCTGTTGTCCAGGCAGGAATCCCCTTTTCCTTTAATTTTTGTGGCCCTTTACCGCGACCTCGGCGTTTCTTATCCAGCTGTTTCTGCATCTCAGCCATTTGACTCTCTAACTTCTGTACAGTATCCATCATTTGCTGGAGACCAGTACTGGAAGCTACTTGATTTACACTCACCGGATTTTTCAGGGCACCTATTTCCATTGGCTCCTCCTTTCGCGTCACACCGGCAAGGTTTCGTGCCCTATCCATGGTCATGGCACGTTCGTAAGCTGCCTCCAGAGTGAGTGGTCTGGTAGCATGAACCTGGATGCGAGTTTCACTTGACTGAATACCAGCAATGAAGGTACGAGTCAGTCTTTCCAAAACCACCTCCACCCCTAACTCCGCATCCGTATATGCCCGATGTACTGCTTGGTCAAAGTCGCGGGCATATTCTCGTACATCTTGCAGGACCCCCTGTTTCATTTCATCTACGGCTTTCCTGAGATATTCATTTTCGTCAGCACCCAGAAACTCTTGCTCGATTCGTTTCCTAATGCGCTCCCATGTAATGGGTTCCTGGTCAGCTGGTTGTCGGCGCCCATTTTCTTCATCATATTCTCTTATCCATCTGCGCACTGCCACATCCAACCTTCCTTTCACCAAATAACCAACTGTGGCTAATGTTACCTGATGGTTAGCAGCACACCATTCCTTAGCGCTGGATATTTCCTCTACCCATTCCCGTAGGGCAGTCTTGTTTACACCATCCTGTACACCGATACGTTTAGCATGATGTTCCATTAGTTTTTGTATGGCCCGACCATCAATCCCATCTTGTGGATTTTGCCCATCCATCTTGTCAGTTCTGTTTAACTGAATAACTAATTCATGGGAGTATCAAAACTCGATACTGCAGCGCCCAAAACAGTTATATCAGTGCCCAGAACTAACAACTAAATCAGACATACCTGTCCTTCATTCAGGTGTTTCCTCCATTTTAGGTGTTGTCCTTTTATCCAGAGGTCTTGTCCTTCTATTTAGATGTCTCGTCGTGGTCGCCAAAAATATGTCCCGCCGTCATTATGGTAGCCGGTAGGGGTGACATAAAACCCGAGTTTAAGAAGACAAGACACATCTAGTCCCATTCACATCCGAAGACCAAAAGCCTCCTCTTTATTCCAGTATATATTCAAGTCTCCACATAGAAATGGGCCAATGCGCATGAGCAGTTAATGTTTACATATCATCAGATAAGACTGCAGCAGGGGAATGTGATATCACCTCTCATTGTTTTAGAATTCGCCAGAGGTATTCATAACATGCAGTACATGTTGATAAAAGCATTTTCAATGTTAATAATATTTTGTCTGCTATTAGAAACGTTCCCACAGTGTCTGGGATACCAAGAATAGTCTTGCTAATACCTTCACAACCTTGCTAATACATTCACAACGGTACAATTTGAATATAAATAATACATTAGAAAATAGATCAGACAAGAATCGCTTCTAATGTAATGTCAAAGCAACATAAAGTTGGAGTAAGAAAAAAATTGATTTCGTAATTTTTATTCAAGAAAGGGCCCACTACATGCACGGTATGGGCTACTTTATAGCCGCACAACTCCCCATAATGAGCTAGCCTGGCATGTTGATAGACCGCCGAGCTATTAGCTAACATACAACTTCATACGTTACATTAGATCAAGCTGTACCTGGATAATGACATTAGGTCGTAGAAATTAGCTCGCGAATTACCTTGCATCGTCTAATTCCTATGTAGAAGTAACCCATGCTGTGCCTCTACTTTATACAGTTCTTAGCTTGAGAAGGATAATCGAATACAATGTATCTCAATATAAGGTGCAAAATATCACCTGAGCACGGTTATAGTTCTGATGATATAAAAACAAGAAGTTGCGTCCAAAGTTCATAACAGTTGGACATTGTTATGGCAAATTCACATAATGAAGTGGCAAA
Source organism: Alentia gelatinosa (assembly GCA_950022655.1). NCBI lineage: Eukaryota > Metazoa > Annelida > Polychaeta > Phyllodocida > Polynoidae > Alentia > Alentia gelatinosa. Next base: position 31,985,248 of record OX465583.1, read on the forward strand.
CCTGTTTTGAATGGAAAAGTACTAATAAAATGTATCAACATTCTATATTTAAAAAGGTAGAAATAAGAGGAAATATTATTTCGAGCATATCTTCCTGCATTTATAAAGATCCAATGAAAATACCATGATTTGGTAATTTGTTTTGTAGTTTCGACATCCTCCTCACGGAGGAGGACTAAATGTCGGTTAAGGTTCAGGGTTAGATTTCAGCAGCAATTATTTAACTGATTATCAAAGATTGAAGAACTGTTATTTTGATAATCTTCAGTGAAATCTCCTGAAAACATTTTTTGATGTCATGAATAAACATCGAATACATAATGTTCAGTAATAGTAGATTTCATTGAGATTAATAAATAACAATCTATCTGTTGAGAATAAAGGTCACGACTGTACTACCCACAATTTAACACCAATACAATGGTTAGTGATTTGGACGGAGATGCGTTCTGAACGATGCCATAATGCACGTGAAAATAATCCCTAAGAATGTTATACTAAGAATGAAAACGCTGATGCGAGTTCAGGTGAACTTAAGTCTAAAAAAGAGCGGCAACCTTTGATATGAATTTGAAATGCAATTAAAACGAGAAAGGGAGGAACAATATCAAGATGACACAAATAAATGTTTTCTTCGATTGGAATGTTTCAATAGGTACGATCATGTGGGGCTTCATTAAAAATTCAGGTTTATGACAAAGAAGAGCATTGTAACAGGAATTGAGATATCGTAATAACAATCAAAAGATTCAACTGTGGATGAACGCCTGAAATCAGGAGTGACGGTGTTAAATAAGAAGTGATGTTATCGTTATTTTATGTCTTGTACAAACCTGTGCTGTATTTATTGTTGTTTATCGTTTTTTTTTGGTAATACCACAAAATTGCAAAAAGTTATTATTGGAAACCGAACATTTTCATTTGAAAGGGGCATCATTATTGGAATATAAGGGTTCAAATAAGAATGAAGCTCCTATAAATAGGAAAGTTAAGGCTGGATTAAGAATTATATGGCTCTATAGCTGCTAACTCATGCGCGCCACAGAAATTTTAAAGGTTTTCTACATCATGCTCCGAGTGACACAGCATCACACTTTACACTTAATGCCAACCAAAGGTGAGGATCTTCAACCATGAGAATTATATCTCATATCAATTTGATAAAATTGTTTAACTTTCGCACCAAAAGATAATCATGATGGTTCATTTCCTATCCTCTCTGCGTTACAGATTGAGAATGATAATGATAAGCCGCCTACCATGTACCCATATCTGAGCATGGGTAGAGCCCTCTGCTACTGTAATTATGGATAGTGGACCTTCATTTACTTATGACTGACGTCCCTATAATACCCCCTAATGTCACACTGCCGACATGTACATACAGATAGAGACTTGTGTCTGTGGCATCCTCAGGGGGTAATGGATTCAGACAGCTTTCAGGTAAATGTAAGTGAGACGCATCCGGTATGATTATCTTATTCCCTCAGGGTCAAACGGAAAGTAGCATCATACAAATATTTATCCAAAATCATTATGGAAAAAACACAAAAACAATGCGACTAGTTTATCTAGATCATTGGCGATAGTATTGTGTTAATTTTCAACATGAAACCTCCGTATAAATGTATGAAATTATTGATCATTAATCACTTAAAGATCAAAATGTCAAAGACATCAATATGAGTCCATCGGCGAAAATGTGACTGCAAAGTACAATTTGCAAATTTTGATGTTTTATCACTGAACTTTCTTCATTTTACCCTTTGTACAATCCGCTTTACATTCTCACGTTCTACAGCCTACAGGCTACATCAACAGTATAGGTAATGTGTCCCTTTGTCCTCATTGTACAAAGACAATGACAACATACATATGCGGCAATCTGCTTATCAGCAGGAACACCACAGACGTTATCTCCAGTCAATCATTGCAAACATACATCAGACCGTCATGCGTGTGCATTGTATATAGATGAAACATTTAAAGCAAAAATCAAAATTCTGATAATTCTCAAACGGTTCAGTTGTCATATCTCAAATGCCAAGGTTGCAAGAGGACGTGTTTTGTTTTAGACTTACAACTGTCTGGGGAATCAAAGCAGTCTAATCCTGCGCGATGAGAATATCGCCGTATGATGCGAAGTATACTCGGGTATTCATTCCCGAGCGTTGATGTAGAAAACATTATTTTCTGTGTCAATGTGTAGTTCCACAGCGGACTGGGATGAGGAGAAGTGGGGTCTACGTGGGTAGTCATGATCTAGTATTTGCTCACATGTATTGTATTTGTTTCTGTATGGACGTACACATGTTTCTTTTTATTAGTAACGATGTACATATTTCTCTATACTCGGCTCGCCTTTCTTCATCGTATACATAAACGACATAGATAATGTCAGGAAAAGAATGCTCCTTCAAACTTTACGCGAACTACGCGGTCCTGTACGTGTGAGGCAAAAATGTACCATCACTTGTGAGTGACATGCCACATGATCTCGAATGTGCAAACGAGTGGTGTCGCAACAACAGACTGACAGCAAATGCATCGAAGAATAAAACTATGATTTTTGCACCAAAGGGAAATCAAACAACATTGTAAATTAGGAATCCAAATGAACAACATACCCCTTGTGTGAGTGAAAACATTTGATTATTTAGGCATAACACTCGATGAGAAGGTTACCCATAGAAATCACTTGGAGAAAACTATAAGTAGATTGATATGAATAACAAGTTGCATATGCTGTCATTCATTGGGAAATCCTTATCCAAAGAACAAGCGATCCCTATTTACAAGTAGAAAAATCAACTGTCCATAGAATACGGAGATATTATTGAATAAAATACAAAGACATCGGAATGAGGTTCTGAAAGGACGCCTCAATAAGGCGAATACTTTTAACTAAAGTATAATGATAACTGACCGGTATGATATGGAAAACAGATGAAATTTCCCTAACTAATGCTTCTGAAACATCGCGATAAACAACGCTCGCCGAAATCGGTGTTATTTTTCAGTACATTTCCTATGTAAATCAAGTAAATGTAGATTGACCTATTATACCTATTAAGATCTTTCTAATGATTGTTTATGATTTGTTCTGATAGTTTTTACGTTCAAAACACCATTGTTTTCTGTGTGGTTTAGCCAAGTCCTGTTTACATAGCACAATATGTCATTACTAGCGCTTATGATCTGATTTAAGGTTGGTTTGGAAAGGTTACAGGTCAAGTGGTCGTTAAGGGAAAAAGTCACACACTTAAAGCGTTTTTCAGTCTTTCCCTGGCAAGTATACATGTACGTGTTCAATCCCTTGAACTCCGTAACAGGAGGCTGTTGGTGAATTGAACACTGGAGAAAATCGCGAACCTGGCTTAGGAATTGCGCTGGACGCCCGTTGACTCGGTGCTCATATGATATAGAAATGAAAGTATACATATACGTGTATGTGGAATCATTTCACGCACAACATTGATTGTTATACGCATATGTCAGTCAAAAGCTGTGTAGTATATGTCCTCTAGTATCTCATGATACTCCATTAGCAGAATTATATCTCATTCATTCACATTTCGTTGCATATTTTCTTTGTTCAATAATTCTCCTTTAATCCTGACTTTGAAATTTGTATAACTATCTATGGATTGTACAACTGCATTCAGTTGATTCCATATAGCATTTCCAATATATTAAGGCCATTTTTTATATTCATTTTTACTTGGACTTTTGATCTTTAACCGTACTTTTTTGGATGAACGAGTTTCATTACACAATACACGTGCTCGAAATCTCCAGCCCTTCATTTTATGAGTATCAGCAATTTAAATGCCTTCTATATGCTAGGCCACTTTTCTTGCGACTCAAGTTCAATTCATATATTGGTACTTATCAGCTATACCTAATTTCCATAGCAACTCTCAACGCTCTGTTCATCAGAACCCGTAAGCGATCACGGTATTTGGATGACATACCGCATTGGATTATCACAGCAAACTCTAGAGAAGACATAAACAAATGTTTTATTATACCGGTCGGCATCTCAGTAGATATCTTATTTCCTTAAATTTGTATACATGTAGTTTAAAAATGAAATCAGTACTTTATTTTCCTAAACTATTCTCCAAATATGAGTCTACAATACATGTGTATATTATTACTCCCAGATATTTATAGATAAATACAGCCTGTAGGGTGATTCTATTCACTCACTCCTCATTCATTGTTTTGCCTATTAGTCACCCATATCACTTTCATTTTCTAATGGTAACACATATTAACTGATAACAGGTTGTTACTGATAACAGGTTGTTATCAACCCATTCTGCTAATATCGTCATATCATAGTTAACTTTTCGAATTGTATCATCTTGTGATTCACCAGTTATCACCAAGCTAGGTCATGAGCCTATAAAGACGGTTTGCTATATTCTAGGTCAGACATTAGATAAGATTAGTTGTTTTTAATTCAATTTTTTTTTGTTTTCATCATAAAATTAAAAAAAAAGGAGCAAAGCACTCATATTATGTTTTTGACAGAGAAAAGTATATCTCATATATTTGAATCATTGACTCTGATAAGGAACAAATGTTGATTGAGGGAAAGTCACATGTAATTTGATGTTAAATGAATTAATAAAGTTTTTGCTCAAAAAAAAAAAAAAAAAATACACCAGTTGTTATATTACAAGTTGTCGATAGCTTGTCATTAATCTAATTAAGGCCCGGCGTCCACCTACTATGATATGGCTCCGACACCTCCCGATAAAAAAATCAAAATCGCGTCAGATGGTCACCTAATATCAGGGCAGTTGACCACGTTTCTGCGATTATGCACCGAAAAAAAACCCCGTTACAATGCGTGGTGGATTGGCATGTCCAGATATATGTCTACGATTTACCACCTTCCCGATGGCTCCGATATTTGCTTTTTGTATCGGTGCCATATAGGTAGGTCGAAAAATCTACAAATATCCTTAATTTTACTTTCTTATTGTCAGAGTTAAATAAAATGTCTTGTAATAAATTAAAGATCGCTTGCACTGTCGATTTGTTAGGTTGGAAACCAAACTGCCTTTAAATACAGTAATACAACGCATAGCCGGACACCCTCCGTTCCGGGTCAAAGGGTCCGCTTATGCTGGGTGTCTGCTCACATGGGGATAAAATAGATATCTAATAGAGCGAACTATTCCCAGCAAAAGATCTGTTAACATGGGATACCCGCTTAACCTTATTTACTAGGTAATTTCTTTTATGCATTATTTTTTTCTATAACCTTAGCAATAGTTCGTAATACGGAAATTGGTCTCCGATTCCCGAATTCCGCAAATGCTTCATCTTTAGAGATCGGAGTAATCACTGCTTCCTTAAAAGCGGACTCCCACTGTCCCGACACACTGCGAAAAGTGCTGCGATTGGGCTACGATGAGAAATTTTCCAATCGTAGACCTATCGGGAGGGCTTTGTCGGAGTGTGTCGGAGTGTGACGGAGTGTGTCGTAGTAGGTATGAACGGGCTGAAAAGAAAACGACGGTTACGATACCGGCCACGATTTAAGAGGTGCGCCAAGGTAAATCTCAGGCAAATAATTAACGATATATTGGTAGAAAGTTCATTGAAACGTTCACATTCCATACTTCTAGGGGGTGGGGATGGGGAATCAGGAGTCCAAAGTGTGTGTGTGTGTGTGTGTGGGGGGGGGGGGGGGGGGGGCGGGGTGCACCCGGGTTTTTCCTCAAGTTGAAATACCCCAGAATCGGCTTATAGCATTTTGTGTATATGTTATTTATTTATCGCTATTTATGGGTTTCACAATTAAGTTTAAAAAACTTTCAACTCCTTCACAGATCACAAAATATCTAGGCATAATCGTAAACGTTAAAAAGAAGACTTAACTATATACCTACTGCCGTAAGTGACGTGATTACTACACGCTGCTCCCCACAACGTTCTGCACATCTGTGCAGTAAGTTAGGGTTCATTGCACGGTCGCAACGGACATGATTACGACGTCGATATTTAAAAATGGCCGACGTGGTCTCCGCTTCGATATCGGTAACGTTAACGTTAGAGTACATAAAGAAGACTTACTGAAATACCATGAAATCAAAAATACATGAATGAACAACAGAAAAACTTCGAAGTACAGTAATAAAAACATGAATAAACATGGTAAGGACCTTAAAAACAGGAGTGCAATGAGAGATCAACCACTATGTTTTCTTCCCGCCGGTTTCTGGCCGGTTTCCAAGTGACAAGCTGGTTGCTATGTGCGTTGCTATGCGATAACGTCACAGCCGCATTCCACCACTCTCCCAGCAGATCTTTCGCGGCACCATCGCTTGCTAAGCGGCCGCAGGAAGTAGAGCATAGGATCTCTGCTTGGAGAGTGGGATTCCACCACACTGCACCGCTAGAGCAACCTACAGAAACTCGTTTTGCGGTACAATAAACCGGAGCGGCGCAGTGTGGGATTCCACGGATGAAGCGAAATCTAGGGTTTACGTTGATCGTTCTGTGCCCAAATTGTACTTAAAATGGATCTTACGACTTAAAAAAGGTAACAATATGAATGTTTTGGAGGCATATAGTAAAGATAAAACGTTGTACCTGTAAACATACAAATTTCGCTCCGAACTCGGGACCTGAGACGTTTACAACGAGGTGTTTACACCGAGTTGTAAACGTCCCGAGGGCCAGAGTGAGGATCGTTTTATTACTTTATCTTTACCGGAAGAAAAAGTTATTTATATATATACAGTCAGCGGAATGACCGTTGAGGGAACCTGGTAACCATGGTACCCCCGGCTACCGCATCAGAATCCCGGTATAGCCTGGAACTACATGTACATATATATAAATTAATATCCAATTGTACCGACTGTATTTTTCACTCCGTGACAGTTCTTGTTTATTAACGTCACTTGTTTCTCTCCAGTTTCATGGTAACCAGTCGCTTACATTCTGGTTACCTGGTTACCAAGCGCATTAACGGTCATTCTGCTACTGTTCCTCAGCTGAACCAGACATAATTTTAGTCTTGGTAAGCAATTTGTCTAATTTTTCCTCATCTAGTCTACATGGGTCGCCAAAGGAAATAGGTTTCAAGTGGTAATACCACGAGAACTTCACAGATTTCTGATAATATTTTGGAAAATATTATTCCAGTAAATATTGAGAAAAATAAAGCAGAATCCAGGACTACAGCCGGGTTGAGGGCTTCCGAAAATGAAGCTACTGCTACGTCTTCACTGGGTGAGCAGCTCGTTAGGCCAGACACAATGGATCCAGGACCATCAGTAAAGGAAGGGGAGACTGAGAGGCGGTTATCAGACGTGGAATCTTCAATCTCTACAATACTCCACCTCGTATCTGGCCAGGAAGGAAGAGAAAGTCGTCCACCTCCTCACAAATCTTCAAGGAACTGCTCATCCCATTCAAGTTGCACTTCCTCTTCAAGAGTGGATGAATCAAGATCACGTAGCAGAAATAGAAAAAAGAAAAAGAATGGTAAATATCATTATTCACATTACATGGATAATAATGAGAAAATTATCAACTACGAGAGTCTATCATTGTTAAACCTACAAATGATGAAAAATCTTTATGAAAAAGAAAGGGATATTTCAGGTCTTCTAGAGCATTCTATACTTCTAGCAGAAAAAGCCATACTGCTGAAGTGCATAAAAGTTATAGACATGTATACGATGCTGCAGAGTGTTTCAGAAGGCTGCTATGATATTGTATTCATGGTTAGTGTAGGTTGGCAAGATTAGAGACTTAAATTTTATGCCATTTTTTCAACTTCACCTGAACTTTTAAACAGTTTGGGTATGTGATTATGCGTTGTAACGCATTCCATCGTGACATTTATCATGTTTACTAGTAGTAACAGTAGTTTTTAGTAGTAGAACCATCCATATTGAGTATCTCAGGTGCTACAAGAGATTTTGTGTCTGTTGCGGAACGTTCGCTATATTTGAGGAACGTTCGGTATTTTTAAAACATTACTATCACGGTATGAGTGTACCTCCCAGATTGCATCTAACAGTTTGGGAATGGTTCTTGTGGAAAGAAAACATAACTAAGTCTGTATTTAAGTGCATTTGATTATGTCTATTATGTTTTACTTAACTGTAGACACTTTACAAATTAGGTATTACATTAAATTGTATATGCACTACTCTCAAGTTAAAATCCAATTTTTCAGTGATTGTAAATGAGTATTCATATTGGGGTAGCAGACTTGATATTTTGCAAGCTGTTGGGTGTAATACTTAGCTATACTGATACCTATTTCTAAGGTGATTACTTGAATTACCATTGGTGTTAATGGACATTTTAAATGAATAGTAATTTTTATACCGAACGTTCCATAAGAAAAATTACCTTTTTTTTGAGGTGGCACAAAAACTGAACCACTGAGAGTATATGAGAATAATTAGGTTTGTCTGATACGATGTATACTTTAATAAAAAAAGGTACTTGTTAAAGAGAGAACAACTATGTTTTTTTCTATGCTGAGATGGCCAAAGTACGTTTTTGCGTACAATGACCCATATATATTCGGCAGTTAAAGATTTAAATAGAGGAGACTATATGGGTGTGTTGGATATCAAGGCTGCAGATCGCTCGGTTAACATTAGAGCGGATCAAACTAGATTTCAAGGCTTACAATGGGGTCTAGGTGATGGCAAATTGAACTATGAAGATGCGAGGCTCTGCTTCAAATTTAGATGTGCACCAAATATATTCCCCAGAATATATAAAGTTGTTGTGAACATGGATGTTCAAGAAAATATTAGAAGTATTACAAATTACCTAGATGACTTTCTGGTCATAGGCAGTACTTATTCAGAGGTTCTGAGCCAAAGGGACAATTTAATGGGAATTCCGAAAAATTTCTGTTTTGAAATATCCCCTATCAGAGGTACTAGTCCTTCTATGAATACAGTTTTTCTGGGAATTAATATTGATTCCATAGATATGAGTCTCTCCTTACCTATGGTTAAAGTACACAAATTATCCGATCTCATCTGTTCCATACAGGACATGCATGGGGGACGTTTCATAGTTTCTTAAAATTTATCTTCTATGAATTGACTCTCAATTGTGTTTGGCGGGTTTTTGGCCTATTTTATTATATATTTCCGCCATACCCGCCTTCGAGTTATTCATTATAGCACTATTCATAATTATTACTAATTGGATAAATAATATTTATCAAGATATCAACGTAGTTATATATATATATAAATTAATATCCAATTGTACCGACTGTATTTTTCACTCCGTGACAGTTCTTGTTTATTAATGTCACTTGTTTCTCTCCAGTTTCATGGTAACCAGTCGCTTACATTCTGGTTACCTGGTTACTAAGCGCATTAACAGTCATTCTGCTACTGTTCCTCAGCTGAACCAGACATAATTTTAGTCTTACTTCGGTATGTAATTAACCTTTTAGCTTCCCTGTTTTCTAGATGTCTAGGTTGGGGTGAGTCCCACTGTCATTCAATAAAGCCTATTTTATTATATATTTCCGCCATACCCGCCTTCGAGTTATTCTTTATAGCACTATTCATAATTATTACTAATTGGATAAATAATATTATATATATATATAAAATATATCAATAGATACAACAGCCACAGGCAAAAATGCAGTGACTGAGCAATTGTCTAGAGACACTCCCAGGACAATTGCTTTTTTGGGGCCGAAAAACACCGGGGGGGATGGGGGGGGGGGGGGGGGTGCGGGATGGGGGGTGTGCATAGTCTACACCAATAGAGAATGCTTCCGACACACTCCGACACACTCCGACAAATCGAACATGTTCGATTTTATCGGAAGGCCTACGACACGCCATTTCTATCGTAGCACTATCGGAGTGTGTCGGAGTGTGTCGGAGTACTCATCGTAAGAGAAAACCCACTTCCACGATAGAGCCGTTCCTTCCGACAAAAAATGGATTTTTCATCAGAACGCTTGTCGTAAGGCTATCGTAGTGTGTTGGAGGCGCAAATCGTGATAGTGGGAGCCTGCTTTAAGGCACGGCGTCCACCTACTACGATAGAAATTTAGACCTACTGATATGGCTCCGATACAAAAGTGAAATATTGGAGACTTTTCGGAAGGGTCCATATCGTAGACAAATGTCTACACATGCCACTTCACCACGTATTGTAATGGGTTCTCCTGTAAAATAACAACAGGTGATCATGATCATACGCCCACGATATTACCAGGGCACAAGTGCATATCTTCAGGTGTTATCTTCAGCCCACAGAATGCCAAGATTGAGATTGATGTTGAAGGTGCCTATCACTCTCCCTATACAAGTATGGTATCAATTGACCTATTACAGCAATTGACTTCATTCCATGGTTCTTCAGTGTCTTTGCTGCTTCAGATGACGATGATGACCATCACTATGTGGAGAAGTTCAGTCAGTGGGGAATCAAGAGTGGTGGCCCTGATCCATAGTGGACTTGTGTTAAGTTTCTGACTTGGGTACCTTAGCAGTTGTTATATTTATATTTTCGCAAGGAAAAGTAACAATACGACGTTTAGAGGTAAAACATTATTTTTATCATATACCTCAAGAACATTCATACATTTACCTTATCTAATGAAAATGTAGGATCCATTTCTAGTTGAATTTGGGCAGAGGAAGGTAAACATAAATCGTAGCTTACGCCTCCACCATTTCGATGTCCTTGGGTGTGTATTATTTTTATATACACCGATGTACTTGTACTGATGTCAAAGCGGTGCATAACGTCGGCTATGTTGAAATAATGACATAATTTCATTCGATGACACCGTCAAACGTGTTGTGATTTTCTGCGCAGCTGTGCAATAATTTTAGAGAGCAGCGTGTAGTAAAGACGTTAGTTACGGCATTAGGTATATAGTAGTCCCAGGTATATATAGTAATCGTATGTACTGAATATAAAAACGTAATTTTCGAAGAAAACATGGAAAACAAACATTTCTGTTAATTTGAAACATTAATAAGAAAAATACAGAGAAGAAGAGAGAAACAGACATACACTTGGGGAGAAGAGAACAGATGATGGTAACAGAATAGCATAAGCGCAGTAGTACATGTATATCATAAGTCGGGAAAAAAGTGTAGAGACAAAGAAAGATTCTCATGACGATATACAAGCAGGAATACAGCGTCATGGGAATGAGCTCCGGAGTCACTAAGTCATCACAGAATCTTTGAGTGTAACAGACAAAGAGAGAAGTGATTTAAAAGACCCCACCCCCAGCAATATCCTTTAAGCTCTCATACAAGCCCTAATCTACCATACCATTCATGATTACTGCATTATTTTCATCTCCGAAATGGAATGGAAAGGGATGGGGATGCCCCAATCAAATGGGCGGTGGAAGGGGAAAGAAGGATGGTGTTCCTTAATGCCCTTTAAACTGTGACTAACCATAAGCAGCACATCTCAATCCTGGAGATAATTCTACGTTACTTTTACTTTTAAGGCAGCCATTTTATACGACGGCGGCCATTTTCTCGTCTGCCGCGTTTCGCTGAAGGCGAAGCTTGTTACCGGCAGGCGCGGTGATATCAAATCGGGCCTAACCATTGTGTCCGTGCGCCTAAGAAAAGCCGCGCTATCCTTTTCCGAGATCTGGCGAACTTCCATTAATTCCATTAGCACCGGGGCTTATTTGCGAAATGAAATCGAGACAGGTGAGGTATAATTGAAATCAAATTTTCCAATTATCTGCATTAAGGTGAGGCAAGGACGAAGGTAATTTCTGTCGCCAATCGCCGGGCGGAGGCGGAGGGCCCGGTGCCGGTTGACAGTGGCTCCAGGAAGGCCGGGGACCCGGAGAAAGTGAGTAAGTGGAGGGGGAGGGTGTAAGTAGGTGGGGAGATCTGTAACAGTGGATAGGAGGGAGGGAAACAGGCACAGCTCCACCTATAGAACGCACGAAGATGGGTTGGTTTGGGGGTATCTGGAGTAGAGAGCTACTCAGAGGCCACCAGGAAAACTAATGCCACATCTCATTTGGAGTGTGATTACGAAATCCGCGGGTTTATTCCGCAAGGTGGCATGGCTTGCTATCATAATGATAGGATGATCACTGACAATGTCATCCACCCACAGGCAGTAGGGAGGGCGCTCAGATACGCGGGGGCGATCGAGGTTGCAGGGAGAGGGTTGGGGTATCATCTAAGGTGAAAAACCCATACTCCCGCCCAGTGAACACTAGGATACTACACCTTTTGGTTTCATATTACGGGTATTTCTTACTTCCGGCTATGTTCACCAATATATTAGTTTTGTGCAGAGGTTTTGTCTTGGGGGAAAATTCTCAAGTCCCTATGATTAAGGAGCATAATATGGAAATCAAATCCAGAATCATTAGGGAGTACCAGGGCTGGTCATGCTAGTTACCACCAATCTGAGGTGATACTTCCGTTTCAGCTCATCGACCTTGGCAGTAGTATAGTAGGTGTCTTTGAGCGCATTTGATTTAAGGTGCAACTTCTGGTTGACCTACTTGCAAAAGGGAAGTGCTGTGAAGTCATGGAAATGGAGCGATCTGATTGGTCAAGAGACCGGAAGTAGTATTACCTAGTTCAAGTAATATGCATGTATTGCACCATCAGAGAAATGGAGCATTCTGATTGGTCGAGAGACCAGAAGTAGTATCTAGGTCAACATTCATTAACTTGTACATACATTAACCTAGAAAGGGGGCGTGGCTTAAATAAATAGGTCATGACCTACTTTTAAAAATAAGAGATGATGGCATGGAAGGGGAGCATTTTGTTTGGTCGAGAGCTTGACCTACTTTGAAAAACCAAGATGGCAGTGTAAATATCATGATTAGACCATGTAAGTTTGTCTACATATGTGGGGCTGCTTAGCAACAAAAGGAAATCAAGATGGCAGTGTAAATATTATGATTTTGGGTGAAGAGTATATGGTTTGCAACAGAACTAGTATTATCTTGTTTCTTTTGTTTTTATATAACCACCTCTTGGTTAAACTGCACTACGCGCTCGTCCGAGATTATGTTACAGTTCTAAAACATAGTAGTTATTGCTAAGACACTGTTATATAAGTCAAATAGGTGTGAGTGAAACTGGTAGATACAGAACAATATGGCATTAGCCAGAAGTTAGGTTTAGAGTGGATTGTCATTATAAGGAAGTAAATGATCATGTGACTTGCTGATGTAAGCAGCTGGGGAGCATGCCTCTGCTGCCGCTGCAGAGAGCAGCCCTTGGGTGCGAGGTTAAGATCTAGTAGAGAACTGAGCAAAGCCGCTCCTCGTTGTAGGACGGTTTGGTATTAGGCGCCGCAGGCTTTGCTCTGCCTGGAGTGGAGTCGCCTACTATGAACAGCCCCAACCCATTTACACTGCCATCTTGAATTCATTGCTAAGTAACATGTAAACAAACTCACATGGTCTTCACCATGTGGTCCCAACATCACAATATTTACACCGCCATCTTGGTTTCAACTAATCAAAACCTTCCATTTCCATGCCACCATTTTGAATTTTTAAACTTGGTCATGACCTATTTCTTTAGTGATGCCCCATTTCTAGGTTAATGTATGCACAAAGTTAATGTATGCTGACCTAGATACTACTTCTGGTCTCTCTACCAATCAGAATGCTCCATTTTCGTGATGGTGCAATATATGCAAATTCAAATGTATTCAACCTTCCAAATTAGGTTAATATATGCAATACTTGACCTAGATAATACTACTTCCGGTCTCTCGAGCTATCAGAACGCCATTTCTGTGACTTCACAGCACTTCAGTTCTGCAAGTAGGTCATATCAGTATTATTGAATTTAGCATTTCTTTTGTATATTTCGAGTTAGATGTTATAATTATCCTAACTGATTAATTGACATCCACATGCAATCTATGGCTGCAATGTAAAAACACATATTTCGCATAGAACCTCTACAGTTGGATTCTAAGATTCGCTTTGTACAAAATCTTTAGAAAGACGTGGCAAACTTACAATATCCCATTGTATCGTCTTCAACAATTTTAAATTTTTTACCCTGATTTCATATCTTTAAAGGTAAAAACTGTTTCCAAATATGAGCTTTATCAAGAGAAACTAGCATTAGCCTGTTCACAACATGGAAGAGCCGGGCTCAAGTGCCAAAAACAATCGTCTTCTAACACTGCCATTTTACCGGGCAGGTTAGGTAGTTAAGGCTGGGGGAGCTGGCCCGGCCAACCAAGGTTAATGGGCCATCTCGACCACCGACAATACGGAAGTCCAACAGCTCAACAGGCTCATGGTAGAGTAGTCCGTTCACGCACTGCGCCACCTTCGGGTTACGGTACGTGAAGGTCTAACAGAGCATGGCTCTGACTGGCCAGCCACCTTTAGTGAGAGGAATTACAGGGTTGGCTGTTCTATTTATAGCATCAGTTTGACAAGAGGGATACTGTATCATATTGCTGGTTACTGGATCGCAATACACACGAGGTTAGAACCAACGATCCGCCATTTTCCAGGTGCATGTTGGGAAGAAGGTAGGAATTCCCACCTTAAAATGGCAGCGCAAAACAGTCCCAGTATCAGAACCTGTGCGCCCTGGCCCTGGCGACAACGGGCTGTACTAGAGTCTAATGGTAGAGGCTCTGCTGAGGAGCCCACCTTAGGGCATATTTTCAACCAGGATGCATAATAAAGTGCAAACTCATGGCACTTCTGTGCATGGATTCAAGCGTATTATTATCCATCGTATACAAAGTCCCCATTGGAAATGCATGGGGACTCAGTAAACCACGACCCATTGTATAAAACCTGTCAGATACCATAACTGTGTTATACGGATTCAAACCTGTGGTATATGGCCTCAAAACCATGATACATACGGGAAAAATAGTCCCTTTTGCTATAGAGCAAAGAAATAGTTCGTAATGTTATACCCGTTAACATGGCAATTACTGCGTTTAATTTATTCGAAAAGATGGATAAGCGCTCGTGTATTACTACGCGTCAACCTCTCGTGGTTTACGGCCGCCTGTCCACAAAACCATCGATTATTGTCTATTTACTCGACAGCAGGGACAGAACTGTCACGTGACCCCTTTAAGAATGGGTATACCACCAGCGTCTCGACACCCAGCGCCACGACACAAATATTGGAACGTAGTTCAAAGATAAAGCACTATGAAACTCTTTGCAAGTATTGAAGAAATAGTTTTTCGAAGATTTGATAATTAGGTTCAACTTTTCGGTTCGTCTGTACTGCTGTATATAACAATACTGTTTTGTGAAGGAGCACCTGCTGGATCTTCAATGAGAAAAGGAAGAGCATAATTCCGAAAACTGAATTAAATTATTACTGTGTTCTTGATACAACATCTTGTTGGATGGCATAACCAGCCCGGTTAGCTCAGTCGGTAGAGCATGGGACTCTTAATCCCAGGGTCGTGGGTTCGAGCCCCACATTGGGCGCAAGTGTTTTTTAAGATCATCTAAATCATCGTATTTCCAAACATAAATTTGCAGAATTTCGGAATATACTACAAACTTAGGGATAACATCAGTTGCAGAAAACACGAGTTTTAATTATAATACATTTTCCATTATTTGTTTCTTGCTTCACGAAATTTGTCAGAACAAAAAGTACAACCGTAGATCCAATATCAATTCCTAGATACCTAACCAACACCAGTAACAAACTCTAAACTGTTTTCAGTGATTTTCTAATTTGCTGAATGGAAAACGGTGTCTGGCCAATGTGGGGGTCGAACCCACGACATTCGCGTTATTAGCACGACGCTCTAACCAACTGAGCTAACCGGCCACCTGTTCTATGCAGTAGTACGATGTACATCTAAACACCCAATGCAATCCTGTGGGATATATGAAAGATACCAGATACCAGATACAGAATCATCCGATCGCGTCGGATCAATGATAAACAACCCTGCTCGCCATTGGCTCAATGAGTGAATGTCAGTGCTGTAATATAATCATAATCGATTATCTCTTGATTGAAATTTTCTTTTTCATTTTACGTTTTCCAGTTATATTCAAAATAGAGGTATTGAGATAGGTAATCCTCCTCATCATGATAAGAGACGATTTCCTAGGCCTTTTAAAGGCATATCGGACAATTTGGATTAAAAATTAAAACCCATGTCAATTTTCTGAACATTTAATAAGATGATCTCCAAGCGTTGTTTAACACATATCTAACTTGAAATCGGGGGTCTCCGTGCTAGTTTTTGTATTTATAGATCAATATTATGATAATTTTATATTAGAATATAAAGAAATTCTAAACAGTATTTTGTTACATAGTAAAAACCCATGTCTTTTTTTTCAAACTTTCACAGAATATAGCACATATATATATAGTATTACTTTTTTAGGTTTTAAAAACCATCGTCCTTGTTTTGGAAAGAATGGAAAAAAAACATATTTATCAGTACATTTCCTATGTAAATCAAGCAAATGTAAATTGACCTATTTTACCAAGATTTGATAAACTGGACAAAATGTTAAATTGATTCATATAGAATTAGAATGAATCCCAAGAAACCAGTTTCGACTGATAATTGACATTGTTCAAAAATCAACAGTTGGCACCACTGTGAGTTGTAGCATATGCCTTTAAGAATCAGTTATATGCATGTGCTCTGATATTGACTACACTTGCAGTAATCTTCTATACTAGGCCCTACACCTTCTTTATTTCGCAAATGATGTACAGGCTTTTGGTTTTGTCAACTCGTTGTAAGCAATGTCAGTATAACTCAGAGAATTGCGTACTGGTTACTTCACAGGCCAGTTCACAGAGCATCTCACAGAACTGATCGAGGAACTGCTCAGAGAATTTCTCGAGAGCAACAAACAATGCCGCCCACTCCTCCTCCCGGGGAACACTTGCCACCATCAGTTAATCTAATAAGCCGGGGGCCCGGGGCTCGCTGCGGGGCGCCCCCTGTACGGCGAAGAGGGAAAACATATTAGGATCGAGCCGGGACTAGGAAAGAGGCAGCGTTCTAATGGTCCAATTTGAGGGAAAGACCCAGAACTGTGCGCTCCTCTCGTCCCCGACAGTCATAAAGGAGATGGGGGAAAAAAACCCTCAAGAAGTCACCACGATTTGATCATGAAGACAGTGATAGGAACAGACTAGCCCAAACCTCAGCTGGGAGAGCGTGAGGAGTGGCAATTAAGGATTTCAATCAATCAGCTTTTGCCATTGTCCCATATCAGTTTAGTTAATCTGGCGGGGCGAGTGGTGCTTGGGGTTACATACAGTTTGGTCTTGTGCTTGTGGAGAGTGGGCGATATTCGGGGGCCGTTAATGAGGAGTCCCTACTAGTCAGCTACTATCGCCGCCAGGCACGGTATGTTATTTGTGCAAACCTCACGCTGAATGTCAACCTCGCGAGATATCGCGAGAAGTGCCTCCCGCACAGTTCTCGCAATGCAGGATGTTCTCCAAGCCCAGTCTGCGTATTCGGTGATGGTTTATTGTTACAGTCTTACTTTCGCCTTTCCTCTCTCCGGCACATTCCCTGTGTCCTTGCCGTTGACATTATATTTCTTCACCTATATCTATCTGCTTTACATTCGCAAGCACAACACATGCACTTCCCATACAGCCACCGGTCCTTGTGTGACACTTGCGCACTGTCCTTTTAATCCATCCAGGTGCTGAATTGGATTTAGCAGGAGAAGGTTTTGGCCAATATCTGAACCGATAATTTGTTTTTGTCGAAGATTATATTGTCATAGAGATCGCAACCTAAAATATCATTTTTAGTCTAAGTAGGCCTACCCTTTTCCAGCGACCTTAGTCACATTTGTTTGTTTGTTTGGATATTTTAACATCCAATATAATCTTTAAACTCTAGACTTCCCTTGGTTTACCTTATGATACGGTCTCAAAAATCCTGCAATCAAGAGAAATTCAAGAAGTTCTGACTGGCACACACGTGCTAATCCACTTCATAGGAGGTACCCATGTGTCGGTATACTGTACATAGTAATTCTAGTCTGAATTACTGATAATTATTTCGACGCAGATCTATCTGATAGCAGCAAAGCTGAATCTTTTTCTTTCAAGATAGAATGTCGGAGTATCACATTCCAAAATATTCGCATACAACCATAACTGGAGCCGTTGGAAGATGGGAGCCTTACTGGCATCCATATGTAACTCCAGGATAGATAAAAGCTTTAAACCTAGAAGGAAACTCACGAGATGAAAATAATTTGGTCCGTACTCCACCGAGTTTGAACATGTAGGCTAGTAATTCACAAAGCGAAGCTAGGTGAATTACGTAGCGGTCAAATGAGGTAGATTGCGGACCAAGTTATTTTCATTGAGTGGGTTTCTGATTTTATTTCACCCCGTATAACATTATCAATCGATAAAATAAACCACCCAATTAGCCATTGGGTATTTGGTACACTGCCTTCACGACCGTGGAGTATGAGTTCCTAATGTTAAGCCTATGGAGAAAAATACCGGGGTGAGATAAACACCATGGACCCAATTACATCTAGCCAAGTGAACTCCTGTCCGTCTCAGTAACATTTGAATTGACATGCGTCAGAAACAAAAGGCAGGCCATGTTAATTAGTCAGTGGTGCCCTTTCAGGAAAGCCATGACTGATAGAAGTCAGTTTATGCATGTTTTCTTACTAGAAGCCAATAGAACGCTCATCATTGATGAATGAGCGTGCAATTTGAAATGAATAACAACTAAAAGGTTTGGGTTACATTCAGCCTATGAGTCGTTTTCTGTAACCACTTGCACCCAGTAAACTTGCCATTTCTGTAACTGCCTGCGTCTATAGGATCCAAACATATCAAGCATCAGTGGGTCCTGGGGTATTTCGGTATTGATTGATTGGTCAAGGTCAGTTGGGCATGCCTCTAAGACCCTCAGATACTGGCTCCCTGCTCCCTATCCAATGGCATAGCGAATAGCACACAGATAGTGAAGGGATAGATTTTTCTCAGCACTCTGAAAGTGTATGTGACCACTCTAACCTTTTATAGGCAACGTATATATTGCGTGCGAGCACGCTCTAACAAAGAACGACTACAATAATGTGGAAGATCACTTTTCAGAATGATACACACTCTGCCTTCCTATTTTTCTCTACAACTTCGAAGTCGAATGATGTTTCAGTTTACGGGTCTTTAGGATTATATCCAATATCTATATCAAAGGTTCCGTGATGTTGTATTATCCAATGGAACACCACCAAAGGGTCTTGCTTAAAAGTCACAGTCACTCGTATGCAATGATGTATGGTAATTAAATCAAGTATTTTTTCAGGAGACGGCTGCTTTACTTTATCATAGAAGGATGGGTATTTATATATATCCCTACAAATCAATTCTCTCCAAAGCAAATACTTTGAAATATGATAACGTGTACATAATAACGTCGCATGTGTCAAAAACATACTTCCACGGTTATTCTAATTAACCACTATTGTCAATACCTCTTTGTTCTTAGAAACGAGGGTCTTGTATGAAGTAGGATAGAATCATATATATGTGCGGTGACAGAAGGGTAATGGGATGTTATGTATAACGCGGCACCAGTGCGGCATAGTTAATCAGCTGTCCCTTTGATGTGTACGGCTAAGAAGGCCGCACTGCCGTAATTAGACACGCCTTGTCTCTTCAGCCGGGTCCACCGCTCGCCCGCACGGAGGAAGGGGGTATGTAGTTGTCGCAGTTGACGTCAGGGTGCGTGACAGTCTATGTCAGAGAAGTGTCAGTTGTTCTCCTTGGACGTAGTTCCTTCAAAGGGCATGGGATTTACACATCAAGTAGCAAGCCTGATACGTTACTATTACTTATTTACTTTTAGATAATGGCACACTAATTAATATTTTCTTGAGTCTTAAAATGTTAGAATATTTGCAGAAAGTATCTGGCCAATATTCAAGAGGCAAATAAAAAACCATGATATGAAGTTTTCAGTCTTTTCAGTTTTACTGGGATAGAAAAATATATAAAGCTCAAAAATACGCTTTTTGCTCTCCAATGAATTCTTCAAAATGAGAAATGTGCCCATGGTATATTCTCTCTTTCTAGTGCTTAAAATCCCATTTCAGGTAAAGGCTCATCCAATGCACCTCTGTTCGAAATTACCGAATAACAATATCAGACTCGGGTTGATACTTATTAATGGTAATTTCAGCACTATACGCCCAATGGCAGCTGATATAAGATAAGAGCTTATCCTCTCAACTGCAAATAGCATGCACTCAAAATGGCTGCGTATCACGTTAATCCATACTAAGCTTGGCTTTAAGAGCTTCCTATAATATCCCCCAGGTGGCGGCACTGTACCCCCAAAGCAGGCGGCGCGACGTTACCGTAAGCCGACCGTGGCTCCCCCTAGTGAGCAAACATAAAACCACCACTGCTACTGCTGTTCCCTGAAGCTGGGTTGATAATTAATACCTTGTTACAACAGAACCCCTGTTATATTCGGAGGTAATAGAGCCGGAGTATCCGCCTGGAGATTTCAGCTTGGGAGGAGAGTGTCTGTTTTTCTGTTTAACTGATACAGGATCCCATTTCTATGCACTACTTAAACCGGTCTGCTAGTAGTATATCGAAATTGAACTAGGATCAAGGCGAAATCTAGGAGCGTTGTATTTTCTTTTAACTCCATACCGAGATCTATATGATGATACTCGGGGGATTCCTTGTGTCTTCATTAGGGCGCTGAAAGTCTAATGTAATTAATTAAGATGCAGTAGAAGCCTGGTTCTTCTCATTGGTGTCATTGGTAAAATGGAGGAGTGTGTGTGTTAATTGTCACGCATTAATGATGTGACAGGAGGTCCTGGTTTGGTCAGCCACCGCCCTAAACCTATCCTCATTCCTCTTGCCCTTCCACTCCTAACTCTTTAATCAACTATCTCTTTACCATATGCCTCTTACCTGTTAACCCATGCTTGTCTTCTTCTGCACAACCTAATTAGCGTTGTCCTCTATCCTAAACGGCCGATGCTGTCAACTATTTTTTCCCCTAAACTGCAACCTAAATGAATAGATGTCCTGAATGTCGTACCTCAATTCCTTATGTTGTGACTAAACCTTTCCTATTGTACCTCCTACCCGGTGGCATTGTACCCTACCTTATTTACGAACTATATACCATCCTACCCCAACCCCATACGCTCAAAATTCCTTCGTGCCTCATATTTTATCTTACTTTAACCCTGCCCATACACCAACACAGTTGCCATGCACCATTTCAAGTAAATGACTGACCTTTGGATCCAGACTTAAAAAAAAAATCACGATAGAGGTCACGGCGCCGGATCACGCGCAGTGCGAGACAACCAGCGACTTCTCGTGCGAACTGGGATTTTCTCGCGAGATGTGTCATGAGCACCACGCGGCGGCGCTAGGCGGAATCAGGGGTGTGGTAATCCCCGACACCAGAGCAGCCATTTAGTGGCAAAACAAATGAATTGAGCCCGTTTCTCCACATTTCCCCTCCCAACCACTAATCCCCTTTCCCTCCCTCAGTGCCCAGCGCTGGGCGGGGGTTGTGGCCAATTAATTTTGACAAGTAGTGGGCGCGTGGGGCGGGCAGGCCGGGCGCCCGGACGGACTTAGACCGCCAGACCGAGTACCAGTAAACGGATCCCTCCGCCGCTAAATTGCCCTAATCCTTCCGCGCCTGTGCAAATGACGTTAACACTGCTCAGCCGAGCGAAGCGACGGGGTGCCAAGCTGGTGCCGTCAGCGCCCCCTCGTAGCCTTTGATGACTTTATTGGGAGTCCCTAGTAGCACTAGCGGTACTAGATTGACAACCAACCCCTGTCTGCGCTGAGCTCCGATATAAGGGCTGGTCGGGTTAAATCACATACGGTACCTGCTGTATGCGCTTCCAACCAAGTAACATTGTTCTATGTATACTATAAAAGCCGCCATACTTAATAGGTAATATTCATAGCTAACACATTAATAAAGAAGCCAAAGGGTATGTTCATTATATTTTGAAAAAATACAAAGAAAGGAAATCAAAAATGGAAAATTGGCTTCGAGATAACACTCTCCAAGCAGTAGAAAAGGTCTGGCAAGAGAGTGACAGACGTGTCCCTGTGGTGTTTCCAGGCGGCCACGGATTTAACCCGACCACAGCTAAAGTAATGTAGCTCTGGCGGCCAGTGTATAACGGTACCAGTTATGGTCGAGTGTCGAGAGCTACTGTAGTACCGTACCACTAGTAGAGAATGCCCTAGACAGGTCAAGATTGGGGCTCGGAGTTCTGCATACATACCTCGGCACACAGACATGCACACTCTCCCTACACAGAACTAGTAATGGCACAATTCACTCGGACGACCTGCACGTACCAGGCAGGGGATCCTTCCGGCCGCAGCCTCCATCGGGTACCCGGCCAGGTCGAGTTGCACAGTACGGCCCTCAGTACCAAAACAGAATTACGTCATCGTCCACAAAGGACGATTTGTGGTTTTCAGAGACGCGTAATTGGTCTTTTGTACTCTATATGGCAGCTTATATTGACCCTCCTGTCTGGAGAATACTGAAAGGATGAAAGACCATTAATTACCCATGCTAACTGCTATTGTATGTATATTATTCCAGACATGTATGCATAAACATTGTATATGCATAAACATACTATATATAATATATATATATACACACTATATATAGTATGAATAGTATACATATGATATCACACGCAATGCATACCTTGATACTATTATAAGTTTATCTGCCCTTCCGTGCTGCCACAAATTACTGTGACGCGTATGAGGTCGACATAAAGGTATTTATGTGTGAAATATGATAAATATGAGAAAACAACCTATTTCAGTTATATCGATATCATAAGTATAGTATATGTAAAGGAATGGGAACGTTTGATATACATTGTAATAATTATACATAGACTATATGATACTTCATCGAAAACAATATACAAGCAGCGCCTAGGCATGACAGAGATTTGGGTGTTGAGCAATCAGATCTGAAGACGGTCACTGACAAGCATCATGCCTGGGCCTCACTTACAAAGCCTCTATTCATGCTGGCAGGAGCAGTTGTTTAAAGCCTGAAGTCATATCGGTCCAGGCAGCAGCCTCTCAGTCCCGTGTCCTGTGATGATTAACGAGCCCTCCCCAGGGGCCTCCAGGGCGCGCATGCGCAGAGCGTGTAATAACTGGAGGACCTTTGGGACCAGGAGGCCACCCCCACTCACCCACTGCTAATCCGCTACCCCCACTAGCTCCTACCAGCTCCTCCACTCCCCTTCAACATTATACACTCAGCATGGGCACTGCCTTTACGTGCTTCTGGCCCACTAGGTGAAGGTCATAGTATAAACCTGAATTAACATGTGAGGCCACACAAAAAAACCCCGCACAAGTAAGCATGATTGGTAGTAGTTGAGTTATGTATAATATACCGATTTATCACTTAGTAGAACATTATTACTGCTTGATACAAGAAGCAATAGAAGTTATTAGGATGGACCATTTGTAGTTTTAACTGCGTCCCAGAATGTATATGCTCCGTACAGACTTTAACCGACTGGGCCAACTCTTTGATGGTTCAGATCCTCACCATTTCGTTTTGACTCTTCTTCCCCTACAAACTTCGACATTCGACTAACACTTGCTCAACACGGTTTTCCATATCCTTAATCTCAGCATTATCCTCTTCGAATTCTTACACAGAAATCAAATTTATTTCTCTATATCTCCCAATTCCTCTTTTATCCTCGGCCACTGTCCCTACTCTCCAGAATTACTGGTCCATCTAAACTCTTCACCTGGCTCTACCCTCCTCTTCAGTGTCTGCTGATCTATACCCTTCTCCATCAGACCAATTCCCACCGAGCCCTCTATCCCGAACCCCTGCTATATACTTCCACCAACTCCTTCCATCCACTTGTCTTCTTTATGTGCTACTGGCCTACCCTTAAGCGGACTAACGGACACCCCGCATTAATAGATACTTTTCATCGTGACGGTTCCCTCTATTAGACGTTTACCTGACCATGGGTAGCCGACCACTTTGGCCCGGAACGGAGGGTGGCCGCTTACGCGGGGTTGTATTGGGGCTGTTAATGCCCAGAAGGCTTTTTAATTTAGCAAACAAAGCGCCCGTGTTAAATACCTGGAACTATGTTCATCACTAACCATATACATTTGTACAAATATTTATCAACTTATTCATTAATTCATTTATAATTCTAGATGTAATTGTTTGTTATTGATAAAAGCATATATATTCAATAAACACTCCATATAATAATCATTGTTTCTTCATACTCATCCTATAGGAATACATAGGTAATTCAACTCTATACAACCAGTATAAACCTGAAACCCTCACGTAAACGGACACCCCGCCTAAGCGAATACTTTAGCCCGGAACGGAGGGTGACCGCTTGAGCAAGGTTTTGTCTCATATATATCTATCTTCAAGAAATGTGCGTAATTGTTGTAAACTTTTACCGATTTCTTTAACGAAATAACCTGCCCTCAAACCATATATATACTGAGCAATATACTGACCCTCTTATCCTTATTCCTCTTGTACCCTCCATGCCCACTCATCCATCCATATAGCCCCCACTCCCCTTACCAGTGCCCACATCCCCCTCCCATGTTCGTTAGGACCACATACAAATTCTATAATGCAGACAAGGACAGACACAAACACCCTAGTTGCTAATTGGGTTAGAGTTCCGAGGGATTGGGGTTGAGGAGGGGGTAATTGAGGTCCCTTCACCGCCCATCATCCCCCTGGAGCAATGCTACTCCCAACTCCCCTAGGATT
Source organism: Alentia gelatinosa (assembly GCA_950022655.1). Lineage (NCBI taxonomy): Eukaryota > Metazoa > Annelida > Polychaeta > Phyllodocida > Polynoidae > Alentia > Alentia gelatinosa. The sequence continues at coordinate 32,010,094 of OX465583.1, forward strand.
GCGTGGGAGGGAGACCCGGTTATTAGCCGCCCGCTAATCGCCGAGTAAGAACGGGATAAACCCCTCACAGAGCAGCTCTGAACTGCTCCGAGCAGTTCCCGTGTTCCCATGAGCTGCTCGAGATGCACCCATAAAATTTTTATCTTTCCTGCTAGACCTTATCTAACCATCACGATATTGATAATGACTCGATGCCTATTCTTACATGGAAAAGAGCATACAGCGCAAATGAAAGAATTTTATAATATATATATAACCACTTCGACTTTAGAGCCTAATACATATGTTAATATACGTCTACCCTGAGCAACAAAACATCTAAACACATAAATGATCAGCATTTATAAAGAAAACCATAGCAATCCATGGTACAATTCTTCAATTGTTCTTTTTCGTATCATATCTGAGGGAGGCGCCACTGGTAAAATGAGATGGTCTATAGCCAGCCTATATAGCCCACGACATCCGATTGGATCAATGCAAAGAAATTACCTGTATACCCCATACAGCCTGACTCAATGGTTCAACACCACACCCGCATAGTTCAACAGACAACTATTACTTTTTCATCTATTAATCTCGCTGTAGATCCATTGGGCGGTCTACACAAACATGGCGGCCACCCGGCAATATATTCCCGGTGGCGCTGTCTGGTAGCGGTGTCTGCTCCGGGGCACCACCTAGGGAAGTCCCTTTTCTCATTTCCTGTTTTGTTTCAGATAAGAATCAAAGGCGTCTATTCAGAACCATCCCGAGGGTGTGAAAAGAATAGTAAAAAATATGGTATTCACCAGTAATGCAACACTATTGTATACGACACTGTGGCGTTGTTGATTTTGCATGTTTACATCTCCTATTGTCCCTTCTCTATTTTCCTTCCTGATCAAGCTGCAGGATAAGGCACACGCAAGAAACAATACGACAAAAGAACACCACTGCCATCACCATCATTCAGAGCCTATACCGTTTGAAAAATTGTTGGAGGAGGGACATGTCATCATTCAGTTTCTTACGGTCTCCCAGCATATATCTTCAGGAGGAGGGAGAGTGAAGGGGTGGCCGAAATTATGCAAACACGCTTGTGTTTGGAGAGAAAGTCTATGTGGGTACTTAAAGTGGAGCAATAACAAAGACGTATACTGCTTGGTAGTCTGTGGATGGCGACAGTGTGGTGGGAATGGGCGATAATAGAGGGACCTGACACACAGAGGCATCGATAAGGCCAGGTTTAGGGCACCAGCGTCGCTGACACGCGTCGTCTGCCGGAAGTGTGTGTGTATGTGTGAAGGGGAGGGTGTGGGAGTGGGCTGCTCCAACACCCCCCTCCCTCCACATCCACACTTCCCGAGCCGATCCAAGCACTAAACACCCCCCCCCCCCAGGATCGCCGATGGGCCATTTCCGGCTCAGCGGCTGGAAATTAGTAGGTTTGGTCTTGGCGGATTAGTCGGTGGGGATAAGCAACGTCCAGTGGGTGGGGCCTGCGTTCCCCATAGAGCTAGGCCGGGTGGGCGGGAGAGAGGGAAGTGGTTAGGATGGGGAAAGAGACGGAAATATAAGGGTAGGGGGAATGTAGCAAGGAGCGGGTCTAGCTCGCGCTGAACGGTTGGCTAAGCGAGCAGCTCCCACTGAAATAACCCCGGCAGTGACGCGCAATGACGCAAGCACTATGACGTAGGCGTGACGTCATCGTCTGGAGGGAGTCCTTGAACGCACCTTGAAGTGTGTTGATGGGCTGGTACTTGATGGCGGCTGTAGATGCTCTGAGGATCGCATGAGGTGCTCTTGAATCTAAAGGCAATCCACGATTTCGTCAGTCATTCCCTTTAAAACCTCTTCCATTGAGTCCTTTGTGACTAAATACAATGGCTTTCTGCTGCCGGGAATTGCACCAGTTCTTGCATTAGTTTTAGTGTGAAATAATATTCATATTCATCGATATAAACTGCACACTCCACTATTTAAATGGATTATGTTCACCTCAAAATTTACCTGATTGTACACAATAATCAGCAGTATTTATGACGAGTGGCTTCAATGAATTCAAATATATAGAATGCTCAATCGATGGTTGTCCTTACACAATGCACAAGATGTTACAATCCCAGTGCACTCTACAACATATATAGTTAGTACACTATACACAGAATGCTCCCTCCCAAGTGCACTATGCACAAAATGCTCTCTTCTCAGTGCAATTTACATAGAATACTCCTATTCAGTGCCCTACACAAGGAATGCTCCCTTCTCAGTGCACTATGCACAGAACACTACCTCCCCAGTGCACTACGCACACAATGCTCTGTTCTTAGTGCAATTTACACAGAATGCTCCCATCGCAGTGTCCTACACAACGAAATGCTCTATTCTCAGTGCACCATGCACAGAATGCTCCCTCATCAGTGCACTAAACAATAAATGCTCTCTTCTCAATGCACTATACGCCAAATACTCTCCACTCATAGCGGCGGACGAGACATGCTCCCCGCGCATGACACGCGACGTGCTGAGGATTGATTTCCGTTCTGCTCATCGATTAGTTGGGCCTTGGGATTTGCCTCCGCCCGAGTGCGCATGCGCAGAATGAGTCCCCGCGACGACACCAGGTGGCGCCTAATGAGGCGTGAAAACCGGACAGATTGAGAACGAGGCTGCATCTCCGCGCATCGATCGGCCGGCTGTGTTTCGTATTAGCCTCACCAGAGGGCGCGACCAGGCGCGTACGCGTCCCTTGTCTGCCCTGTAGAGGGCGCTTTGAGGCGGGCATGGCGGCATAAAGACGGTGTAAATAGGGCATAGAGACGCGCTGACAAGCGGCCAGTCAGGACTGAATGGGCGACGACGATTGGTAAAATCCGTCCATTCTATTGGCAGACAATGGCGCTGGTTTATTGTGAATGGTTGTGGGCACAGCGGGTTAGGAACCTATGCCACTGTGACAGTGGTAACGGCGTGTGTTTGTGTACATGTAGTTGTATGTATGAGCACGCATGGGTACTGATTCAGTGGGGCCAGTCTACCCACGACCCTATTACACAAATATACATAACACTATACATATCACATTGCATCGCTCGAGCAATATAAGGAAAATTCATCACTGCTATTTCGGGCTTCTGGGAAGGAACTACTTTTTGGTGGAGATTTGATGGGAGCTACATTTTCAATCCAAACTTTATCTGGTTTGAAAAATCTAAAAGTGTGAAAACACTAGAATTATCAATCTTAAGCAAGATTACATTGTATTACATCTTGCAGAGTGGCATAGAATAGTCTTATATTCAGTAGAAACAAGAAATTAGAAATGTTATTACTCAGCCATCAACGAATTCAGAAGATGACAGTTGAAGGTTTACTTCAAAACCTAAACCTCTTATGATCTAATCATAGCATTTCCAAAGTGATCAAGCGGTTGCCACTAGAGTACTTTGAAAATCTTTCAATGCCATTTACAAATCTCACTGGAAAAACAGCTAAATACACTACATAGCTAGAAAGTATATTCTATCTTGTGTAGTAACACATCACCCGTAAACAGGCGCGGACAGAACATCTTAAAATCCTAATATTGTAAACAGTCCATCATTGCAGAGACAGATTTTCCGACAATAAGCTGGGGCGGCACAATATGCATGCATATAGATTGTGTGGATACACAAGTGTCTAAGTTTGGGAGGGCGATATAAATCTAAACTGAACCTAAATCTAAATAGAAATAACAGGTGCGGCAACCATTATAAATTATATCATTTCTTCTTTTTTAAATTCTTTTTTTCTCTATGCCCAAGTAATCTCTGACTGTATAGCACACAGTACCTAAAGATGTGAGCCCCAGATAACCAAACCTCATCCAATGACCCCACCCCGACACCCACCACTGCCACGATGAGGGACACCCCCGCCCTGGTTAGTGTCTGCATCGGGTGGGCGGGCAGAGACAAAAAGATCAGGGCAAAATCGATATCTCGTTGATCATGTCCTTCAAAGCGGACCCGTGGGGGTTAACCAGGCGCCCCCTTCCCCGGAGGCAGCTCTCCGCTCCTCCGGAACTGGTCCTCCGGCGCGGGGGGTGCGGGAGGGCGAGGTGGTCATCTCCGGCGGGCCTGCTACTGCCGCCGTGTGCTGAACGGTCATCTGGCGAGTGAGGGGGGGGGGGGGGGGTGCGGGAATAGGGGTGGGGGTTTGTGGCGGGGTCAACAAAGTGATTATTGATTTTCGAAATTCAACGTAATACATGAAGCTGTGAGGCACTTTCATCAGCCTCCACCCCTCCCTCTCTCCATTGCATCCCCAACCATTCTTACCACCCCACCCCTCCCCGTCATCACTGCGCCCTAACTCAGCAACCCCTCCACCCCCACTTCCTCGTCATCGCAAGCAGGCGGGGTGTGAAACGTCTCACTTCCTGTGATCAGTGATGCATAACGACGCCTCTCAACGCCTCTGTCAACAATTATTACCGTAGAGGATGAGGGTGGGGTGGGGGTCGATCTCATGTAGTGAACCCATGCAGGGAGGGAGGGTCGTAGGGTAGAAGGCGATGGGGATGGGGGATTGAAGGATTAAAGGAGCCAGGCATGTATGGAATAGACAGAACGAGGGTACGAATTTGCATCCTGATTCTAGAATAGGTATGAAGTAGGGGGGTTAGATATATACATGTATATACGTGTAGTACCTATCTGAATGAATAGGTATAGGGTGATCGTTGCATGATGGTGTCAGTTGTTTGTGTATCTCATTTTGTGGGAGTGAACGGGTGTTTGTGATACCAGTACATATATGTGTAGTGTCTAAATAAGTAAATAGCCTATATGAAGTACTGGTGAAAATAACCCTATACAGGGTCATACATCCATTATAACTTTTGCAATAATTCATAGAGCTTCGTTTTCGTTAGGAATTTGAAACTTTTCTAGTCCTCAGTATTCTGTACCTGTGTTGGTTGAGCATTCTAGTTTTCCCCCAAAGTAATGGACTGAGGACATAAATGCCTTACAATTCAGTTTAGATAGAGTCAAAGCAAGTGCATCATATGAACTCGTACACCGGTTAATACGAGATCTCGTGTACATAAAAGTTAAAGAGTGGGATTCCCTTCTATCTGAAAAATAAGGAATTTCGCCAATTTATGTAGATTTCTGATAGAAGTAAATCTTGGAGGTTTAAGACAAAATTTAAAGAACGATCTTTTGATTATTTGATCTTATTAGCTATTTCTGTAGTACAGTTCAGTTTTCTGTAGTACAGTTACAGTTTTGTAGGATATGTAAGGTGGATAAATATTTCAGTGGACTTTCAACGAACAAAACATTATGGAAGGATGGACGTGAATGGGTGTTCTGGAAGGTGTCTTTAAGGAAAGGGTAAGCAACGAAAATCATTTACACAGGGGTTATTGTAAAATATATTGATTTTGAAGAGAATGAAGGCAATACCTTAGTGTGGTGAAGAGTTTGACAATGTGAACGGAAATGTGAACGTTGTGGCAAAAGAAGCGTGGAAGAAAAGGGAGGATGGGGAATTCGTGTGCTTTAAGTAGTGTAAGAACAGACAGGAAGAATGCACTATGTCAGAAAAAGTGCGCTGTAGAAGTGGTTGACAGTAAAGCTGTATGGGGTTGAGAATTAGAGTGACGAGGGGTCGTGATGGTGGCGGACACAGGAAGACGGTTCTGTCGCACGGGGTTTAGGGCCAGGAGGTTGGTTCAGGATGGTGCCAGGAGCAGAACCATCCAGAGACGGGAGTGGGTAGGTTAAGGGGCCGCGTAGAGGCGGGTGTGGCGATGGGGGATTTCCGCTTCTCGTCGTTCGCGCATGCGTGTCTGTAATTAGCTCCAACATGTCGACAGCCGCCCCAGCGTCCTTATTGATTCTACTCGACGCCCCGAGAACGCTGCGAGATTTCGCGGCGAGAACGCAGCCCCGAACGGGATCTGCCGCGAGAACTCACCCACCAACGGGATCTGCCCCGAGAACTCAGCCCCGAACGAGATCTGCCTTTCGGTGCCGCATTTGTCTGGACGAGGTTAATGTCATAACTGACGTCATTCTAACGTCACAGAGCAGCCGCCATTAGAACGTTATGGCTGCCAAATGGCTGGCGGAACGCCGGACCAACCCTCTGTCGGTGAAAGGCGGAAATGGCAGGGGGCCGACTGTGCGCCTGACTCAGCCTATATTGGAATTCAGTGAGTATGAAACGAACTGTGATTTTGATGAGGGTCAGTTCGTACAGGACTGAATGAATAATCTGCCATCGATTATCGCGAAATCAAGTACTTAATACCACTTCCACCACGCAGGTAAACATGCCCATAAAACAGAAGGGAAGAAGCGTAAAGAAAATGACCCAAACGGAAATTAAAGGATCCGAAATCCTACAAGCTGCTTTTGGACTAATCATGAACACATTATAGAATGAATCCGAGAAATTTGAGAAACTAAAAGAGGATGTCACAGTTCCAATAAAGTGAAGGGGCATTTCTTAACGATGCCACTCAGTGCAGAGAGACTTAGAAACTCCGCTGTTTGGGGACTTTCGGGAGACTTCTTGTCACTTGAGAAACATAACTCTGAGACAGACAAGATTATCAGCTGCAGCGCATGTGTAGAGGGTGTATGCGTGGAGGGGGCAGTCACGCCCGTCTATGTTTCTCAGTTCTCCTGTTACTGTCTTATTAGAGGGCGGGGCTAGTTGCTGCTATCAGGTCTCATATCTGTACGCAGTGATTAGTGCAATCAGAGGACAGCGTCGACACTGATGGCTATTTTCACCTCACGGCTTGTTTCCGATAGAGGCCTCTGTATGGCCTGGCCTGCCACCTGGCGGGGAGTGACGATAACAGGGAGAGGGCAGACACTCAGATCAGATGACGGGAGCAGGTCTAGTAGAGCCTTTTTCTGGAATGAGCAACATGGTCAGGATATTCAGGCAACCTGTTATGAAAAGGATTTTGTTTTGTGTTTTTTGTGGGGTTTTTATGTTGTCCATTTTATTTTTACACAAAAATGTTATGTTAAGGCTCAACATTGCATGAAAATTTCATTGTGATACCAGTGAAGGGAATTTTCTGTGCATTTATTGATTTATATGTGTGCTATAATAGGATTTCTTTTGGCGAATGGGTGCATTATAGCCACATATCTATAAATATCTATTCTCAGCAAAATTGCGCTCAAAGTAAATTATTGGATTATATATTTCAGTTTGGAATATTCAGCATGGGTCGACAATGAGACTTAATATGGAGACCTAAGTTATAATCGATATGTTATAAGTGAAACTAATGTTACAGCCAGAGGGCATGCTTATTTCTAGGTCAAGCCTCCGAATACTCAAACTTATTTTTTAAATAATTTCAATATCCAAGTAAAAACAAACTGGATATTGCTTTTCCGGACCTACTTCGAAAACGAGGCTCTCCCTGAGGGTTGCCCTCTGGTGGCAGTCAATCTAAGAATAGGAGGGGGCCGCATCACGTGATACCATCACGTGACCGAGGTCGATACCCGTGAAGACATCCCACAATGCCCTGCATGGCTAGGCTAGTTACTGGTCTGAAATTAGGTATGCACTCTCCCCCCTACCAGTACTCAACTGGTACCCTATACCGACGTTTTGGATTTTGGAAGGCGCATCGGCATCAGCAGAGACGCTGAGAATAGGCGACAGGTTACTTCCAGTCAAGGAGATATCCGAAGGTCCTGTTTACAGCACATCCATAGTTATTGTTTCTTATTAGGTATTGCTAATATGGTATTAAATCAATAAGATTGGCTGACAGGCAATGCATATTGGAAATAAGCAAATTATTCTGAAATATTCTTGCCAATCTTTCCACATATGTTAAGGATATATTAATATTAAAGTTTGAAATATATACTCTATGTCATATTGAAAACAATATGGAACCATAAGTTATCTAAATTAAAGTTGGTCTAGGGCATCACCAGATCAGAGCACTATGTAGTATCACCAGTTATAGCCTTCTGTGGTGGCTGATTTGCAATTACAGGTGCAGGAATTTCAATTCACGTATAAAACACACTCGTTCCCAAAGGTCTAGGGACTTAGATATACTGACTGACGTATGAAGAGTCATTTCTGCACGGAACGGTTCCCTCTACAAGATGTTTGATTTTACGCAACCCATTTAAGTTGACACTTAAGGTCGGAACGGAGGATGTCCCCTTACGCGTGGTTATACTGTACCGTCATCACCACTACACTTAGTGATAAAGGCGTATAACAAACCATAGTAAGTTCCTATGGTCAAAGAATAAAAGAAATGCTGAAGCTATACGTTTCCTCATTAAACCTGAGCAGTTTTTTTAATGGGGAAAGTCTTGCTGGTGGTGAATACTGATGGTACTGGTGAAAGGTACCATCCAAAAGGTTACATTCCTCATATTGATGACTTCACTTTATGATTCATCATGAAATCTCCTCCTGGCAGACGATCCTGCAGGTAGGATGCAGTCCTGAGTAGAATACTTCGGGCTCTGACGGCAAATTCAAGACCATGTTTACTGTGCTAAATGTCCGGGTGAGTATCCATGAGTAATCCTTATTTGTTGGTTTCAGGTACGTGTTCGCTGCAAATTACGAATACAGGAGGATCTTTCTGCTATCTCACGGTATGTATACATAAATGGGTATATCACAGTAGGTATAACCTATTTAGACATGTCTCATCTCTCTATGTGTAAGGTCCATGTTCTCGTACTTTAATTATGTCTGAACTATGTAGAGTTGTTGTATCTCTCACTCTGTAATCGATGCTAATGGCATAGCATCTTTTTTACCTTCAGTGATTCTTTCTTCTTTTCTTAACGGTACGATTTTTGTCACGCCTTAACTTTCTAACTACTACTTTGAAAGTGAGCATATCTACAGCCTGTGTAATATCTGGGCACTCTACTAAGTGATCATCCATCCATAAGATTCAGGTCTGTCCCTGGGTAGACCTTAGGGGCTATACGTATGATTTCAATATATTGTTATTGGAGCCTGGGAGTATTATAGAGGCTATATTTAGTGGTTATCGTTCTCTTTGCTAGATACCATCCCATATGCCCTCTCACTTGTCAGTCGGAAGCAGAACCAATATTCTTCTGACTTCCTACTTGAAGTAGACCCAGCTGGTCTTTTCATAGAGAACTACACTATTATCAACAGAAACCAATACTTAATTCCAGGTGTATTACCACCCGCCTCAGGCTTTGCTACTTGCTGATTCCCAGATTTTAGTATCTCTGGAAAACGCAATTGTTTTGCAAACCAGGCCCCATTTGGGAATATTGCATATAGTTTGAATATAATCTTCTATTCACTTTATACCTATGGAATAAGAACTCAATATTCAGCGACATGGCAATATCTCACAGTACCCCCGGATAGGTTGGCAGTGTGCATGCATAGGAGACCAGAACGAGATTTGAAAACAGCAGTAATTACGGTAAATAGAGATCAATTGCCTGCAGTTTGAGGCTGGTTTTTGCCCAGGTTGGCGTGCCTGAATGCAGGCTCGGTGCGGAGACAGTGGAGTGGGAGGGAGTGCGGGGAGGTATTGGCTTTGTTATTTCTGGAGACTAATGAGGGAGGTGAGTCAGAGAGCCATCTGACGGGAAATTATCTCACCACTGCCGTATCATCTTTCGGGTTGGTATGGTAGGAAATCACGCCTGGTACATGGGATGGGGCTATCTGCTGCCTGTGGCAGCACCAGGTGAATGCCTTAAACACGATATACTGGATTAAAACTAAGGCTAAATACATCAGTCAACACCAAGAATTGCACATACCATTTTAACATCTAAAACCCAATACACAAACTTAACACTCAACACACCAAATCAAATATGAAACTTAAGATACGAAATCAACACCAACACTCCTACCAAGTTAGGAGCTAGAACTTAACATACTAAATCAACACTAGCACTAAAAATAACAGATCAACACCTTATTTTTAAGACAATTAGTGAATATCCAATTTAATCTGCCATATTTGTACCCAGGGAGCAGTTCCACATATATTTACAGTTGCATAATATGAGATACATGTACATATATATGAAGTCGGTGAGCCTGAAGTGACTGTGCATGAGAGTGTCATGCAGCACACGTCATTATCCCACCGATACGTTTGACGTGAGGCGTGACACATCTTGGCGTTACGTCACAGAGGGATACCCGGTAAAGAGTCATTATATCCGGTGTTTGTTATTGAGCCTACCTGCCACCAGGAGGTGCTAAGGGCGTGGCGGGGTTCGGGTGTCCGACACATACACGCGCCATGCATGTGTGACAATACAAACTCCAGGTGTTAACTCCAAGCTCCCTCCCCGCGTGCCACGTGGGATGGCTGCCGGGGTCTCATCGTGGGCGGCCCGTGTAGTTAGCGGATAGATCCTCCGGGGCGGGGACGTGGACGGAGTCGGCCGGCATTACCTGCCTCGTCCGCCGGTAACTCCATGGTTCCCCGGGCGTGCTTCCTCCACGGTCCCTGCGGTGCACCGTCGGCCGGCGGCTCAGTGGAGCACGGCCGGCCGCCTTGGTCCACGCGACGACACGGGCAGGATAGACAAGAAGGGACAGATATTAGACTGGCGTGTGGGGAAGCCAGGCGTCAGGGGTGAAGGATGTAGGATTGGAGGGTAGCCGGATGGGCAGGCTGGATGTTGGGTTGGGGGTGATGTGTCAGTGGGGGTATCATCACATCAAACACACAGAGGGGTGCTCACACTGCAAAGCATCCGTTGGGCCATGTGGGGGTTTTCCCACGTTCTGTCATTCCCCCTCCCCCCTGCCAACCTGCGCACCTTAGCACAGAGCACACCCCAAAAACCCTATCCCGACCCCCCTGGAGCGGGGATAATCCTAGAGGAAGGTCTGGAGTCTGTCAAAGGCCACGCTATCACGCACTTTCCCCGCGTAAATATTGGTTGTCAATTTACCCCGGCCGGCCTGCGTGCTCATTACACAGCCCTCCACCAGGGGGCAGGGGGTGGGGGAGAACAGGGGAGTGGGGGAAGGGGGGGGGGGGGGCTTCGTGATACAGATCAAGCCCCCCTCCCCACCACCACCACCTCCCTCCGCGTCCCCATTCAGATTCCACCTAGCCCACACACACCCAGCACCACCATCATCTACCCACAATCTAACCTCTAGACTCCCATCACCATGGCCACACACACACACACGCCATCATACACACCTCCATAGTCATCCGACTCTCATGCTAACATACCCACACTACAAATACTACTCCTTCAGACAAAGCAGGACGCGTATTTGGGTTCATGGCTACGTCTAGAAAGAAAATCCGATCTCTGGTCTAGAACGTTGAAAAATATTTCCTTGATGGTAGATGTCACAGGAAAAGGGTGGTAGAAGTAAATGTAAACGGTCTGAGTAGGTGAAAAGCAAGCAGAAAAGGAAAATGATAAAGGGAAATCTGTCCAAGATTATGCCAATATCGGGAGTTGTCGTAGCCTAATGCACAAGTCAGTTTGTGTTTGTACGACATGAGGTATGCGGATGTCTCGGCCCCTTCGGCACCTCGGACCCCGTTTCGCGGAGTCATCTCGGCCCCTCGCGGCCGCGTTTCGCGCTCCCTTAGCAGTAGGGAAGTTTCCCTTCATCCAGGAATTTCAGATCTTAAACTTTTAATAATTCAACTAATACTAGGTGTAGCAAAAAAAGATTAAAGAAAGCACTGGGATCTACAGGACGGTGACGTTAGTTTAATTGTCTAAAGTCCTTTTAAAAATGAGGTACTTTTAACTGGTATTGAATTTAAAGAAGATTCTAATCCCATCAAATGAATGTTTTCATACATACAGCGAGCTCTAAGCCAACTAAATATCAATCAATAAAATCAAAGGTTCATTTAATAATAGGATGATTACGACCTAACCCTATCATCACACTAGTTTATATGGAATTTCTGACTTGAATTTCTTTTGGGTAAGATTACTTTTTTGGTTTTGTAAGATTCTTTATTGTGGATAATAGACAATTGCTATTCTACAGCAAAACTTGTGTCTATAGGAATCCGTATTTTTGCTAACTAATCACATTGGAAGACATTTCCCGTTTTCGCGCATGAAGGCGTAAAAGCTGTGATAGCGGGGGCCGAGGTGCCGAGGTGCCGTAGGGGGTCCGAGGTGCCAAAGGGGCCGAGACATCTGGGAATCAAACAGGGCACCACCCTATGGAGTGTACTGTGAGTGGTACTTGGAAATGAGGGGTTTACGCAGGCCAATTAGATAGCAGACAAGGAAACATATATACATACCCTTCAAAGTGCCGGGCGCGCTCAAACACTTAAAGGGTAATTATACTGTTCTTTTTTCATGTGATAAAAGAACAATATAAGGAAATAAGATCACTTCAGAATGAAACTACAAAAGCCTGCAAATTGATAAAGTAGCTCAAATAAGGAAAATGAAATCTGGAAAGTTTAATTTGTTTTATCCATTTATTTGGAAATAAAGATGATAAAAACCACATTTTTGGATATGGCTTTATTTTACACAAGTGTGGTGATACAAAAACAAAGGTCTCTCCACAAAACACAAGAAAGGGAAAAGGTCAAAACTCTACAAAAACATCCAACTTCTTGATTAGAATAAAAGAACGCGAGGAAATGTGAAAGGAAACATGTGCACAAAACACCATCTAGTCAATACAAAAGATACCAAACGGATGCCTAACAGTAACAAGCAATATTAACTAGCAATATAAATCAGACACCATACTATTATGAATTACAAGATGTGCCTTTTTAGTATCAATACTATTATCGTGGTTCATGAACTGTGTCGAAATGCAACAACGCTTATAAACAGCGTCCCAGACTGTGAGCGATAATAGAGGCAAACACCGCATAATGTCAATGTCAGGGAGTATTGCAGGGAACAGGCAAAGGTTTACAGGCTTGACAGGCTTGACCCGTTAGGCTCCTTGTTAGGCTTCGTGCCTAATTGGGTCAAATTGACAACACCCACTGACCCTGTCTGGCCGGGAGATTCATCGGCTTGTATTAATTAGGATAACAATGTAGCGTCTTATGGGGGAGATTACCTCTAATCCAGGGTGATACATCACGGCTCTCGGGTGGAGATGGCAATCTCTTCTCTCAATGCGCTCACTGGGCGATAAAGGGGGTTGTTTCATATTGACAAATTGTTCTGGGTGTGATAACGCGCATTGGGGCGACATAAAAGATTGCATATCTGCAGATAAAAGCGATACCGTAGAAAGGCAATCGTTCAGTTTAACTGGATATTGATGAACATAGAAAAAGCAGAGAAATATCATTGGACCTCTTGTGATTAAATTAAAAGTACCCCTAGAATTTAAGTGCCGTACTTTTATATTGTAAATATAAAATATTGACTTCATCTAGTCACCCTGTCTCCCTATTGAAAACATAAATGAGATCAACAGTTTTATCTTAACTCCAGTTTGAAGTATTCACGCAAAATTCTTAGTGACGGGGAATTCTAGTAAAATTCCTCACATCAGAGTAAGATCTAAATATCTGATTTTATATTTAGCGCAGATATTTCATATCAAATCTCAAATGGTTACCAATTGTTTACGTCTGCTCCATTGCAGCACATTGGCCAGGGATGTCAGTCGGGATCAGGAAACGGTAGTGGAAATATTTTGAATGTAGATTTTTTTGCTCCAAAGAGAAAATATGGTAGACACATCAGTGTTGGCGATAACATAGGGCTGGAGCTAGGGGTAGGGGGTTCAAACGACTGGTTTATTGGTGAGGACGGGGCTCAATTTCTACTTTCTTTGTTTTATACAAGAACAATTATCTCATAAACTGGAAATGAAAACAAGGATTACCTTTTAAAAAGGAATAGTATATGTAATCATGTATCCGACTATGCATACTTTCACCCATTCCCTACTCACTGCTACCGGCAGGCATGTAAAACACGCTTGTGATCTGTTGGCGTAGCGGATGCTGTTAATCGAGTCTCAGTGTGAGTAGCTCAGAGTAGCTCAACGCATGCGTAGAGAGCCGCATCTTCAGCAGCTTCACCTAGTTTCCCACCAGCAACGCCCTACTGCGGCACCTACAGGAACTGTATTCTTACTGACGAAACTCTTTTTGGATGGGTGTCTTTTTGGACAAAGTGATCATTTCTGAAAATTACCTTGGTAGTACCTGATTCACCTGATGCTCCTATGGCAGCCAAACAATAGAATATCTAAGATCACCAGACCCATCATTACTCGGCTAATCAAGTTTCCGTTGATAACAAAATGTTATTTTCTGAAAACTATTATTTGGTAATAGACCAAATTAAAGCATCACCTGTCTTTAAAGAGTTAAGATCCTCCTGGCGGTCCAGCCGCTCAACTGTTCTCCGACCACCCACCAGCCAATACTCCCTCCTCCCCCCTCTAAACACTTCGAGCACTGCTCGGCGGTCATTGATCACGTGGTCAGGGGCCCTGGAGGAGATCCCATGAGGCAACGCGCGTGATCCATCACTGTGCAGGTCCACCGGAAGTCGAGGTGGCAGCGGCGGCTTCCGCTGACACCTATACTGGTCAGATAGGTGTGTGGATTGGAGGGTGAAGGATGGAAAGGGGTTGAATGGTGGAAAGGATCTGGAGTGGTTGGATTAGACAATGAGAAGAAATTGTGAGGATCTTGACCCAAAACATACTAAAAGGCTAATTCAAGCCACCAATAATACGCCTACACACGACCTCTCTCTCGTTCTCATTTTCACTGGACTATTTCTTTACAAACAGAAATATGCATTTGTAATAGGTATTTGTATGTATGTATCTTATCCGCGTATTATTTGTGGTTTGGTGTGATATCGCCAGTGAAGGGGCCATCCAAAGAGTATGTATGCAGAATTTCAGAAATTTTTACCACAACCCCCTCTCGATCTTGTGCGGAATAGAACAAGGAAGGGGCATACGCAAAATATTCGAATTCTTTTAACCCCTCCCCCTCCCGACCTTGTGCGCAATAGAACAAAGAGGGGGGTTATGCAAAATTTCCGAAATTGTTGACCCCACCCCCTCAGTGCGTATGTACTGTAGGGATGGTCCCGGAGAAAAGACCGTTTCCAGCGTTAAGATTTCAAAAGTTATGAATATAGGGAAAAGGAAGAGGCACTAAAAACTGATTGTTATTCACTTGGTACTATTCAAAGCAAACCAATTCCCCGAGACAATATATTGTTTTGTGAGGCCAGAAAAATAATTTTCTGAAACTTCTACACATACTTCTGTTGACTTGCTTTTCTCTTATAAAGGCTACACATGCCACATTTAATAAGGGCTATCTGTACCGGTAATACAGCCATTTTAACAGTGATTCTGCACAGCAATCATCATGAATAGCAAAAGGTTATAGGTAACAAATATCTCTTTACATACCTCCTGGCGAATTGAGTTGCCTATATCAAACTGATTGAAATAGCAGTATTCAATATCTGGAAGTAACTAGGAGTGACAGGTATTGCCTGGCGCTGACTCAAAGTGCCTGCGTACAGCATAGAGTGGTTGAGAATTAATGGTGTGACTCGGAGTTGCTCAGAGAAGCTTGGCAGCCCACGTGAGCTGCTCGAGTTGTCAGGCCTCATCACCAGCAGCGCCACTCGCGGGATTTATTCATTACAAGCATTTGGGTAATTGCGCGATACATCAGCGGCGACACCTGAATGGAGGCCGCTTGGCCACCGCATACATCACCTGCTCAGAGCAGCTCACTCAGCAGTTCACTGCTCTGTGTGGAGCGGATCAACACCTTCTCTGCAGTTGTATGACCACAGTGTCTTCTGTAAGCAATAAATTGCAAATGTAGAACAATCTCTTTTAGCAAGACAGTGTTGAAATAAAATTATGCATATGTATATCAGGGATGAGATGATTTTGAAAACAATTACATATACCTATAGATTAGGAAATATTATAGATATGATGCCGGAAATCTGCAGTGCTGTTAAGCAGCAATGGTTCTCTAGAAATCTAAGTTAATAGAGGGTTATTTTGATCTGCGATCGTCACAATATAAATACATCGACTATCAACTCTAAACTTTCCTCAGAGACATATTTGGGGAAGAAAACTGCTGGTGGGACAAAATGCGAAAATTCTTTTCTCGGTTGTTAACAACAGAGACGAACTTCTTGGGGATCATACCGAGGATAACCTCTGAGCCTGTTAGCAGATCGGCATGAAACTGTGAGTTGCTCACTGGAGGAAAAGGAGCTGCTCTAGGAGCTTTACAGGCGAGAGGGCGCCAACAGAGAACCCCTATTAGACCCATGAAGGTCAAACTCCGGACGTCCGCTCTCACCCCAGGAGGCAGGGCGGTGGGTTGGGGTGGGGTGCACCTTCCGCCTGCCTCCTGAGGCATTCGGGCAGCAGGGGACGAGCCCCCGTCCTCCCAGGGGGCGCGACCGACAGTCAAGGGGTCTGTCTTTTCGAGAACTTGTCTCCCAAATTGGGATCGAGCCCAAGAACTGGGAAAACCGCGATAACACGAAACAAGGCCGCCGCAGCACGCGATCCCGCCATCAATAGTATGCCAGGGCGGGCGGGGGACCCGGAGGAGTCGGGAGGGGGGCATGGCGAGGGAGGGGTCAGCGCGGCCTGAGTGACAGGTAGCATAGGGACCCCTCAGGAGGGGGCTCCCGGGAGGGGGGCTAAATGTGAAGCCACCAGGAGGTCGTTCACTAGGGGCCCGAGGAAGCCCTGGAGGAATCCCGGAAGAAGGGACCTGGTGATGCGGGCACGGTACTTCCGGTGGCGTGGGGAGCGGGGGGTCACAAGAGCCGTTATATTACCAAAGATATTATTATGTAATCGACTTGGTAAATACGCCCCGGTCTCTGGAGGGATGCTGCGACGACCACCATAAGTGATTGGGTAAATTAGTTTTACATTGTGTTACATCTTGTCATAGTGAATGACTCAGATTGATAAAAAAAGAAAGAAAGAATTATTGCAGAAAAAGAAACTAAGGATTCTACAAGAAGCAACTGGCACCCGGCGTTGCGTGGCTATTTTTTGTTCCCTTTCTTAACTTTCCGACAAGGAAGAACAGACGAGATAATGAGGAAAGAGAAACAGGTGAGCGACAATCATTTTTTTCTCTAATCAACATGGTTTAGACATGATTGGAATCCGATTATTTTATATGGACGTGTGCATTTGTAGTTCTTCATCATCATTCAGAATCAAATACCTAATAATTATTTGTTTATACTCCCTACCGCCCCCCCCCCCCCCTACATGAAATTACACAGAAATCTTCACATCGAAAGAAATTGCTCTGATGTAGGACAGTCCTCATAGATTCCTGTGCCTCCTGCTCACATTGAAGATGGAATGGGTCCTCTAGCAGCAACTATTCTACAGCTCCGACATAGTACGAAGATAACTGCTTGGACAGCAGGTCACGAGGTGTGCGGATTAAGTCATGAGGCTGTTACTGCTTGGATACCAATCCCATATCAATATACACCTACGGCCTCCTGGCTGTTACAGGAACACATCAAACTGCCATACCATAATTACAATACAACTAGGAGCAAATGGTATGTGGAATTATAAAAAAAATAACAATTTTCTGTAACCCCTTTGCAACCAGTCCACTTGCTTCTACAACAGCTTGTTTAGTATATAAATGTATCAAACAACAGAATCAAATAAGACCTTAAAACCAAAATAAATGAGGTATTTCAGTCTATAGTGATTGGTCATGGTCAGCTTGGCACGCCTGAGACCCTGAGACACTGACGTTCTACTCATTTCCGCTGTCACGGTTTTAGCACATAGATTGTGAAGGGACAGGTTTATTTAAAGCAAGCTCAAAGTCTATGTGACCACTACAACCTTTAGGCAAAGTATATGAGGGTGTACCAACACCCAATAAAACGACAAGAAAACAAATAAGGCAATATTATGAAGCTCATAAGAAGGTCTGTCAGCTTGGAACTGACTGAAAGTATCATGTCCTATTTTTTGTACATCAATTTCCGTCAAGATATATAGGATTTGGTGATTATATCATTAGTGTACAAAGGTGTATATAAAAAGATCACATACCGATAGTGTGACATAATAGATGCAGGTATTTAGACGTGCCTAGACAAACTAAATCTCGACTTAACAATAAACATGAGATGGAATCAGGTTTTGATAACTAGTATTTCAATTTGACAGCAGGAGCCGATGGACAAATGAAAACTTATGATACAATACGGGAGCTCCTACTGAGGTAAGGAGGACCGGCGCCAAACCAAGAGTCTGCAGTGTCGAAATTCCTTCTCTTAGTGGTGGTGATGCGTTAGGCAAAACCTTGTTTTTTATACCTAACGAATCATGTTTTTAAAACAAATACCTATTTACCAGTTCAACCGCATACAAAGTGACGTTACCATCAAAGGTAAATTAATAAGCGAAAGCTCTATAATAAATACATGGCTTTAGAGTCGTTTGTGGCCCCCGCGACTCACAAAATACGACTTCGTGAGCGGAAGGTGACATACACGTTCCGTGACGTCACATGCGCACACTACATCACGTGCCACAAGGCGGAAGTGGACCGCACGATGAGACCCCTCCAACTCCTCGAAGTGTCCGTGATCACGCGAGAAGCTCCGAGATCGAAACCCCCTCTGGTGAGTGACTCATCAATCGCCTTTTGCGCCTGCGCATGGAGGAGCGTTCGACCAGGCATGCGCAGTGAGACGATGACAGGCGAGCTCTGAGTGGTGTAATCGATGTAATAGTGGCTAAAGTGAGGGTGCATCCATTTTTAATAGCCCACACCTCAGGTGGTGCAGCCGGCACCTGCCTCCATAGCGCCATCTTTCGGTTCGATTTGTTTTTAACGCTTGCTGAGCATTGATCTTTGATTGAACAAACGCATTAGATCGATGAGCCACGCACAGAGGGCAGCCACGCCACAATGGCGGCCGCCAGCTCCTCCACGTCAAGTCTTGGCGGTCAGAACATTCATCCTGCTTCTTATCATTCACCTGACAAAATGAGGGGAAAAGAATAACTAAAATAAAATGCAAGAACAGCCCAGAAAGGTTTTATTCAATCTTCATCAAACCGTCTGAAATCTTACCAATGTTTTATGGAAAGTGTAATTTTCATCATGCAGCAAAAAGACCTAAAGACTGATGAAATTCTCTCCAATTACTTTAAAGGAGGTTCATTTTGTTCAATCAGTGATCTGCACACTAGGAATTATGAAAGCCTTTGAATTCACATTGCTTCTCGTGTTATAATGTATAGTACATGTATATGTGTTTCGAGTTTTACAAGATGAATGTTTATTGTATATAGTACAGGGTGGGTCACTTATTAATACGATATTTTTCGTGAATAACTCTAGAATTCTTGTGAGTCAATCTCATATATTGAGAGCCTGTCATAATGAATAATGGTAATTAGAAACACGGATACCTACGATGGAATACACCAGGTACTAACACGTGAATCAATGTCCCTCACCTGGTTATATTGATTATAGTCGGAGAAGGGGCAGTGAACTCAAAGCATCTCCTCTTTCCAGCATCCTCCAATGCGGCGCTTCGGTCAATAATGTCTTTCTACAATTAGCGGGGGGTGCGTTCAAGAGGGTGCTCTCTCTGTTGTGGCGGACTCTGCGTCGTGATAGGGTGAGGACTGATGGTCATGGTCATAGCGAGACTATATGTATATATATATATATATATATATATATATATATATATATATATATATATATATATATCCTAATATGATAAAGAAGGGAGCAGGTTCCTATCAAAGTACATATACCGAGGCAACGACATGTTTATCGAGACTATACGCCGAACATTAAAAAAGAATATATCTTGTCTTGTTTAAGATTGACATCAAGGATGTTCCAAGTTCATAGAATCTGTCTCCTTTTTGTCAATATCTTATTATGTCTGATGATTTCCGTTGTTAGCGAGAACAGGAGAACAGGGCTACAAATTACCATACAGTGTTGATACCTACCCATGCAATGTGCTTTCCACGGATATAAAGCCTGATACAAGGTCTAACACTATATGGTCCTTTCTAATGGAGAACAATGGTGTATCGGGATCAGTATTGGTGCTGAAATCAAAATGACCAGTAGTATAGGTATAAAGCATTTGGTCAGCAGTATAGTTGCTGAGAATGTAATGACAAACACTTACGAAAAACACCAAAGCTTTCGTGTATTGACAGAACTACCTACATATCAAAGGTTTACAGAAGGAATTGGTTCCAGATTTCCACCCATCAGAGAGTACATCCAGAAAATAAATATATTGAAATATATGATACCCTCATAAAACAGTTCACCACTTTTCTTGGAACAGCAAGAGATCAGGACAGAGCTACACACATCTATATGCTCGTTAGTTCACCGTCGGTGGATCGCGTGCGGCACCCAGCGCATCGGTGCCTGTCAAGAACAAGTTTCCATTAACCGGCTATCGTCAAATTGGAATATTGATTAGGTAGTTCTGTCTGCTGCACCGAGATTTGATAAAAATGATTGAATCTCTGTATTGAGAAAAGAATCGTTTCTTTACTATGTGGAACGACATATGCTGTCGGGGTGCTGTGTTACAATATGCGGGTAAATACATATTGTATAAGGTAGGTTTTGACGCAAAAATTAGATTGCGTCAATCAAAGTTCTTTTTCTACTCAGAGGAACATATATGTAAATAGGAATTGCAATTCCAAAGCCATGCCATCTAAGAATATGCCAAAGCCCTGTTTGCACAATTGATATAAGAACGAAATTACTTTGATCCAATTATTTACATACACATATAAATGCGTATTGATTTGTGTGAACCTACTCATACTGCGAACCACAATGCAGGTGATGTCAGTCAGAAGGAAGGGTGGAGATAGAAATGCAATCAAAGATGGTGGATAGATATTAATAGAGGAAAAAGAATGGGGAACAGGATGGAGGAAGACATGGAGAGGTGGACAGGGAGGAAGAGAAGGAGAAAAGAAAGCAGACAGAAACATGCAAGAGGTATTTTGTACAATTAATCTGGAAACCAATTCCCTATCATTCAGTTGTAGTGGCAGATGGATAGTAACAAGATGAAAAGATAGGGGTTTGGTGGTGGGGGGATTGGATATGTAATTGAGGAGAGGAAGGAAGAGAAGGTGGGAAGGAAGCAGATAGGAAAGTGCAAGAGGAAAGAAGGAGGAAATATGTATGGGTGGTGAAGGTAGGCACGTCAGGAATACCTTACCTCTGCCTATTTACCCAACATTTCCGCGCGCCTCGGCCAAGCAGGCGATCGACCAAAGATACCCTGGTGCTCGGTCGGCACTGCCCGATCGCCCTCAGTAAACGCCAGGTACCGGTGTTGGATACTCCTGGCGTGTCGCTTGTTTACGGCGGGCAGAAAAGGCAATTAGAAACAGGGCGCCGAAAGACAGTGAGACGCTCAGCTCTGTTGGCTCCGAACGTGGTATGTAAACAGCGCCGCCGAGTGGGACGCGCCCACACTTAACATCAGTCCCCTTTCGCGTCTGCCTCGACGTCGAAGCCGAGTATGCTATTTTGGAGACGATGATGTTGGTGTAAGTAGAGACAAAGGTCAAAATTGGTAGTTAGTGTATGTGATCCTGCTGATACATTCATGAGGAATGCATAGTCATTAGTCGAAGGTCTTGATGTTCGACAATTAGAATAAGTAGAAGGATTATGGATATTAATTCCATAATCCCCATACTCCTTCCATAAAATCAAGGAAAAGATAAGGGGATAGTGGTGGTGGGGGGGGGGGGGGGGGAGAATAAACATTAAGTTCAGGTTTCCTGTTACGTTTCATCAATAATTGTAGAAAGTATGGGAGGAGTAACGAAGAAAAAATGTAAGTAATAATAGAAACTATGATGTAAAGATGGTTTTCGAATATCAGTCCGTTCCCATGCCACTGTGCTACATCGCCTTCCTCTCAGGTGTAAAAGTAGTAACTACAATGTCCAGGGTATACAGATGGGGCAGGGCAAAAAGGTTTCTATTCAAACTATTAGCTAAATATTTAGGTTGAATGGAGCAGGTCTCTACTGAGGCTCAACAGCCCACAGTCTCTGTAGATTTATGTATATTCAAGGCGACATATAAGCGTTTCTGGAATATTTAGGTAGGAATCGTTGCTTAATTAATAAAATCTTCCTTAAAATTAATCATATATAGTTTCTTTATTTGTTGAATAATTTGAGGATATGGCCAAGGGGACAGGGGAATGGTTGAAAATCAACCGAAAAGTGGAAGTCTGCCATATATGAGGTATGTATAGTATATATATGAGAAATATATGAGTCCACACGATCGTCAGTTATGCTGAGTATATAATCTCTGAGGATAAATTGCTTCTTCAACGATTAAACCTGATGATACTATCCAGAGTTATGTTATCCAATATAAGATGTTGATCATTGAAGTTTAGAATATTGACACTGTGAGAGAGAATAATGTGAACAGATCAGTGAAAATCACAGAACGCGATTATCACACATCAAGAATCACCCCTCCCGCTTTTTCGTTTCATTCATTTCCTTTGCTTAATTGTAGATTGGGAGAGTTCGCACCAGTGACTCTGAAAATTATATGTAGGGCGATCAATTATTATATTGAGAGGAGCGGTCAAGGGGGTATGGCCGAAAGGGGATCATAATGGAGGTGGGATTACCATGAGCGCCATATGTCTCCTTCAGAGAACTCTCCCACAAGGAGGCGGTTTATCACCGTCCGCTGGTGCCGGGCGAGCCACTGTTTGACCACTTCGTTGACTCTTTACTCGCAGGCTCCCAGCTTCAGCGCGTTTGCTGGTCTCCGGTCGGTTTGTCTCCAGACTCAAACATCGCCAGCTGAACAACTTCCCAGCGTTCCCTGCGCCCCTGAACGCTGCCCTGGCGTCTCACACACATACAGGGCCGCCTGGTGCCGCATCCTCAGTATAACCATAGTCATCACACTGGTACCAAGTCTGTCCTTTTAGAGTATATATATACAGTCCACGCTTTGGTTCCTCACCTAACCCCCCCCCCCCCCGACCCCCCAATGTATTATTTACAGCTCTTAGTCTATTGTTTGCGAACTGCCCACTATTCACTGTCACATCCATATAGTCATTATACTGGCACCCTGTTATTGTTTTGGTTCCTCGCTTAAACCCCATAGCGTATTATGCATGAACATTGTCTACTGTTTGCTGCCTAGAGGCTACTGTCAACTACCCGGTAGTCACTGTCTACTGTCACTGGCCATGACAACTACTTCTTGCCTTAGCTCATAGCTAACTGCCCACTGTTTTATCCCTACAGTTAAGGATGTCAGTTCGCGTCACAAAAACAGTGGGAATCACACGACGAACCCAGCTCTACGTATATAATTCCCGCGTTGATAAGGCACTGCGGGTGTAGATATATCCAGCATATTAGACATTTTCTCTACTCCTGCGTATCTACACGTAGACTGTAAACCCTTATCTCCGCTTATTTACGCTTATCTACACTAATGATTGGTTATTCCGACCTCTGCATATAGGGGACACCACTGTTTTTTTGCCATATATCAATTAATGTAAAATTCAATCTTATATTAGCAATTTTTGCGGGCGGCAATGTCAGTGTGCTGCAGCTAACAATAGGTGTATAAGGGAATATAGGTAAACCTTAATCATTTTTATATCTCTATGTCTTTGCATGTCTATGCCCATGTAGATAGCTATATTTAGATATATATCTACACCGGACGCCCAATACAGCCATTACACCCGCGCAGATATACGATAGATATGTCCTCTACGCTGTCTACATGGGCGTGCAATATGGACGTATGTATATGAAAACATTAGTAGACACAGTCTATATTATGGAGAAACCAAACAAGAGTTGGTCTTGTTGTTGTTTATCGCACGACGGCAATATCGCATATTACTGCGCGAGGCGAAGCCGAGAGCAGTAATATGCGATCTTGCCGGAGTGCGATGAACAATAACACGACTAACTCGAGTTTGGTTTAGAATTTATCGTACCCCGCCCGTCTAAATTACTTCTACATTAACAAATGACGTCATTTGTCAAGTGTATCCCACTAGGGCGATATTTTTCATTTTTCTGAACTCCAGACCAAATACAGTGTCCCAATGTTAAGCCTATGGAGTTTTTTATCAGGGGTAGGATAAGAGCATTTACTTACCCATGCCATATATACTGTAAATACGCACCGTTTTGCCTTATAACGTAGAAATACTGTACGGACCAGTTCGTCCTATGTATATTTTCATGTGGAATTGGCTGCCTAAGAGAGACCGCGGAAACGTATAAAACACGATGGTGTCAGCCCACGCATGAGACTTAGGATCAGTATCTATTTCTGTTCTTCATAAGCCACTGTTTCTTCTGCTAGCTTCTGATTACCTGGTTACTTCTCACAATTCATTACCAATCAGCTACAATACATTACCACCTGCCCTCCGTCCAACATACGTGTGTCACTTACTACTGACCCTCCTCAAATGAACGTGTCCCTTCGACCACAAAGATGCTGTTGGCATGTTGTAGAAAACTTCGTGATACACTGGGTCCAAGGACACTACTTGCTATAAGGTGTCACTTTTTTTCTCACTGACTCATAAGTCATATAATCTATCGTTTCATTGCTGATAGCCGTGGTAAATCTTTGAGAGAAACCAAGTGGAGTAACTGACAATTTATGAGAATGGTGTATTAAATGCGGCCCCAGAGAAAGACTTGTATAAAACTAGATCGAGAGTTATATGAAGCACAATAACGATGACAGCGCATCCAAACTCTTACCAGGGGTGAGATAAAGCTAGATGAATCACAGTTGCTTAAACATGGGAGATCGCGGCAGTGTTAAGTTTTATTTTAGTCCTAGACAGATTTATAACCGTAGTACCTTTATGGGACGGTAGTATGTATAGATAAATAGGAAACTACCAATGACAAAAAGATAACCTTGTCAGGACCGATAAAAGCAATTTGAATTCTGGAGGCCCTCCTTGGTGATTAATTTCCCTTTACATTAATGTATTTGTGTCTGAGGTGGAAGTTCGGCCACTAAATCTACCTCTGAGTTTCTTGTTCACTTCAAACCAACTGGACAAGTTCTCAGTCCCTTCCAGAACCAGCGCCCCCTGTAGACAATATCTGGCAACTCGAGGAAGCCAGGAGTAACTCTAGGCATCTCCGAGCAGTTACGAGAATCCCCAAGCAGCTCCAAGCAGCTGCGTGCGCAGTCCCCTAGTCCCCTGCCGGCCGCTAGGAGCTGCTCCAGTTACCAGACCACGTTTTCGTCTTTACCACATCAGGTCACAGAGTACTAGACTCGAGCCTGAGAATGTTGGAGTGGGAGATGTTTGTGCCACCTTGTAGTACCACGTGACCCCTCTACTCTGCCTGTGAGTAAGCCGTAACTTAAAAACGCAAGGCTGAAATCCTGTATTTATCTTAACCCTTGTTTTTACATTGTGTTTTGAAAATAACCAATTCTATTCCCCGAATAACATCCTTATGAAAATGCAACTGACATCCCGTATTCAATTATGTTCCTAGTTAAAGATACATTTTATACTGTGTTATAAAATATAAAGTATTCCCAAAAAAATGGAACTACAGTCCAAGAGCGACATTTAAACTTCACCGAGGATTGACCACTCAAATCTCAACATAATGAATTGATGATATGGCAAAGCGAAGCATCGTTGAGTCAATGAGAGACCAGAAGTCTGAAAACCTTTATACTCTAGTTATCACGAGGTAGCTTAATGCTTCATGGATCCTTTCTATTATAAAACAAGAACCCATCATAATATTTATCCGTAGGAAGGCCTTTAAGCACCATCACATGCAGAGGCACGATACTGTCTTTCCCCGGGAGTTCTTGTATTCCTAAAATGTGTTCATCTTTTTATATCACACTGTCTTTCCTATATTTTCTGGGATTATACTATTTTTCTTCTAAAAAGAATGAAGTGCACGTTGAAGCATTATTGTGTAGGGAAATGGTTGAGCGAGTGATATCCATCCGCCCACGTCCCATGAGTCTTCATCTTACACTCAGATCGCAAGTAAACATACAAACAAGACCATAAAACCGACGTCTCCTATTCTCAGAACTTCCTCCTTTCTGCATTGTGGGGGTGGAAAGTGTGTGTATAAAACGAATGGTGTTGTTTCCTTTCGCAGTGCGTTTTTTACCCGCCAACATAATCAGGCCACATTTTCACCCTTCACCCCATGCATGTCCGGTATTGGGTTATATTGATTCAGGCGTGAGGGTGGTGGGAGGGAGGGAAGTATCGGGAACGAGTGTGTGCCAGGCGGGAGGGTGGATATCTGACCTGGGTCCCCCGGGGACATGGATTATAAAAATTGGGGGCCATCCCTTTCCGTCATATATTTGCGGCGGGTCTGCATAGTAAATCAAGGCCAAACAGCGGCGCGGGCCCCGCCTTCTATTTGCCCGCCGGGGTCTGATCGCCCTCCCCTCCGCCAGGCGGCGCAGACAAAATGCCGCTCGCAGCTCGACAAATGACCCTAGGCTGAGATGCTAATGAGTCTTTCTACTTCACAGGGACAGCTTTCAAGATATCGGCGGCGGCGGCGGTGGCAGTCCCGCGAGCAACGCTTTGGCAAACCTGATCGATACTGGCAGGGGTGGGGATGGGGAGGTCAAGGGGGGGGGGGGGTGGTGGTTGGGAGAAAGGGTGATGGTGTGGATCCCTTGTAGGGGTGGGGGGAAAGGAAGAGCGAAATTCATGGTGGAGAAGACCTGAATTAAGCTGTGAGTTTGAGGATTTCTTATAGTTTCATGAAATATGCATATTCCAACTGAAGGAGTAGGATTGAGGAGGACCAGGTAGGACCACTATGAAAATCACAGCCTTCCAGGACTAAACTTGTGGAAGCAGAATATCTCATTGAATAACAAACACACCTCAAAACATCATCTGATAAGAGTCAAAGAGGTCAATCTATTGCTGAGGGTAGACAATGCCGACCTTAACTGAGTAGGGTTGAGTATAGGACCAGGGATAAAATGGTTGAAATGACTTGGAAAGATTATTATCAAATAGAACACAATTTAGATAAGCCTGATCAAAGCCGAACAAGGTTGGTCCTGTACAAAACCAGACTTAATCAATACTGGGTATATCAGGTTTAAGGCGGTCCAAGGAGTCCAGAATTGCTCGGAGCTGCTCAAAGGCTCCGGCTGTGTCACTGTCGATGCAGCCCTAGTGGTGACACACTGGTCCGGGCGGTGATATGGTGCAGATACAGGCTGGAGGCATGGATGTGTGTGAGGGGTGCGGGTGCGGGGTAGGAGGCTGGTGGGGAGCCGCAGCGATGAAGATCTGGCGCTATCGACACGCCTTGTCTCATTATTCACAGCCCGGACGGCTGATAGCATCGCTGTTCTCACACCCGGCGGCGCTATCTTCCTCCACGGCCATAAATAGCGCTGCAATAGACCCAGGAATGTGCGATCTACCAGCGGAAGGGGTGTGTCTATATGCATGTTCAGATAGAAGAATATCTACAGATACATGACTGAGGTCCGTCTGATAGGGAGTACATTCACAGACACATTGTACGATGCAGAAATGTACATAAATGTATATCTAGGGCCGACCTAAATGGGAGATATTTGCATATACATGTTTAGGGATACTTGCATATATACGTGTACATGTTAAGGGTTCAGGACTGGTGTGACTCAGATATGTCTGCTGATACGTGTTTAGGGCTGAGCTTAATGACAAATGTTGGCATATGGGTATGGAGGATCATATTTGTATTTGTACATACGCCAAACTGTCGGCACATATTGTTCTAAATACTAAACAGTGAATTCTTCTAGGTTAGAAAGAACTCCTCTCTCAAGAACCACCTAATTGGATTTGTATTGTTTCGTTAATTGACGGTACATGAATGTACATGCTATAATGGCTGTCTTTGAAAACACATCCATCCCAGAGGAACTATTAATAACAATATCCACTGAAAAATGCCAGCACGAAGTATCAGTATGGATGCCTGACCGAGAATAATACAGATTTCATTACAAGTGAACCTCTTCAATACTTTGCGTTAATAATATCCTTTATTGATCATAGGCGACTGAAGTAGACGGCAGCAAGAAAAACGTCTTTATTATACGGCTTCGATTCTGCTCTTAGTCTCAGAAATATTCTTATCGCTTCCTTCAAAGCAACCCCATGCGTATGAAGAGAGAATAGGACATCGGCTCAATTTCCCTGTGGCTACATTAATCTCTCCCTCGACCCGTTTGTAACGAAGGAAATAGTGATCTCAGCTTATGTCCCATATACTACAAGTGTAATGCATACATGTGATGTACATCTCATTATCCATTACTGATGTATAGGTGTAATGGTCTCATATTGTTACGTAAAGATAAAGGTTTACAAGTATTCTGGAAACTGATGTGTGCACTTATAGGTTTTGGAGAAATGGTACCCTGGAGCTTTGCTTCCACACACCATTGCCTTGAATGGCTTTTGAGCTATATTACCCCTATCTTATTATTGGTCTTTTTTTTAAAATTTGGCTTTGGAAGGACTAGTTTCTTCAATCCAAAATCTAACACATACCTGAGGTTAGTGTGCTGATAACCTCAACAACGTGACCTATTTATGGGGCTGTGCCTATGGAGTGATCATTTACGGTATCGAGACCCTTATTTAACGTTATCAAATGATTTTAGAGCGACTTTTTTCTACGTCTGGTTAATAGATACAGCAAAAATAATCATCAGTTAGTCCATATAGTATAAGACTATTAGACACTCCCGCTTACTTTGATAGAACCAGGTGGCTGAAATGACAAAGAGAAAAAAATATCCGGCGATTCTGTCAGGTAATAAGTAGAAATAATCCTCTGTCGTGTAAATAAAATTCCCTATCGCATGCGCATGCATCGTACCTGCAGAGCATTCCTCCTGACACTGACAAGAGAGTCGGCTTAAAATTGGCTTCATTTCTGGGACATGGAGTCGCGTGGCCTGCTGTCAAAGCCCACGCTGGCCACTTGAAGACATGCCTATTACTTTTGATCATTAGCCAGGCGATCCAATCAAAGTGACAGTAATAGACATGGGCGGCGTGGGAGCCCAGGCGCGGGCAGGGGTGGTGGGTGAGGGAGGGTGGTGGTGTTTGAACAGCTGTCTGAAGAGCTCTTGACGTGGCATTCCCAGTCCTCTCTACATGGATTACAACCAGCTACTACGTACACCAAGCACCCGTGTTGTTTCCTTGTTTGTTCGCTGCTTTTCCTCGATGGTTCATTGTGTGTAGCATTACTGTCCTCCTTCTGCAGCCTATACTTCTAAGATTACACATGGCTATTAGATACATAACTTACACTGCTGTTTTATTTGGTCACTACGTTTTCATGGTGAAATACTGTATGTTATAACTATTCTGTAGGCTCTCTATGTACATAACCACCTAATACCACCTACACATTCCATTGGTGTATCTATTATTTGTTTCCCTCTGTGGTTCTTATGTATTGGAACATAACTGTACCATTTGTAAGACATACTGAATGTTGTTAAAACTGTGGCGTAGGCAACTTTTGTGTTAAGAAGAGAAGGAACTCATTTTCCTTTAATAGTGTAACGTACTAAACCAGTTAAAGATGTCAATTAATGATAACAATAACCAAATGAAGAAAACCAAACTCTTCAAATTGCCCTCCTTTTTGAGTTACACTTCTAAAATTGGCAATCATAAATCTAAAAGGAACTCCCCGAGGGCTAGTGTTTGGCTTCAATGAAATGTCTGTGTTACAATATGATTTTAAGACACTCTGAAGCAATGACTTTTATTGACAGCTGAAGTAGGTATTTCTGTTTAATTTCTTTCCGTAAAGGAAGGTTATCAGCTCCTAACACTGGAGAGAAATCTGTAATAAATAGGGGGCCCTCTTTTGGGCTCATGTAGGGTCGCTGGCGTTAAAAAGAGCTGCTCTTTTAAGCCGTGGTGACGTGTGCCTGACATCGCGGGGTCGCATCACGTATTGATAGGCTCGTCTCGTAGGCGCCTTGTTTGTCAGGACGCGGTGAACCTTTGCTACGGTCCTGCTCTGGGTGCAGCGTTTGCTGTGGGACTTGGGGGAGGGGGAGGTTTGATCAATGATGCCCTCACCTATAGATCGAGCCTCTCGATCGGCGCGCCCAGTCCCTATAGGACCCTCCTCTCACCCGCTCCCACTTCCTCACACACCAAGCTCCTCCAAACACCCACGCATCAATAAGCAACATCAAAGATTTTTCACTTCTGCCGGTCACGTGGTTTAGCTGGAGGTTGGTTGGGTAGGCACCACCACCGTCCCATGGTGCACTGCTGTTTGTGACGTCAGCTGCAGCTCAGCCAGAGGCGCCTACTGGCCATTCCAATCACTACGCAGCCGCCCTGCCCATCGCCGCCATTATTTCGGTCTTATTTTATGTTGTTGCCAATCGATGCCTTCTACGGCCTGCATAGCATTACCCAGACCCCCACCCCCATCCCCGCCTCTCTGTTCGCCCCCGCCCTGGGGTGTCCGCCCCAAGTCCTCCGCCGCACCCCCTCGCCTACCCCGCCCCGTCCCGCGTTCTGCTCGGTCCTGCTCAGACTGCCGGGTTCCGAGTAGCTCACTCTCAGTCGGCGAGAGTCTGAACCCTTAAGCTGAGCGGCTCCTCTGCAGGGCGCGGGTTACCAGTCACTTCCGCGGCGGGCTGAGGGGGCAGCGACCAGCCAAGTAAGTTAACAAACTTTTCCTAACGTGGCTCCAATGTAATCCAGATATCCATTTAAAACTTCATCAAATCCATTTAAATACATCAACGATATCGCGACATGAAACTTTATAATACTCTTTTATTTCTCCCGAAGTTTCTTGCACTGGAACTGCTGGTTTTTCAGTTCACGAACTGGATACGTCCTTTTCTGTTAGGGTCTCTTTTAGCCCTGTGCAGAAGGGCTTCAAGTTTGTTCAACTTTCCTTTAATCAGTTTCGACTTGAAAATCTGGTCTCAGGTAAAATAGGTTCCTGAGATACTCTCTTAAAAATATAACTGTTGTCTAAAGTTTCTCAAAATAAGTAGTGGACATTATTCCGATGAAAGAAGTCGTTCCCCATCTTTTATATATTCCGAATCAAGTACCGTCATATTTGCACACTCGTCTTCTGAACGTGTAATTCTCCTCAAATGATCATATTTGTACATTCAACGCTATACAATATACCCAGTTATTCATTTGGGAAAATATTCAATAATGGTCTTAGCAAAATGCAAGGTTTCGAAAATTTTGAGTTAAAAGGCCTTATAAGATGTGTACACTTACTTTTATGAAAACACCTTAAAGAATCAAGTGTATGTATATCCCGCAGTCAGTGTTATCAAAGAATAGATGCGTGACATTTTATTAATTCAAATGTTATTTATGGGATATTAAATCATAGTAAAACCCTGCTAAGAAAGACACACCGCAAAGTGGGACTATTTGACTACCCGGAACGGAATTTTCTTTTTCAAGTTTAATCTATGCTGCTATCGGTGACGAGACCTTTTTGCTCGGTAAAGAGGATGTTCCGCTTAGTGGGATTCTACTGTAAATCACAGAGGGCATACATTTGGAAACGTGCATGGAATCAGGCAAGGAATACGTTAATGATACGGAGTAGATATGTCATGTACGAAGACGTATTAGGATGTATTTCTATGTGCCACACCCAAAACACAAACAGAAACGCGATCCGGGCATATGAGAGATTCACCCAGTCTCTAGTCGCCACCACTTCTGTTCACTCCAAGACGTGAAAGACCACTGGCTGCCCCCATGGCATATTACGTCACATATCAATGTCGTACAAATAGATGCTCTTACAACACAGATTGCCATTACATTGGCCGTATATATATGGAAACGCCTAAAGTGACCACCACGTGGAGTGTGACAGGGAAGAGACGAGGCTGTAGAGGTTATTGAAGGGAGGAAGGGCTAGGTAGAATAAAAAAAAACGGCGAGAAAAGCACAGGTGTGTCCTGCCGCCTTCGGGGCACTGTGACTGAGCCACCTGTTATGGAATAGATCGATTGGGTGCTACACATCACCTTCTCGAGTATCTAGCGTTGGAAAAGTACCAAGAATAAAAACCATAAAAGGGATGGGTACGGTCACGGACACACACGACCTAGTCACAGATTACAAAAATAGAAAGCTACATAATCATAGATATAATATGCACATCTGTACATTGCTTATAGCGTCACTTGCACAGGCGTCACTCGCCCACAGAAAACTGTTTTGGGAGGAATGATCACTAAAGATGGACTTACGTAACTAACAGAGATCAATTACACAAAGGTGCATTAAGGACGGCTTTCGTTTGAGCTTCCAACAGCAAGGAGACATTTTAGAGATGGTAAGGAGATAGATATTTATATTTAGTCATAGCGGCCCTGACCACGCCTACGACATTGCATTGCTACTAATCACGGTACCATTAGAGGAGGCCTATACACCGTTTCCAAGAGGTCAGCTTGTAGTTATGGCAAAAGGAGTAATTATGTAAGTCTTGACGATAAGGCTTCAGTACTGTCATTTTCTAGAAGACACTAGTATAGGATGCAACGTTTTCTGGTTTCATTGAGATGACTGGAACGTCTTATCTGATAAATCGATATCATTTAGTCGCTGTGACCTTCACATCAGACGTAATATGATTTCGGAAGAGATGACCAGATAATTGAAGGATGGTCGGATAGAAACACGCTATATGTATGTATTTTTAGACAGGTATACCGAATCAATGTCCATGTAAATGAAACCAGATTAAAGTCGGCAGCCATGATTAGCTATGGTCAGCGGTAATTTTCATGGCATACTTTTGTTTCGCGAAGATTGTACAATTCTTATTTGAAGAGTTCTATCTGGCTAGTGCTAAATTGTGAGCAGTGGCTTCTACCACAACCAAGTCCCGTTCTCTATACGGGCTTCTGCCTGTAACAGCAACGCCATCTAGTATCAAATGACTTTGGGAACAGTCTATAACATACCGCATTCTGCTTTATACAAAGAGTCCCTGGAGATATTAATTACAAAGGATCGTCCTGCAAAGTCAACGTAATCAAATCGACAATGAATATCCCTTTTTTGTTTCCAGTTGGTGGCGATTCAAATCAGTTTCCTAATTAAGCAGATCTATTAACTTCAGGGTGAAAGCAAACACCTCAGCCGACGTTCAAAGAGACCAGTGCAGTAATGTTTTTAGTCACCCGGCGGACGTATCGGAAGCCACTTGCTTTGATTTCCAACTCTTCATTTTATCGCCCGCTTTGAAACCCGTGGAAAACCTTCACAGGCGACTCAAAGTCGATCGTGATTCAATCAGAACTCGAGGACAGTCAGAGTCCTCTCATTCTATTTTTTCTAAACTAATTTTTTACAAAGACTCGACAAATTATTTCCTCTATTGGAAGAAGCTAGGACTACTTTGGAAGCAGTGTGGTGTGTAGCCGCTGCGAAGGTGGCTACATAAGGAAGGGGTTGCCTCATCTTCATTTTGCCCCCACCCCTCCAATGCCCTCTGGCGGCGAGTGCCGGAAGGGGTCGCTCCGTGCTGTGCGCATGCGCGGGTGCTCAAGGAACAAGTAACCGTGATGAAGGAGTGTGACTGGGTGTGCATGGGGGTGGGAAAGTGAGATGTGGGGAGATACTGTGTGTGGTCTGTGTGGTGGTAGTATGTAGACAAGGCTAA
The DNA here is from genome assembly GCA_950022655.1 of Alentia gelatinosa. Classification (NCBI taxonomy): domain Eukaryota; kingdom Metazoa; phylum Annelida; class Polychaeta; order Phyllodocida; family Polynoidae; genus Alentia; species Alentia gelatinosa. The sequence continues at coordinate 32,043,943 of OX465583.1, forward strand.
GGTCAGCCAGGGAAGCTCACAATAGCCACATGGAGATTAGAGAAGGAGAGTGACGAAGAATCTACTCGGAATAAGGTCAGCCACACATGTGGTCTTGTATGGACAACTTGACTGTGGCTATGGCTGGGATGAGAAGTAAGGGGTAGCTGAGACGTATGAACTCATTCAATGGGCAGCATGTTTAATGCGCATCCAGCGATTTCAAGAGGTAATGGAAGGAGTACAGGGCCAAAAGACTTCTATCACTGAAGGAGCATACTTTACTTGAAAACTGTATAGATGACTTGAGTTCATCGCCTCAACCTAATGTCAGAGTAAAATGACGTTTAGCTTCAATTTAGTAGAGAGAAGGGACTACACATGACATGGGGACGGGAGTAGCGCATGAGGACGAGTAAGCAGACTGCAGTTGACTGGCGCCCTTTGCATTACAATCCCCAAGAGGTCCCCACCCAATGTATCAATTAAGTCTGGCCGGCTGCTGATTGGCATCATTGATTCCCCCAATAATGGCATTCAGAATAAGCCCGATCTTCAGCTCCTCGGGTCCGCCCAGTGGCCGTCTTCACCCCCTCCTTCCCCGACAGTCTGCCAAATGGCCTCATTCCTTTTGTCCGTCCGTCCGAATCTTACCCACTTCACCCGCTCTCTGTCTCACTCCTTCGGCACTGTGGCACCCCTCACGTTCCCTTCTGTGCTGCTCTTTCTCTCTTTTCCTCCATGGTATATCCATCATTTTTTACGTTTCCTCTACCTATTAGAAAGAAGTCAGGGACCGCTTGAAATGGCGTATATTCAATGTTTTTTACGTTTTACTGGGTAATTCCAGCGACACTGGCTTTTAATTTTGACGATTTTGCTAGGTCGGCAACACCTAATGGCTTCGTATTGCGAATGTTTCTGTTTACTTAACTTTACGTTCGTTTACGTCCATTAACGTTGGTTTTTGTATTGCGACACATTCTAAAAGGTTTTTGATTAAAAAAAAAGAGAAATTCTGAGACGTTTTCTTCTGCCCATTCCAACTTACGTTTAAGGGGGTGTCCACCTACTGCAATAGAAATTGAAGACCTCCTAATGCACTACAATGCAGATTGCCGATATCGTAGTGCAGCCTACAATGTCTCTTGTTACCGGGATGTCATAGTGGATTGGTATGCATTGTATACCACCTCGGCAAAACCTATTACTAGGATTTTACGTTTCTTTTCGACGTGGTATAAGTTTTCATCGAGAACCTCTACCATATGCTCTCGTTGCCCAAGTCGTAGTAGAGGTTAGTCACCTTTACTTAGCGTTTTTGTCTTCCTTCATTTGTTCCTTCATCGTTTTTATCTTCATGCCCTCCTTCATTCATTCCTTCGTTCCTGACTTCTTTCCTTCACAACTTCCTTCCTTCATGACTCCTCATTCATTCGTTCGTTCGTTCCTTCATGACTGCCTTCATGACTTCCTAAACAATTTCCTTCCTTCCTTCACGACTTTCTTTCTTCCTTCAAGGCTTCCTTCCTATTTAAACACCTTCTTTCTTTCCTCATCCTTTCTCTCATCCTTCCTGCTTTCATAGCTTCCTTTCTTCACAACGTCCTTCAAAATTTGATTCCTTCTTATCACCCATCCATTCATCCATCCATCAATCCATCCATCCTTCCTTCCTTCCTTCCTTCCTTCCTTCCTTCCCGCTTTCCTTCCTTCCATTCTCCCTCAGGTCTTCTTAAGTCACACTTCAGCTGCCCTTGGGGCCATCCATAAAGTATGCAAATGTAAAAAAGATTAGACCCCCTTTCTTCCTCTCTGTCATGTACGCAATAGGTTGAAGGGATGTATACATGCACCATTTCCAAAATTTTGGACCCACATCCCTCAATGTGCATGTACTTTATGGCCCCTTCTGAATTTGACCTTTCCTTTGCAAATCACCAGCCTGACACCTCCCTAACCCCCACCCCCACCCTCCAATCACCACCTCTCTCCGGGGCTCGAGTACTCTTACTCCTTCGACGATGAAAGATAAACAAAGGAGAGGGCCCCTACACGGATGACAGGGTTTTTTCCCTCCTCCTCTCTCCAATATTGGCTTAAGGTTTCCGCGTGAGTTGCCCGTGACTGGGGTGTCTAGCGCGACGCGCGGGCGGCGAGTAACTCGGAGCTGCTCGTGCATGGTCGCATCGGCTGATGTGGGCTGATTACACTAGTCATTCTGCCTCATTTGTTCTACAAGATTGCGTGGTTAGGGGGCGCCCCCGCCCCGGATCCCTCGGGGACCGTGAATTTGTTAATTGGGCCCTGCAAAAGGACGAGTGGCGAGCGCTCCCTAGGGGGATCGGAGACGGGGTTGAGTTGCTCAGTGAGTAGCTCACAGGCGGAGGGATATGTGGAGTGATACTGCCGGTTGAGAGATACATGGTACGGCTCGGCTGGCTCCTTAGACTGAGACATACTTGGGCGAGATTAAAGAGATCATCCCTTGGGGGGCCTGGATTAACAGCGCGGCGAGGAAACATGGTGGCGAGGATTACACTCTCCAAACAGAGTCTGCTAGACACGCAGCTACGCCAACAAAAAGATCCTGTCGCTCCCCAATCCCAGGGCTTCAATTTAAAAAGCTACAAACTTTAAAAGAAGCTGCTCATTATCGTAAGTCCAATATCACGATAATTATCCTGGATGAGAAAAAGGCTAATTGACAGTGTGCTAACGAAATTGTGTCATCCCCAAGTGGACTGCATGTTATTTGCTTTTTTCAAATGTCCTTTTTTGCGCAGTGTCAATTTGACTGTTCGGGGGTACATCTCAGCGAATCAGGCAAACCGATTTCAGAATAGCTTCCCTTCCGTTCAAGCGCTTGTATTATTCCTAAACACTATAATTTCAGGCTTAGGTAATCATCATTGGAAATAGTTTTAATTTAGCTGTTTGATATGAATTATGTATATAAAATCTGTACCTACATAAGTAATTCATCCGATTGAAGAAATAGTTGAGCCAATCATAGTATCAAATAGCAACACGTGGTATTTCTAGCATAATCCGGACTATCTTGGATAAATTTACTTTGCCTAAAGGGTGTGTCTATAAAAAGCTCAATATGATCCGGTTTATCGTTGCTACATTTAACCTAGAGATTCTCAGCAAAATGATTACGTAAATAGATGTTATTGCGGGGACCTTTGCCAACCTAGGCATCCATGAGATATCATCATTAACGCCAAAGGTGGCCCTAGTCCGTTCCGCCCAAGGCGTACTTGATAACAAGCACTACTGGGTGAGTAATGTCCATTTTCCACCCCTGGTCCTCCGTCCAGGGCCTGGGCAGTACCGCAGTTACCACCCACTTCACTGAGTCCAGCATCTCGAGCTGCTCACGTGACTCTGCGTCAGCCAATCAACGAGCAGCTCAGTCTATAGCCCGAGGTTGACCTTTCGCTGATTACCGGCGGCATTTAGTGGGATTAACTTCTCTGGGTGGGACCAAGTGACTTGTAAAGGCTACTGGCTCAGTGTCCTGGATTGCGGTCCTCTTGTGGAGGTAGACAGAGATTATTGCTGATTTACGAAAAATGGAAAAGGGAAGTGGGTCAGCATACACAGGAAGATCTTAGCTATATTTATATCGTCGCCTTTTCGTAGATATCACTGTGTCAAATTCTTTAGTTTCCTCACCTTTCCCCTGTGGAGAAACATCCACAAGCATCCCAAGAGGAATGTGCAGTATAGGATCTCTGGTTGTTTTCAGTCGAAATAGAGATTGAATCTATAGCTTATTCTTACAGCATTTGTACACAAAACACACTGACGGCATTTCCTCAGTAAGGCCTGGCGTCCACCTACTACGATAGAAATTTAGATCTCCCGATATGGCACCGATACAAAAAGCAAATATCGGTGACATAGCGGGAAGGTATAAAATCGTAGACATATGTCTAGACATGCCAATTCACCACGCATCTTATTGGGGTGCCTAATCGCAGAAACGTGGTCAACTGCTCCGATATTAGGTGATCTTCCGACGCGATTTTGACTTTTTATCGGGAGGTGCATCGTAGACGATATCGGAGCCATATCATAGTAGGTGGACGCTGGGCCACAGTGAAATTAAGTACCAGCACAAATCAATCTTCAACAACAGACAGAAAATTTTATAAGATTATAAGGAATTTGTATAAAAGTATTCACAAGTAGGTTAAAATAGTGGTGGTATTTTTCAAACCTGAATGTCAAATAAGCTGCCTACGGTTGTCTTCTTTTTTCACAGATGTGGGTGGGATGGGTTGAAATTTCCCGATTTGGAAGGTGAAACTACTCGGTTGAAGTAGTGTCCATTTGTAAAGAGAGGTATCGTGTGCGAGGTTGGAGCAGTCCGTAGAATTCTCGCCAGCATTTGATTAGTCTCCAATGGGAATCTCCCTTTTCCTAGAATAATTGCACCCGGGGAAATCTATATGTATAATAGATATATTCATACATGTTATATATACATACACTGTATATATATGGTCGTTATTGAGAATTTGGCGACAATGGTAAAAAATACAATTTCTGTACGCTGTCCTCGGAGGCAAAAGTGTACACGGAGGCAGAAATAAAATCCTTTAACTTGACCTATTCCCTTCATATATGGTCATTTATATAATATTTCTGCTAGGAAACATTAGGAAATATGGAATATGGATTATTTGGAATAGTTTTATATGTCATTTCAATTTTAGACCGAAAAGGACACTTTCTAGCAAATTCCCATTTCCTTTTTTTTCTCTTATATTTTTGACCAAAATTTTGTTTCCATAGATTTATTTATCAGAATCTGCCCCTGTAGAAATTATTTACCATTATAACCCTATAGTGTGTGGGGGGATTTTAATTGAAACAACACATGGACAGATGTGGCCATATCCTACTCATATTATATCTTTTTTAAATTATATGAGCAGATCTTATGTAAATATTGACATGTATGTGTTTACACAGAGGCAGAAGCACATTTTAGCCATTTTCTTGCCACCAACACCAATATATCCATCAACATCAACACCCAAGAAGACCTTCACCTATCATCCAACACCCACAGCAACACCTAGCAACACTAAAACCCATAACAGACCATTTTTAATGTTTGAATACAGACATAAACCTATGTACATGGAGGCAGAAGTGTGTACACGGAAGGAGATTCTTACATTACCTAACAGAATAACTCCATATTGTGTGTGGGGATTTTAATTCAATTTTACAAATGGACATATGTGGTCATATGCTACTTATATCATATCCTTTTCAAACTATATTAGAAGATTTTATGGAGATATTGATAAGTATGTGTGTATACGGAGGCAGAAGCACATTTTAGCCACATCACTTATTGCCATGCTGCTCCTAGTACACATATTTCTGATCAATTATATTTTAGGCATGGTAGGGAGGCATTTTCATTAACATTTACTGACAAAAAATATACTATAAATCAGTTTTAAGTGCTATTTCACTCCCCTTAGTAATGTAGAGGCAGGAGGCAGAATTCAATTTATAGCCAACACAAATATTAATGAAAATGATGAAAATCCCTCGCCATAACTAATTAAATTCCTGTTTTTAATCTGCAATGTTATCTTATTGTAAGACTAGCTCAGTAATGAAAATGAGTTGTTTTTTGTAAAGTGTAGACAATCATATAATAAAAACAGAAATTTTATTGAAAAAAGGCCTGTTTAAGCGGACACGTTTGCCAGGAACGGAGGGTGTCTGCTTACGCGGGGTTCTACTGTATATATATATATATATATATATATATATATATATATATATATATATATATATATAAATATATATATATATATATATATATATATATATATATATATATATATATATGTGTGTGTATTTAAAAACATATAATGTATAAGAAATCTACACAAACAGAAATACAAGCATGCATACAAGCACATGCCTGTGGGTATATTACTATAATCAGTCTGAGATTCTTTGATGTCTCCCACCTGTCAATGAATTGGAAAATAAAAATCAGGTACAAGCTGGTTAGATCTCCACTCAAACGTTAACCACTCTGTACTACAGACACCGACAGCATGAAAGATCCTGCAGGCCCTGACGGACAGTACGGACATACAAAATCGTTCCTATCAGATAAAAGGCAATCGATCGGACACTAGCGCCTACTTCAAAGACCCTCACTCCTCTCCTTTATGAGTGGACAGAGCAAGGCACGTGCCTACGAGCGTTTACTGTGGATCCTACTTCAAAGCCTGGTTTGGACAATAACCAGCCTCCACCTCGAGACGGAGACATTGCAGCTGTGTGTCTGTGTGTGTCGGGCTATGGTGGGGTTGTTGGGGGTGGCACTGCCGGACAAGGGGTGGTTGGGTTGAGGGGTTAGGCGTAGCGGTGTAACGGTATCTACTATTGACAGGTCGGAGGTCGAGCTTGTGGGCACAATAGCAACGCATGCTCGATAATGTGACTTTGATGTGCGACCTTGCCTGTAAGTCCACCAATCCTCCCGGACACATACACACACACAGGCCGGACCTGCAGGAATTAGGCGGTCACTGCATGTATATACACGTACATGCATGAACACAGCTATGATTAACATCTACCGCTCGTAATCGGATGTATACATGCACACAACACAGTTTATCGATCTATGATATCAAAGCTATGTATTACCGGAGATGAAAAATTACAGAGAGCCCGATGAATAATTCATTCAATACCCCCACTGAGGAAAGGACTCTTGGGGTGCAGTCCGGCCAAGTAAAGTCTTCTATTGAAACATCCACCTTCCTCCCTCCTTGCCCTCACGTTCACCTCCGGTAGTTCAAACACGACGAGCCTACTCTAAGCGCCCGCCTTCTAGGTGCAGGCCTACTAGGCGGCCCTCTCCTGAGACATTAACTGGTGGGAGTCGGCGGGAGAGGTTCCCACGGTAAGGATGCTACTTGTACGCCTGGATTAACAACCCGACTACAGAGAGAACCGCGCGGCTACGTTCTGGCACGGAGGGGGTGTGAGTGTAGAATGGGATGGGGTGGAGGGGATATCGCCCTGCGGGGTGTATTGGGGGAGGGTTAACAGCCATTCAGTCTCCCCCAATATCGCTGTAAATAATTCTAGAGTATTCCTCTCTCATTTGTGTACGCAACAGATTAAACAAGGGATGTACGCAAAATGTTCAGATTTTGGGACGATTTCCTTACCCATCCTCATTGCGTACATGTTTTATGGTCGGTCGCTATGGATTATACTACAAGCATCAAACACATTATACTTTGTATTTAGATGATGATAAACTCTACCAAGATTCCTTAAAAGACAGAATCTGAATATACATCACTGTATTAATGATCTGGTGTAGACCCATGTTCCTTAGCAGTGCCCCTGAGTTGTCCTGCCCCATCATAATCGTGCTGGTGTATTTTAGTATCAGAGAGATCTGATATTTCTGGGAGGAGATTGACCATGAGTTATAGTTGAGATATAACAAAAATTTTGTTTCAAGAATTGCTTTTTCTTGCTGAGTGAATTTTTCAAATAGCTTTCCTGACTTATAGATGTGTGTTCCTTGTTGCAAAAATTGGTTCCTCTTGCAGAGTCACTTTCTATCTAGCCTCTCTGTCTTATAGATCTGATAGGACTATAACAGAGTGTTACCCTGTAACCATGTCCACATCCTTTCTACTCTACTCACTCTTATCATTTACTTGATCATCTCATCCTCTGCGTCCTCCTTTGTGAAACGATCTGCATGTTCGTCTCACAACCCTAGCCCTCCAAGTTATCCAGAATAGCATCCCTTCTTCCAGCCAATCTCCATTAACATCTACCCTCATGTATTAATTCCTTGCCATTTGTTTCCTCTTCCCCTCTTCTATATTTCCCTTCTTCTTTTTCTTGTTCACGTTTTCTGCCTTCCCGTCCATATCTTTTCCCCCTCCCTCTCCTATATTTCAACTCTTACTCAATTTTCTTTTCTCATTTACTTACCATCCCTTTGTCCATCTATCCATTCATGCCTCTTTTGTTTACGTTCTATCTATTACCTGCATCTATTTTCATTTTCCTATTCTACTCCCCCGGCACCCTTGCTCACTTACCCTTCATCTGTCCCCTTCGCTATCTTCCCTTTCTGCCCGCACCCTCCCGTCCCTGCACATCTCGTGCCGGGCGTCTCCCCGCGTATCAGATGAACCGCGGTGTCCAGCTTTCATCTGTGACAAGCAAATCAGGCAGCAGGCATAATTAACTCGGTTATAACCTAATTGGACTCATCTCCCTTGGCATGCCATCATGCCACCCTCCTCCTTCCTCTGTATTCCCCCAGCCCCGTTCTCTTTCCCCCATCCCCACGCCTCATCCCGTTTCTTCCTCCAACCCCCTCCTCCTTCCTACTTTCTTTCTCCTGTATCTTCGTATAGAAGGATCTGCTGTGCCTTCTGCTACCCACACCAACCACAATCCTCTGCGCATGCGTGAATACTCCTTCTGGTGACCTATTTGGTGTGTTCCGGTTCCGTTGGGAGGATGCGAGGGACGCTGGGTAGAATAGACGCTCGTGGACACTGGGTTGTGGTTGGTGGTTAGTGGCAGGGGGATGGGTATTTGGGGCCAGGGTCTGATTGCATAGGGAGTCGGCGGCCGTTTGTCTGATTGTGGGGTGGGCAGGGGCCGAGAAGGTCATTGAATCGGGAGCAGTTTGATCTAGGTGGAGATAAGCATAACGACGCCTGAACCAGACACAAACATCAGATAAAGATAGTCTGTACGCCCCCACAGACTGATATCAGCTGTGATATGAACCTCCACGCGATATTAACGGCAACACAGCTCTGTTCAATGCAGAAGCGAACAACTTGCTTATTTACAAAGAGAGCAATTTCATCGTTCGTGAAACTATTTTAGATATCATTTTAGATATTTTTACCAAAGGCGTTGGCCCTCCCATGTAGCCGGGTGATACATCCACTGTAGATGTAGCTTATATACTGTGTGTTCCAAATCCTTACAAGAGGTGGACTCGAAATCAATAACTCTATATATCCTTGCGAAACCCAGTGGACACAGGGTGATGTAACTGGCCAATACAATATCGGAGCTATAGGAACTAAAATTTCTCGTTTGTTGGGTAGACTTTTGCCCAGATAAAATATTCTGCATGCAGAAAGACTTTCGCGTTGTATAAAAATAGCTCACTGCATGTTGGCAACATCGTTTTGATGAGGTGTATGATAACAATGGAGGTGAGTTGTGTATTGGTGAAACTGAAGGACTATGAAACCTTCGGTGAAGATTCATGTGCCACTCGGTTCACCAATGCCAGACTGGTATTAAGAAATTCCGTCTGCCGGACAAAATGTCGCAGCAGTATAAACCTGGCAGATGGCATCATCACACATATCTCCTAACACTTAGGCTTTAAGCGAGTGTTTTCTCATACTTCGGCATTTACATAGATATATAGCAAACATAGATCTCGTAATGGTAGTAGGCTTCTAGGGATTAATTTCAAGACAACTTCGAAAAATCGCAGAATGGCTGGTTATTGAATTAAGAAAATAGTACATAACAATTCATATTTCGGAAAAGCTGATATTACTACTTTCTTCAAGCATTTGTCAGCATCTTTTAAGATGGTAAAGGGGGACGCTTTAATCAGTACACTACGGTTTCCACTTTCACCCTCATGCTGTGTCGTCCAACTTCTTCACAAAGACTGGCTCAATGTGAGTTTGGCACGGTGTCACCCCCACCCACCTCAAGCAATAGAGCAATTGGCAGTGTTTGCTCTACATTGAGCAGCTCAGTGCGATATGCTCGTACAGTGGGATTAATACGTGGTACGGGGCCCATCTCTGCTGGCACCACGGGACTGGGTGGTACAGGGTGAGGAGGAAGGGGAAGGGGGTACAAGATCGATTTCCCCCGTCAGTCCCCAGCCCGTGACATCTCCCTGTGGCATGTCTCTACCCTCCCTCATACCCACCCTCCCTGAACGAGTTTCCCATCGACCCACTCCCATTACATAAATAAAGCAAGGCTGGGGAAAATAAACCTTCAAACTATGGGACAGTTTGATGACTACGAATTTGTATATGCATGAAGGAATGGATGAAGGGGAGGGGTTAGTGGTAGCGGATGAGACAATCCGGCAGAAAAGATGAAGCTGTAAGGGATGCTTTAGGGATAGAGACGTGAGACGTGAGACTGGGGTGATGGGGTTTGTGTGAGATGCATGCATACAGTCTTCGATTTCTGGAGCAGCTCAAGTAGTGAAGAAATTCAGACAATATCCGCTCTCCCTCATTCAGCCTGACACCTACCTCGCACTGTCAACACGTAATGAGCAGTCCTGCGTCAAACAGCCTCCCAACGCATCTCTGTGAAAGATGAGTGGTTTTATATTGTAGATGCCTGGTTTGTTCTGGTATAGAATCTGCTTGTGTTCTAGTTATACTTAGAGAATGTTACGCTTTCAAATGCCTACGTGTTGCCTTATCATTGTTTTTGTTTGACTATGAACGTCATAATAGCCTTGGATTCCCTTAAGATGTCATTTGGGGCCAGGAGAGAAAGTGGAATTTGCTATCTTAGACTAAGAAAACTTGGAAGACATGTCGGCGTCAGCTATAATATGGGACTGGCCGTCTGTGTGGAGGTTTAAACCAGGGTTTTATTGGTGTGAATCAGGATCATGAAGTGTTATGTTCGTGTTACACAAGGTAAAGAAATTGTCATATACTAACAATTTCAAAAGTTAATGTACATAGAAAAATGGAATGCTGCGATCTCTGATTCTGAATTTGAAACACTATAGGAACATTTGAAGACCTCTTGAATATGGAATCCTACAATTGAAGACATAAGCCATATACATATTACAATCTTATCTTTAACTATTACCCAATACCCAGTGTCAGTTGGCATTCAACTGAAATACGATTCAGCAATACACACATATGGTGGTTATAACTACTAGGCGTATAACAATGTATAGATCTGCTTTGCACTTCGGACATATTACATTGAGTGAATCTATTTTGCATACTCTCTAGATGTCCTTTTGGGGTACCTCTAAGTGAGATCTTCAGGTCTTAGATGTCCCGCGGACTTCCGGACTCTCCAACAATGGCTGTTGACCTTTTGAGTCACGTGCTAATGACCCAGTCACGTGTCAGGATGACGTGAAGCGTGTCATTAAGCCGCTGACTATTGACCTAGACTTGCTCCAGTCCTTGCGTTGCATTTTCTTTTTTATTTCACGGCGGTTCCACAAGCATCTTGGATATTTGTTTTCTCCATTCCATCTATTTGTCCAAGCTAAAACGGCGGATTGACGTAGCCAAACCCACCTCCCCGATAATGATTCTACAAAAACGACCGGCATCTTTTTCCTACATAATCAATTTGACAAGTTATTGTGAAAACATTTCTGTTTCCACTGTTATTACTGACAGTTTTTTTTCCCTTATCGCCAAAACACTGAAAATGTTATTTCATTTATTGATTTCAGCATGGTTGTCAGGCAGAGATGAGGGAATATCCTAACTTTATTCATATCTTTAAAATAATCCGGAATCTACTAATCAGCATGGTTTCACAAATAATGTGAATAACATTTCTGATGACGTATAGAATGAAAAAATAATGATAGCCCGAGATGAGAGGTTTATATGAATGTCTTGTCCAGATAAAATGTTTTACGCTTTAATAGTTCATATATACACAATAATCGATGTTTTTGTGGACGGGCGGCCGTATACCACGAGAGGTTGACGCGTAGTAATACACGAGCGCTAGCGAGTGTATTGCGAAGTCAACTGCGAGTGGTATACGAAGTCCACAAAAACACACAAATCATCGTTTATTGTATTTATTATCCATGCACCAAATTGTTTTTACCCTACAATAGCCCCTGCAATAGTCAAAATATCTTTGGTCCCTGAAAATAATAACATAACCATTTAACGGGTAAATTTACTTGTGGCAAGACGTGGTAGGAACCCCTGGGATCTTAGATGTGCGTTAGAAGCATGTACAAACTGAGCAAATATTTACTGACGACATCCTTGATCTGTGTATTTGGGCTTGTGCGACCTACATGACTACGGAAGTACATCAGATCAGAAGCTACCAACACCTGGCGAACACGTTCGTCGTCAGCTAGATGCGTATTCGTCCCGTATTTAGCCTACGAACCAATATCTGCTCAAAGTTTCACTATGCAGCCTATAAATCGATGAATCCAACTTATTAGACGAACTGACCAACCGACGAATGTGTTAGTCCCCATCTAGACTGCTAATAGTCCTTGTATATATTAATAGCTGCCGTTCGCGCCCTAAAATGAACAGGTAGAATGAATAGGTATGCCAGGATATTTTAAAAGAAGAATAAAAGAGGTGAATAGTTGTAGATAAATTCAGAATATCTTATTACTACTGACTATGAATATAATACTGAGCAGAAGTGCAAATGTTTTGATGAAATCAATTGCACTTCATAGATGTATTCATTCGTAAAAAAGTTTATAGTTCAAATTAATCTAAGGAGCTGTTTATTCTGTTTATTTCAAAGGGCATATTTGTACGGGGATGGGGGCCGTCCACATTTTTTGTATTTTCGTGGGGGGGGGGGGGGAGGGTAACCTAGTTTTGTTTTACTAGGGGGTGTAAAACTTCTTATATAGGGGGCTGAGGTGGTTTTGGTAATTCTGGGAACACAGCCACTATATTTTGGGAAGAGCTTTCTGTCAGGAGGGGGCGGGGGCAGAGAGACAATTGCAGTACTTCTGAGGGGGTTTGGTGCGGGGAAACCTTTTTTGTATATACCTTGGGGTGTAAAACTCTTATATAGGGGGAATTATCTTCCTTTTGGGTATTTCTGTTGGGGGTGCTATTGGATCATATTTTGGTAAATAAACGGCAAACAACATAACAGCGCTCTGTAAGCAGGGGGGGGGGGGGGTATAAATTTTTTCAGAAGAGGGGGCCTTTTTTTCAGCAATTCGGGGGGAGGGGGGTCACATGTGTCAGTTCCATGGGGATAGGATCTGAAGTATACAGACTGTTTAATCATTATTTGTAGTTTTACATTTCCGGCCGGTCTGGTGGGTATACAATTCAATGACAGCTTGTGTTTCATAAACAAGGCTGGGCTGATACCCTCAGAACAATAGTGTTTTGAGAGGAAAAACGTTTAGAAATTATGCTGGATTTTTCAGATATGATTAAGCAAACGATACTTAATAGCGATTTAGGAAGAATAATATAATCAAAGCTCCTTATACAATATTCCATGGATCAATGAATAGCAAATAAAAAAACAACAACAATGGTAACCCATATGATAAGAATAATCGGAGACTGACGTAAATATTCGTAACATAACTCCAACTGGCCTTACACGGGATTATCATTTACATGTACATAAGGTCAACAACCACCTCGTGCTTTGGGTCCAATGCCACTGATTACTGAACCGTGTCTATATAAGCACTGCCAATTAGTATCCTAGCGTAGGTATACACCTCGTGGGAAGGCTAATAGTAAGGCTGCCCTGTACGCCCCACTATAAGCTCGCTTCCTGATACACACACTTAACCGCGCCTGTAATTCCAGGAACCAAGAATCGTTTCCTGGATTGATTTCCCTGATACTCAACCTGCTTCTGGCATTTAGCAGTCTGGAAGGCGGTGGCCATACTCCCACCTCTTTCCAGACATACTCCCCAACCTCCTCGTACTCAAAACACGACCTCAGTGCTACATGTATTACATCCCCTTGCTCCCACCCTTACTCTGTCTGGCAACCCCTTCTTTTTGCCCATGTCCTCTCCACCCTCAGCCCCTCTTATATTTACCTCGCCCCCCCCCCCCGTCACACCACCCCCCGCCAGGACACCCCCCCCCCCCGTACCCCCGACGATAGCCGAGGGTGATCGGGACTCCATTCTCAACCGACCGCAGAATAACGGGTCGCCCCCCGGGGACATGTGGAGGGGCCCCGCCGGCCGATAACATGCCCCGTCTGGCCGGGCGTGGGGCGCCCCTGGTCCACCCCCACCCACCGGCCTTTCCGGAGTACACTGACACAAAACCCTCCTCACCCATACTCACTGCTGCAGGGCAACTCGGCCGCCTTCGCCGTGTGAGTTCCCTTCTCTCTCTAGGCCCCTGGCCACTGTATATGGGCGGCCTACCTATTACACCCAGTCTCAGATTATGTACTTACAAGGATATAATGTGTACATGGTTTTCATGTATCTTTTTCTGAATATCCTAAGATCTGGTTACTCTACTACAGTATTCCATAGACTTAAGCTTTTCCAAGAAGCATCGGGTTTAGATTTAAATTAGGATTTGGTGCCAAGTTAGCCCTTTGACATCAACTAGCCTGGATTCCAATCGGCACGAGACAACCTTGAAAATTGTACGAAGATATGTAATGTAAGGCCTATTCCAAAATTAACGAGCTAACGAGGTTCAAATCCTTAAAGGGAAACCAGCTAGATCTCACATGAGAACTCAAACAAATGCCATGTTTTCCCTGTAGCATAAGTTCAATTTTGCATACTACTTACATGGAACGCATTTGCCTGTCGGCTGTAAGATCATATGTACGTACTTGTCTACATTGAGAATTATCCTTGACTGATTCCAGAATATAGTATGTAGCTTCGTGAAGTATCGTTCATAGTTAGACGTTAGACTTGGTTTGTGCTGCTAGTGAAATATATGCAGCTCTTCAACAATCCTCATGCCGGTATATTTACACAAAGAAAGCCTGGAAAGAAAGTTCATTTGTATATACTTCTCGTCATGAATGCTCTTCATATAGCAGAGTTAGCCCACAATGGGTTATAGATAATGACACATCCGGTAAATTACGATGCAAATTATGGAATATCCAGTACGTATGACAATTAAGCACGTAACAAAATCTATTTGCACTTTATGCTAAATAATACCCAGACAGATGTGATAACGATACTGACAAAGTTTGAGGAAAAACACACATAAAATACCCAAATAGAATACTGATAAAACTATAGGTCATAGGAGTACCACAGAGATGAGGCTGGGCAGATTCTCGCAGTGGGCCTCCCGTCACAGTCAATGACAACATATATTTATATATATCCAGGGATGATGTTTCAGCGACCTCCGGGGAGCTCTCTGACGACAACACCTATCATACTCCTGGGATTTAGTGAGATGTCGGGGGAAACGGGTACAAGCGCAAGTTGCAAGTTGCAGTGTTCCACATTAGCTATATGGACCTGATAGATTCTGACACATACAACAGAATAAAACACAAGTTCAAAGTTGTATTTTCTGTTTCAATTCGATGTTGAATATAGTTGTGGGTGGTCAACTAACTCAACCTGAGGGCTTACGTATATCAATCTTTATAAAAAAGATGATGTAAAGTTCAAGTCAATAATATTTTGCATAAGATATCTGTAAACGTTTTGCAAATCTATTCGTGCCTTTCAGTTTACCTTTATTTCATATGTAATCGCCTGCGATTATAATTTTCGCATACGGGAATATAGTATCAATGGGGGCTGTTTGTTGAAGGCGAAAGGGAATAGATACGAATTAGATGGATGCTATATATACATTCTGAACTAGTGGGGAACTAGTCAATGAAACAGAACCGAATCTACATTACTATATTCCTTCATGAAACGAGCTGACAAGGATATAATCTAATCCGGACAGCAATTATTTAGATATCATTATAGGCGAATCTTATTTAGTCTAGAAATGAAACTAGACATACATTGCATATCATAAATTGCTTATAATCAAACGAGCCACTTTTGTAGCTTGTGGAGTATAAAGATTTTCATCGATTGGAATAGACTTACATAAAGATTGATAGGCACAGGTAGTAATGATATCGTCTATGTATATATACACTTACTGAGGGCCCTATCAGTTGACAGATGTAAAAAATGCCTTAGACTAAAATACACGCATGCATAGAATTATTCTAAAGATATACCCGATGATTGATGAGAATGATCGCCTTAGATTGAAACAAATTATAAATACACACACATTTACACAGCTATTGAAGAAAACAAACATCCTTGATGACAGTTGGGAAAGATATCTCCAGGCTGAAACGACGTACACGCATATCGACTATGCGCCGATGGATTCATGATGTAACATCCTGATCGATAGTGTCCTATTCTGCGACTCGTTTAAGTCAATATCAACGGTAGGTGATTAGTATGCAGACCCACACTTCTAGCGTCTCTACGCACAACGCCTGGTGATAATCGTGTCTTATCACTACCACACCTTAGATTAACTGTGTCCATGACACCCCCCCCCCCCCTATTCCAACATTCCTCTCCCTCCCTCCTAGTGAACAGCCACCTGGTGTGATACATCGGTCAGAGGAGTGAGAAACCTTCATAGTTACTTTCCAAACAGTGGTTATGCAGCTTTAGAAAAACAATCTACAAGTGTAGTTCATTTAGTTACCACCAGGAGGCTACAGCATTATGCACACATATATATATATATATATAAACATATACAACCATGAACTAGTTCGAAACCTGTCAATATTCCTGTCCTTGAATATGCCGCATTTGTTAAAATATGAGAAAAGGAAATAGAAAATATAGAGCAAAGATTGCACGTATATCCACAGCTCGATGCTTCTTTATCATAAACTTTCCCTAGCTATGTATCATTATGAACGGGTATCAACAGTTGTAGCTGGGCACACTTTGGCTCCTTCCACAATCAATCCGCAGCGTCCTTCACCCTTCCGGCAGAGCTGTCTTTTGCTAGTCCGACAGCGAATCAAGTGGAAACAACTCGACCAATGAATGCTAATGAGAAGGCAGCGCGCAGACGTCGGCCATTTTGTAGGTTCGTGTTTTGCGCGCTTTGATCCGTGCCTCATTTTGACGCTTTGATCAGCGGGGGTTGGGAGGGAGTGCTGAGTGGGAATGGGGTGGGGGAAGCTGTGACAAGACAATCAGTACTCATAGGGAACTACGATCGTTGTAATTAAGCACGCGAGCTGTCGGAAGTCTGGGCCTGAACGTGCGTTATCCAGAACTCTATTATTTCTCAGCTTCATCTTAAATAAAGGACTTCTTCTCTCCTCAGTCTCTCCTCGTCTCAGACCTGCTGTCTCTCTTCTCTCCCTCTAATTCTCAGTTACCTTTGTGTGTGTGTGTGTGAGTTTTCTTTTTTATTTGCCATCAGCCTTTGTGTAATTTTTTGTGTCTCTGTTCGTCTCTGAACCTATCAGTCACCCTATATCTTTTTGTTTATCTCTTCTCTGCCCCTAGATTCTCATTCTTTGTCTCCGTACACATACATACATACACACACACACACACACACACATATATATATATATATATATATATATATATATATATATATATATATATATATATATATATATATATGTGCATATACATACACATATATATAGCCATATAACCACTATGAAAACAGCGGCGCCACCATTGTTCTAGCTCGAGGGGCATAAACCTTATCTAGGAACACAATCTCCACATCTGAATTGTAGGGTTCCATTTTCCTGAGATGATTTATTTTCCCTGCAATCAGCAGTGACAATTATCCCTAACTAGGTACAGAATCTCAGGAAATTTCTATTTTAAACAGATTTATAGGGGCATTTTGGTGGGACAAATAGACCCACTGCTGAGTACCCAACCTAGCCAATAGCAGGCCAGTAAGAAGGTTCACATGTTCTTAAAACCATCCGCCTCATGTGTATTCGAGTACTAGGGTGAGTGTTCACTTTGATCATGTTCCTGACTATGTATCAGGTGTGTCCTTCCATGTGAATCTATTTCGCCATTTTCCCTTCAGACTTTTTTTATTCAGGTAACTAAGTTTTACGACGAACATTATTCGCTTAAACAAAGCAATAATAATCATCACCAAAATCAAGGTTTGGCGATATTTGTATCAGCACTTGAGATGTAAGCAACATATTCATAAATGTCAATCCCAAATCTTCCTTCCAATTTTGTACGAAATAGAACAAATAGGGGCATAGGCAAAATTTCCAAAAACCTTGATCCCTACCCCCCCTCCTCAATGCGCTAGTACTTTATGGATGGCACCTTATAGATTACTTAATCAGAAAGTTATTATCATGAACATAGATATATCTAATCCCAATATGACAACATGTACACCTGTGCATGTTTTGCACACCTGCTCTTCTGCTGTGACTCTGCCGCAGACGGCCAGGCCTGACGTGAACATGTTGACCTTTGGTGGCCGATGTTATCTCTCATCTTGAGTCAGACTCCTTTTTAGTTTGCTGAACGTGCTTCCAATTTCTCCACGGGGTTGCAGACATGGCTTCTGTGTCTATCACGGGCATGATATCTTCAGCGGAATTCTGAATATTACAGAGGGTCATATAGACATTGCCACTCAATCTGTGTCACCTAGACTGTCACGTGTACTTTGACAATCCTTTTGACAAATTATCCATGATATAATCATAGCTTTCCGTTTAGATTTCACAAGTAAAATATAGTTCTTAGGAAGATTATAGGGTAGGAACAGGTATTTTGCTAGATAGTTCAGAAACAACAGCAAATATTATTGTCCATTATTGATACACACCAAAATATAAAAAATAGGTAATATAAAAATAGGCAAATTTAACGTACTGCCTCATTATCTTTGCTCTATAACACACCAGTGTGTCTGTTATTATGTTAACAAATAGGTGTGCTGTCCAGAGAGAACCCAAGGATTCAAGAATAAACCATCCACTGTCAACAACCTAATGTGACGTCAGTAACCTCAGAAATCGTTCTTCGGATGAAGTTGAAAAAAGACCAAATGTTTTATCTGATAAACGTTTGGCTCCTAAAATGTGTTCTTTCACACGCTTTCCATAATTAAATCCCAAGATGAAAACACCTATTTGGAGGATAGATAGCATTTCAGCGTTTGTCACGGCGGTGCCAGGGTGTAAAAGGTCGTAAGGTCCAATCCGGAATAAAGACGCTGAAATAATTCAGTTCAACCTTATAATATGATCGGTAGATCCCAAAATAATTCCTCTCCCTTTTTATTTCTATTTCTGGTCATGTTGTTTGGTTATCTATTGATTCCTCCTAGAAATCCCCCAAATGTCGCTGGTTCAACAATCGCAAGGTCAAAAAAAGAAATTGATTTCAGTTAAGGCGACTCGTTTCATAGGCTTACTTTTGAATTCTTCACGTCAATGTCACTGAAAAAATCATATTTATGTTTGCTCAATGTATTGTAAAGCAATTCTCATAAAGGGAATTATTTTGTGTACATTCACCAAGTTCGGCGATACAGCCGTTCTTCCACTAGTCCCCTATTTATAACATATAGCATAAACCGTAAGGTGGGTCGCATCTCCCTCGATTCAAACTACCTCTAGGCAAATAGGCGAAAAAAACCAATTTGGAATGTATCTATATATGAATGTGAAGCATTAAAATATACGTAGGCGTGATGTCTTCGGTCCTCTCACCATTTAGATAATACTGTCTCGTATAGGATGAAGTAGAATTCATGGCTATCATATATTTATGTAGATCAATTCTACGTTTAAAACTACAAAAAGGTATAAATCAAATGTGGATCATTATAAACCTGTGTGAGAACAAAGTAAATATGAAATATGTTTATCAGCACGTGGGTATGAATCCCAATCCCAATCCTGTCTTGATTCCATACGAAGTTATTCCCACGCATCTACCCTTGCAGTAGTTAAGGACAAATTATTACCAATGGTTTCCTAAACACTACATCATTGCACCCATCCACTTTCCTCTATCTATCGCAGTTTTCTTATACATTTTATGCGTATTCGATCTGAACATTTTAGACCTTGCATGTCACGTAACCCACCGTTCACTGTTGATAAGAAATAAATCAACCGGTGACGCCTTCATGGACTCTAATAAATGCAGTGGGCCGTTGCAGCGGTAAACGGTCTATTACTCATGGGTATAAGACCAGGCTTTGTACTCTACACGTGTGGGCGACACGGAGTAGTTAGACAGGTGGGGGCACACAGTAGGCCCCCACAGGTGTCCTGTTCTCACGGCTAGGGGTTTAAATGATAGGGCGGCGGGTTACAAAGCACTAGAAATAGCAGTGGCAGTGACAGGGGAAGTGATGAGGTGTATTTATCAACCTCCATAGTGGATCAGGCTAATATTATTTGAAGATGTTCTAGTTCACATTTTCAGGATAGACATGGACCATCAATTCCATGCAAACCAACGTGTTTGTATATTTTAAATACATTCAGGGTATTTGTAGCGTAGTGAATGGTGGAAGCTGTAGATTGCTAAAGAGAAGTCCACCTACTACAATAGAAATTGAAGACCTACCGATGCACTACGATGCTGATTGCTCATAAAGTAGTGCAGCCTACGATGAAATTTGTTTTCAGGAGGTCGTCATAGTGCATTGGTGTGCATAGTATACCGGATCAGGAGAACGCATTATTACGATTTCGCAATTCTTTACGACACGAAACAATTTTTCATCAGGGACCTCTACGATGCCAAAATCGTAGTAATAGGACACCAGCCTACAGAATAACGTTTCACTGCCGAGTATAATCAGCCTTTAGTCTATCAAGGTTCAAATTAATCTCTCAAAAATGTATAGTTGTATTTACGTAATTGGAATACCTATGCTCTTTGCGTGGGTTATTCTCAGTTATGACGCTGGTTGGGAGATGCGATGTGGTCATTGTCAGGTGGAAAACTATGACAACATGTGGTAATTGATAGGTGAGATACTATGACGTCATGTGGTGGTTGCCAGGTGAGACACAATAACGTCATGGTTTATCTATACGTCAGATTTATTACACCCAAAAGTGAAGGGCGAGTATCAACATTGACAAAGGTAACTAACATTACGGGGAGTTGTTTTTACGCCGTGCTGTAACATGTTTGCAGAGGAGATTCGGTAGTCCGCACGTACAATATGATAACATAGATCTACAGATATCTATGGAAGAAACAGACAGTGAACAATCAAAAGATTTGCGTGTTGTCTAGCCTGTTAATGTTGGGTACATGATATGACCGCTACCTTTTTTCGTACACACCCTTCATACATAATATTAAGAAAGAAATTGATGAGGGTTTGGTCTGTGTCCTGGTTCGTCAGCGAGTTTGGAATGCGCAGTAATATGAGCGAGGCGATAGCAGCCAATAGCAGCCTTGAAACAATCTGAGTTTGTAATCCGGTACTTTATAGAAACAACATACTTTAACCTATTTTATTGTCCAACTACACGTGACCGTAAATAACTCTTTGTCTATCCATAACGGGATAGAAAAAATACAGTTAGGTAGCTTCCAGTGACGTCACAACAGGTATGTTTTATTTGGACGTCATACACGTTATACAGATTCAGATTAGGCACTGCTCACATGTCACAAAAATATTCAATTAATCCTAACTGTCATCTGTTTTCTAACTGTGGGCAAGACAGATCGTGAACCTAGTGGGACTTCAATACAAGACAGAGACCTTAGAAGTGGAGCCTAAAATAGGACCAAGCTGAAATGTCTCAAGACGTCATCCTTTAAAGCATGGGCACTAATATGATTATGATTTACCCTTTTACAAATATCACTGGGTTTATGAGACATGACAGAAAGAAGGTAACCATACAGTATTATCGATCTAGCTTTACGGGGATAAGGATCTGGTAAATATAACTTAGTATTCTATTTATCGCTCTTGACGTCAAAGCAGAATCCAAATTTGGATTCTGTAACTTTGCTTCTATTTCTCCTAAAGATGTGACAAACATGTTTAGACGAATAAGTGCAGCGACCACTATAAGCTTGGGGTTGAGGTCTTTATTGTTTTCATTAATGTTGCCGGTGATGCATGAGACAGGCTCCATTTAGTTTTTCCTACTCTGATAACTATACAACTGAGCAACTTACTATTCCATTTACCCACACCACTGACGAACATTACGTTTCTTACTGAGTTTCAGAGTAACTCTCCGATAGCACGGGTGAATTCATCCTTACTATTCAGAATCTCATCGTTATCATTGAAAAGCTCACTCCTTACTGGTCAACTCATAATTATCACTGAGATCTGACCTACTTCGTCTAAGATAAAACCATTCCCACCGAGTGTCTAACCATAGACACTGAGCTTCTTCGGGTTACAACTGAGTAGGTCACTATATTGCTGAGTAACTTACCAGTACCACTGATAAACTCACCATCGCCAGTAAGCAGCCCACCATTCCCCCACAGTAACTCACCATGATCATTGAGCTATTCACCTTTTACTACTGATTATCTGGTGTTTTTTTTACTTTTGCATTCGTTCAACCATCACATGTTCTTTCCAGACTATTATAATATTGATATTTTCCCACCTGTTTTACATCAAAGAGTGGGTGATCTATAAAATGAATTCAGTAGAAATATGACCCCCCCAGATCTATCGAGTTGAGAGTGTTTTTCACTTACCACACCGCAGGGGCATGATATGCGAAGAATTGGTCTTTGATATCGCAGTGCGTCTGTTGGGGAAGAACAGTAAAGGAGGCTGCAGTGGAGTTTGAACCAACAACATTGTAGTTGTTAGTCCAATGCTTTAACCACTGAGTTAAATCCCCTACTGGACTGGACTACTGAAAGATGACAGGATAGCTCAGTTGGTAGCCTGTGGACCGTGGGGTCTCGGCTTCCGGGCTAAACTGTGCCATTTTGTTTCCTGCTTGATTGCCATCCTCATCTCCTAGATTTTATCATTTCGCCATATCCCAGGCTGCTGCTACAAAGTACAACACCATCAACTAGTCAACAACAAGTGTGTATAATTTCTTCGTTCCGTTGGACTTCCGTACGGAGTCCGTGGTTGGAAAATCTTTTTAACTAGTCAACAACAACCCTTCCACTGAGCAACTCACCATTACCACTGAATGATTCACTTTTAAATCTGAGAAGCTTACCATAATCACAGGGTATTTCACCATTCCATATCTGTTATTCACCATTACCACTGAATAGTTCACCATTATATCTGAGCTGTTGGCTGGGTAAGTACCCTACCCTACTTGCATGCCTCCTGCAGCTACCTGTGGAGGAGCTATTTTTAGCGGGCGTTTATATCGCTGTGGGATCAATCAACCGTGACTGATGCAAAAATTGTCGAGTCTAGGAAAAGCGGACAAAGCTGTAATAGCCGTGGGCGATAGAGAAAAAGAAAAAAATTATACCGTCGTTGTCCTCGGGTGGGGGGTAATTCTGTGCGGCAAGCACCCGTCTACACCGTCCACACTAACCATGCACTGAGTCCTCAAAACACTCCCTCTGCCGCGCTATAATAGGCTGTATGAATATTTTACCGTGAGAAAGTAAGGTCTGCTCTGCATGGACATGTTTGTATGCGTGAAACCATCGTTAAAGTGCGTAGTGTACTGCGCAAAAATCATTAGTACGTGAATCTAGGTTTCTGGGCTTGTAGACATGTTTGCTACTCATTACACTACAGAGGCCCATATTATAATAGGATGGTGTTGACATACGGTCGCTGAGGTCATGGAATATTCACCTTGGGTGTTCTTATAATCTACAAATACATAACAACCCCGATGCAAAATATTTCCTGACCGCGCGCAGCATCCGGATACGTCCAGTCTTAGATAACATAATTACATGACAACTCCAGGAATTATTTATACGCCCGCCTAAAATACCCGATAATACTCATGTACGAAATTATCTACCTTTTTTCAAATCACCCATAGACTAAGATTGATCTGTTATTAGTTTAGAAAGCCTTGGTAGGTAATTATGGTCCTTTGAGGGTTTCGTCCATAGCACAGCGCTATTTATTGGGATAGAGGTTATCTTCATTTAAATACCACCTTATCAGCATTTCATTCCACTCTCAAAACAGGGATGTTAGTTTGGGTTAGAGAAAAAGGTTTTTTGTTGGAATTTGCTGTATGAGAGATACTGAGAAAACACAGAAAACTTGCTGGTATCGGCCACAGTGGTGGCCTGAGGGTCTGCAGGGAGGTTCAAAGCACTGTTCTATTGGTGTGAATGAGGCTCAACTAATATCATCTTTATTTTACAGAAGAGAAAAGAATGGAATATAGAAAAAATATAATATGTAGATTTTCAAGGAAAGATGGAAACCTGTCATCCCTGTCAATAGCAAAGACCAATTCAACAATATTGTCCGTTATCACCCAGCCACAAAAGTTGTTTGCGTTTGCTGACATATCCTTTCACTCCCAGGCGCAATTTTCGTAATCTACTTTTGTAATTTAGCATATATCCCTAGCTAGAAATTGTTAAAATGTGGAACAGAGCAACAGCGGAGATCGATCACGGCTGGGCCAGAACGCAGGCTTCATGAGGGACATCTAAGCAACTCTTTCCAGTTATAAAGGTATTTTGTAAAACGGTCAGATACAGGGTGCGGGGATCGACTCGTAGAAGTGTCTATTTTTAAACCTGAATTATGGAGATGCCTCAGGCCTCCTAGTGGTCGACGATAATAGTATTTTCCCGCCCGGAATGGGGAATGTCAAGGTGACAAGAAATCGAAGGCCTCAGACAGCCCCGCTGCACCCCTACCGAGACTGCGCTGCCCTAGTGCCGGCACCCCTGCTCCCCCTTCCCACGTCAGCCTTCCCCTCCTGCTTTTCCCACTCTTCACTCTCCATACACCATGCTCCCTCCTTCATGTCCCCCTGCTACTGCTTCGATTTCATCTGTCTACCCTCTCTTCACTCGACATAAATCCTGTCCCCTTAACCATCCTCTTTGGGTTCAGAATCCTGAATCAGCATTAGTATTTCTATACTGCCCCTTTGTTCATTTCCCTTTCATCACACTTTCATCACACCCTGTACGACTCATCCGTCCCCCTCTCGTTCCACTCCATACATTCTTTCCCCTTGACCATCTCCTCTGGTTCTCTATCCATACTGAGCTAGACGTTCATCTCCCTTTATTCACTCTCCATACCCACGGTTCCCTAGTCTGACTCTCTGCATTCACTCTCCATACACCCACCCCCATTATCTATCACTCAGTGGTGCTCACTATGGAATCTTCGATTTTCGAGGGGGGGGGGGGACCCTCCCCCCCCCCCAAAGTGTTTACGCTGAAACTTTTAAAATGATACTTTCGATTCCTATTGAGGTTATTTGTGAAACACTCACCAGGAGGGGAGTGGGGAGACGCAGGGGTGTGGTTTGGAGAGAGGAAGCCTTCGTGGGAGCTGGAAGCAGTCATAGTGCGTGGGTGGTGTGTGTGGGAAGGAGCTATGGGGTGTGGGAAGAGGCGGGGGAGGTAGGATTAGGCTGGTTTTGCACAAAGAGAGCCAGGGGACAACGTAAAGGACACCAAACACAATTAACCGAAGCACTCTGGATGCGGTTGGGTATAAAACCCAGGGCCAATGCGCCTGGCCGCTGAAGGGTACTCTGGCCACCAGGCGTCACCGTTGTGGTACCAGTGAGGGGGTCTTGTACTGCGGGGGTTGGGGCGGTTATATATAGAGGGTGCATAGATGGGGTGTATTGCTGTCATGGTGGTAGGTCTTCAACGTCAGGAAATGATGTAGGTGGGAAATTGCGGACCTGTCAAAACTTGACAATGTACTCCTGTCATCTACCATCTAAATCTGGATTCGAATTATGATCCGATTCTGACAAGAACTGTTTTTAAGAATATGTTAGATCTAGCATATTTTTCATGACATTGTCCCCTCCCCATTCTATCTATTAATAAAATACAATTAGGCATCTAACAGTCATGTGACAACAGGTATGATTTCTTTGGACGTCACACTGATGGTTAATGGGACTGGATGTACGGAGAGTGAAGAGAGGGTAGACGGATGAAATCGTAGCAGTAACAGGGGTATAAGAAGGAGGGAGCATGGTGTATGGAGATTGAAGAGAGGAAAAAGGAGGAGAGATAGGCTGACGTAGAAATGGGGGTGGGGGGAAGCAAAGTTGCCGGCACTAGCGGCACTATCTGTTGCCAGGAGGTAACCAGGGAGCTGTTTCAAAACGTGGGTTAAGTCTATGGTTTTGAAACAGCTCCCAGGTTACACGGACCTTTGCCTCACCCATAGGGATGAAAAAAGGCAAACATTCAAACCCAGACACTTCAGTTTTATAACAGATAGTCTAATATCATTACAGGTGTGTTTTGTACCAGTTTTTACATCACCTTGTAATCCATGTTGTACATCAAAATAACTTCAAAATGATAATTTCACAAGTTACTTAATGGGATAGGCGGATGTTTGCCTGAGTGTTTGTCTGTTCCGTTATGATTAGGGGCATCAACTGACCAATAAAAACACCGAACATCATGAAGTTCCAAGGATGAAATATAGAAACAATATTATAAAAAGAATGGTAGGCATCATCATTAAGATCTTTAGCAAAGTGCCCATTAGCCAACAAATATCATCATGGAAGAAAAAATAATTCCCAGAAGCAATCATGAGTGAGTCGGTGTCTGTGTTGTAGTACCACAAAATCAGTGATGTGTTAAGGAACTTCCTTCTAGGGTAGCAGGACCTCAAAATTAGAATCTACCTATTTGCAGTACCCCAGTTAGCCATTATTTCTCGACAATATGTGACTTTTTTTTCTAAATTTCACATATGTGGGAAAATAAAAGGGATTGAACGACTCTTTTTAAACAATGTGTCAAGGAATATCTATTTATAATTATCTTAGACATCTTGGTTTCCGACTTGTGTGGACTACTGACCAAATATGAGGTACATCGTACATACGTTAATTTGCAGCTTACTTTCTTGAGGGAATGGTGATCTTTTTATTGACCGATTAATATGTGAACAACCATCTCCTGCAGCAATGTGCCAGTGTGGGTACTACTCATAAACAAACAATAAAGCAGATGTACCTAAAATGCCGAATTTCTAGCTCATTTTCCTCTCATGTATGTATATGGTTGTGTGACTTATGACTGAGGTTGTATCTATATATCACACCTGGTAAAGGTATGCAGATTGTTAGGTGCCTCGTCTGACCAGCTAGGCCTGACGGAGGGACGCCTCGTAATTGGTTGAGAAAATGAACCGTCTGCGGCGTCTCTGCAACCTACGGGGCCTCGCTTTGATCCTGCTAGGCACGTGACCTTTGTGGACCCGGACGCCTGGATGCTGAATATAACGATGTTATTGATCAAACCTAATATCATCGATCAAGTAGCAAAGCAGAGCCAACACCCTCAACCCTCATTGACTCCCACCTCCTTCACTGCGCAATCATTATGCTGGGATAATCCGGGATCAGTATCCTTAAGCTGGTTTCCGTGATGAGTGTATTTTATCGACAGTATTGGAATTGTTCTCTGACTGTTGGAGTGTTTTGCTGGTGGGTTACAACAAATGGATTTGCTGATGGGTTGGCAACTGTTAACTTCATACTTTCTCAAGGTTCATAACATATAGGGCAGCAATACTAAACAGTGAAGCGAAAGGGAGTTAGAACTCTTTATTCACCATATGACATTTTACCACTCTACCATGGCCCTCTCCCCAAGTTACCCATGGCATAAAATAGTATCCATCTGAGACCTGTGTATTCTGTGATTTGTGATTTCTGTAAAGATTATTAGGTGCTTCTAGAAATCTATGTGAAGCATGACTACCGGCTCGTTCTATCAATACTACACTAACCTACACGTGAACGATGAATATTGAAAAAGTAATTGTGAACCGTGGATCAGAGTGTTCCCAAATTGTTCCTACTGCTATATATATATCCCACCCCCTTCATCGGAACGACATGTAATTGATACGGGACTGAAACCAGTAATTTGTATTTACTGACGGACAACCCCGCTTTATTGTTACCAACATGATATACGAAGAAATGCACTGTAATTGTTATCTTGCAATAAAGAAAATTCTAAAAAAAACCAAAAAAAACGATCATACACACACGATGTAAAATATGATACATACTCAGGGTTCACCTAACAAAGTGCAACAATTGCCATGCCTCGCTTTGGGATTCATATAAGGTCCAACCTCGGAAGGGACTAGAACTGTCACGTGACGAAGGACGCTACTGAATGCTCCGGGATAAAGGATGATTAAAGGAGTACTCTATTAAACACTACCACCGTGCTCTATACAAGTGATGCGTTATCACATAATTACACGTACTAGTATTCCACATGTGTGCGGTTATCGATATTCGAAAACCTTCGTATCTACATGCCTAGTTGTTAACTGAACGCTGCTCAGTGGGGTTGTGTGGTGGTTATGCTAACTAGCAATATCCTAGTTCTATATGATGTCATCGTTTTAACGTTAAGAAAACCTCTTTTTCAAGTAGAAAACAATGCAACTATGCCCGGATCGATTTGCACTGTGGACTGATTCATTTACCTGATGTATGATATGTCTGAACCTACCTGTGTACTGTAACGAATAAGAAAGCTATAACAAAAAATACTAGAACTCATCCACTTTCTCCTTCACTCTCCCCCTTTGGAGGTAAGAAAGAGTCATGCAACTGGGTCCTGGCGTTCACAGCGGTGGCGGTAACCTCAGAGCCGGCATGGCCTCTGCTTGTTTTATGGTGACATGATGGGCCCGGAATGCCAGCCTGTTTAACGACCGCTAATTGGCCACATTAACCTCGACGTGCGTGCTAAATATGCGCACTCGTTCGTCGGGTCGACGTTCGAACGTCGCAGTGACTTCTGGAGACAAGCGTCCAGGTCGTCCGGGTCCTAGCCAGCATGGCCGCCATCTTGTATGGCAGCATTCTTTTGTGAAGCATTTACATAAAGCCAGTCATAAGACATAAATTATATCTTTTTATAACATGGATCTGGTAAGTAAGGCTCTATATTCATAAATGAACACATATTGAGAAAAATACTATATTGTGAACAAGCATAAGCTTTCTGATTCAGAGTTCAAGATCTTATTCCGTATATCCTTGTCTTCAATTTATTCAATGTTGAGAAACATGGATGACAGCACATGATTTTCTCAGCACCGAAAACACCTAAATCCAGTAAACGAACTAATGACACGCTCATTTTGATATCACAGTGTCAACATCTTCACCTTGTATTTCTAATCAAATTCACGCGACATGTGACTAGAATTGCGAGGTCAGGTGACACATTGGTGCTATTTGAGGTCGCTAAGACATTTGACTGAGGCCTTTTCACCGGCATGTCCTGTCTGTGGGAATACCCCGTCTGTGTACGGAGAGGCCATGTTGGGGGAGAGCGAACAGTCGTTACTTGTGCTTGCTTGTGGGAGAGGAAAAGGTCCGTGTAACCTGTTTACCTTCTGGCAGCAGATATTGCTTATTAATAGATGAAATG
Organism: Alentia gelatinosa; assembly: GCA_950022655.1. NCBI lineage: Eukaryota > Metazoa > Annelida > Polychaeta > Phyllodocida > Polynoidae > Alentia > Alentia gelatinosa. Next base: position 32,073,379 of record OX465583.1, read on the forward strand.
GGGATGGAAAAAATGACATTGAAAGTGGGTTTCATTTTCCCCTGAAGCCATTTCCCTTTCAGTTTTTTACATTTCCTCTCTCGCGTTTTTAGAGAAGTAAGGTCATTCAACCTGGGGAGCTGTTTGTTTGTGATGTTTTAAAAACTTCGGGGATGTCAGTCACTGGGGACTTTGTTCATACGGAACCAATCTTCCAGAGAGAAAAAAGTTGTTTTGACAATGTTGATCTTCGCACGGGTGCCAATGACAATTTGTTCAGTCAAACCATCTCTCAAATCTGGACCCTGTACGTTGCAATTCAAAAGATGGAGAAAAAAGGAAAAAAATTCTTTGGGATCCATGAAGGATTTATTTAGGTTTTGTTTTAAAAAGCTAGAATACTAGAAAATTTATAAATATTATCGAAGAACTTGGGATTTAAGAGGAAAGTATATTCACTACAAATTAGTAGAAATGTCTCGGCAATAGCGGGAAGGTCGCTAAAAAAGAGTGGATTAGTAAAGAAGACATTATCTCATTATACAAGAATATTGCTGTACATTAGTTAATCAGAGAATCGAGTAGTCTTACTGAAAGATACACACAGTAATCAATGTCTTCGTGGCCAGTCAGCCGCAAACCACAGGTAGTGGTTGATACATGATAATACACGAGTGAAGGCGATTATATTACGTGGTAACTACGAGTGCCTTATAGCTCCACTGGTGCACAAATCCATGATCTCTTGTATTTATTACTCGCTTTAAGATAGGGTCTGGTATGTCTCTCTGTATGGACATTTGTTTGCTCTCAATTCATCGGTTTCAACTTCTGAAAATAAACAAAGCGACTTGAAATCTGATGTGTATTTTCATGTATTCAAAAGCTTTGCGGCCTGTCATCAATATTAGTCATGGGTTCTGACAGCTATGAAGGTTATTACGTATTTCTTTATTGTTGGATTTCCAGCCAAAGACAAATTACTATCAGGAACAACAGCTGTAAACAAAGTAATGATAATATTGTAGAATACCCTCATGAGGCAATGGTAGATACGATTGTTTAGCCAAACATTCAAATGAGGCACGTATCAATAAAGCAAGAAATATCAATAAGGTTACCTGTCCTTTTAAAGCATGAAAGAACACGTTGGAACAGCGATGAAATAAAGAAGTCTTCCGTCTATATAAGTACAGGATAACCTGACCTGACCGGCCGTGGGGGTAAAGATAATTTGGAATTTTGTGATCTAGGCCTGAACGTACCCCGCTGATATACGATCGGTGTGGGGTGGGGGGTTGGGGATGGTGGTGTGGTAGAGAAAGGGTGCTGGTGGAGTGGTGTGTATGTGTGTGGACGTTTGCGGGGGCGGGAGGGTGTGGTGCCAGGAGTCGGCGGGGGTACTAGTCATTGCTGTTGGGGTAAAGTGGAGGTTAGGGGTGGGGGGGGGGGCAGGGAGTAGTAGGGGTGTACAGACGGATATTGATCCCACTAATGAGCCCCAATTTAGTCATTAAGCCGACAGACAGGCCGAAACAGGGGGTGGGGAGGCGATCCCCGCTGCTCCATTGATTCAGTTCCCGATTCATTGGTTCGTGAAAATCTGGCATTGGGAGGCAAGGGTTAAATCCGGGAACATTATAAAAACCCAGTATTTCTCTATAGGGTTATATTACGGAGATTTGTGGAATGATTTTTAAAATTCACAGATTTGACTGTTTTCAGTCTTTTACAGAACTATTTTTTATCATGAGGTTTGTTATGACTATTGCTTATGTATATATACATACTCTGTACATATATAAAGATTCTTACATTTCTCACTAGACTCATGACATTAGCATTTCCATGTTAGACATGACAACAGATTTTGACAATCGTCCTGAAATTAATAGGTACCTATCACGGATGCCATTATTCTGATCCTGATCTATCTTATATCTCCTTCTTAATATCAATATCAGATATCACCTTGAAAATCAGTTTTCATTATCACACCTCCAATCGGAACAAAAATCAGTATATCATACCATTCAATATTTCAACTTCCAAACAATAGTGATCCCCAGTACTTGCAATGAGCCTAAGCTATTCAACGTCGCGGCAAATGTATGAACCATCTGAAGACAGTTCCAAACAGTGAGGATAGGGTAGAAGAACATCTTATTTCTGGGATATTATAAACCTATATGTCTTTAGTAGAAGAGCAATTTTGTGTCCTCAATACAATTATATTGGGTACGAAAAAGCGAGAAACAACATTTCAAAATGTTATTTGCTCTTGCAAGGGTCAAACGGTGTAACCATAGCACTGACGGCTACGTTTTATGCTTTTATACCTATTAATCAATATCTCACTGCTAGGCTGTCTACTTACTGTTTTCCCAACATCAGCAGAATTTATAGGTATTTTTTCTATATATGGCATCTAATAACTTATCAATCACACCATATATGGCATGTAATAACATATCAATACTGAAATCATCTCAAGGACCCCCTACTCAACCGTTCATGTACTCCCCCCTCCCCCAGAAGCTCACCTAATTTTATATAGCTGCGGTGGTTGATAATGATTTGATGGTAATGACTGTAGCTTAATGGTCTGCTCCTATAATGCGACTACTAGGGTACCGTTGCTGCAGTTTGGGGAGAGTTAGCCCGTAGAATTCAGATGTATTCAATATTTGGCGGTACAGTAAGAGATGCCTAATATGGCAGAACTAGTGGCAATAAACAGAAAAAAACCCAAAACCGTAAAGCTGATTGTTGCACAGAATATTGTAACGTCAATAAAAGAAATGGAGGCCGGATTAAGTGCATAAGTGTTGATAATGATTGTATTCATTAAAAAGGTTACATCAATTCGGCTCCACGGGTAACCCTCGGAGCTCAATTCTGGTAATACCTGTCAGAGTCTAAGAACTACGAGGCTAAAGGGGGAAGAACGCCGACTTCAGAAGCTGAGCTCATCCGTACACAAGCTCGAAGCCACAAGTGACACACCAGAGCAACTGTTGTCCTTATGTAGGATGTCTAGATTACATGACGGTTGCTCATGCGGGGACCAAGACCTCCCCGCGGTATCCCCTAGACACGGTCTGGGGGATCTGGGGTGCCAGCTCCTCCGTTCTTGCCACAACATATTTCCGGTCTTGTTCAAATACTATGATTTAGTAACAGGATGCATCTATCATGTTTCTCCAGAATGTTGCAAATGCACATCAGGTTCTGTAATTCTAGGTATTAAAGCGTCGTCAACGAATAATCGCCCCTTACAGAAACTAGCTGTGTATTTGCCGCACTCTTCAGTACATAGTACAAAGTACGTAGAACAATGTCGATATTATTTTGAATGGCTATTATGAACTAGGGGTCCCTGATGGCATATCGGGATTATCTCAAGGTTCAGGTTTCTCACTGGTATGACACCACATGCGTGGTGATCAAATCTATGAGATGAATTCAGGCACAAATCCTTCCCTCACACATTTACCAATGTAATAGTCCTTTACTTCCCACACCCCATAGACATGGTATGAGAAGGTCTGGACTTATAGCAGTAAGTTTACTAAGTACTGCTGGGAATAGAGGAGAAAGGTGGCTGCAGTGGGACTGTAACATACAGCCTTGTGATTACTACTAGTCCAGCACTTCAACAACCGAGCTGAAGTAGACCTCCACATTATCACAAACACTGTATATAGGTAAGGCGTACCTATAGATTGGAGGGAAGGGGTATGTTATGCATACCCGTAAAGTAGGGCGTTAGTGTAGTATGTGTAAAAGGGATGTGGGAACACCCTCAGATGCTCATGGGAGCAGGACAACGAGAAGAAGGTAGGGTGGTGGGAGAGATGGGTGGGGAGGGTGGGAGAGGATCCGAACATCTGTAGACGCAGCCAGGGACGCGCCTTTTTCGCGCCCGGCGCGCAAGCCGCCACATGCCAAGTACAACAACTCGATCGCGTGTCTTCAAATTTCAATTCCCCATCGCAGACGAACGGAAGGCAGCAGGGACGAGGTCTGTGGTGGAGACAGGCAGGCAGAGGGGATAAGGATGTGTGAATGGTAACTACTGGTGATGAAATTGGATGTCTACGGCCATATGATATATAAATGTTCTATGCAGTGGATAATTCCCAGCTGCATTACTTACAGGCTTAAACAGATGCACCAACCGACCAATTGTATAGGAAAGACAGGTATCTCAAACGACAGCAAAATTTAGTAATAGTGTAATATATCTATGTTAATAGTAAGTAGCACCCTCTTAGAGTTCAGCTATACGCGTGTGGGAGGTTTGGGTTTGAAATAAAGATACCCAATATTTTGACATAAACAACACCATTACTTGGAGAAACAAGCTCAACTTTGCTGGTATCATAGGATGGCCGTTTCCATACAATGTAATATAGGTATGATATATTCATCATTATCATACCGTATCTCAATAGCAATACAATCCCAGACTTTTTGTTATCGTGTATGTTTGCACTATTATCTATGCCTACAGACATGAATGCATCAATATCTCTTGTATTTCTATGTGCCGCAGTCTATGTAGACTGGTGTACCAATTAACGGTCCCGCCTACTGTTTCCACCGAGATCACAATGTGTACGCAAAGGCTCATAATAGAAGTCCATACTGGACAACCAGAGATCTACATATGTGCAATTGCATAAGCTTTTGACAACCCAGAACTGACATAAGCCAGACCTGCTTATGCTGCAGTTTTTGCGTGTAGGTCCAGACTGACATACTGTAGTCTCTCACACGGGCTTATCGATAAGGGGACATGTCACTATTATTACTTGACTCCCAGGGCAATCAGTGTCCATTCTGCATCTGATGAAGCGTTTGGTCGACAGCAAAGGGGGCTGATTGTCGGATGAGGTGAGGTTAGGGGTACCCCGAGGCCCCGGCACCTAGCCCCATCGCTTCTCCGCTTTCTCCGCGCTACGCATCCAAGACGCCGAAACTGATTCAACATCCCCAAAATCACATTGTGAATAGCCGTGTGCTGAATTGTAGTCAGCGTATTCCATGGTGCTATTGCTAGAAAAGGTGATGAATATTGCAAGGGTGTCAGAGGTACATGCGATGTGCGACGAAAATATGTATATATGTGTATAGATACATATATACAATGCGAGGTGGGGTGAGATAGGAGAGTATGGGGGTAGCATGAATTTGAAGGGGTTAACGTTGTGCATTCGCACAGTAGACCTCTGAACTGTGTTACCCTCACCACCCCTACTCCACCTACTACTACCACCACGACTCCCGGGCACCCCCTGCGAAGCCAGGGTGGCTGGAGAGAGGGGAGCTGGTGTAGGGAGACCGGCCTGTATGCCTGCATCCAGCCGCCTCCGCAGAGCGGCGCCAGTGTCGGTCACCGCCGTGGAGCTCGCCACCACCTACACCACCACCACCACCTCCTCCACCACCACCAGCCTGGCTGAGCAGCTCTGAACAGCTCTGGCCAGCACAGACTACGGGGTCGGGCTCGCGGCGCAAGGAGAGCCGTGCACCCACCAGGCACACGCACAGGAGACGGTAAGTTTTAGCCTCTCTATTTGTACAAATCTACGCCGAACGGGAGCCTTTGGAAAGCCACCGGTGAATGCTGTTTACTGCTATATACAAGCAGGGAAACCAACAACAGCAGCGTTTTGCCGCGTCCTTATTTTCCCAACAGAACCAGGAGGCAGATATAATTGTTTTTTAAACCTGTTTTCCATTTTCCAAATCCCAACGGGTTATTACTATTAGTCTTTTTTTCAAGAAGAATGTATGTGTAGCTCTTTTGATGTCTGATCCCTTTTCTATTGTTTCCATGCCTGTTTCTCCCACCACTTATCTGAAGCTGAATCTCGGAGTGATTCACTTTACTCAGAGGACCGGATTTTGTACACAACGTCATGTGTGAAAATACTATTTCTTGGATTTTCCTCCTGGATGAGAAACTTCTTTAATTCATACTGGCGACGTTATGGTGGTTGTGTTGTGCAATCTTCATGCTATTAACAGAACACAGGGAGACAGACATACTGACCGCTTTGACCGACAACCTAAGAGCTGGTAGGAGGGGGAAAGGGGAGGGGGTATAGGGGGAGAGGCCTGAGCCAAGTCATGGTGACTGATTATGCTAAACATATGCCAGATTGATCCAACCTTGCTAGACAGCACTGGACGGCTCTGGCTATGCTCGGCCATGTCATCAAAGCTTCCAACAACTAAAAAGGATAAACCCTGGAACATGAAAAGGGCTTCAAGGCAACGCTGAAAAATGAATATGCAGAGATCATCTGTAAAGTCAACTCTATGCAAAAAGACTTTTCCCGTACCGTACTAGATGTTTCTCTACTATGAATCCCAAACTGTGAATGATAATGTATGCTGACTAAGGTAGGACGGTTGACGGACGAAGAGGACGACGCCTTTGTGGATTTGAAGGACGTATAAAATCGAAATTTGACAAAAATCGAGGTAAGGCTTATAACAAGTCTTCCGTTAGCTGAGAGATGAAAGGCCGGGAGCACGGAGGACCTATTAGTTCCGCACATTTGTAGATTAATCATTATACTGCAATTTCCTTACTACAAAAATGGGTAAAAACTACTTTGTACATAGCATTAGCTTTCAGGGCAATAACCATTTGGCGGTAGTTCAGCGAGACACCATTTTAAGCCATCAGATCGTAAGCAGTGCATTCGTTACGCATTGTTAACCATCAACAATGTCCCTGGTCTAACGACAGTATACTACACCATCGATGATCACTATATTCGGAAGATTAAAATCTAGAGGTGAAAAATCCTTACCATTCACCATAACTGATTGGTTAACAGTGCACTTTCTTGTATGTATATCATCACTTATCGGTGGTAAGCTGATAATTATTTTAGCCCAACCTTGATGCGAGTTAAAAAGCATGTTTTCTCTCCACTGAAAGGAGATGGCGTTACCATCTGGCATTATCTGATCACTTACGGAACACCAATTACATTATATCATCAGACATCATAGATGGTCTCATACTCAAGACAAGAGGATGAATCCTTAACGATCGGTTTATTCAAATTTCCTTGCTCCTTTAATGCTAAGCAGCGTCACCAGTTACCGTATGGTGTACAAAGAGTGTAGTGGGAGGGAAGGTTAGTGTAATCTATGTATACCATCAAACCATAAAAGATGAAACAGACAGACAAAATACATGTACACCCTTAATTTTCTTAAAAATCCAGTATCCTCGATTTCCACTCAGTATGGAATATGCACACACTGATCTACACTATGACCTGCGCGTAAGGGGAGCCGTTTGGCTAGGTATGCGCAGATGCAACGTTCTCATTACCACCTGGCCCTACTCCCCCACCCCGACTCACCACCAATAGTGCCTTTCTGTCCCGATATCTCCGTCCCCTGTTTCCTAATTCTCAACAACAAACCCAAGGTTTCAAATTTATTTCAAATATTTCAATGTAGTAACATGTAGGCCTAGTATTAAGTAGTGGTGGTTTTAAAAACAGGAATGTCAATTAATTGCCCTACGGAGTAGGAACATTTGTTGCTGGTGTCGGGGGTGGGGGCTGAATCTTGCTGGTCAGAGTGCTGAAACTACCCGGATGGAGTAGTGTCCATGTAAAGGTGTAGGTGGTATGGGGGTAGTTGGAGCAATCCGTAGAATTGCCCCAAATCTTTTATCAGTCTCCAATTCTCAACGACTAACTTGAGCTTTTAAAATTTGAAGGTAGAAGCATGTAGTATTATAGTAGTGGTGATTTAAAAAACCGGAATGTCAATCAATCGCTATTGTGGTGGCAGAGAGGGGTCGACGTCCTTACTGGTCGGGTAAAAAAAGTAGAATTCCTGAGGTGGGCTAGGTGTGAAGATTACTGTGCGAAGTAGTACACTCGACGCCTCCATGTATCCCACGGTAGAAGCCGAGATGTGTAGAGTGGAAGTATAGGCCAATGCAGTGATGCCACGGTACAAATACCTTGGACAGGGTTGGTGGCGCCATTTGGCGATTGTCGCAGACATCGCGGGGCATATGGCAGGCACGAGGTGGCCCGGGCGTGAGGCATCAACAATACAGTACAGCAGAGATGTTTGGGGATTCGTCACCGGTGTCTTGAGGGATGGTAGTGGGTCCGTGAATAGTTTGCCTATTTGATCGCACGATGCAAACAGGAAGGCTTCATGGCATCATATATAGGCAGGGAAGTGTCATCTAGAAGGCAGCTCCATAGTTGCTCGTAGGCAGTGGCCTTCGTAGGCACCGACTGCAGGGTTGGCTGCGGCCTGCGCTCGGCCTAATGACGAAAAACCAAGGCACTTTGTAGAAGGTCGCCCATGCGATGCCTGCGTCGTGGGAAGACACTGTTGGGAAGGCGAGGCACACATATGGTCCACAGTAGTTGGTGCGCGCTGCAGGGATGCTTGCAGGTGCTGCCAGATCGGTGCCAAAGAAACGCACAAATGACGAGGACCTCGTTATCTGTCGAAGCTTGTGCAGCTTGGATTGTAGCAGTCGTGGTAGACGTCTGGAGTGAAGTCTGCAGGCTGGCCCGTGGAGTGGAGAGACTTGTCTGGCTGGACGTGCATCGGGAGCAAGAAGCATGCGATGGGGGAGCATACCAAAGTCGCAGACGACTATCCATAGCTAAAAATCATCTTTACAGACTACATTCTAGTCTGGAGATTTCTCCGGTTTCAGGCGATATTCAGAGTGTGAACTTGAGCTGGTCACTCACATTGAATTTTCTCAGTCAGGGAGCTGAAACTACCCGGATGGAGTAGTGTCCTTGTAAAGGTGTAGGTGGCGTATGAGTTCCTGGCCCACTCCTTAGAATTACCACCAATTTTAATTAGTCTCCACTTCCATGGAGAAAGAACCACTCTTAAACTCCTCTAACTACCACCCATATCACCAAATCCTTCCCTCCTTCACGACTATCTCCCTGCCTTCAAACACGACTTCCTCCCTTCCTTCATAAATTCCTTCCTTCACAACTTTCTACCTTCCTTCACAACTTCCTTCCTTCCTCCATTCCTTCACAACTTCTTCTATGACTTCCATCCTTCATGACTTCCTTCCTGACATCACGACCTCTTTCTCGCCTTTACGACTTCTTTCCTTCCTGCACAACTTCTATACTTCCTGCACGAAAATCTCTCCTTCCCTCCCTCCTTCCTTGAAAGGTAACTGCCTCTGTAACTTCCAGCACTATCCCGCTATCCTCTTGCTGATGACAAACCTTGCAGGTAGAGCTCTGATGTGAGCTGCTTGTTAGGTGAAGAGTGAGTAGCTCCTCTATTCATCACTCATATCACTAAGTTCTTCCGTCCTTCATTCCTTCACGACTTCCTTCCTTCCTTCACAAATTTATTCCTTCCTTCACAACGTCCTTCCTTCATTCATGAAGTCCTTCCTTCTCTCTTCCCTTACGTACCTCCTTTCTTTCAAGACTTCCTTCCTTCCTTCCTTCACGACTTCCTTCTGTCGTTGAAAGGTAACTGCCTCTGTGACCTCCCACACTCTCCCACAACTTTCCTGCTGGTGGTAAACCTTGCAGGTAGAGCTCTTATGTGAGATGCTTGGTAAGTGAAGAGTGAGTAGCTCGTGGGAAGAACTCTGAGACAAGCTGCAGGCTGGTTAGGCATGAGGAAACAGATGTACACATATCTCACCCTCACATCTCCACACCGCCACCACACTACACACCGATAGAATCAGCCACAACGTATACGTATAGACTGCCGGTGGTTACACAATAATAGATTGCCCATTTCTATAATTGGTTCCCAAGTATTGATATATGCACAATAAGTATTACGTACATGAAGTTAAGGTAAGGGAAATACATTATATTTTCCCAATGCTATGAAACGTCTATCAATTAGAGACTTATTAATCTTATCAGGGTTTCCTCAAATGATTTAGATAACATATGACCTTCTTCGTTTTATTTGGATATGACGAATTAAAGTTATTTGATATCGTGTGGTACCAATTTGGGTTTTTTACTTGCTTAATAAGTTGACCAATAAATGCATAATATATGCACTTAATAGCTTATACAATGAATTATTCTAGACTTTCGTAGGCTGCAAAGGACAATAAAAGGTTGCCATATTAGCTTCTGGTTATATTGGAGATGCTGACTTGCAGAAATCTTCACAGCGATGAGACACAAGTAACCTTTATTAATAGATTAGTGAGTCAAAGTGTGCAGCTTAACCCGTGTTATTTTGAAAGGTAGCTTCCATCTTTTTAGTCTCATTATACCCAATTTGAAAATATTTCAATGGTTTGTCGGGTATCGCTTCTCTAAATAGTGTGGTTCCTAATGACTCATTTGGTGGATTGTTCGTTGGTCAATCAGAGTATCTACAAGAATAGGTATACTACCTCCTAAGAACATCAGCACCTGAAACCTATTGTTTTGTAGCTACCAGGACTATGATATGGCTATCATTCTACCAAGATGTGTCTCTATTTAAGTCCACCACAGTAACTGAAATAGAATCTGCATTCTTGCGATTTCCATGTCATCTATCATTTTTATTTCATCCCCCTTTCCTGCCAGCGTTATTGTTATATGTGATACTTGTTTATAGAAGAATGTCGCACAGGTGTAGTGCCTCTGATGTCCACTAACTTCTCTATGCTATTGTTCTTCCAGATACGGGGAGGAAAGCAATACCAGGGCACACTGCTGTTAGTGAAAGAAACTCAAAAGGTGAGCTGATAACCGTAAACAAATGAACATCATTTAAACAATGTGTATACATTAGATAATTACTTTACCTTAGGCAAATATCATTGATATACTAATTATATTTGTATAGTGTTAAGTGTGGTAACACATTATATTCCACCTTAACATACATCCGTTAATCATGATTAAGTAAAATATGCAATTGAGTCATTCCTATTCAGGCAACAGGCATTGTCATAAAATCAATGGAAACGTAATTATGGAATATTTTCTATTGATCATGGACATACATGTATAACAATTACTGCTTTTTTTTATTATACAAACGTATGGTATACTCTGTACGCACAGTATGTATGAACTAATGAAGTCGAGAGTTGTTTGAGAGAGGTGATTTAGAGACCTCTCTCTATAGCTCTAAATACCATTATTATACCTTCATCTAACTATGGGAAACTAGAGTAATCACTTTTTCTAAATATATCAACAAACAACATGCGCTAAACGCTTAATGTAAATTCTTATACGTTAGGGAAACTACATTACAATTAACTGAAACAAGCAGCATGTATAAACAAAAGTCTTATTACTGGAACAAAATCCGCGAACAATCTCCATGAAAGTTACATCAGCATTGTCCGTATGCACGTTTATCAATTACTCCAGTCATATGGGACTAAGAACCAGTTCCTGATATCGGACCAGAAATTTATCGGCATTATTACTCAAATGACATCGAATTCTGAAGCAAAATACTCATTCTGAAAGAAGCCTTGTTGCAAATATTTTTTTACGAAAAATGTTTCAATACCGTTGGCCTTCATTTTGAATAACAAAATGCGGATTTTGTATATGATATGCGAATATATTTATATATGTACGTTTCTTACTTTTCTCAAACATTTCTGGAGTGTTGCGTAACAGACCATTGTAAGGGGTCTCCTTTCCTTCGATGTTTGTCCAAAATACCAGAGGTTAGTGACAGTCGTATGAACATCATTAAAGTCCTATTTTAAGACGGAAACCTTCGCTCGCTTTATCGTGACAATTAGCTTTATCAATTCACAAGTGGGACATTCCCAGTTGGTATTCCTCACTACGAATATCTGGAATACTTGGAGATTTAACCGTAAGCTGTAATTGCGTTCCGAGTTAGGACTAAAGGCATTATATGGAACTATTATATGTGATAGCCTATAATAGCCTCGAGCTATTTAGAGCAGCTCTGAGTTTATCGAGCTAGCCTAGCGCATAATCACATTCAAGCTCACTATCACACCTCCCTATAGACCTACTCACCAGAACAAATGGCAGCATTCAGCGATAGAGTATTGGTTGTACAATAGTCGGTGCGGGGGTTGAAGCGGTGCGGCCCGTCAGGGCGGCGGGGGCGGCGGACGTGGAAACGGTCCGCCGCGCGTTCCAACCTACAGGAGGCCGGCTGACTGCACGGGCGCCCGGCCGGCCACACGCCGCCCGCCCGCCCCGGTCCGCCAGACCGGCCTCCTAACGCAATTACCGGCGGCACCGGGCGCCACGGGGCCCGGCGACGGGTGAGAACACAAAGCGGCTCCTTCATACCCCCACTTGTCCCAGTCAAATCTCGATTTAAATAGAAATCATTTTCAGACAACAAAATCATCGGTGACTCGTCTGAGCGTCGGACGCCTGAGCCTGTTTTCCTGGTCGGCATGCACCGACCGCGAGCTTAGAAAAACAACACAAACAACAATAATAACATCAGCAGCAGGATGCTTTAACGATGCCAATTACCTGGAGAGGGAACAGGTAGTAGTAGCGGCGATACTGAAAATTCAAAATGCCCACGCTGAGAAACCCAAACCAAGCTGGCATTAATATTTACCTGCATGGTGTGGTGTGTGCTTACAAAATCAGTCAAATATCGCTCAATATCTCATGCCAATGTGACAGTCGAGAAGTGATGTAAAGGAAGATTTATTTACTATTTCATTCATAAATTCGTATAAAAAAAGGTAACATCACTATTAATTCCCTGGTCTTCTTTGGTGCTATTTGTCATGGTGTAGCATTTTGAATTCACACTGATAAAGGATAGAGACACTAATAGATTATTGACGACTATGGGTCTATCTTATCACCTTTAAATCCCCCTCCATTGGCTACTCTTGTCATTGCGACTTATAAGCTTCATACACAAATCTCACCACAGAAGGTGACGTGCATAACTTATGACATACCAGAATTATCCATATCCAAGCTATGTTTTTACATGCTACTTATGATATGTTCTATATGACACGCAACGTGTGACATGTGATTAGTAATATGAGACTGATATCACGATAACGCATCACATATGTTTAAGCCGTCTTTTCTGGCCGTCCGCAGAATCTTACAATGCCCAAACCGATGGCTATTTTTTAAACATTGTCTGCATTGTCAGTCGCAACCTAAATCTGGGCTTCGATCAATAACACAACACGGCGAGTCGTTTGTGATTCTCATTGTAAGCTCCCTCCCTCCCCCTACCTTCCCCCCAGTCCCCGAACCCTCACTGCAACATGGCGGGAAGGAAAGGTCGATTAAATACATCCAGACTGAAGGAGGAAGGCTAAAAATGAAATAAATAAGTGAAAAAGAGATGGGGCGTTGTTGAGCGTCGTCTATTATTGTACTCGATTGGCGGTCGATGCTGACTGAAGTTCCCGGACATGCGCACAAGCGGCATGCAAACACAATTTACAAAATTGATACATGCTGTTAAAATTGGCTGCGTGCTACAGGCGGCGCTGCAAATCAGTGGCTTCACACAGTGACGGGGGGCGTGGGCGGGGGCTGGGATGGGTGCTGTTGATAAAGCTAAATCCCCCTCCCGACTTTGTCCATGCTCACCATCCGGCTCCCCACATAAATACACCCGGATAAATGCCCTATTAGATAACCCGGCTACAGGACGGTGTAAACAGGTCAGCAGTCAGTGTGCTGTACCTGGAATAAATAATAGTAAACACACCACCTGGAGGGACTGGAATATATGTATTAAGGTCATAGACATTACAACACACGTTAGTCTAATTAAGTCGGATGGTAAGATTAGCCTTAATTTTCACGTGAACTTCATATTGTTGAGTAGTGAGATAAGACATTTTTGTCGTTGTTCGATTTTCCTGATATCAAGAGGTAATTAGCAAATAGTTTATTCGTATGAACATTCAAAATCATTTGAACATTTGCACACGAGTTCATATTCTTTTCTCTCAATAAATAATGTAATTGAGTCAGGAATAATCACAGAATTAAACGATTTTTGTGGAATATTGAACTGCGTAATGAAGAACAAGATCAGAAACATCAGAAAGTGCTAGTTGTAGTGCTCATCCTGTCAATCATAGCAACTGATAGCAGATTTGTGGGGAGCTATGAACGATGTAAACTATTGTATAAAGATAAAGGAATGGAGCAACAACTAAGATAAGATCATAGATAAGGGACATGATTTGGATACTGAACTCTGTTGCACACATGCATATATATCAGGCACACAAATGTATACATATGCTAAGAACATCCAATCGGTAAATCATTTCAAAACATGCAGAACCTGTACTTCATGTCATAAATAGAACTCCCCAATTACCACATCAAAAACAGAATTATAGAAATAAACAGCCACATCAGAAAAATGCTTCCACACCCGGTCCGTGAAAATAACGTGCCAAATCGAGCAGCTCATTGCATTGAGTTCTGCGCACGGTCGAGTAGCTCGACGCGCCGAGTGGCTGTGGGAGGGGATTGACTCAGGGCCGCGTGGGTTGGAGAGATGGGGGTTGATTCATTAGGGGTGCCTAGGGGGTGATAATCCGCTGTTGGTCATGGCTATTCAGTGGCCACACGGGGGGCTCAGCACATCATGATCCCTGCTAATTCTGCAGGCATTACGGCGGTCCACATTGATTGCTATTTATAGTTTGTGAGTAGCTCATCTGCTTGTCTGGCCATCATGGTGGGTCTGAGGGTTCGTGTGACTGTACTTTACAAGGATGTGAATGGGGGTGGGGGTGGGGGTGGATGCTTCAAATGAATTTGAACATACAAGGGGCTTTTCATAAAGTGCCTAGGCAGTGAGAGGGAACGAAGGTCCACACTTTTGGAAATTTCGCGTAATCCCTAATAAAACCTATTGTATAAGACATATGACTGAAGTTGTGTCCTCACAACTCATATATCACAACTGGTAAAAGTATGGCACCATAAGCATTACACATACCATACCATGGTACCATACCACACATAATAAAACTAAGAATCCATGCATTAGTACAATTCTATGATGACATACATGTATGCCATGTGCACATTCAAGGAAACAATAGATAGATAAATGGTTTAGTTGAATAATGAAATGTTTTGGTTAGTGTCTAATTAAGTTCAGGAATGTCCTGAAAGCGCTGTATTTCTAAAACTAAATAAGATGATGAATATAAGAAAAGTAATTTTTAGGAGCATTCCCGTTGATGTGAGAGTGGTTTGTCCCTTATTGAACAAATTATAAATATAGATAACTTTGCATATATGACTGTATTCAATTTAATCACAAATTAATCTTGGTTGTTCCTAGATAACTAATGATAATTTAGGGTATCACTTTAATGACAATGAAACATTTCTACCTTGTATACACTCTGCTTATGTATTGATTTTATATCAGTAGAGTATTTGATTTTCATTAAAATGTTAGAGAGTAGATTGCTTTTATGACCATGGCTTGTTTGGCTACGAGCGTGTAATGTTTGGCTGGACGCGCGTAGAGCTGTGAGCAGTTAGGGCGGTGTTTGGAGCCCGGGCGGCGGCAGGAGGTGCAGAGAGCAGCTCAGAGGACCTCACCAGGAGCAGCTCAACCCGTAGCTCACTCACCAATAGAGCTACCGGCCAAAGCACACATGTACATCTATTCAGAAGTCAATCGAGAAGAAGCATATACATACTGATGTAAAACAAACAACTGGCCTTTTTCACTTCACTAAATGTAATCTTCGTTTCGATCTGCACACTGGATTCAGTCGGGCCGATATGTATAGTTATCATATAATGAAAAACAAATATAGCAATAGTGATATAAAAAATCATTTCGATCTCTTTGTGTATATTACCTGAACGGATCCTGGATTTAACAAAAGAAAAATAGCTTCTTACATTTTCATAGACTCGCTGTGCAAACTTGTGCTGGTAACGCCGGACACTCTCCGCTTGCCCGCCTGCCTGCCCGCCTGCCTGCCCTGCCTGCCCGATCGCCCGAACCTCTTAACAGCTCCAGGCGACGTTCCGCTGTGATGGCGTGCCGAACAAACCTTAACGTTTATTAGATTTCTGATGGGCACGCCATTCACTAAACAAAAAAATGAAAAGAAAAGAAATTGAATGAAAACAAACAAAAAAAATCCCGAAGAGAATGCAAAACCCACACTGTCTTTCTCTCATGTTTAAAGGAATCGCTGGGGAGGCTTGTGCGGGCAGTCAGACGACGGCAGCGGCGACGGTCCTTCCCCCAGCTACCACAGATCGCAACCCCGTCTCGTGAGTATTGGGAGAGATTTAAGGATTAAGAGGATAATCCAGCAACAAGGCCTGCCTTATTTCCCCGTCTCAGCCCCTCGTGGCCACCACCACCTCCCGCTGCCCCCTGGCCACCATCCGCCGATCGACCTCATCCCGCCCACCCGCCGACGTCAACACCTGCTCACCGAACAGCTTCAAGTACCTTCTAACTGGTCCGAGTATCTCCGATCTGCCTCGAGTGCAACTGATCTGCTTTTTTTTTTAGTTCTTCTGAACTGTTCCGAGTAAATACTCTGAGCACATCTGAACTCATCTACGTACCAGCAAGTTCTTCTTAAGACCACTGAAAACAACGAAAACGAGCAACTGCTCCCCAGGTGACCTTGTACAGAGGGAATGTATTTAAACTCTTGAATATAGGGGAAAACCAGGAAAATACAGTCACATCTAGGACTCTTATTTTGGAGTGAATAACGATACTCAACGTCTCTGGTACAACCAGGTCACGTGGTACTCCATCAACCAATCAGCATCCCCGCCAGGCCGACCCAGGTGCCCTCTGGTGAGCATTGTGCGGGTAAATAGTGCCTAATTGGTATTGTCACCCACCGCTGGAGGGCGCAGTCTAAACTGTATTGATCAAGAGGACATGAATAGTGCATGAGCTCTCTTGGATTTGAGGCCGGGAAATGTGCCACTTACCAGGCAAAATTATACAGGCCCGTAAATAGGACGTTCAATTTAATCATTTACTTTATGTGGGCAGGAGTAGCGACATTACCGCCCAACAGAATATTCCCACGCTCCCCGCCCTGAAGGAGTGCATACACATACGTGTGAGAATATCTACGTGAATAGCAACCCCTAAAGCAAGGATTACGTTCATGCTGGTTTGAGAATGCATTAAATGAAAACACATACCTCTTAGTAGGGAATATTCATTAACGCGGGCTTTGTACTTGGCCCATATCTATAGGCATACCTTGTGGAGGTATTTGTTGTTGATACTTGTGTTACTTTAGTGGTGGACAGTAGGAAGCGGCTTCAAGATGCCTGTGGTACCGTTTGTCAACCAGGAGGCCTCCGAGATCATGGAGAAGGCCAACCAGCGCATCCACATGCCGGAGAACCAGCGGCGGTTGGTGCTGATTATCGTCTGTATCGCGCTGCTGCTGGACAATATGTTATACATGGTGATCGTACCCATAATTCCCATCTACCTGCGTTCCATCAACGAGGACCAGTATGTGGCCCCGCAGACGGGCGTGGTGCCCTCCCCGACGCCGTTCCCGAACGGGTCCTACTCCAACGCTACCACGCAACCCAAACTGCACCCGCTCATCCCGCATGCGCAGTACGAGGACGCGTCCATCGGCATCCTCTTCGCATCCAAGGCCATCGTCCAACTCATGGTCAGCCCCATTTCCGGTACTATCATCGATCGCATCGGCTACGACCTTCCCATGGTGTTTGGACTCGGTGTCATCTTCCTCTCCACTGCCATCTTTGCTTTCGGCTCTAGTTACGGCGTCTTGTTTGTCGCCCGGAGTCTGCAGGGCGTTGGGTCAGCGTTCGCCGACACTTCCGGTTTGGCTATGATCGCTGACCGATACTCAGATGAGAACGAGCGTCAGAAGGCGCTCGGTATTGCCCTCGCTTTCATCTCCTTCGGCTGTCTCTTCGCGCCACCTTTCGGCGGGATCCTGTACGAATTCGCCGGGAAATGTGTTCCGTTCATCTTATTGGCTGCCGTTGCACTGATTGATGGCTTTCTGTTAATGCTTGTCATGAAACCCGTCCGACTTGAGCGCACGATGCTTCAGAAGCAGGGGACCCTACCTACAGGCACACCCATCTATATGCTCATCCTCGACCCATACATTGCCATCTGCGCAGGGGCACTGGTTATGGCCAACGTGAGTTTGGCCTTCCTGGAGCCCACCATGGCGTTGTGGATGAAAGACACCATGGACGCCAGCGAGTGGGAGATTGGTCTGGTCTGGCTGCCAGCCTTCTTCCCACACGTCTTTGGAGTCTACCTTACAGTCAAACTTTGCCGACGCTACCCGACCAAAGTTTGGCTCATCACCGCTGTTGGGTTGTGCATAGAGGGCGCCAGCTGTCTCATCATCCCATTTTGTACCAGCTATGGCGCCGTTGTGGTCCCTATTATGATCGACTGCTTCGGTATCGCGCTCATTGACACTGCCATCCTGCCCACCCTCGGGTACTTAGTGGATGTCCGGCATGTGTCCGTCTACGGCTCGGTGTACGCAATTGCTGATATCAGCTACTCGCTCGCCTACGCCTTCGGGCCAGTCGTAGCCGGCGGCATCGTGGCCTCTATCGGCTTCATGTGGCTCAACATCGGTATCTTCTTCAGCAACATTCTCTACGCCCCCATCCTCCTGCTGCTGCGGTCAATCTATGACTACAAGCCCTTCGAGAACGAGCCCATCCTGATGGAGACCCAGGCTTCCACCTACCAAACGTACAAGATGAGTGCACAGGACGGTACGACGCCCAAGGACCCTAACACTGAGATAGGCTACGACGAGAAACCCAACCCCGGAAACGGCAAACCAGGCTACGACACGTCCCGACCCACCCACCCACAAGGAGGAGGGGGTGGAGGAGGCGGGGGCCCACCGCCACGCGGCCCCCCGCCCGCCCGCGGGCCCCCGCCCTCACGACCCCCGCCACCCCAACCCCAACACCACAATGTCAACGGTGACCCCCCTCACCCCCTGTACCGCCAAGAACAGGACTCAGCCCCCCAACAAGGCTTGAGGGACTCTGAACCACGGTACCAAGGATATAATTAATTAACTAAAAGCGACTAATTACCCAAGCCACCTTCTCAATTGTCATTACTATACCACACACTGTTAAATACTACTGTAGCACAATGCCAACTCAGCACTAAGAGTGTGGCCCCGAACATAGAAATACCAACCACGGATTACAATCGCTAACACAAAGCATGCAAAACTGAAAAAAAGAAGAATGAGACACATATATACGATGTAATTCAGAATAAAGGACGGAATACTTCAGTAAAAAGCCAGCATAATATTATAAGGTGAACAAGTACAATGGGAAATAATGGCAACGTATCTGACACTTTCCTTGGCATTATCTGAATATACATAATATATATGATGAAGAGGATATTAAATATACCACAATGATAAAGAAAGGAGAAGCAATCAAATCATGGTATTGTAGCACAATAATTTTACATCTAATGTCCACCTGGACATTACAGAGCTTACGAAAATCTGGATCCTGGTGTCTTAGCTTATATTGCAAAATTGTCCAGACATAAGAGTATAGGAGACCGGCGAAACCTGTAATATAGCTACAGTCCAAGGTAGGAATGCCCAGGTGAGTGTATGCGAGCAATACAATTATATAGAAACATATATATGCAGGAGAGTAGATGGTAGATATAGTGTGATACATGCTGTATGAATAACAACGATGGCCAACATAATGAGGAGCTGCACTAGGACTGCTCCTCACAAAAAGCTTTGCAGTAATATTAACTCATCTAGGTGGTTGTCACTTGCTATTTCATTATGATCGTAAATATTCTTAAGGTTGTGAAATCATGCTATAGGAGCATGTTGTTGCGTAATTTAAATATTGATCATTAGTCACTTGGTATATTGGACTCCCTGCTAGCTAGACAATGCAACACCATGGTCATCAACATTGGAAATATTTTACTCCTACAAAATGACCGCCATCTTGGAGAAAGAACGTGGACTGTACACATCATGACGTCATAATCTACAACGTTTGTCTTTTGGGACGTTCCTGCTGACATTGACCTAGTAACCAATTGTGAACCGGATGACCGTGTGGGAGAAAACCTAGTGTATCATGGATGTGTCTGGGTCATTCTTTTGCCTAATTTGAAGATGTGGTGTACATATAAAGAAACAAAAACAGAAAACGAAGCTCAATACAAAGAATGTACTGTCCCTGTGCCCCGTGCTTATACTATGTAGTGAGCAGGAATCATGACTAGTTGTCTACTCGTAGCTGAAAGTCTAGTTCTCATAATGTAAATGTAAAATCACAAAGACATTCCACTGAGCTATACATTTATTATCCTGTATCACTAAAATCAACTGCAGATCGCTAGATTCCTTCTGAGGAAATCCGAAATTTGGCTGAGCTAACAATCAAATATGGAATAGTGTGAGTAGGTCAGTTTAAGGTTTACGTTATAGCTTCATGAGTCCTGTGTGATAAACAGAGAGAACATGTAAACTTCTGAATAAACCAATCTCATATTTTGTGTACATAGATCATTAACTGTCATCAGTATGCATCAGTAGGGTTTCGAAGTAGTGGTTTCCTTCTGAGTTTTCTGTTGATTTTGTTCCGATCAAATCCTGCCAGGAATGTGGATATGTTAACACGAGAGGAACTGCATCATCCTAGTCTCTACCCGTACATACATGCATGTAAACCTTGAATAGATAGAGACCTAAGGCATACCTTCAGCCACGTCTCCGTCATATGTGTATACAAAGAGAAGTAGATTAGAAAATCATGTTCATCCACACTGTACATGTGTCAGTTTGCGTTAGGAGATGGGTGATGGTTGAAGGGCTTGATATTTAATGAATCTCCGCCCTGAAATATCTCTGCCCTCTGTGGAGCATCAAACAAGGATCCCTTCTCAGCGCTCTCCTAACTTTGTCATATAAGACATTGTTGATTTGACGATTATCTAGTAACTTGTTGAAGATATCTATGTTATGTATAATGATATTGAGAATCCTCTATATAAAGGAGTAAATTGTATATACAATCCATCGCGGATGGTATAAAAGATGCCCCATCATTGGATGTGAGTTAGTTTCAATGTTCTACTGAAGTTTTTATTTTATCAGCAAATAAGAGTTGATGTGTTCCTTCCTTTTGGTATAGGAGATTGTTAGGTATATTTTGATTGTGATAAAAAGGGTACTGTACCATTGCGTAGGTTCCGAGTAGGGGTTAGTAGTGGGTTAGGATCCATAACCCTTTGGATCCTATTAATAAAAGACCTTAGAGTTATAGAACCACGTCTGTAGTTGGATCCCTGCATGATGCGAGTCTGCCAAGATACCTTAAGTGCGAGTCACAAAGGTTGTTACGCATTAAATGTGATGTTAATTACATAGTAGTTAATCAATTCCACCCCCTTGTACATAAAGATACGCCCTTATGACACTATACTAGTGAGGGTTACAGAAACCTACCTTGTTGTGTACTCACTCTCTCTCTATATATGTGGCTCGTTGGAAGATCTTCATAGCGATAATGTGGTTCCGTTGTTTCTGCTTTATCTCTATATATATGACAGAAGGATAACGTCGTGTCGATGAATGTTATTAACAGATGAAATGTTAATGAAATGGCAATAAAAACAAGCATGTTGTTACGGTGCAGTAGAAAAAAAAGGATTTAGTTTTTTTTTTACTATTTTGTGTGTGTATTATTAGGAATGCAGACGGAATCCCCAAATGCAATTTACGAGGGAAATGCTGAGCAATTGAATATTACCAAGTGCCATTTTCCCCGTGATATTGTTAGGAAAATGATATGGCGGACTTCTGATGGATCGACCAAATATGATTATAATGTCAACAGAAACATTTCAATGGAATAGCACATTAATTTCTTCTCGTTTCCGCGGTAATTGAAAGACACGAAAAGAAGAAATTCAGAGGGTATAAATAAATTCAGAAGGATCTCCAAAACCTCTTTATATATTATTTGCTACTGATTTATTTCTGTTTAAGCCTAGTAAAAAAAATACTACAAGGGGCCAAATTTTGCATATGTTGGGACTTCATATGAAATATCAATATCAGAAACAACGAATAAACCTTTCAATACCTAAACCAGTGCCACTAAAAATTTTGAATCCAATTATCTCTTTGTCTTGGCATCGGAAGTAAACAGGGATGAAAGTCGGGACTGAGGGAAAAATCGGGAATGTAAAACGCCTATCAAAAAAATTATTCATATCATTATTTTGGAACAGAATGGCTATAAATCAATGTATATATTCTAACACTGCGAATTCTGCTGATACATATGGAATGCTGGAATTCCATCGCTTGTTGGAAAATGTGCATAAATGAGTAAATATCAAAGGTGATATACGTGATAAAAACTAAAACCCGGACAGTTGAAGCTGAGGAGAAGTACTGCGAGGACTGGGACTGGACTGGGGCCTTTATTCGACATTTATGGACGACCTTCTGTCAGCTAGGAATGTCCCAGCAGATGAGCTTGAATATCATTGAACGATAACCCACGTATTAGGTCTCCTTGTACCCTGTACTTACCCAGGCATAGGTCCCCGGTCCCTGGTCCAGTGACTGGTCTCGTATCTACACAGCCAGACATTCACTGATATACTTATCTAATAAATGTAGTTCCAGAATCACAATACGAATAAGGGAATTATCAGGTGTAACGAAACTCATTCTATTCAAGAACGGGTGGAACAGGTAACGTCCTGGATTGAATTCTAATGCATTTTTTTTACAATTTGACTTTGTAAAGCAGCTAAGCAAGAGCAACATCGTCACTCACAATGAAGAACCATTAGAAATCCAGAGGAGAACCGTTGCTGAGCAACACAACTTAGGAAGCTATATATTCTTATGCATGCATAACGCATTGTCTTGGGAAGTCAGTAGAAAGAACTATAATGAACCGGATCTCATTTAAGGATAAAAGTCAAAGTCTCTTTCAAGTATGTGTGCTATTGGTCGTAGAACCACGTGAGCTACTGTTTATAGGCTTAATGGTGTTGAAATGAAACTCATTGACAGATTTCATTCAGCGCTGTGAGATACTAGTCATACACTATGCCACCAGCAAACTTCTACCCTAGGCGAGTGTCAACATAATTTTTTTTACAAATCTCAAGATGCGGAATAACATGATTATAGCTCGATTTCCTTGAGTGTGTATTTATTGTTGATGGCGCTTGAGATGCGATCGGTTTCATAAATCATTGGTAATATACTGTAATATGTTTGAAAATATTGCAGCCAGATTTCTTTTCATAGTAGCTCACATTCTGTTTTAAGATTCGTTAACACTTGCCTTGCGTCACATGTTCAACTCCTCATATGCCCCTAGTAGCACGAGACACCATGGCACATGTACACTGAATATTGAGCCTATAGGATTTTATATTAGGGGTAGGACAAATTCACCGGTCACAGGCTGACTATTGATGAAATGAAACTCATTCGCAGACGTCACTCAGTGTTGTGAGCTGCTGGTCTTAGGCTCGGTGGTGATGAAATGAAACTCATTCACAAAGGTCGCTCACTACTGTGAGTTGCTCGTCATAGGCTCCGTGTTGTTCTGAGACCTGCGTCACAGCGCCCGCCCACGTTCTGTGTCATTATCGGATGAATAGCTTTTGATTGCTATTATTGAGGACGTTCTGTACAGGAGAACTTTGGATGACATTGTTTAAGATGATATTCATGTTCTTGGAGCCTCACCTCATTCCATATGAGAGTGTCAGAGAATGTGTCAGAGAATGTTACAGGGGCTCA
Source organism: Alentia gelatinosa (assembly GCA_950022655.1). Lineage (NCBI taxonomy): Eukaryota > Metazoa > Annelida > Polychaeta > Phyllodocida > Polynoidae > Alentia > Alentia gelatinosa. Next base: position 32,097,218 of record OX465583.1, read on the forward strand.
ACATTGAATTGTTTGTTTGTTTGTGTAATTGTACGTCTCGGTAGGCTAGTTACGTCCTTTTGAGTCTGACTCAGAATTGAGTGACTCTATTTGGTGGGACATGGTATAAAGTGTTGTCTAGGCCACAAGGGCCATACAAAAATTGACCAATCTGAGGCCAGAACGATAGCTACTGCGAAAAGGTTTTGGTTGCACTAATAAAGCTTGATTCAAACGTTTGTTAGCATGATACAGAATATCAAGAGTGATTCATAAAACCAGCCCCATCTCAAACATCATTGTGATATCAACAGTGAAAACACACTCAACAAAATAGAGTTATAATTTCGTCATTTGCCATTTTGTTGACACTCGCCAATCGACGAAGCTTTCCTGTGGCGGTCCAATCTTTGATATCACTGTCAAACTAAGACGACCTGACTCTACGAAAGGGTTCACAGCACGATCCTAATATCAAATCGGCCTATGAATAAAACCTGTACTAACATTGTGCATGCAAACCCTTTAACCCTTTAAGGATGAATGATGCCTTTAGGCAACAACTAACCCAGGCCGAATAACCTGCCAAGGCCAAATTAATTTATCAATATATATGAAATGTTCAGGGAGTGTATGTATTGCATCATGATTAATATCATTAAGTGAAAATAGATAATATGGTATTGATTACCGACCGTATCACGTGATGAAACAATCAAATTATGACTTTCGCAGGCGGCCATCCTTAAAGGGTTAAGGACGAATGATGCATTGAGGCATCAACCGGCCCAGACCGAATGATGCCTCAGGGCATCATTACCCAAAGATTTACAAAATTGCTTTTAACCAAGAAATAATGGATCAATAAACATATTAATGTCACAAAATGTAGGTATAACATTGTCTTTAACATCTTAAGGCAAACGTAGAATAGAATTTGAGACAGTGTATCATATCACGTGATTAAGTATTCAAAATATGAGCTAGGGCAACAGCATGCCCATCCCCTAGTAGTACACACATATATCTACACATGTTGTCCAGCCATAGACCACCCATCCTTAAAGGGTTAAACGCCATTAGAATGTTAGGAAATGCGTATGTACTCACAGAAATCCAGATACGATGGCTTGTTGATGCGTTAAGCGACGTTGGAATAGAGGTTGGACAGCGGAATTCATGATTATTTTTTGTCTGTCATACGTTGATATCAAACTGATTAAGCTATTTGCACACTTTTATCCATAAAGATTTAAATAACTGCAGTAAAACCATCGCGAACTATATTCTTGTCATATTGCGGAAGGATCGAGCACAACAGCCATAGTAGCAGTTACTCCCCGATTAACATGATCGCATGTATGCAATCTCGTTATTAGATACTGTGTCAGAAAACATGCTGGAGACTAACTTTAAGAGCACATATCGGAGAGTGCACCAGGGCTTGTGCTAAAGACTATGTCAGTGACTGTGTCAGAGAGTGCATTAGATAGTGCACCAGGGACTGTGTTAGAGGGAGTTTGTCCAAGACTGTGTTTGAGGATATGTTACAGAAAATATAACAGAGACTGTGACAGAGCCTGCGTCAGACACCGTGTCAGAGAATATGCCATTGACTGCTTAATCATTAGAAGAAAATGCAACATAGACTCTATGAACGACTATTGCAAGGACTGATGGAGAATTGGTCAGTGATCGCATCACAGATAGTGTAAGCTACTGCATGAAAGTATATCAGAGACAGAGAATGTGTCACAGAAAGTATCAGGACTGTGATGGAGAATGCACCAGAGACCGTGTTCTGACATGCGCGGACAAGCCACCATTGCGAACGTGTCTGATTCCATGTAAATAACTCTCCCACGCTATTGACATGAAAGACATACAACAAACATCGATAGCCCCGACGTCACCTGCAACAAGGTCTATTGTCAGTTGCCATTACTGTCACACATCACTGTCTTATAAACAATGAATAAGGGTATTGATGCGAGGAAGCAGTGTTTAACCTTTACCCGAAGGAAACCAATCGACCCTACGACACATTTAGAAAGCATCCCCCTAAATGGAATTCTCTACAGGAGAAGGTATGTAAAGGTCGGACGTGCCGTAAGTGTGGACGTGCTGGTTGTAAATGTCAGCCTCTATAATGATAAGGAAGCATATTCTTTTCGCAGAAAAGACAGCCTTTTCTATATTGTCTCTTGACTTTACCCGTGCCTTTTTTGTGAGAATTCCCAATCGTACATTCTGTCTAATTCTGAGACTTTTATTCAGGTTTTCGTTATATAACATAAACGTCACAAGTTCCAACACATGCATTATGTCAGAAACTATAGATAATGCGCCCGACTTCTCTATATCGTCTTTATGAAGCTGCTACTTTCATATAACTATATAATGTAAGAGTCTGTTCCAGCTTCTAAATCCTGCGAATCTTTACCAACCGACTGCAACCCTTCTACTTCTAAGTAATGTAGTCCAAAACGTTTTATCTTTGTACTTATTTCCGAGTTTTTCTGGTGTGTTTAAACAGATAATCTAAAATGTTATTTCATTAGTTACAATTTTTACTGACAGCAAGTCATATGGTACAGAAGGACGAGTTATATTCCGCGACGAATAAAATCTATAAGCTGACCAGTAAATATGCTACATTCGCGCACAGGTAGATAATAAAAGCACTGAAGTAAATTTCATGTGCGATATATCAGGATGGAGATAAGCAAAGGTATGCACAGAATCAATCAGTATGGACACTTTCGATTGAATAAGCCCTGCAAAACAAGAGATGGTTTTATCTAGATATATTTTTTTCTTCTTATGTCGCCAGATAGCTAGGTAATGCATCATATAGCAAATGATTCACAGGTAAGTGTAATGGTCATGAAATGGGAAGAACAAGATGGTAACATGTATTTCATATTTTGTGTCAGTGAATCTTCTTTTTCAGAAAAAAAAGGCCAGAGCTTATTTTCCTTTTTGGATAACACTGCATTTAAGATTACCTAAATAGGAAACCTGGCAATGCTTCAGTGAACTCCGTATTTGCTTATGTCTCCATAACTCCCAGAGTCATATTGCAAGTAACTTTCCTATATACAGTCCGACGTTATTATAAGTTATGTTGTATTGCTATTGCTGCCTTGTAACAACCCTGCAGGCCCTTATTACCAAAGCACATACTCACTTCCACATTGGCACGTGTGGGTCGTGTCATATATAATCCAGTGGGTTCATGGTTTTCCAGCCTCGGGGGATACTGTTTGCCCAAACGTCACATCGTAATAATCTATAGGCCACTCCAATATGCTGGAGGAGCACGTGCATAGATAAATCAGGACTCTTTGGTTGCTCTCTTTATGTTAAGCCGATTGTAGATAGCTAGCGAGACGATCAGAACTTATGAAGAATAAAACGCATGTAGTGAGAGACATATCATGAGACGGTGCATCATATAATCTTACTGTATTTTTAATACCATACCCCCTCAGTCAAGATGAAATGAAAATGGCCTCCCGCTTGGCCTGACCTCAGTATGCTTTATAACAGGGCGCAACCCCAGCTGGCCTGGCCGGCACCGCGGGCTGGTGTCTGCCTCGGCCTACATTGATCCCGGGTCTTATTCATGTAGGGAGCTCCTTCCTGAGGATCAATGGTGAGGATTGTTCTCGGCGGTCACACAGACACGCGCTGCCCGCTCGCTCGGTTAAATACCGTTGTTTTCTGGTTTAATATTTAATGGTCGCAGGGACGGTTGGGGGCGACGGGTTCTGGTTACTGAGTGGGAAGGAAGTCGAGGGTACGAAACACACATAAAGGAAAACTCGAAATGGTTGGATCAATCCAAATATCCCCAAGGAATTGTTGGCTCAATAGAATGATCATTTGTATATTCATTCTCTTTACTTTTTTATTCTGGGGGTAGGTACTTTTCTATAAAGGATAATATCTAGAAACCTATATGGTAGAGTATCACTGAAATATGTTAAAGCGAGAACAGACAAATCTGTCTAAAAAAAACAATGACTTTATTTGTGGACAGGATGTAGTAAATATATACCTTTAGGGACAATAAATGAATAGATAAATAAACTAACATGAGCTGGGGTCATCCATAAAGCAAGTTTGGGTACATCCCTTCTTTAATCCATTGCGTTTAATATGGAGAAGGTGGGGGGAGTCAAATCTTTCAAATATACACTTTAGAGATGACCCCCTGGTAAGATTAAGTAAAACCCATTAAAATCAAAATAATGACTAAATCCGCTTTTAACCAAAAATTTGTGAGGGGTAATATTTTTACGGAAATACAGAGACCATGTCTATGGAACCAACCATCATGGAAATCACTCTGTAGCATCTAGCCCAATTTTCTCACTCACTGCCGACCCAGAGCTAACTACCTGCCTCCCCTGAAATACTGAGTCACAAGTACTGTGCTGCCCATCGCCTTGCCCGTGGAGATTGACGTTTTATCTAATTCCAGCACTTCTCTCTGATGTGGCGGCTCCACCATCGCTCCCATCGACGATGGTAATTTGTCGCCCCGACGCAGCCCGCGCGTCTCCCTACTCCTACCCGGAATTCCCCGCGAATTGACCTCCCGAAACGTCGTTACGTTTCGTTTCCCGCGTCACGGTGTTCCGTTTGTCGGTGCTCCCCACCCAATCCGTGTTTTACCGCCAGCTTGGCACGCTTTGTGTAAATGCGAAATTGCCGCCGATTAAGCGAAATAGAAAGTGGTTGAGCGACAACGTTTTGGCTGCCACGCAAGCGCAGTGGGAGGCAATTTGTGGGCCTGTGCAGGGCGTTTTGGGTGCTGTTGGAGACAGGCAAGATGGGGTGCGGTAGTGTAGGGTTCTTCAATAGAAGGAAGTGTGATGGGCCTACTCTCACAGACGACCCACTATGAGACTTATGGCGGGTCTTCTGGGATGTCAGTTGGGATCAGAAAAAAGGAAATATTTTTCACGTGAAATTTACTGCCTCAAAGAAAGCAAGGATCTCCGAGGAGAAATTAAAACTGCATTCTCATTAAGCAATGTGAAACTATGGGTGGAGGCATATTTGGGAGATTATGAACTACGAAAACGCTCCAGAAATGCTGAACCCAATCAATGATGTGCTCCGTTCTTCTCATCATATTTGACATCCTATTTTGTCTGGCACGATAGTCTGTAATTGGGCTTTCACTAGCTTTCCGCCGAGGGTTCAAAGTTGGGGAAGGGAAAAAAGTTTAACCTAAGCCGGGCACTAAGTGACACCGTTACCATTACAGCGCAGGTCCGCAGAAAGCCTATAGATGTTTTAGATAATTTTCCTCACGCCATCAACACTAAATTTGTATAGTATTTGTTTGATAATAAATAGCATAACCATCAAGTAAATCTGATTATTAAGTGGCGTTTATTAGGAACCGACGTTTCTTCCATTACGTGGTCTCTATCAAGTTGAATCATATTTCTTGAACATTATTCTATAAACATTCTGACTTGTTTTTGTCTGTCTCAATGTATGAGGAAACCTCCGAAATAAGGCTCGAATCGACGGTCGTTCCTGAACTGTTGAACAATATAGTCTCGTACATGAAGATTTTTCTGTACATCTTGCAAGGGTTATTGTTTAATAATATTTAAGTTCATTCGCTAAGACAGTCTTAGCCGTCTAGAAGGTCCAATTGTTGACCCACATCGAAAGGCTTAGCTGTTATAAGTATTCTTAGGTACGGTACCAGTTCACATTTCTCTTGCTCCTTTAGCCTATCTCTACTATTAGTCAACATTGCACAGTGTAAGTACATGTAGATGCATAGGTAGTGTTAGATAAGAGAGGAGAGCTTCTGGAATATTTAGTGTGAATGGTTCCTTTATAATAGTTTTTTGATTTCCGACGTTTTGGGATTTGATCTTCGCATAGGGGGAATGGTTGAAATTCCACCGAAAGGTGGAAGTCTACAAGAAAACCCTTTTCCTCACTTTGTGTTTCTACCCAACGATACCCGCCATATAGATCTCAACCATAGGTATTATTAAACATTTGATCACACTATCACTGTAGGATCTACAGAGGGTAGAGTGGTATATTATCGTAAAACTGGATGAGTTTTAATCTTGGCCACCGTATGCCACGACTGGAGTTTGGCATAGTGACTTCATGAGGCGAAGCCAAGTGAAGTCCAGAGCCAAAACTCCAGGAGTGGCATGTAGTGGCCAAGATTAAAACGATTCAGGTTTTGATTTTATCCTACCCCGTCTCCTCGATTTTGGAATATTATGTGATAACAATTCTGTATGCCACTAGTGGCATATAAAACTCCGTATGCCAGTCAGCGTGGCAATCGGAAACTCAATGTTAAGCCTATGGGATTTTATATTAGGGGTAGGATAAATACAGGGATTGTTCATAATAGCGTCAACTCTATTAACGGAATTATTGCTAAATTTATATCCAACTAAGAACTGTTATCAAATTATCAATTAATCCTTTCCTTACCGGACCTGGCTGCAAGGGCACGTCTTTAAATACAGCATGTCTGACACTGGACCACCTCTGTAGTGCAGGTCTATGTTACTATTGTTGAGAAAATTTATTCTTTTCCACCGCATTTCAAGTTTTCTGTCAATCTTCCCATGGTCAGATCTATAAAATTGTTAGTCTATTATCATCATAAACGCTATTGTATAAGCTCTGAGAAAGTTATAAAGATCCATTTTGAATTTTCTGAGAAAAATGACATTTTAACAAACAATGGAAAATGATGCTTTGAGGCATCATTAGTAAGGAAAGGGTTAAAATGAGATAGTGACTGGCCAGTAGGAAACCATGGGATTCTGCATGTATGTTCAACATTGTAGGCGACGGTGTAAAGTGCTGAAGGATGCATAAACGGGCATGAGACACACAGATAATGCAATGACATATATTACAAATCCAAGACGCTATTATCCCAAAGCAACCCACACCGCCTTTGTCACACCAGTATTGGCGGGGTCTGATCTAAAGCCCAATGCACACTGTGAGACCTTTCCCGTTTTTAGCAGAAAAGTCGCCGTAAAACTCCCCTTGCGATATTTTTCCGGTACAATATCGCAACGTGTGCCATGCTTTCCTTGCAATATCGCAGACTCCTCTATGCACCCACTTTTCACCCCCCCCCCCCCCCCCCCCCAGTGATTTAGGGTTTGTCGCCGACTTTCCCTTGAGACTTTCCTTGAGACTTTCGAATATAATATTTATCGCATGCGACTTTTGCCTTTTGGATGCTACCTCCCTCTGGGCGGGCCGTTGGCCCCGGACCCGGGTCCCGAAAAAGTCTCAAGTTACCATGCACACAGGGAGTTATCCCTCCCCTAGCGATTTACCGCTGTTGGTCTCAAACGTCTCAGCGAATATGTTTCCCTTCACAGAAACATATTATAATTGTAAAAAGTCATTATATATCACAAATTTGTCTGAGAAAAGTATCTATACTGTTAATGAATTATCTATACTATTAATGAATAACAATTTTTAACATCTGTATGTGTCAGGAACGATAGAACAAATAATCTCTTCCAACAGAATACACAAATACACATTTTGTTTTTTTATCGGGAGACTATATCAGAGCCATATCGTAGTAGGTGGACACCAGGCCTTACTGTACTGTTTATTGACAGGTCCTTGTTTTATACCCATAGCAGGGGGTTGACATGACAGGCTTGGTATCTGTGAGCTCTGTGCTCTCATTGGCTGTTTTACCAACAGCCAATAGAAGATGACCAAATCCGTTCCAGTTGAGTGCCCGTTCTGATCTATCACATATGTCGGGAGGTCTCTCATTATACTAAACAACTCAAAGTGTCATGGGTAGAGCAACTTGTCCCCATGTGGACATGCTGGGAACTAGAGCTGAGTGATTATAGGGGTATTATATGCCATTCAAAGCATAGCAGCTGTACTGTAATCATCATGGAGGAGGTAACTACCCAAAATGGTGACTGTTCTAATTCAGTCAATTTGTTCCATACTAATTAGGGTTAATTTTAGAAACCAATATTACTTGGCCATGATAGGGATGTATAGACCAGAACTTTACAATTGTGTTTTACCTGTGGTTTATTGTTTGTGTCAATGTGTTTCTCTTTGTCTATTGGCGGCTATAGCAGCGCCACCCTGTCTGTGTATGAACCCTATAAATTGTGGATGTTTTGAATCAATAAATCAGTAAGTTCCTAGCAGGCGTTGTGTTTAGACTCCTTCTGTACTGGGCAATGTACGGTAGGAAACCTGTTTTTACAACGGCACCACTAGAATGGGTGAGTACAGGAGAGAAGACTTTTTAGAATTATCACATTATTCACTGAAGATTACTAGTCTATAGTCAACGTGACAATAACTGTAAATGTTGTCAATGGCTCGCTTCTAAATTCCATTTTGCCTATTGCCGCAAATATCATCTCGCTACATAGAGATCCATACAACCAGGATATTATCCTGCAATCAATACTATATAAAATCCTTAAGTATCACCATCTACGTGGAGGATGGGATTTGAGTTTGCCCCGTGATAAGGACTTGGCGAGCTGCCCTGAGCAGCACCTTGAACATCTCGCTGAGTGCCTCATTGAGCATCTTGAGTAGCTCTTTGTGGTCTCAGGCTCGGTCTCTGAGTAGCAGACGAGGAACAGTAGGCCGGACAGCTGAGAGAGATGTCTAGAGGGTGAGGAAAGGGGTACGCCAGACTTCGTTTTACCTTTATACAAAGACAGAATTGCACCTAAGGGACAAGAAGGGGAATATTAGAGGCCGGGAGGGAAATCTTAACTCATTCCCGGTTATAGTGATGGGGGTATTCGTGCAGTAAAAATCGGAAAAGACAGGTGGAAAATAGAGAGTTATGGGGGATGGGTGGTCAAAGATTTTGAAATTTTAGTACATCGCTATTTTAATCAATGGCTTAGAGGATGGAGAAGAGTTGGGGGCCAGAATTTTCAGATATTTTGAGTAAATACTTTATGGATGCCCCCCCCCCCCCCCTTTATATAAAACCATGCCCGCATCACGTGGTGGACGATTCAGATTATTGCTGGCGGGAGAAGCGGAAGGGTTAAAGGGTTAACGCTACGTAATCCGCTCCCGTACAAAAACCTCATACCACCTCTGATTGCTACACGCCGACGAAAACCCAACACCACGCCTGCGCACTGCGGTGCGGCAGGGGAATTATGTGAGTGACACGCAAGTCAAACACAACCAGGAATTACGGGAGCAACACGCAAGTCAAACACAGCCATCTGGGGGCCTGGTGCATACGGGGGACCAGGAGATCGATCATTGAAACATGCCGCTGATTATCTTGGTTAATCGCAAATTACAAATCCAAGAAGAGGTAACAAACTCACACAGAGAGAAAAACAACCTACGGTTATTATATTTCATCGTCCGTGTCGTCTGGACTAAGTGCAGCACGAAAATATCCCAGGATCCGCGAAAGCTGAAATAGACCTGAGTAATGAGGTAATTTGGACAGCAAACGAAAAGTAATGCGAGACTTAAGGAAGGCGGACTTTGGGGATGAGCCTGGAAACAAAATACTAACAAAACTAATTTCTTGCTGATTGGATGCTCTAAGAATAACTCTATGTATATAGATAAAAGAACTGACGGTATCTATATCTTCCAAATGACGCTAATATCATAGGTCTTACTTTCATAGCCACAAGGTGAATAGGTCTATACATGAACATAAAAAACGATTTTTGAATAGACAAGCATAAAGGTAAATATAAATAAGTCCCAGAAAATCGAATTCCAGATGGAGTAGCGGTTCAGGTGGAGTAAGTCTAAATAAATCCAACGTTATTGTGTTAAGAACCCAAATAGATGACGTAAATGTTACTCTCGTTCATGAAATGTGAATGGAACTCCATTGTGTAAAACGTTCTTGCTGGACCCCCGTTTTTGTGGGATAGCAGTTAACCTCCAGACAGTCTCACTTTATGGTTTATAGAACGAGTCCCCTTAAATATTGTCGGTTAACTTGCCAAAAAGGTGCATTATCATCGGTATATGATAGCCAATGGCAAGGGCGCCTTTCCCCCTGCACTTCTGGCTTGGTATTCTTTGGAGAGTGAGGATCATGCGGCTCTTGATATAGATTGTATGTTGTCATTTTTCTACGTTATGTTATTCATTATAACAAACATTGAATTGTTTACAGGCCATGATCACGGCCTACACAAAGTTACGTTTTGCACATATATATTTCAAACCACACCAGGCGGTACATAAAACGCGAGCTGCTCTGAGCAGGTAGGAAAGTGCTCAGCAGACCGCGGGCCTCCCGTCATTAATGTCTGATGACTCGGACCCTGAGCTGCTTGTAGTTGTCACTGTCTATCTTAATGTAATCCCACACAGGAGGAGGACGAGGAGGGAGCGGACGGCGGGCACCGGGCAGACGGCGACCGGCACAAGGCAACAAGCCGCGCGAATGACGCTAGAGACCCTGAAGTGACCGACCAGCGTTGCAGCCACCTATCTCACCACCATCACCTCCTCCTCCTACTGCTCCTCCAGCACCCACAGCGGCGGCCGCGGCGGCTGCAGCGACTCCCGGGGGTGACTCGCCTACCAACGACCGGCCGCGCTCCCCGGGCGGCCGTCCCCACGCGCTCCTCCCGGTCGTCCCGGCGCGCGGGCGGTCCCTCCTCCAGGCGTGCCCGGACCCCCCCGGAGTCGGGCGGACGGTAATGGCGGAACCGGCGCCAGGCTCGGCGCCCACCCCGGTCAGCTGCCGGTCACACCCCGTCAGGCAGTATGTGGAGAGGGTAGCATCTATAGACGAGGAAAAATACCCGGAATGGAACATCAAGGTAAGATATCGTTATTTTAACCAATAATTGAACTACCCTGTTTTATATGCCTTCGTCGTGATAATGTATACCATTGATAAATATTCTAGTAGTCTCTATGACCGCTATATGCTCTCTGACTGCCAGTCTCTCAATGCCAGTCTCTCAATGCCACAGTCTCTGACCACGAGTCCATGACTGACTTGATCCCTAACTAACTAACCCAGTCCTGACTGCTATAGTTGCTAATCACTGATCACCCAATCCCTGACTGATGCAGTCCCTGAGCAATGCACTATCTGACAAACATAGTCTCTGGTGGACCAAATTTCTGGTCAAAGTAATATCTAACTGAACTAGTCTCTGACCAACACAGTTTCTGACTGCCCTAGACTGACTGATCTCATCCCTGACCACTAGAATCTCAGACCCTGGCTCTCAGTCCCTCGGCAACGGTACTCCCAAGTATTTCAATAGTGACAGACCCAGTGCTTAACTGATGTTGTCTCTGGTAGACGCAAACTTCAACCAACACATTTTCTGACTGACACAGTACTTGACTGACAACCTTTGACTGACGTATTGTCTGACAAATGCCGTCTCTGGCTGACCCCGTCCCTGACTGCCACTGTCTGGCCGACCTGTTTCTTGACCAGTCCGGCCTCTGACCGAGACACTCTCTGACTAATGAGTGTCTGACCAATTTATTCCCTGACTGAACCATTCCAGGTCTCACAGTCCCTGGCAAATATAGTATCTGACGATGCCAGTCTCTGACTGACCCAATCTCTGACTGATACACTATCCGACCAACCTAGATTCTGACAGGCCTAGTTTCTGCCTGACACAGTGAAAACTGCACTCTGTCTGAGTTGTACAGGAATTCTACTTGTTTTAAAACGGTGCATACGTTATAAGAGGTTTAATGGAAAACTGATGACTTCACTGAAATCTTTGTACACCAGTATGTGGGCACAACAAACTTTGTGCCAGGTATGATAAATGCGAGTTTCAGATAACTTCATTCTGCAGTACCTTTTTGAACAAAATAGTTTGACAATGTTTCAGCTTTCAGGTTACTATATTGCACACAGACCCGTACCAAAAGGTGCCTGGGGACCGTGACTGTTTCGTCTTCATGGGTTGTTATGGTGCCAAGCTGGGTGAGAGTATTGGCGGCAGGCGTGTGAGGGGGGGACGTCCCTAACCGACAAGTAATTTAGGTGAACTGCGGGACTGTGGTAGATAAGGGAACCAGGATCAAAAACAGAATAACTCAATAGATTAAATAAATAAACAAATCTTCATTTTTACCATGATTCGAAGGTCTTACAACAAATTGGTAGTTTCACAGTACCTCGGAAGATCCTGTGTGTAAGACCAAAAGAAAGTATTTCAATCATATCGATTGTAAAGTATGGTTTGGTTTTTAAACCCTGAGGGTATATAGGGAGTACCTCAAGGTTCAGCTTTTCTCACTGGCTCTACACCAAAGATTATCGAATGTATAAGTTGAATTCAAGTAGAAATCTCAGCCCTACACATTTACTGAGTGAGAATTCTTTTACTTCCCACACCGCATAGACATGGAATAAGATGTTTTGGCCTGAGAGATAGCAGCAAGTTTACCATTGCTGTATGTAAAGTATAGCCCAAACTTGTGGCATATGAATCCGCTACGGGCGTGATAAGGGCGTCACGTCTCTTATAAAGCCATGCCATTATGGGAGCGCAATGAAACTTGTTAGCGTATGTGGCTCGTCTCATTATGTTGTTGTGTGACGGACGCGTCGACTCTGACAGTCAGCGTCTCTCTCATCACAGCAGACGACACTTCTTACGAGAGACGGGGAGAATATAGAGCGCCGTGTCAGAGGGAACGCATGGCCCATTTCTGTGAAATTATTACTTAAGTTAACCAGCAAAAAAAACGAGAGAAAGGACGATAACAAATATGTCAGTCAGGAAAAGGTAGATTATGAAGAGATACGAAAAAGAGATGAGATTGCTGCAAGTTGTAGTTTTTTATGTTATTGTAAATCACATGAAAGGCAATTAGGTCTGCTCAGTAGGTGCCCGTGGCCTCAGTCTACCAGGAGTGCAGTCGCCTTATAATATGTAGTAATTGCGTGAAACCAGTTCTACTCCGTGAATTACTAGAACACCGACATTCATGGAACTAACCCTCGCAAGGAGAGAACATGGAGTGAACCTACCGGAACTCATAACACTGTGTGAACAGAGAAAGAACTATCATCTGAGTGGACAATAATTGAAAAGAATTGTGAATTTATAGGGAAAGCGTGGACTCACTACATGAATGGTTAGGATGATGGAACAATGAAACAATAGGAATATGGAGGTGAAATCATTGTGGAAGTAATAGGTTGGTGCGATGGACCGAGAGACTGATGAGTTACTTTATGATCGTTGGATCGTGTTTACTGGGACGATATGAAAGCTAAGAGAATGGAAAGGAACAAAACCTGGAGTGTATAAATATCAGAGGAGTTTATTGAGAGTGGTTTGTATTGTTACTGAACCTTGTACTACATTGGTCATCGCTTTATGGATTGAATCAGATTATTTAAAGTTGATTGATAAGACTTCATCGTTTGTGACAAGGCTGTTGAGTACGAGTTCCTAATGTTAAGCCTATGGACATGGTTTAAATGTAAACCACGACATCTAATGACAATAACACAGCAGGGAAGTCTATAAACCTAGACAAATAAAGATATACTCCGAATTCATGCGGTAGTGATGATATCAACGTACGAGAGAAAAATCATTTAACTGTTAGTAGTATACCAAAATGGACAAAAAATACAGGCGATGGAATATGAGACCAATAGAGTGTTGTTGTTCCCTGCGTACCATGTGCCCTCTGGATGGGAATGCCACTTTGTCTGTATGATAGTGCACTGTAAATGTCATGTCAATTTATATCTGTACTCTCAGCTATTCGTATTGCATATGACTGAGGATGACTTCATGGAGGCTACAATAACTTGACATTCACCTTTCACGGCTGTCAACAGAGGTACGAGACCCGAGCAACTTCACGTTTTCACTCCCAAAAGGTTAAAGAAACAAAGCAGAGAAAGATTGTTTAATGTCAAGCTAACATTAATTTGACATTAAGGACATTTTAATAGACAGCCAATGACTGGCTTTTTGGATATCAACCGCCGAGTTAGTATTTTTGTAGTGCTTTATCGGGCAGGATAGATAATGGGTCGACGGGTGCAATAAGGAACTATGATTGGTTGCAAATTACTAATACACATAGTTTCGCTTGATTTCTTAGCATCTCTTCCAAGTTAAAATGCCACTAGCATAAGCTCGATTAGTCAGCTGTGACATTATCTATTTCTAGCAGGACCATCGGAGCACCTTTTCTATTGGCTCTTTCTTATTTTTACATCGGCTCGGACCAAAAGGGAAATCCCAGATTTCGCAGGGAACACTGAGGCTACTCACACCAATGATATGACTAGTTTGGTATTTAGACGACCAGACACTGTGGTGATTGTCTAAAGTTTGTGATGCAACCAAGCAAACTTTTAAACTTCTGATAGAACAGTTGGTAAACTAACTTAATATTGACGAGTGACAGCCATGAGAAAGTTATAAATGTTAATCATTGTTAGTGTGAACGTCTATAGAATTACATTAGCTGCAACTCAGACGGCCTGGTTGTGCAGCTCAAACATAACATTTAGGTGGATATCATTGGCGCATTATCATCTCCATAAAAAGCTTTTTCGTCTTATTACAATGCTACAAGTTTATCATAGCTTTGGTAAGGTTTTGTATAGAACCCTACTAAATTTACTGATAGACTGTGACAATGCTGGATACATATGACTGTTTCATGAAATGTTGTAACATAATTCTATGTTTAATTTGACTAAGTAGAACTTTCCTTTGATGCCCCCAAACCAGAATCTAGCTTAGCATTCAGCTCCTATATTTACCACGACTTTAGTGATTAGAAAAAAATTCTTAGGTATCTCAGTTACCTTGCATTACAAAAAGTTATACATGTGGGTTGCAAGGCTAGGAAGTGGGAAATATGATAAATAAAAAGAGATATCACTATAAATAGGGATAATGAATAAAGTCAAAATCCAGCTAAAGGCTTACGCAAGCATATCAGCGTTAACTTGGAAACACTACGTTTACGCAGGAACACCTACTAGAGAATCTAGCCCTGTGTGGGCGCCATACTTGGGGACTGGATGAAGGGATGGTGGGGGTAGGGGGAACGGAGATGGAGTTCCATTGGCTGCCACCTCTACGTGTTGGCACCGTGCCAATGCTAATTGACCAATGCCCAGACTACTGCAGAGATAAGACAGGGTAGGAAAAGACGGGTAGGGGTTCTAAAGTAGCCACAGAAATCATTCCCACTACTCTCCCGCACCACCGTTTTGTAGTATTACTTCACAGACACTCACACACTGCAGGGCACACGTACAACCTAGCTGTAACAATGGCACCCCCGAATGCTTACTAACACGGATGTCGTCAGTGAGGAATAGTCTCAAATCACGTTCTCGATCTCCTTAGTATCCACCTTGTTCCTTATCCACCTCATGGACCTTCAATATACCATACAGGGGCTCCCCTTAGTGATAAATACCCTCTTACATGCCACAGCCTTGATTCTATTGGCGATATAAAATTGACAGCAATAGGTTTTGAACAAGGCAAATGACTTTGAGTGCCCGTTCAATACGAAGAAAGAAATGCATCGAGATCTGTAGCCACTGAAAATATACTATGACCTTTGGTTGTGGAGTAATCTCACAAGGCAAAGCTAAGTGGGATAACAATGCAAACCAAAACAAATGGTGCATTTCAGTGGCTATGAATTGAATGCGACTAGACTAATTGGCTAGCGTTTGTAACCTCATCACACATTGGGCTTTATCAAAGTAATATTCCATGGGGGATGAGTACCAGCTCCTAATGTTGAGTCTATTGGGAAGGATTACCAGAGGTGAGATTCGTAGTAGAAACTGAACGAGAGTTAGCCTGGTCAAGGTTTATGCCACGATGGACAGGTCACATATTACTGTGCGAAGCGATAGCTGAGCGCAGTGAGTAGCAGACCTGGCCAGAGTGGTATAAACCTTGACCAGGCTAACTCTCGTTCAGTTTAGAATTTATCCTACCCTGTCTCTACGACTTTACAATATTAGGAAATATGCAAACATTCACCGAAATCCATTTATAAATGAATATGTAAATTGCCTTGTTTGACACCTGCAGCCAGAGCTTTTTTCACAGGTGAATAATTCCTGATTGATGATTGGTCAATTTTTTTATTTCTATAGGTACATAAAAAACACTTTATGTCACGGCATACCACATAAAATGTTCCTATTTTAAGTCTTTTTTTATTAGGGGTAGGATAAATATTCTTATTATAAAAGCAATGAGCATATTCCCTAACAATACCCCTCTCAAACCAAGAACCTTTTTCTATTATAGTCATATCCACTTTTTCTTTCACACGCCTTACACAGCCTTTCCCTATTCCCCGATATCCAGGTCACCCACCTAATGGTATTTGGGGATCAAATTCCCTCTGGAATCCTTTCCCTCTCTCGCCCTTGGATTCTACACCCCAAAGGACCAACGTACATCCTCCTCCAGTACACTACACCTCCTACAACACATCTAGCCCACCCATATAGCCCATATTTTGCACCTTCTATTAAACCTGCGATAACATGAGCTAGGTTACTTTCATAGTAGTATTTGTCGGTTTACTATTCCTCATGGGTATATCATGCTTCACTTTGAAAACATCCGTAAGGGTGACAAGTTATGTACAAATAAATCTTTTATAAGAACACACATCTTTGAAAAGCTCCATCAAGTGTCTCTTTGTAGGCAGGAAACCTTGTCCTCCCCCAAGACAGAAAGGGCGGGGGAGGGGGGGATCTCCTGGGTAGGACGCTGGATTTACACTAACTATGACCTTGGCGGCAAGGACACGCAGATTGACCTCGACGCGTTAAATGTCGATGCTCTGCGCAATGGAAGGGAGGAGGAGGTAAGGGGAGGGGGGGGGGGGGGATGGACGGCTGGGAGTGCCCATGAAAGGTCAGTGGCTAAAAGAGGCGTACCGGGATGTGTTTACACACGTTCTGCTGGACCGGATGGGTTGGGCAGTGAAATCGAGGTTCGCTCAGTCTATGCGAGCGTCATGCGGGTGCCGTGACAGTGAGCGAGTGAGGTAGGGTACGGTACAGCGAGAGTTGCGTGGGCGAGGTTGGAAGCCGGTTGGAAGACTTAAGGGGAAGGGGTAGTATATGGAGGCCCAATACCACACCACACACACCCCTTCACCATCCATCCGTCCTCGGTTTTTTACTCGGTTGTTCCCGACAGACAAGGGACAAATCCAATTTTTCACTGGTTCGCTTCAATGAATTCCGGATCCATCCAAGCACGATCCATTCCTTGTGCGTGCTTCTCCGTCTGTCTCTCTATATTGCTCTTCCCAATATGTCTGTTTCTTTTCCACTATATTCCTGTCTGTGACTCTCTGTCGCTCAAGCTGTGATTTTGTATCAGTCTCTCTGCATGTTACCATATCAGTTTTGTTTCTTTCATTTTCTCTTTTCTTTGTCCACTTCTCCAGCTTCTACCGTTCTGCTTCCCTTCCCTCAGTCTTCCTGTATTCTACGAATCTCTTTATTGCTATTCCTTCGATTATTTATTTTTCCTCCTTTTCTCCTCTCTCTTCTCAATAGGTTTCCTTTTGTATCTTGCTGTTATACACATCGCCTGCTATCTAACAGATACAGTTGTTAAAACTACTAGAGGAAACGTAATTCCTATTCCCTTAAAAAAGAAAAGCATCCCCTTAGTGAACAAAACAACTTTGAAACAAAGCGAGGGCCGGCTGGGATTTTAAGCTTTTACACCGACTGGTTTTTTATGGGATATGTCAGTTGTCGAAGAACATCTCTTCCTTCCTTGCAAAATGTAGTCCTACATCTGGGGGCCTCAGTGTTCCTGCTCAGAAAGTGAGGGAGAATAACGGTCAGGCTTTGAGGAACGCCGACCAGCTTTCAGACGCAGCCTCTTGGTAGTGGTGGCAGTGGCTAGAACCAGAAGGAGACCCCCTCCTCCCTCCACCTCCCTCCCTACCTTCTAGCTCTGTCAGATCCGACACGGCAGCAATAGCTTGTCGTCAGCGCTGGCGGACATGAGAAGAAGATACCAATTAAGCCGGCAGCGCCGACACTCTCCCAGCCGAGGTTTCTTTGTGCCCCGTCTTTGTTGCTCTCTGCAGCAGCGATTTGTCCGCCGCCGCGTGGTGGCGCCACCGCCGACTTGGCACAGAGCCAAAAGATACACCACTTTCGTGGCGCGATATTTTTTCCCCTTTTTTTCCTTTGGTGTCTCCCTCCGAACCTTTCCTGCTGCTCATCCTGCCGCCCGCCACGCACGCCAAATGTAGTTAAGGAACGGAAATTGGTCTGGTAATCTGACTGATTAATGCAGAAAATGAAGACGAGGGGGTTGGCTGCGACCCTACTGTTGGGGAAGATGGAGGGGTGTGGGGTTTTGATGGTGACTGTGGGTGGAGGGGGGAAGCAGTTGGAAGAGGAAGGCAGACGGAAGCGGAAACGCCCGTCACGTGGTGCGCACCGATTGCGTGCATGTCAAAGTCACCATCCCCGTCATCCGTCGACTTTCCCGCAAATCGAGACGAATGTCATCTGCCTGGCTAAATGCCGTCTGCGTGCCTTAAACTCTACAACTCAGCCTAGTTTTGTATAATTCTGACGTCCTGCATGGGATGCTTCATTATTGACAGCAATGTGGCTTTACCATATTATAGTATACTACAAAATACTAGTGAAAGACAAAATTATAAGGAAAGAACTATAGTTAGGAATCTTAAGTATCAAACATTCAGTTTTGTACGTAACTTCACATGTAGAGCTGGTAATGTTAAGTCCAGAGATTTAAAGGTAAATGTATTATTGACTGTATATTGTATAATTATTTGCATCTATCAAACAAGCGAAAGAATGTAAATCGCCATAACACTTACACAACAATGGAAACGGTTTCTAGTAGTACCAGCTAAACCACCCTCTGGCATTTCCTCCAGACAACAGTCTGAAAGTATGTCGGTCGTACTTACTGTCCTAGAGCCTAATGAAGGGAAGGGAATGTTGCACTTGTAGAAGTAGCGCTTGTAGCAATCGGGATAGGAAAAAGCAAACCTGCGTCTCATTCAAAACCAGGGAAAGAATGGCGGACTGATATCTTACCGTGTCAAGGTATTCATTTGCCCTTTCCGCCCTGGATTACTATCATCAGGCACCTACCAAGGCACGTCTACAACCTACCATTCTCTGTATCTTTTTCTCCAGAAACATTTTGTCTTTTCTCTATTTCAATACCGAAATCAAATTAAATTCGGGTACATGAAAACTTCTTAATCCTATGACGAATCAGCAGACCTCAGAGCGAATCGCGCTTTGAGAAATAGTTTATTTCGCAATGTAATAATGATGCTTTCTCAAAACCTGGGAAAGTCTTACCTGTTTTCTTTTTTAATTTCTAATTCCCAAATACAGTTTTCTTTTTGTGCAGAAAAAAACTCATCAGGCGTTCCACCAGGCGAATCCGCTCAGATGAAATTACTTCCGTTTCAATTTGCAAATAAAGACGAGGTTTCTGGTGAACGCTTGCATGGAGCAGATATTTTACGGCCGTGTAATATCACGTTGGAATTTAACACGGAGGGATACGAGACAGCATTCTTGTGTTGGCGGAAGGATCTCGCAAACAGATCCTCAGAGAATCATTACTCTGCTAGAGGTGTTTGTTACTGTCTCCCATACAGACGTGCTCGGGAACAATAACCGATAAGAGGAACATGAACAATGTGAAAGGAGTATTCGGCTTTAATCTCCTTTCCCATGTTGACAATGTGCCTGACTTAGCATAATACCTACTAGCTGTTTTATCCATTCCTGAAATGATTTTTCAAAGAAGTTCCATTGCCAAATGATTGTTTGCATATATATATATATATATATATATATATATATATATATATATATATATATATATATATATATACAGCTATCGTTTTGAAGCTAGCGGCACTCTTTATATGCATGCATGCCAGGAATTGTCAGCGACAAATAGGGCAGCAGAATCTATGGGGCTTCAATCGATTGAGGATACAGTTTGTACATAAATATTCAATACCTGGCCATGCCTACTTGCTCAGCACACCTTAATCAAAGCAAAAGTAAACATAGTTCATATTTTGATGTCATCTGCGCCTAATTCTCGTCTGCTCCTGATTGTACACAATTTCCTGATAGTTCTCTTCTTATTGCCGTCTGTTATTTCCGTTTGTATTGATTGAAGAACAACTAGAATCTCATCATTATCTGCCTTGATATGTTTCTGGTTGCCAGCATGTCAAAGGCATTTTTATTCGGGCACACACAGGCAATTTTCTACAATTTTGAAAAATATTCATCACACATATTTGCAGGGCTCGGGACCATAATCAGTATTACAACCTCAAGAAGGTTGTACTAAGATTATAAATTTCAGGTTGGTGATGTCCAGAGATTACCTACCAGGGTATCACCCTTCCCCTCCCCTATATGCTCTGACCTGCTCCCCCCCCCCTCCCCCATTTCATACAGGTGAAGTCCTTACCTGTCCATTGATCGAGGTGTGGAGACGCCCTCCCCCACTAACCCACACGGACGGATCGAAGTCATGGCTCATCAAATATTTAATCCGTCCTTCGCAAATCCGTCTTAGTACGGCTCAATGGGTCTTAGGCTGGTCGGCCGCAGACGAGCTTATGGAGTGTATAATATGGCAGTACGTGAGGAATTATAGTATGTATGTTACGAGCATATACATACAATAATAGTCTGTACAACGAGGGTGATATACATGATATTGGTACACATGGGACTAGGGTACACACATTATAGTGTGTATGCCACGATGGAGGCATAGTAGTCAACATAGTAGTCAACATAGTAGTTCACTCTTCAACAAAGGTTATAATATAGAAGAGTAGACGGGAGGCATCTACTGGAAAGGCGATCGCGTTGTCAAGCTGACCATACCTGAAGCTGTGACTGTTTCCATTTTTACATTTCCCAAGTACTATCTGGTAACAGGTTATAAACATTATGGGGATCTTCAAGCGAGAAGTGCACATGAACGAGCCTTTTTGACCTTTATGCGGTAAGGTTTATTACTAACGGTATTGAGTGCAGCCTGCTACTTTCCCAGGAATCCAGGTTAATTGGGACGCAATGGGCCACATCAATTCATTTGATATAACCCTTTCTGTAATCATAGCCAGAAAATCCAAAAAAACCAACAGAATCGTATCCAACCCTACATCACCCTTCCTGTCTCTCTCAGTAAAAATAGGTATCATTCACCCGGGGGAAGTAATCACTGCTAGCGTCGCCTCCTGGTGTCTTCAGGTCCTGGCCCTTACCTATTGTTTGTCAGTGGCAGACTGATGAGAGTGTGGCGTGTGTCGTCCTGGCCCCCTGTGTTGACCCCGCGCGTCGGACTCGAGTGGACCAGTCGCTGTGCGCCTTTCAAACGACCGAAGCCACTTTGGTGAGGTGGAGAGGGTGGCAGAGATGGGGAGAAAGAGTGGGTGGGTGGTGGGAGGCAAAGGTAGGCACGGGAGAGTGGACAAACACAGAGGGGCGCAGAAAGAAGACGGGGATGGCAGATAATTATAAAGTAAATACGAAGAAAAGCGGAGGAGGGAAGAGCTCCACAGAAGCTGGGTGGTGGTGGATGGAGCTGGGTAAAAGAAAAGTGATACGTACAATTAGAAGAGAGAATGACGGCGAGCTAGGTGAACGCACGGAGTAACGCGCAGCAGCAAATCACAGTAGACAACAATTGTAGAGTGCTTTTATACATCTAAAAAACGTGGACGGACTTATGAACCTATAGTGGATAAGCAGATTAGGATTTCATAGTATTATAAGTAATGATAGCATTCTTATAGACGATCTGACGCAAATAACAGACAAGGCTCTTGACTTGAGTTGCTGAGGGTAATTCTGACGAGGTTTTCCTTCTGGGGACCTCTCAAATTGACAACGAACTAACTCCCTGCACACCTACAGTAATACAAAAGTCAAAACAAAAACAACGTAGTAATCGTGGCGGTAAGCGTAATAGGCCAGTCAGTGACGAACAAAACAACGCTCAAACGAGCACACAGGAACAATCAATTTCGCCAACATCTCAGCCCCCCAAAAAGATAACAACAAGACGTAAGAAAAACAAAACAAGAAGTCAGTCCTCTACTTTTCCCGTTACCAACATGCCTGTAAATGAGGAAACTACACGCCCCACACCAAGCATGATAACAATAAATAGTGATGCTCTTGACAACCTGTCTGCACTGATGTTATCCCAGATTAAAAACCTAGCGGATAATATGAACAATTTTTTCTTCAAAATCTAGTACTGAGCGAAAACAGATCAAAGATTCCCAAGATGATGAATGAGAGAAGATCTGTAAAAAATTTTTACAACATTAGAAGGGAAGCTAGAATCGGTAGAAACTGAATATAAACAAGGTCTAAACGAGCTAGGAGTAAAGCAAAGCAGCTTAGAAAAGGAACTAAAATCTGAAAATAAGGCCATAACAAACAAATTAGAAGAACTGCAGGCCTCCCAGTGCCCCGCTTCCTCAATATAGGTTGAGTTCTAACACGTGTTAAAATTATTCTCCTACTAGCCAAACCAATGATAGTAATAAACATGGTAAATAGAGTAATAGAAAGTGCACATTTCCCAAGATCTCTTTTACATGGGACTGTTACACCACTACCCAAAACTGGCGATCTAGCTGACTATGCCAACTGGTGCCCTATAACTGTAATCCCAACTGTCTCAAAAATTCAACCAGCCAAGCCATATTCCAACTGCTGAATGAACTGAATGTGGGTATGAATAGAGGTCAGATGACCCTTTGTACCTTCGTCGATTTAAGAAAAGCCTTTGACAGCATTAGTCACTCAATACTTTTTGAAAAATTTAAGCAAATAGGCCTTGACTTTAAAACAATAATCTTGGTTAAGTCGTATTTGAATCATCGTACACAGAAAGTAAAACTAGGTTGTGTAAATTCAAGTAAGTTACCTGTATCCTGTGGTGTTCCCCAAGGACCTACTCTTTTCATAATATTTGTAAATAGCATCTTCACAGAAATCAGAAACTGTCTAGCCCTAATGTATGCGGATGGTCTAGTTTGTTTGTTTGGGTAGTTTAACGTCCAATTTGTTGAATTAGACTTACATTTAGTGGAAATAACCCTTACACTATAGTAGGTACACAACAACAGGATATAGACCAGATGATTACCTTACTGAAAAGGAACAAATTACAAATGAACATAAGAAAAACAGTGCAGCTATGGGTCGGTCGAAATCTCGAAAATAAAGATCTACTAGTGAATAATATTGGACTCCAACCATAATAATAGACAGTAAACTTACATTTAAACCCCAAATCCAGAAAACAGTAGGAATCACTAGGCAAAAAATGCAACAACTCAGACTTTTGAGATCACTCTTTCCGAAACAGACCTGTGTTACTCTGGTAAAGCAAATGATCCTTCCCACATTCAACTATGTGGACTTTGTATACCTGGGAGCCTCTAAGCAAGATAGGAATATGTTGGATACTGTGTTTAACCATTGTATGCGAGTGGCACTGAATATTAGAATTATTAGGGATACTCCCATTGAGGAGTTATTTGCAAGGTTCAGGATGAGAGAGTTGGATAACAGAAGGCTACTCCATTTGATGATCAACATTCTATGGTGGTCACATGACCCGAATCATATAGACATTAAAGATATAAACACAAGAAACCAAGATAAAATACACATAAAAACCGAATTTCCTAAAACAGAGAAATATAGACACAGCCCTCTCTATATGGGAGTAGACATATGGAACAAGTTACCACAACATATACAGAAAATTGAGGATAGAGAATATTTCAAGACCTATATGAAGACATTCCTGATACAGAATACTATCGAGATTTAATAATATTATCTAGTGTTCAGAAAGTTATCAAAATCTGACAAGCTATACCCTGGCCACCACACTTTTCTAACGACTCTCCACTCTAATTGTCTTTGTCCTGTCTTGTCTCCCTCCACTATCTTAACAGTTGTTCTGCATCTGTTAATCACTGTCTTGTCTCATTGGCAACATGTTATGCTTGGTTTTTTTGTACCGACGACATGTAAGAGCGCCTATTGAATAGGTGAATGTACGTCTTTACCTGAAATAAAAAAAGAGTTAAGAAAGGTCCTGAGAGATGTGAGACAGATATACACTCCTGACCAGAAGCAGAATATTATTTGTCAAAAAGGATTATCTACTCAGACAAACAAAGTGAAAGCAAGGCTAATCCTTACCTTTAGTATTAATCGGAATTGGGAGGGATAGTCTTCCATGTATTAAAAAGTTACACACCTATTAACTATTATTCATATACACGCTGACTCTATCAAAATGAATTTGTACTTTTATATGCACGATTGTTATTGTTATTCTATTCAAGCCGCCAGCCTCTTACATACATAAATGAAGTTAAACGCATATATATAAATACTTATACATGAGTTATACAAGACATAAATTGAATCGTGTACAATGCATGCTAAGGGTGGAGAGAGTTGGAGAGTAAGCAGACGACATTTAGACAGACTCATTCACACGTCTACATCCACATGGTCAGATACAACTTTCACAGGAACTCCTTTACACCACCAAGCAGCACGACGAGGGGCCGTGTGTGTGTAGACGAGCGCACAGATCAATACCAGGTCAATACACGTCGCACCGACGTGGCTTGGCCGTGTGAAAGTGGGACAAAGAAACAAAAGAGGGTCGATTGGGCGGCATCTGTGAGGAGACGACCACTGCCATCCACCAGACACGCATACGCTGCCCGCCGCCAGCCGACAGTCGTCAGTGTTGAGACAGGATGGTAGAAATGAGGGGCATTATAGCAGGGATAACGGTTTAGATCAAGAATAAGATTATGAATAGTTTTCAAGTGGAATTTACTGCCTCACAGAGGCAGAGAAAAAAAAGGAAAATACATTGGTGTTGGTAATGGAATGGGGTTGTGAGTGTATGGGGAGGTTCAAACCAGTTCAAATGGCACGAATGAGGCTCGATTTATTCTATCTTCAATTTACCTTTTTTTTTCATTTTTTTTTCAAGTCTTTTATTGACCACTTTGTTGTGTTACAATTTGCTTATATTTTTGGTCGTACATTGTAAGTTGGGGTCAATAAGCGGTACCTGTCAGCGTCGGACAAGTCACATGATTAGGAAATGAAAAATAAGGATCTTCATGGAAAAGTGGAAACCTCCATTTCTGGACTGTAGGGGATAGCAGCGATAGTTGAATGGAGGAGGAGGGCCAAAAAAGGAATTAGATAGCAGTAATATATAGGGTAAGACGTGGCGGTTTAGGTGCTACCCCTATCGCATTTACGACCACAATGTAGAGAGTGTACGGGTTGGCGGACTGGAATTCGCGCTACTTCTCCCAACGCAAACCTCACACGAGGTTACACGAACGGAGAAAACTTACCCACAATTAGATAGCAGTAATCCGATGTTGGAATGGGGTGGTATGAATAGGGAGCAGTATATGGGAATGGTGTACTGTGGGAATTGTGAAGGATGGCACTAACGGGGGACAGCGGTGAATCAGTGGTGGTGGGGATAGCAGAAATGAGGGACAGTAAATGCTAAGTACTGGCGATTGAGGGGGTGGCGCTCACTGGGCCATGCAGTAAAGCTGTGCTGGTGAGGGCAAGATAGAAAGAAAATGCTGCAGGGGACACCAAAAGTTGGAAAAGGTGGGCACTCAGGGGCTTGCTCAAAATTTGGATGGCTGTGGTGGAGTGGAACGGCATAGATAAGGAATGGTGCTGTGGGTGGCAGCAAGGCAATGGTGTAGAAGATCTTGGATCTGAGGGGAATGATAGTTGGTTTATCAAAGTGGGAATACTAATAAGGCTTAGGCGACAGGGTGAAGGCAGCATGGCAGTGAATGACTGCTGAATTGGAAAGGGATGGCAGTGGTGACCATGAAGGTGACCGACGTGCCTTACCGTGAGATCGGGGGGCACTGAGGGTGGGACCAGTGGTGGCAGATGGCTGTAAGATGGCAAGATGTTGGGGTATGGTCTAGAAGTGGACTGGTTATGACATGACAAAGCATTGGAGGATAGTGCAATGGTAGTGGATGTCTATGAGATGGCAAAGCATTGGCGGATGGTGCAGTGGTAGCGATTGCAGTGGGAGCAGCGGGTGTTGGGGGTAGGCGTGGCGGAGGCACCAGGGGTGTTTGCCTTGTCTCTAAGGAGGGGTAAACATGACGCGCGCGGCCAAGGCCTCCGGTTGGTGTCTGTTCTGACTGATACCGCAGAGAGGCTCGGCGCTAAACCCGTCTCTGGTTACTGGCTACAAGGACGGGAAAGCTTACATGTTCACGCCGTGTCCTTGTCGTGGTGTTCATGTCTCAGGTTTCACAGAGGATTCTTCACCGTCTCTGTAAGAAGTATGGATCGTGTGGGAAAATACAGCCCTGCTTCACCACTTCTCCCACACACCCCACTTAGAACCACCCACTCTGTCATACTTATCCGCACGTAGTTTACAAGTAATATCCAAGTGAATTGTGCACCGTGTGAACAGAACACGTTCTTAGATATTTAGTCAAACATAACATTTTCCAAGCGATATACAGAATCATTGAGGCTGTACGAAAGAAAGAAATGGTGAAGCAGGTTATTGAAATGGAACTGTAAGCAAGTGAATGTAATTCACAAAGAAGGAAATCTGCATGTCTCTCCTTGATACAATCACTATACGGAAACAGGCCGCCTTCTTGGTTTACATTATTCTAGTCACGTGATATCATAACCTGTACACCACCTAGGTGGCGTTTGGATATAAAAGCGACATGGGTATGAGCGGGTAGTGTTTGCAGGTGATTCTACCACAGGTATATAATAATACTCAAACTCTACCCCATCCATCCACATCCATATCCTTTCCTATACAGATCTGCATCCGCATAACCTTTCCCTCACCCCTCTGCATCTACACAACCCTCCCATCAAACCTATATCCCGCACCTCTACATCTACACAAATCTTCCCTCATACCCATATCCCACACCTCTACATCTACACAACCCTTCCATCACACCTATTTCCCATACCTCTATCCACCTCTTCGCCCACACATGTATCCAACACCTCCACATCCTCACAACCTTTCCCTAACACCCGCATCTCTATGCCCATCACACCTATATCCCACACGTTCACAATCACACAGCCCTCAATGTCACACCCTTACCCCACCCTTCACGTCCCCTCACACCTCTCTCAGGCCCCCCGACAGCAGCGCAAATCACTTAGGTCTGATTGTGCACGTCACAGCTCATCAAAGAACCCCACCGCAAAATCAATATTTGTTTTTCGCCCTCGCCAGAGGTATCATTCTGGAGGATTTAACCCGAAAAGAGTCCCCTCCTTCAGTGCCGACCTACAATTGCTCTGCTAAATAGAAATATCGATCTCTACCGATAAAATGGAGTGCAGGGTATTGGGATGGAGACGTCCTGTGAAGTGGCTTATCATTACTGGGACTTGGTCAGAACAGGGGCTGTTAGCCGCCACCCCTTGTCGCCCAGTATGGGTCAATAGCAACCCCTTCCCCTCCCGCCTAGCTGGTGCTGGGGTGGTTATAGTTACCCAGACACCCTCCCCTCCACCCTGTGACTGTGTCTGCTGAGCAGGTAATGCCGAGCTACTCTGCTGAATATGAGCTGCTCGCTAAAACTCTGAGGATGGAAAAAAATATAATACCATGAGAACGAGTCATAAGAGTATGGTGGGAAAAGTGTTCCTGTGAAAGTCTACCTTTTACAGTCTTCTTCATCTTTTAAATTAACATTTTCTTCTTTTTCTTTCTTGTTTATACTGTTACACGAACAGCTGTTTGGGCCTATTTGTATTTCGGTAGCAGTCTAACTAATTTGCAATCCACCGTTTCTTATGTTGTTATTTACTGTATAGAACCTGCTTTGTCTGTCTGTTTGTCTATCTTCCACTTTCTCTATATCTGTCCGTCTTTCCCTCTGTCGCTTCTAATATGTCTGTCACTCCTTCACACGTCCATTCTATGCCTGTTTTCCCTGTCCCTCCATCTCTCTCTCCCTCCCTCTCACCCTCTTCATTCTTTTATTGCTTTTTCGCACTGCTATCCACCGTCCATCTGTCTTCTCTCCCTCTGCGCAATTACTCCTCAGACCATAGTCTTTAAATATCTAAAATGAAGAATTCTTTAAACAAGTAATAGACTGAGGCAATCTATAGCATCATACTCCACTTTCCTATACTCAGTATCATATCTATCTTTTGTTATTTCCATTTTATCGACAATTTTCTCAAGGTTGGGATAAGTGCGCTCACTTTCCCCGGAAACTAGCACTAAGAAGTGGCTTTTTTTCATGCCATAAATGGAGTATATTTATAGCAACGCATCCCACGACCAAGCAGCTCTGCACGTTGTATCTAATCTAGGGCGGTGGGACGCGGGGCAGGGGATCATTTCGGTGGCCAATATTTGCCTTGAATCAGGGTACACCTTGCGGAAAGGGACGGCAAATCCTGTCGATCAAAACTCAATTACTCGAAGGAAACGGTGTCGGCCGTGTGTCAACATGAGTCGCTCCTGGCGCCAACTAGTGGCAGGATCGAGCAGCTCGGGAGCAGAACTTGGCAGGTAGTATGAATGACGATATTAAACTGGCAGGCAGTATGGGTGACGATATTAAATGGGTGGGCAGCATGAGTGATAATATCAAAAGAGTGGTCACTATGAGCGACAAAATTAAACTGGTGGGCTGTATGAACCATAATATCAAACTAATGGAGAGTATGAGTGATGAATTTAAACTGGGAGGCTGTGTGAGTGAGGATATTAAACTGGCAGTCAATATCAATGCTTATATCAAATTGGCGGGTAGTATGAATGACAATATTATATGGAGACGTGGTTAGAATGTCTGAATGGAATACGTTCTGAGTTGTTTTGGTCGAAAGTAGGCTATTCCGACCAAAACAACAAGGAACAGATGTAATCCAGACACACTCGCTATATCTCATTATAATTATTATCATCATTATCATTATTATCACTATTATTATTGAAATCATCATTATTATCATTATTACTATTATTATCATATCTGGCAATCATTAAAAACTCCATTTTACAAGAGTGGTACAGAGTTCACGAAGTATTAGCTCGTCCACAGTGTGCGAAAAGTGAAATCCGTACAGCTGATGCGTAAGTGTGAGTAGTTTGAAATACAATACTGGTGGTCAACATGAGTGACAATAGTAACAATATTAGACTGGTGGTCAATATGAGTGATGATATAAAACTGGCGAGCAGTATGAGTGATGATATCAAATTGGTAGTCTATAGCATATAACCTGCCAATTTGATATTGCCACTGTTATTACTCATATACCCCTAATGATAATGTTAAAGTGGTGGTCAACTATGATAAACTGGTGGGTAGTATGAGCAACACTTTTAAACTTGTGTGCAGTACAGAAGACGACATGAAACTGGTGGGCAGTATGAGTGACTATAATAAACTGTTTGGTAGTATGAGTAACACCATTATGATATCTAATTTACAGATTCACATCAAATGACAAAACTATACAGTCAGAACGTATTCCATTCAGACAATCAGATATATACCGATGCCAAAGGCAGAGGGATATATCTGATTGATAATTTCACCAAGTATTTTGACGTACTGAGACAGTCACCCCGTTTTCGTAGTATTCGATACCTAAAAATGGCGAAGTTCTAGCTAATCACATGATGTCACACCCCGTAAGTCACAGTGTGACATACGGCAATAAATACGTCATGGGTAGCAGCGGGCAGTATGTGTAGATCATACGGCCATAGGTATATATGATATGGAAATCAAGAAAATATAAGTCCTGGTCAAAGCTTGGACAACAGGCGTCACGGTGGTGGGTAGAGAGCTCTATTGCTTTGACTCTGTATTCTGTTGGCATAGCACCTAATTGCCATAGCATACATGGTCCATGTTAATACAAAGAATACCCACTAGAGTGTCAATAATCTTATTGAATGTGGTAGAAAGGCTACCTTCATTGAGAACCATGCGTAATCTGTCGCAGAACAAAAGCTGCAGCCACAAATCAGTGCAGGCATGGTATGGTTAGGTCACGGAGATGGAGGCTGTGGTATATCGTATCTCACTTGACTAATACTCTATTGGCGTGAATGGGGCTCGATTAACAATATCTTCGTGTAACACTAGAAAGGGAAATTGCATATACCGGAAGTGAAAACAGTAATTTTTATAGGAAAGTGGAAAACTGCCATCATTGTGTAACATTCATTTGACTATATAAATGAATAACATTAGTATTTCGGACCTAAAGGTCCCATACTGTGTTTTACACCTCAGATAATTTGCTTAGCATAACCATCGGAAACAGCCACGGCTACTGGCAGTCCCAATGTCATGTTCAAACGCCCACACTTTGAAACTATGGCCGATGGAATGAAACACGGCGGGACCGGTTGCACTCAGCAGACGACAATCAGTTTCCATAGCCTGGTGACCCGCGCGCCCGTCAGATTGATCACCAATTCATTAACCTGTGCTCGGCCGCTGATTGGATGAGTGAGTATCGCCCGGCGCATGCGCCAATCGACCCATGATGTTGGCCATGGCGATAGGGAATTCAACGGGAAGCAATGCGGCAGAGAGCTAGAAGGCACGGTAGTCTCCGCAGAAATGGCTGCGAGAACCTTGCCGGAGGATGGGTGGGGGTTGACGGGGAAGAAAGCGCGTGGAGGGGGGGGGGGGGTAAGGGAGGAGGTGGTTGATTTGAAACCTTCTGTCCAGGCGCCCTTGGCAGATGGTCTCAAGGCCGAATACATTACAAGGAATGGGTGGGGTGGGGAGGAGGGGTTGAGGAGGAGGAGTCTACCTTCGGAGATATCCAAGTCTCGCCAAGGTCTCGTGTGGATCTCGGCTTTGGTGAATCGATCCGGTCCTTGGATCTTGGCGGTGCTGCCGCCGAGCTTTTTGAAGCTTCGATGACTCTTCATTTGCAGCTGGGAAACCAAGGGAATCTTTCATCCCAAACTAAAGAAAGGCACAGTAATGAGCTGTAGTATTGATTCGGCGAGGTGGTTGGGTGTGTGTAGGGGGGTGAGGGTAGAGGGGGTGGAGAGGGAGGGTGCACGAGGTTCCCCTATACAGAGGGGGTGATCGCCGACCGAAAGGGGTGCAATTACTAATAAAGATCAATGCAAAGCAACTGTTACCAAGATGAAGGTTCTTGTTTTTGATATTCAGTGAAATATTAAGGGTGTGTGGGTGGAATAGCTATATGTCGGTAGTAACGACTATATCTGAAATGTGCCCAAAGGTATATCCCTGGAATAACTAGCATACTATACATACCGCAATAAGGCTCTAACGATTTCCTGCGTCTAATCAATAGCGAGACTAACATTTTTAGACGACATTTCCCCCGTCCCTTGGGCTCCTTTCATAACGCTGTCATTTGGCAGACATTTCCCTGTGACGTCACAAGAACTGGCGGAAATAGGCGTGGATGCATCACACGGTCGGCTTCCTGCACACAGAGTCCCCTGCCGGGCGATCTGGCGTTCTATGGAACGCTAAAAGCAAAAATAACTATGCAGCCCCCCTTGACGCATGCGTTGTCGCATCTTAGAAGCCATGATTCAGACGTTTATCTGACATGCAGTACAGTAGAACACTGTTAACACAGACAAGGCTTTTCTGGTACAGTGGGATGATAAGCTACAGACAATGAAAAACCTGGCCAAAACAAGAGCCTTCCATGACAGCCTTGTTTGCTGTATGTATCTGATTGTTAGAAATGAAACTCATATTGAGATCCCTGATACCTTTTTTAAGAAGTCACCCAAAGCAGGCAAAGACACTTCACGTCACAGACAGCTCAAGTATCCTGTCTAAGACAGGTGAATCGTTGGTCAAATGTAATGTCCTAGACGTTGTCAAATACATTGTGAAATGCCCCCTCTTAATCAATGGGTGATAAACAGATGAATATCTCCAGGCTGAAATAAGATCAGAAACATATGCATGTTTGGTTTGAGTCACCCATTCGCCATCACGTTTGGAGATCTTTGTAATATTCACTCGGCTATCGCCCCGTTCATATTACTGCTTGCTCCAAACTCGGTGGCGAACGGGGACACAGACCAAACACTCATCAATTTATTTCTTGATATCAAACCTATAATATCAACTTCAATACCCATTCTTGGTAATTTTGAGTTTTCAGTTCCAGTAGAGCCATCACATAACGGTAATATTCTTGACAGAATAATTAACTACGACAGCTATAAAAGTGATTGGATGGCAATCCTCTCAATTGTAGGGATAATATGATATGCAATCTTCAAAATCTTTTGCCGTATCGTACAAGTCAATTGAAAGATTCTTATCGTCCAGTAATAGAATTCTGAACTTGTTGTTTAGTTCAGGAACTACCCCACTAGTTCACAGTGCACCCTATATCACATCCGAGAACTTCTATATGAATATTCACGTCTAAGATGCATTCTACCAAATTTCACGTGTTGGACACGACCCTTCGGCGAACCCCCTGCCCTCTACTGGAGAGTGGAAAACGCCTCCCCGACCATACAGGACGAGGGTCGATGCCTGTTATTGAGGACGGCGCTATGGTTAGCGGAACCACGCCCATCTATCACCACTGTCTGTCGATAAGCAGGCCTGATACGCAGCCTGAGGGGTGCCGGGGTGAGCAAGTGGTGTGGGAGGGTGAGGGGGAATATGGAGGGACATTGACATGGAAATAGAGGGCGGGGGAAGGGTGAATAATAATAATGACGGCACTTTGGAATATGCATATAAGACAGTCCAGACAGACAGATAACCAGAAATATGTCGCGAAACATATGAGCAGTTGTAGATTTTTAGGTACTCAGAAACGCGCACCTTTTCAGAAAGGTTAAGATTCAGGGTGTGTGTGATATGAGTGGAATGAAAAATGGGGTCTCTCAGATCTATAGCGAGTGGCATGCTAGAGATTCTCAAATCCATATATTGAGCTCTGTGTCTATTGAACCTGAGTTCTACAGACTGCCCATCGTGTTTACTTGACAGAGTGAATCAATAAGATTCTGAGAGGCCAGTCTGAGTTCCAAAGAATCGCGGTAATGTTTCTAAACGGGCGGTCCCTTTCTCCTCCGTCTAATTCTATAACATGATCGTCAGAACCTGAGTGCAGCTGACCGATCTCACCGCTATTATCTTAAGATAGTCAGAGCGACCAAAGCTCATAGAATGAAGGTCTAAAAAGGGTGCAAATATAGAGGATATAAATAATACATG
Organism: Alentia gelatinosa; assembly: GCA_950022655.1. NCBI lineage: Eukaryota > Metazoa > Annelida > Polychaeta > Phyllodocida > Polynoidae > Alentia > Alentia gelatinosa. The sequence continues at coordinate 32,130,635 of OX465583.1, forward strand.
TGCCCCCCCCCCCCGATTGCTCGACGAATCGTTACACCCAGTGAGAGAAGGCCTCGAGGTTTTATTTATGTTTCGTTTATAAACTCGTACCCATAATGAAAGAGAATATATATATATGAGTATATATATATATTATATTTAGCTGATATCAAAAATTTGGCGACAATTCAGTCCAAAAAGGTCAAGAATTATAAATTTTCAAATCCTTTTGGAAGTTTGACAGTTTTATGGTAGTATCCCTAAAATGGCTAATAGTTTGGACTAATATTGAGTTCAGTAGACCATATTGAGGTATAGGGCTCTTTAATATTTCTACTTCCCTGTAGGTATATCAATTTAAAACTCTGTTTTAGGCTTTATAATATTAAAATGATAAAGCTGCTTTGCTTGATATGCATAAAGAACATGTTCACCTAGGACTAGAAAGTGAAAAGGTTTCCCTATCTAATATAATAAAGATATTGATTACCAATTATATAAAGGATATTTTTCCAGAGTTAAGCGTTTTTCTATGAATACTGCAAAAAATATGTTTGTGTTGTTGAACATGTTCTCAACAAATGTGGTTAATTTCAAGAATCTGGGACCATTCAGCCGAGAGCTATAAAATAATGAAATGTTGTAATCAGAGGCAGAAGTGTACATTTCCTTCATATATGGTTATTCATACATGATTTTTTCCAAGAAATGAGGAATTATGTGTGCAGTTTATTTCAAGGCAATTTTAAACTGAAAATGACACTTTCTAGCAAGTTGTCATTTCTTTTATTTTTTCCCTCTTTAATTTTGCTCCGTGATGTCTTAGGTTTCCCTTTAATTCTATAGACCCATTTCTGTTATCAAAAGAGATAAACTTATTTACACGGAGGCAGAAGTATGTAGACTATTCAACAGTATAACTGCATAGTGTATGGGGAATTTTGATTCAACTTCACACATTGACAGATACGGTCCTATCCTACTCATATTAGATAATAGTATATCTTATGGAAATATTGATGAGTATATGTGTAAAAGGGGGCAGATACACATTTTAGCCATTTTCATGCCACCGACACCGATACCCATCAACGACAACACCCACCAACACCCACACCTATCTACCAACACCCACAGCAACACTAGGCACTAGGACCCATAGCAGGCCAATTTATGTTTTGAAAATAGCCTATACGGGCATTATTTACCAGTATAATTCCATATTATGTTGGCGGATTTTAATTCAATGTCACACATGGACAGATGTGGTCATATCCTCTTCATATCATATCTTTTTCAAATTATATAAGCAGATCTTGTGGCAATATTGACAATTATGTGTGTACACAGTGGCAGAAGGACATTTTAGCCATATCAATAAATTCCACGGCGCTCTTACTTAAAATATTTCTGATCAATCATATTTTAGCTATGGTACAGAGGCATTTTTCATGTTTTAATAACTACAAAAAAAGTGTTTAAGTGCTATTCCATTCCATTAGTAATGGAGACAGAGGCAGAATTCAATTTTAGCCACTACAAGTCATCAATGAAGATGTTTATTTTAACCCCGCTTGAGGGGATACCCCGCGTAAGGGACCACCCCACTTTTGGGGACAGTTTTTCGGTACAGAAATGCTTCAAAACCCTGCTTAAGGGGACAAAGCAGGGGACAGTCTGGAGGGACAGCTTATCAAAAACATCCCACATAGTCTGAAAATCCATGTTTATGGTGCCCGTCTGTACGGGACAGGCAGTTGTCACAACCAGAACTATAGACTAAGCATTATCGTACGGGCATGGGCGGCCAGAATGTGTTGTTTGAACAGTAATCCCTACATCTCTAGCGGCTCTGGGCGGGCCACAGTGAGTGGGTATTGGTAGTACCAGTGATTTTTGCACCTGTTGAAGGTAGCGGGTAAGAGACCCACTTACAAGTTAGCGGTGGGTGGTTCAGGGCGGGTGGGATGCTTTGCAGGTGCGGTATTCAGCGAGCCGTTGCGGCTCTGGGCGGCTCAAAGTAAGGAGTGATACATTGCATCGATATAGCGAATAGGAATAAAGCTGCTCGTCCACAGAAAGTGCAGTCCACCCTTGAAGCCTTCCTGAAAACCCCACTTAAGGGGACACCCCGCTTATGGGGACACTTGGCCCGGAACGGAGGTTATCCCCTTAAGTGGGGTTTTACTGTACTCTGCAATGTTATCCTATTGAATAACTAGTTCAGTAAAGGAAGTGAGTTGGTTAACTGTAGAGTGTAGACAATCATTTAATAAATCTGAAATCTTCAATAAATTGTCGCCAAATTCTGAATGTCAACCATATTTGCCAAATTCATTGAGGAGGCGAGCATGGCCTTAGAGAATGATAACAACCAGAAACAGAGTGACACAGGTAAGGAAAGAAGGGAGGTAACAATGATGCAGTGCTCCTTATCACAGAGCAGCTCCAGGTTAACAAGGGGGAGACCGGAAAATCTAGCTGCTCACACCAAGCAATGGGCTACATTTCCACTCTGGTGGACACAGGCCATGATCCGAAGGTACTTCTCACTATCTGGGTGAGTGACCACCTGAAGGTTACAGACTTTGTACCAGAGCACATCAAGCTCAGGCTAGCGAGACTAAAGAAGGAAACAATGAAGATCACGGAGGCAGAGGACAGCTCAATGGTGCTGTCAATTGATGAGCAGGCCCCCTGTATATATCACAGGCCGAGTGGGGGGCGGCAAACATGAGGGTCCTGTATCATCTACTACAAACTGGGACCCTGGCAAGAAACCTCACCAAAGACTACATGGCGTATACCATCTATGTCTTTGAGGCCCTCCCACTGCAACCTAAGGGGACAAACCCCAAACAGCAAAAGACCCAGCATGACTCCCAGAAAAGTAAAGGAGGAAAGAGTACCAAGAAACCACAGACCAAAGGGGGCAAACAGGACAAGGTGTACAACCCAGAGGATCTGTGCTGCATCTTTGATATATATATATATATATATATATATATATACCTTGTCCTGTTTCCCCCCTTTGGTCTGTGGTTTCTGCATCTCTCTCTCTATATATATACATATATTGTAACAGTAAAAGACACACAACAAGAGAACGGAAGCGATCGATTGACTAACATTGTCCTCCATGACTAGCATTGTCCTCCATGAACCAGTCAATCTGTAAAACTAAAACAATTATCTAATGAAAAGTCTAAGTCAATGAAATGAAAGAATCACAGCATACACGGCCATGATCGTGATCGAATTACAGCTCGCCTTATTCATCGAAGTCTGCAATAACCGAATGTCCGTTTATGAATGCGAGCCCTTGATTGGTCAACTAAAAATAGAGAACTAACTAACGTAAATATCCGCATATCATATATGTAAGGGGCAGATAACCGGAAGTTTATAATTCTTAGTCATGCGCATGTCAGACAAAAACACCGCCTGGTGGCATCTGACTGGCTGAGGGGCACGTGGCATCCGCCTGTCCTTCGGCATGCTCCAGAGGCGACCTCTAGCAGTTCCACAGCAGCACTTCCCAATGTTGGCTATTTTGGCCAATTTCCTTGATAAACACCCAGGTTGTGAGGCCCAGGCCCCGCCCTTTATAGACTGGTCCGGGCTGGCGCAGCCTCCCAGAGACCGGGACGAGAGAAGGGGTTGCGAGGAGTGGGGAACAGCCCGGATTACGACGTTTTATCCGGGAGGGTGTTTGACAAATGGAACGGCGATGAAATCAGTCCCTCGAGGCGCGGCGCGCGCATACCAAGTGACTGGCGCGATTGAAATCGGCGCGAAAACGAATCAATGGCACCCGGAAAAAGCCCGCTGATCCCGGGCCAGTGAAAAAGGGAGAGGGAGAGCGGGTCTCCTGGTGCTCGGGTGAGTAGCTTCTGGCAGCCGGGCAAGTGTATCAAGTTTATCGGTAGACCGACGTGCTGGGTTTGCGAGTATCAGAGAAGGAATGGAGCGAAGAGAAGGCAGGGTAACACTTTGGGGCGCTCAGTCTGTCACTGAGTATTAAATATCCGGGTTCTCCACAAGTCAAATAAAGTGCATTTATGTATGACATGTTATCTGACAATTCATGTGTGTTTAGGTCGGTGAAAGGATTATATGCGGAGCCTGCGTTCTGATGAAAACATACGAAACGTGACAATGAAGGCAATTGTATATAGGGAAGGAGACCAAATGGTCGACGGTAATGACAATGGAGCATAAAAAGTTGAATTTACATGCACTAACAAAATGATACGTAAGAATCTTAGCAAATGAGCAACATTGCTAAGGATTGAGAGGCAGTTATAACAAATTTCCTAGTGAAGGTCACCTGATATTGAAGTATAGCTAATTTGTCAATAGAATATTCCACGTATGAAATAAATCGGTATTGTATCAGGATAAGTCAGATTTTGTGCTGCGAGGAGACATATTGATCGACATAGTTATGAAAAGTTGTAAGTCAGTTGTCGGTCCTGAATGAAAAAAGGATACCGTTCAATAATTTCACTCTATAGACAGAGTGATTGGTATCCTGACTTCGAATTTTAATGCACATAGATACATCAATATTAGAAACAACTTGGAAATTACTTCGTTCACCTTATTTTGCAGAAAGCACGTATTTGGCAAACACGTAGTGGCTACTCATGGCACAGACTTCATTAGATATAATGAGGTTGCTAATTACATGAGCATGGTCATGATAACTGACCGCTAGATGGCGCTATGCTCAGCGGGGTGTGTTCATGTACCCGCCACCAGGAGGACACGGTGTTACATAAATCTAGCAGATGTGCAAAGCCTGCCAATTACTGGGTGCAAATTGGCAGCTTGGGGGCGCCTCGCCCGCCAGTCTAACCGCAATAATTTAATAAAGCGGATTAGGAGTGACTGCGCCTAACCCCTGCCTAACAACACTAATAGGACAGCTTTGGCCTCAGGCCTCCAGTCAGTCACTCTTTTCCAGCACTGTGACAGGAGTCAACTATACCAGTCACATGATGCTTTTAGTGCGCTATCAAGGATGCATATAGATATAGATATCAAGGAGTCAAAGACAGATATTACTATTAGATATACTGAAATAGAATAGTATCTAAAGAGGCCAAACTAAAGACAAGAGGTCATCAGAGGTATGGGTGGATGTATTTTTGCATTTGAATAATAAATATAAAGTAGATATACAGAGTTAATTATAGAGTGGTATTGAATGTAACTGTTCTTATATTGTAGTAATACATCAGAGAAAACTATGTGTTTTGATATTCTTTTCTAGTTTTCCCTAAAAAAAAGGATACTGACTGAAGGCCAATAGATTCACAGATATGATGCTGACCGACGTCTTCTTCATGGCCGTACCTCGCTGTACATACGCGACGTCATTCCTACAATGTAATGAATACATCTTCAACTTTACCAGCAATCCCCTTTAAAGTCTCGTGTGAGAGCTTGCTCAATGAGTCCATAGACATGCTATCAGAAATACTTCAAGAATAGCGGAATTTCAGAGATGGAAACAAGTGATGTTTATTGATCAAAGAAAATTGCTTCTGCAGAGTGTTTTCCCCCCGATTTATAAAAGGGGAACGTGTTTTTTCGTTTCCCAAATGCTCTGCATAGAGTTGGATTCAGTGGTCTCAGTTCTTGATGACATAGCGTGTGTGTCGTTTCTATCCTGTGCTGGGCCGTCTCCACCTTGTAGAGGTTCTCTCTACACACCAGCTGCCAGGTCCCAGCCACACAATGGCAGATAAAAACCTCCATCCTCCTCGACACATCACACTTCAAACCACGACTCACTCATCAAAGACAGACACCATGATAAAACCACACTTACGGAAATCTTCCCGGTGTTTTTATGAGAAACTCAGCGAATGACCTCTGACCCTCTATGGATATGGCATCCTCGACCTTCTGCCTGGCTTAGGGTAAATTCACGCAGTGCTGCCATGTTGTATCCTAGGGCCTGGCGTCCACCTACTACGATAGAACATTAGACCTAGCGATATGGCACCGAAACAAAAAGCAAATATCGGAGACATATCGGGAAGGTGCAAAATCGTAGACATATTTCTAGACATGCTGATCCACGACGTCTTATATGGGGTTCTATCGGTGTCTAATCGTAGAATTGTGGTCAACTGCCCCGATATTAGGTGACCATCCGACGTGATTTTGATGTTTTTATCGGAAGATGCATCTCGTAGACCATATCGGAGCCATATCGTAGTAGGTGGACGCCGGGCCTAACACGGATTTGTGTTGTTTTCACGGCATTTCTCTAAGTCTCGAGATCTGCTGTGATGTTATAACGCGCGCCCTAGTAGATGAGGACGAATATCAGCTTCCGTACCACCTCCCGATGGAATATTCATCCTATCTGATAACAGTGATTACGCTGCTCGTTGGGGGCGGCACACAGGCCTGATTATTATACCGGATCAGGCTGTATAGACGAAGAACGGGGCGAAATGCTTCCACAGGCGGCAGCGGTAGCTAATTCACCTACCTCTCTGATGATAACTGATCAAATCTGCAGCCAATGTACCAGTCATGTATACCCCCCCCCCCCCTTCCCAAACGGGTTATACCACAAACCATATTTGTAATTTTGGGTATTGCTCCATGAATAATCAGGGCTTAGAGATAACGTATATAAAATATTGATATGTTGCCCAGTGTTTGCAGAAATTGTCATGAGGAATATCACAATTGGGAAATGAGGGTATAAACAAATCGGGCACAGTCCCATGTGGCAAATCCTATGCACCAGGGAGACTTGCAAATTCCCTAATGCTAGATACATTCACCGCTGGGCTAGACAAATGAATATGATTCATTTTAATGAACTGTTAGACCATAATCAGGTTGTCCATCACACAATTATGAAACATTTTCATGGTGCCGCTGTCTGGGAAGTGCAGGCAGGCCTATCAGCATAACAATTTGCATTGCCGACAGAGGCGCTGCTGCTCCCACAATAGGCTGATTGCACCGACTATGCCCGCCAGGGGGATGCCTGCCCCCGGCCCCCGAGTGGGGTGAATAATCTTATTATCGGCAATAATTTCATGTCGGGGTATCCAACACAAGGCCATTGAGGACTGTCGCAAACAAGGCAGGCGTCCCTATCAGAGCTCGGCGAACAGCTCTATTGGAATAACGCGGAGCATCTCCACCGTTAGAATCGCCAGCTGAGCAGTTCAGTGTGATAAGCACAGCTATATAGAACAACATATACAGTGATCCAAGCACCTTTTACTTATCACATATATATTGCTCTATAGTACTTTTGTGTGCCCATAAATTATTACGATTGCCACCATGATATTATAATCATGTCATTTTCAGTGGGTGATTCATCCACCAGAGGGCGTCATGGATATGACATGGTACATGCCAGCTATTAATTTTCGACACAACCCTCTAAGTATTGGATATAGTACGTGATGTAAATGTAGTACGTGAAATTACATCAGATCAGCTTCCCTGAACTGCTCACTGTCCGGTACATTTAGGTGAAACTCTTGTGTAAGTCTGCAGCGCTTGGGTTTCATATCTGCGTTAAAATAGATCCAGCTATCACTCGGACCTTGGGCGTCTTACGGCCTCGCCCCTGACACGTCATTACGCCGCGCATGCGCATCTCCCATGACCCCTCGTGACGTAGGGACGCCACCACTTAATTGCCCTCGTAGAGAAACTTGGCGCCGTGCCAGCTTCCAGCGCACCGCCACGCCACTACTGCCACCTGGCGATGGTGGCGGGCATCACGGACGCTGAGTGGCTAGTTTTGAGACGCTGAGTTGCTAGTTTAGGCTCGCTACAAAGAACGTCGAGAGACTAATTTGCAGTACACACAGTCGAGACAGAGCGAAAGGCTGGGGTAAAGTAAGGACGCCATGTCTTGGGTGAAGAGGTATGTTTTCTGCTGAAGTAGACGCGGTGTTTCAATATTTAGAGAGAAATCCTGACACTATTGACACTATATTGAATTTATGTCTGTTTACACGGCCATTTTATAGAAGAGCATCTCGTCTTTGAAGTCACCTATATTCATATCGGTCCACTGTATTACGTGTACCTTTGGTTTGGTTTGGATGATAGCCTCCGATAACCACGTTTACAATGTCATGCATCATAAATAGCTCTCAAAACAAATACGTTTGTAAATTCGACACCAGTGGGCTTCTACTTCGACCTGCAACAATTTTCTGAATATATATTTTTCTAAGTTAAATGTACATTACTTATATAGAACGTCCTGACCATGCAGTACAAGCTAAAATCGAAATGATAATTTACAGTTCGTACGGAATGGAGCATTTACGCCGAGTTCCGTAGAAACTGAAAATTTGTATCTAGTTTTGAGGCTTGTACAAGCATGGTAGGTCGTTCTATATTTACAATATACCCAAGATTAATAAAAAAATTATTTATATGGCTAAACGGTGCGTATATATAGGGCATGGACAAATATAGTAAATTACTGTGTATTAGCTGTTATATGATTATGCAAATCTCATCCGTTCCGCGATATGCACCCCGCTTTAAAAATATGAGAGGCGATTAAAATTATTAAAGATTTTTTACGAGGCTTATTTTAGAAACAGGCCTCAGGGGTACCACCCCAGTGCGGACTACCACGTCAATGGTCTGCACTGCGGGTCCTTTTGGCTTCCCACCAAGTTAGACCAATTTACAGCCACTGAAAATGATGTTGGGGGCCTATTTAAAGGTGGGACTAGGAGGGGAGGGGGAGGCGCGGTGAGGCTTGTGTCGTGCCCGTGGAAATTGGGCGAAATTGGAGATTATGACATTACGGTTGGTTTGCGCGTTGGCTCGCGGAATAGTGGCAGACCTGAGAGCAGGCCCCGGCAAATATTAGCTCGTAGAGTGACAAATATTTCTCCAGCCCAGTCTTGCGGCCGAGTGCAAGGAGGGTGTGCAAAGACACGAGGTACAGGGCAGGGTCAGAGAGGTAAAGGGGGCTGTGGACAAGTTGGGTGAACGACCACCCGCTCTCGTTTTCCAAAGGGGTGGTATAAATGGTGCCAGGACCAGGATTGGACCTGGTTATAAAACGTAGGGTCGACAGTATCTATAGAGCTAGCCTTGTCTAACAATCGACACTGGCTGACTGGCTGGTGAGAATATGAGGCTAATATTACCCGGTTGACACAGATCGTTCAGGCTTGCCAAGTCTTTTGCTTATAGCTCCAATAACTAGAGGTACCGTAGGCCGTGATGCAGCTACCGTAAATGTATCACCTCAGGTTTCTTTGTCTTTGTAGTGAAAGCACACCAACAAAGACATGGGAGATCTCAGTTCACCAAAAGCATCACTACAAATGTGTTTACATGTACTGAGGTGATTTAAGAGAAATTATTGAATTGAACTACTCATATGATATAACAAATGTCTCCCGCGTTTCCATATTTTCATTCTAGATGGTTCTGGTTCATTACTAAGAATGGATATTGATTCTACACATTGACTGGTCATTGGACTTCGATTGGCAATTTAAGATATTCCATGGTGTAAAAATAAAGGGAAATTAGACCAGGCGTTTAGTCTGTAAATGAACACTCACTCACTCACTTCAAAATACACCCCTCCTGCCTAATAGCGTCGGGGCAAGTCTTTGTTGGTCCATGAGTTCGTAACCATTCACAGATAAAACAACTGGTAAATTTTCCCACTCTACTGAACCATCTGCAGATGTGAACTTAGAGGTTGGAAAATACAGTGATTTTGCAATAATCGCATTGCCTTTGGATTTACATCTTATATATCTTGATATTGTGTATGAATGGGTTTATATGGATGCAAGGGGCAGACAGAAAGCAGTGGCCCAGCATTGAAGCATGAAGGAACTGGTGGTGACGCTAAAAGCAAGAGATTTGTTGACGCACAGTGAGAGCTGGGAGTGCATGGGGAGAAGGGTCTGGTTGTTGGGGAGTAGGGAGTATGGGTTTTCTCACTGACACACACCAAATGGCGCTCGTTTGTCAGGTTCTCACTCGTAGTCTCCCTCAAGGGGGTTACACACCATCAGCGGCCTCTTAGCCATCCAAGACCCTCCCCATTCCTGATAGCAGATGATGTATTCTTACCTCGTGTTTGTCATGTGAACCTTATCCAAACCCCTGCCATAACCAACACCCTTTATTATACAATTCATGAAAATAGGTTCCACAGTGGTAATAAGGCAATTCAATTTCTTTAACACATTTTGGTTTCACCTGGATCTTTTCACCTTCAGAATTGGGTCATTAAAATAATTTAGTAACAGTAGGTTTCGAAACCAATGCCTCACTAGCACATCACGCATAATAATGATTTTGACCAGTTGAAACATCTGCGAATATATGCTTGGACGATATATGATGCCGTGATTTTGGCATAATCGCTTTGCCTGATAATATTCAATTTCCGCTCTGCTGTATCCTACAGGTCTACTTGTTATGGAAGGAATGTCACAAAATATCAAATTATCTTCGCTATTGATATAAATAGTACAGCACTATTCCTACCCAGAACCACTTGATTTCTCCTATGTATGCTATGTTCCCCTTATCAGTATTGCAATATCATTCATTATAAGATTATTCCCAAGATGTGTCAGCAGAATTCCCAACAACTCTCCACCAATGACAGAAATGCTTACACTACTAAACTTTGTCGCCGGCCGGGATAACTCCATGAGCTACGGCAGCATGGCACGGCCCTTCACTGTGGTCAGTGTAGCCAGCAGACGGGAGGCAGACCATGGGCTGGAGGGAGGCGGCGTTAATCAAGTAACGCCTTTCTGGTCGGCCTGCTGTGGACTGCTCCTTGTCCCCCGGGAGCCGACCCCGCCTGCCGCCTTATTTCACCGGTCAATGCGCCCGCCGCCCCAGCCGTGACGCGCGCCGCCTCACGGCCGCACAATCCACCACCTTTTGTTATGCTAATCACGCCGAGGGTCGGCTGAGACACGGCAGCTCATTGGTCCCCCTAGCCGGAAGAGTGAACTGTAATAACTTCCGATTCCCGGCGTCCTACACGTAAACATTGACGTCCGGTGAACGTGACGAACACGCCAGGAACAAGCCACGGGCAAAATGGCGCCCTCCTCCCTGAGGTCAAGGTCAGATGCGTGGCTTCTCATCAGGTAAAGAAAGGGAAAAAGGGGACGGTGGTGACGTGGATGGAAGATCAGGGAAAGTCTACAGCGTCGTGGCCTAACGTTGTACGGAGAACTAAGAAGGTGTGTTTAGGGAATGGAATAGAATAATTCGGCAGAGGGAAAGAAAGTAAATAAAAATATTCTACAATTCATGGAGATCCAGTATGACAGTTGCAGAATAGTGATGAAGTGCCCAAAGGTAGAGAAAAATGTACGGGTGCCTTTCGAGAAATAAATGTTCTTAGATGTCGGCGAGGAGCTCAAGATGAACGTTGATAAAGTGTGACGTTAATTTACAACGTCAGGTACATGTTGCACGGTTTGCCATCGATACTCTTAATTTAAGCATGAATTAATCTATGGTAATATAGTAATCAATTTGGTTGTGTCCATGAACTACATAGACAAACTACATGGACAATAATCGATGGTTTTGTGGACAGGCGGCCGTAAACCACGAGTGATTGACGCGTAGTAATACACGAGCGCTAGCGAGTGTATTACGACGTCAACCGCGAGTGGTTTACAGAGCTGCCTGTCCACAAAATCATCGTTTGTTGCATTTAATATCCATCTTTTCGAATAAATTAAACTCAGTAATTGCCATATTAACAGGTATAACAATAGGAACTATTTCTTTGCTCTATAGCAAAAGGGACTATTTTTCCCGTATACCATGGTTTTGAGGGCGTATACCACAGTTTTGAATCCGTATACCACAGTTATGGTATCTGACAGGTTTTATACAATGGGTAGTGGTTTACTGAGTCCCCATACATTGTCAACGGGGGCTTTGTATACGATGGATAATAAAGACTCAGATCTATTGTATACGGCCTCAAAGCCTTTGCATACAGGAGAGTAGTCTCTTTGTGCTATGATGCAAAAATTAGTCCCTTTTGATCTGCCCTTTAATATGGCAATCCCTGGGTTTTATTTGCTCGAGAAGATGGATAATAAAGCCACAAAGGCTGATTTTGTGGGAAGGCAGCTCTGCAAACCAACTGAGAGTCAAGCTGTCATTGTTTATGGCTGCTTGTCCACATAACGATCGATTATTGTCTATATATTGAGCATTTTATTTATAATTTAAAATTCTATAGTTAGGAAATAAAACCATGGGGAAAATAGCTCTTTTGGCCGATATCTGAATGCCGAACCCCTTTCTTTGATTGTTCTAATGTCTGGCTTAGAATTTCACTTTAGGACTTTTGACTGGTTTTGTAAGATGACGTCACGAAGGCAATGCTAAGACGCAGTCACAGATTAGACAGTGTGCCAAGGTCATGCTTCGTGCCAACCTGCCCCTCAAATCCCAGTCCCCTGCTGGTCTAGGCGGACATCATCCCACATCGATTGGCGCATGCGCACTGAGTCTGGGTAATGTCCCCCTGGCAACTGGCAAATTACGCCCAACAAATGTCTTAAATGAACTCACTCGGGGCCAGACGGAAACGGCCGACGTCCACCCGCCTCAAAACGAGGCTGACCCCGCTTGTCTCCCTCCGCGCGGAGGATTGACCAATCACACACTGTCGACCACCCCGCAGGCCACCTTCGCGCCAGGAAATAGTTCGCCATGATGGAGGGAAACGAGTTCCGGTTCGAGCGGAAGTGGGGACTACACCATACGAGATACTGCCATGAGGGTGGTCTGATTGGGGAGACTCGACAACTTTTGTATTTTATTTACTCTTATCTAGTGTTTTCTATGTTCATTAGACTAGAAGTGTTTGCTTATCTCACATTGTGTACTTAGATTATGTCTCTGGCTGTAAATAGGCGAGCTTATTAAGACGATGACTCTAAGGTGCAATCTAATGTTGTGTTTCTTCCTAAAACCCGAAGAGACTGCCCGGAACAAATTGTAGAAAACCACACTTACAGGCCTTTGTCATCTGATTGCGTGTCCATTGAACGGTAGAACTAAAGAACGAAAATATAGGGAGCATGTACGCCGAAGGCAATCAAATCATAATAGTCATCATCACACAGTCTATTAACATAACAACTGAGGACAGACATAGATTCAAGGGCTACAATGATAACAATGACCATGGTAATGTTATTATTACATTGCCGATGGGTGTTATCTCTCTTATAACTGCAATATGGTCACATTGATTTTTTTCCACGGACCATATACGGACAACAATAGGAGACCACTGGTGGAATTGTCCTATCAGTGTCCTATTCTGAGGTCCTTTCCCATTACAAAAAGCTTTGCTGAAAACAACGATAAACTATGGCAAAGTCAATTACAGATAAGTGAGACCAATTCCCAAATGTAACTATTGACAGAAAGGAACTTCTGAACTTCTATTCCCTGTAGATGGAAAGCTGGCCAGGCAAATTCAACTTACTTTATCTTTCCGCTATCCTCTTCTTTCTTTCCTGAACACCTTCCTAAACCAGTTACACTAATAATCTAGAGTTAACAGTATTGCTGATGCTATATATTGTATTCCTGTGATTAATTTATCCATGCCGTCTGGCGGATTCTATCACGCTTAACTCCAAATATTATTCATAACCTACTATTTCTATTATCCATATATATGTACTGACACTTAACAGGCGCTATCCTTGTTTTACTACTATCACTGTATGTTAAACTGCCAACACTATCCATCTGCACTACAATTTAGGGGCCATCCATAAAGTACGTAGGTACTGAGGGGGTTGTAGGTCGACAATTTCGGATATTTTGCGTATGCCCCTTCTTAGTTCTATTGCGTACAAAATCAGAAGGGGTGGGATACAACATTTCAGAGATTCTGCTTACGTTCTTTATGGATGGACCTTTACCTAATTTATGTATCTGTGCTACAGGCAATATCTATGTTTATCTGCTAATATCATCAACCTACACTACGGTCACTCTCCATGGTTTACTGTTTGTATCACACATGTCCGAAACTTGGCACTACCGATGTTGTAAGATCTACCATGTTCTAAAGCTGCTATCCCTAGAAACATTGGTTGTGCCCTCGGAACACGTATTGTAATATCACACCATGGTGGTGCCCCATGCCTTGGCGCAGAAAAGCATACATCGACTTCAGCTTTGGAGTTAATGTGTTACGGTGGATGAGATTATGGAGTTCCTATTCCTGAGTTAACAAGGTAATGAATGAATAAAACCAGGTTAGGAACAAATGTTTTACTCTTCTTATGTAGTTCAAATTTGGTCAGGTCAGTCGCCAGAGTATAGTTGATAATTCATATACTACTCACATCCTTGAAGTGTTCAAGTTATAGGGCAAACGTGCACAGTGGCCTCCAGAACAAACGCTTTCTACGAACGTTAGCTCTGGGACTGGTTTCACTAGTTCTGTGACATGTCTGTGACACCATACAGACATTGGGGTTGTCTAGTTTCGTAGCAACACAAGTAGCTGCCCTTAGGAAAAAACAGACCCCAAACATAAGGATTAGACAAATCTACACATCATGGACCTGTTTTACTAGTTTTGTGACAAAAGTGTTAGACAGACATGAAAAGCGGCACCAACAGTGCAAGCAAGAACGGACAAAATGAAGTCTAATGTCTAGTTCTTATGAAACCGGACACACCATCTAGATGCCAACTAGACATGTCACGAAACTAGTGAAACAGGTCCCTGGTGTGGCTAAATGCGTGGCCTCCTTGAACCAGTATACATAGCTGCAGGTTTTCTGGTCGTGTCCGAGCACTCTCCTCCCAGATCTTTTGCGGCCCTATTTACAGACAACTAAAGGTAGGCCTAGTAATTCTAATTAATTTTTGATATTTACAGGTTAAAGATATAGCTGCATAATTCAGAAAAATCACTTTTGATGAGCATGACTATGCAACGCAAAACGGTTACTCTTAATTAGTCACACCTGTGACTGATCACTGTCAAGTAATCATCACAACTATGAAACGTGATGCGCTGGAAACGATCACTTTTAACGATAGTCACGACTATAAAACACCCCCCTGATCTCAAAAGAGAAGACCAGCCGTTGGACATTTTGATAGAAAGGCCTTCTCGACATACTTTAAAGTCTGCTTTTACGAGGACCACTTTATCAAAGCGACATAATTAGTGGGCAATATTCTAGGGCTACCATTTCTGGTGGTAGGGCCTACTGTCAATATAAAAAAAAAATCTGCATATAATAGGTTGAGATCAGATTCCCAAAGGCACAATAAACGACATTTATGCTGTTAATAGATCTATAATCATACAGCAGATGAAGGGCGCATAAGTCCGAAACGTAGTGTCAAAATAATTCATGTAAATATTTATCAATGATTAAAGATACATAGATGAAAATCCAGGAGTTGCTGTTTTGTGATAAATCATAATGCAAGTTAAATAATGAACTTGGGAGTTCCTATAGTAGAAGTTTTACTAGAAACTGCCAAGTTAGGCCCTAATCATAATATTGTGACATTGAACAAGGTGCCACCATCGACCAGCTAGGCCCCTACTCTAGACTTTATCTCACCCCAGATATTTTTTTCTCCATAGACTTAACATTGGAAACTCGTATCTAACACCCATTAGATATTTAGGAAAAATATCCAATGGGGGATAATGTCAGAAATGTTAGCCCATTAGTCAATATTAAGGGTGAGATAAATTCAGAAACCAATTCAAGTTTAGGGTCAGACCTCGATCCCATCTCATTTGAATCACATAGCAATTCACGCGGCATCGCCTTGTGAATTACTACGTGATTCAAACTCGATGGGATAATATCAAGAGACGTCACGAGTTTGAGTCTGAGTTTATTTATGCCACGCATTATGTTGGCTCTGTAATTTCACGAGTCGAAGACGAGTGACATTACGGAGCCAACAAAATGAGTGGCATAAATAAACTCAATCTCAAACGAGTGGCGTCTAGATTTTATCCTACCCCGTTTCCATATTTTTTCAGTATCAGAAAGTAGTGGCATAAACAACATTTTATGTCACTACCCGTGACATAAACAAATCCCATGTTAAGCCTATGGCGTTTTTTATTAGGGGTAGGATAAGAGCTCAGACCCTAAACTTTCATGGGTTTCCTCTATACTATAGTAACTGCCCACCCAGCGACCAATCAACGGTTTGAAAGTAGGCTACAGTCTATTGATCATCGCGGCGAAAATGACCAATACTTTGGTAAGCAATATGTGGAGATCCAGATTCTGGCATTTTTATCACATTAAAATCGACCGTTTGGTAAGAAAACGGCAAATCATCATCGGGTCGCAAAGTGACAGTCCCTTGGCTTTGCTTAGACTGTTAGAGACGCTGGGGAGTGCCCCGGATCTTTAGTTTTACCAAATAAACTTTTAAAATATGTTTTAACCATGAATTCTGTGCAATGTACCAAATCTTAACAATCCATGATCAGAACAAAAAGACGTTGTTTCTTGCGTTATCGTTTGTTTGGGTAGTTTTTAACGTCCAATTTGTTCAATATCGCGTGTACAGAATATCATAGTCATGCGTCGGCCGCTAGAACAGGGTATCTGCGCGAGTGTACATATAATTATAAGAGACCTGTTCGATAAATATCATTATTAAACTTATCTAGATCTAGATATAGGTCCGTGGTCTCACTTAAGATAAGTTAAGTTTTGTCGGGTAACGCACAAGAGTAACGTAGGCTTACATCGGCACCGAGTGTTACTCATTGATTATGAAAATTTTGATTGATGACTAGATCTAGATCTATCTGGGATCGGTGCCGATGTTTATCGGTTTATCGCTGTCTGCGTAAATTTAGACTAATTGCTAAGAGTCGGACGTAGATTAAAGAATATGACTTTTAAGAGTTCTTTGCCTATAAGGTATTTTAAATATGAGTCAATATTCATCAAAGCCACGACTAAACTAATATATGAAACCTAGAGACTTTATGTCTTTTGTTCTAATGCATTTATTATAGCGTCTCTCCAAATACGGAGAACGTCGCCAGACTGAGTTGTTGCCAAGGTAACCTAGACGTCTGTTCACTACCGTGGTAACGTTTGTTATGTTGCCTACCTATGCCTTGGTAACAGCAGAGTTTTACAGCGTGAGATCGCTTTTAAGATGATACAGCCTACACGACGCATCTATGGCTTAAACCGTTGTTTAGGTCTCAGTATTGGTTTGACGTGTAGATATAATTGTCATGTGCTGCTGCCCATTCTTCAAGAGACAAGCAACGCCGGTTAGTTCCCTTGTAATTGTATTAAATACGATTCTCGAATTTCCTCAAGGATTTCCGTTAACGGTCCTCTTTAAGTATTTTTTGGGCTTCGTTACGTGTAAATACAAGTAGGATATTTGGTTACCATCGTACCGGTGTTACATGTAATGAATGAACTTGCATGACAAGTTTTTTGGGTTGGGGGGACTCAAAATGGTCAAATATAGCATAACGTCATTTATGGACAGCCCCTACTGTAAATTATTGTCTAACTTTTTTGGGTACCTACCGTATTTCTCATGCTGCTAAAAGGTTACAAATACTTTACGACAGTGATGGTGGAAATGGCTCACGAACTAAATGATCATGGGCAACTTTAGAATTAGTAGGCAACTTATATCAAAAGCCTTAAGGCGGTTCAGTTCTCGGTCTTTCCTTCCGTCTCTGGTTTACTGAACACCACACTGCACCGCTAGAGCAACCGACAGGTTTTACGGAACCATAAACCGGAGCGGCGCAGTGTGACTGAACACTCGATACCTCCCAGCGGCAAAATTCTGTACTATTGCTAGTTCACTATAAAGTCACTAGGTGACACCAAAATCACCACACTGCACCGCTCCAGTTTATCGCAACGCAAAACGAGTTTTCCGTATGTTGCTCGAGCGATGCACAAGGTCCTTGGTGCCACGCCCCCTCAACCCCATGGAGGACCTGGAAAGAGAGACTGCCAGTCTTTCCCCCATCATCTTTCTCTACCCTCATACAATCTCTCTCTACTTCTTAAATCCATCCCACCCCCACTCACCATACAGGAGAGGTGGCCTCTTGACATTAACTTAAGTTTAACCAGTTAACTATACTATCTCGTTGAAACTCTGGGCATAATACAATAAATCGGCAAAATATATACTCTACCCTTGGGTTTGTGTCACTAATCATGATCATATGGTACAATAAACTACACAGACCCATTTACTCAGTAGAGTGAAATAATGTTCACACACTGATATTACATATTTTACATGTGTATTTATATAAACCATACCAGTTGTTGAACTCAGGGACCATGGCCTAGGGCTTTAGGTAATATAGAATATCTTCATTTTAGCTCATTATCTACTACATAGGATACTATTATCCACCTTATACAAGCAAACACTTACCGGGTAGGGAGGGTGTATGGACATACTCGGCACATAGTTGTGCATAACTAAAAGAACTAATATTGACATGCCACTAATAATAAATACAAGATAGACTAGTTTCAGATAAATGCAGTTGCATGCTCTTCGGAGTTGCCTCTACATACAGTAGGCAATATCCCCGCCTGCGTTCTAATATTACTGCTTGTCAGCCCCTCGGAACATACGGCCGCTTGTATCGAAAACCAGTCAATATTATGTATTTATATACTCATGTCTTGACTCAGTACCGGTATACCTTTAGGCTGGCATCATGGAGCAAGCAGATTTCAAGTATCTTATATGGGCCAGAAAATCGGTGAACTCGGCAAAAGTCAGAGGTACCGATCTTACGGATGGGAAAGGTTTTTTTTCCACAATTAAACACATGGTTATAAAAAAAACAAAAAAAACATGCATTACACAAAATCTAGGATACATCTTTTTTGTAATACATACCTCTGTAGCACCGTTATTATCCAGACTTAATAGGTAAAATAAGTCAATTTTCATTTACTTGATTTACATTAGAAATGTAACATACTGAAACTATGTTTTTTTTTTAATTCTTCCAAAAACAAGGACGATGACCTATGAACTTAAAAACTTAAATGGGTAGTACTATACATCTACTTCATTATCTGAAAATTTGAGGAAAGTGACATGGGTCTTACTATGTGAAGTACAACTTGTAAGAAGAATCGTCTGTTCATTTCAAACATGTCAAACATGTAGTGCTACAGATTTAAATGAAAATTAGCTGCAATTGAAACTAATTAAAGATAAAAATAATTCAGCAAGAAGGAAGCAACATTTGAACATCATCTGGTTTCTGTTTTTGTTCGTAGGGTGCAGCTAGCTGTAGGCGGTAGGCGTGACTTGTGAACAGCACAGAGAGCTGAATAGTGACATGGCTAAGATTCTTCCCATCCGTACAGCACGACACATGTCAACCCTGATATTTCGTATCTCGTATCTGTGGAAAGCAGTTCCCTTTTCCAAGCCTCCTCGTCGGTCTGAGTGCATTTGCAAAAGCTATTTCAAGGTAACGGGACATCTTTAGCAAATTGGTATGGTGATCAGTCATACATGTATACACACAGACTCTGAGAATATTATACAACTACAATGAAATTAGGGAGTGTGTGATTACTTCATTCCGAAACACAATATTTTCAAAGTTTCTACTACAAGTTTGTTAACTGCATGTCCTGATGATGTTTGATGAGTTTGCAAATTAATCTAGATCTGTTACCTCCCGGGTTTTTATAAATATCAATCGGTATATATGCACATAATAAATTGCCGACTACCATTCTTTTAAAAACAAAAATTCGCTTATGATCTAAGAAGTCTTTCCTGGATTCAATACAATGTCAATGCCTTACTGAAGCTCAGTGATACATCAATAATATAGAGGAAACCCATGAAAGTTTAGGGTCTGAGCTCGTATCCCATCGAGTTTGAATCACGTAGTAATTCACAAGGCGAAGCCGCGTGAATTGCTATGTGATTCAAATGAGATGGGATTGAGCTCTGACCCTAAACTTGAATGGGTTTCTGAATTTATCTCACCCTTAATATTGACTAATGGGCTAACATTTGTGACATTATCCCCCATTGGATATTTTTCCTAAATATCTAATGGGTGTTAGATACGAGTTTCCAATGTTAAGTCTATGGAGAAAAAATATCTGGGGTGAGATAATATACAGAAACTGGCTTACTGTCATCGTACGAAAAAAAAACATATAAAAACACATATGTGTAAATTATTGATCAGATATATCCCGATGCCAAATTGTAATTTCCACTAAGTATTTTGATGTACAAAGATAGTCAGCCTGTTTTCGTATTGTTTTCATCATTTGTGAAAAGAATTTTTTTGACCTAGTCAAGTGATGCGATACCCCGCATGTCGCAGTGTGACGTACGGTCATTAATACGTCATGGGTAGCCGCGGGCAATATGGGTAGGTTATACGTCTATAGGTATATATATGCAGAGGACAAACTTTTCAGTTTACGTATAATCTCCGTGTATATTTGTTTCCTGGGGGGTAAATGAGGACATCCTATTTAGTGTCATAATAACACCTGCTTATGCACATGCAGATGATAATCCCCTGCTAGGCTAGTTTTCGTATTGTTTCCATCATATGGAAATGTTTATGCATATTTCCAGCAATGTACGATTACGATTATCTCTGCACATAGGGGTCATTTGCCAATAATTATCCTAGACGCCGCCTCGTCCTGATTTCATTCTTTAGTTTTTTTAACATTTTTTTAAAAGTTTTTACTTTCAAAATCCCATTGTTGTATGGGCAACATCCTATCCTTGTTTATATAGCACAAGCTATCATTGGAGTGTAGAGCTAGGGAGACTGATAGGCAGGGACTGTTGGGAGGTTATGGGGCTGGCGACTGGAGGCAGGGGCAGGAGTGAAGTTGGGGGGGGGGGGGGGGTGGCAGCAGTATCAGTGGTTGTGTGTACAGGGCACTGTGGGTACACCTTTTTTATGATTCATCTATATGTCTCTGTATATATACACTCGCGTATACAGCTACTCGTATACGTCTGACGCCCAATTCAGCCAATATGTACGGGTATATAGACGTCAGGTATATTCTACTATACGATGTATATGTGGGCGACTACCGTTTTTGCAGGGAAACATTACTAAACACAGCCTATACGCCCAATTGTAACAGGACATAATTATCAATTAACCCAAAATTTCGTCCTGTGATAATGACATCAAACATATGACATTACATCGACACAAAGCTGTAAAAGCGCGTTATATAAAACACAATTTGAAATTTTTCAAGTGAAGGTACAGCAGGACAATAATATGGAAGGTTATATGTAATGATAACTAAGGGAACATACCTTCAGATTGTAGGTAGGAATTTGATATATTTCAGACTCACTCATATTAAATATGGTAGGTGATTAACTAAAAAGGATCATTAGAACTGGTTAGTTCCAAGTAATTTCAATTCGACTTGAAGTATCAGAACTTACCCAAAGTGGACTGAGCCGACCTCTTGACATGACCTGAAAAATGGCTTCGAGGACTGAACGAGACGGGCTGTCAAATGAGAGTTTTATATCCCGTTACAATTACATCAGTATTAAATAGAAACTTTTCTATTATGTGCCGTACATTTTATTTGCCCGTGTCTAATGATTTGCTGTGCTTTTGCTCACCGTCACTCAGTAGCAATTCAACAGTGATCCCTAAAACCTTCAGCAGTTCCTATGACACACATCCTCAATCTATTGTTTTCTCCCAAACCACCAGAGAGCTCTGCCGAAGCTTCCGGTGCCGGCGCTTACGGACACCATGGAGAAGTACCTGCAGGCGTTACGACCCGTCGTATCACACACCAAGTACGAAAAGACGTCCCGCCTCGTGGCAGAGTTCTCCAAGAAGGGCGGAGAGGGCGAGCAGCTCCAGAAACAGCTGCTCGACTTCGCCAGCACCAAGGACAACTGGGTGAGTAAATGCTTTTCTTTTCTGTTTTCTCATCATGAGTCTACATTGATATGAAAGAGGCGAATCTTTCCATGCGATGTGTACTCATGAAGTGCGGAAACATTGACTTCTCAATAACTCGGTAATAAGCGACAGGACCCGTCTCGGTATTCACATTGCAAGAAGGTTTATTTGTAAACCTCCCACCCACCCTTCATTTACTAACAACTTTATATTATGAACTTCCAAACTCTATTGTTGTATAATGGCAAATTCATATAACGTCGAGTTCATGATATATATAAGATAAGCACCTTCAATTATTGACTGATTAGCGTTAATGTGGTCAAAGTACGTATATCCTATAATGTATAGAAAGAACAAGACCTAACTGGCATTGAGAGTTTTACCGTGGTTCCCTTGTCCCTCTACACCCACTCCAATGTGGGGCGACATAAAGATTAAACCCGGGACATGATTTTTCTTCTTGAAAGGCTTTCTCTATATATATACATGAGAAAGGCTAGAGTTGTGACAGTTCCCTATTAGCACTCACATACCTTTGTACTTCCAGTAGTGACGAACACCTACTTTTCCACCTCCCGAACACCTATTCAGGGGCAAAGTGGCGGTGCCCAGGAAACATTACTTTTATCTGCCATATAGGAAATACATGTATAGACACAAGGGAATGGGCAACACTCACATTGTTAGGGAAAAGGTACCGAGGAAGAATCAGAGATTTACTTGAATACTAATTTGTATTCGTAAATTAAAAGATATTGCTTTAGCTACGATGATAACTATACCTATATGGGGCCTGGAAAACAATGAAAGGATAGGATAAGATGATGATTATATCCTTAATTGTCTCAAAAAGACATAGAGAAGAGACCACTTGATCTTGACATATGTTGATGTTTTATACCAGGTGACAGCCTTCTGGTTAGACGACATGTACATGAAAGCCAGGCTGGCACTACCTATCAACTCTAACGTCGGCATGGTTTTTCCCCGACAACGTTTCCCCGACAAAGATGCTCAACTCAGGTACTTCAACAAATATTTTTCATCTACGTTAGACTTCCTTTTTAACAGACCATCAGATCAGAATCTTTTATCAATAGACAAGTTTGCCGGAGAACATTTAGGTGCCGCGTTTCTGTCAATCAATTAGCTTCAGTCGAGATATGATTTGTGAGCCCGGTCAAATAGCCACGTGAATAGTCAATAGCGGTGAGTCGTTAGTCACATACTATTTGAATCAGAAGGTATTTTTGCAACACAAATCTTGGCCATATGCTGGAGAACCTTTTATGACCAATATAAACGAAATTAATCTTTATTGAATTTCTTATTTTGTTTCATTAATTATTTCAATTGATTCATTCTAATTAATTTCTTTATTCTCCAGATATTCGGCCAGGCTAATATCTGGTATCTTAGACTACAAGACCATCATAGACACGTGAGTATTATATATAAAACAACAGGAAAAATTTCACACAATCATGTTTTTTAAACCTTAAGAAAGAACCCTCTGTAGTATATTAGTATGCCTCTATCTCGTAAGGGAATACCATTCAAGAGTACATTGAGACATCTCCGGATGACATTCATATACACACATATAAACATTCATTCGTAACCTGTAGCCATCATAAATTTGTATATGATCCCTTATCTCAATGCGATATTTATGTTGGACCCGATCCCACACCTCTGTCCGCTGCCATCGCTAGACACACATACAAAAAGAATCACTGAGAGGTAATATTTAACCATCTGACCTTGAAAATTGACCACTGTCTACTTACAGGCGGTCGTTGCCCGTTGACCGGGCAAGGTCACGTGAGAAAGGTCAGCCAATGTGCATGGCTCAGTACTACCGCCTGTTCTCATCATATCGCGTGCCAGGCGTGGACAAGGATCATCTCGTCATTAGACCCACCACCAAGTCCTCCAATGACCCCATGTTGACCCCTGAGAACGACCACATCATCGTCGCCTGTTACAACCAGGTAAGAGACACTTCTCACACCGGATTGTACCATTTTGATTTAATTTTATTGTTATTACTATTGTTTGATCTTTGTTATTTTATACCTGATGAGCTGCTATGCAGCAGAACTTTGCTTTACTCTATACACAGGGGTAACACTATTTCTGAAATATATATTACATGGACCATATAGTAATCTGATACATTTGTTTTGAATTTGACAAAAAAAACATGTTTATACCCATAGCCATTGCATATGTATTTTGGGCACATACTGGTAATAGCCTCATATGAGTTTTGCCAACAGGTTTTCTCATCTTATGGGGTCTTCTGTAACACTTTATGTTATGCTCTTAATCATTTGATATTACAGAAAAACACTAATGATTTTGTGAGACTGTATTGATTCTGGGACAAATTTACAAGTGTTCGCCCACTATTGTTTCCTTTCACATCGGTCAGTCAGGCTGAGGAAGGGTGCACACTCATTTATCAGTAGAGAAAAGACCCCCTCCCCCATACTCCTATAATAATGGTGATATGGATAGCAAACGAATTAGGCTTATGCACATTCAGAAATGTATGGAATTGAAAATTACTACATTATAACCAATGCTCAGTGATTTTCACTTCACATGGTTTTTGCTGACTACACTAGACATCAAAAACACTTAACCAAAGAAACACTTAATCAAACCACCTTAACTGTGTCGGAATATAGAGTACACGTACACATTTCCTAGATTTTCTTTGCATTTTTTTGTGGTATCAGCTGTGTATGGTAGTGTAGTGGTACCAAGTCTGAAAATATATTTTTCCCTTTCAGTTCTTTTCACTTGACGTGGTGGCCAACTATTCACGGTTGAGTGACGACGACTTGTTCACTCAGCTGAAGCGGATCGTGCGCATGGCGGAGGAAGGGCTGCGGGATGGCACGGATGAGCGGGTCGGCATCCTCACCGCCTCCGACCGCGACAGCTGGGCACGTGCCCGCAACAAACTCCGTGAAGGTGAGCAGCTCACTGTGCTGGTATGAACACCTACTTAGTGATTTCTCACTCGCTCTATACCTTTTTCTTTAAAACTTCACAGCTCCATTGACCGCGATTGTTTATCCTACTCAAAGAGAAAGATAAACTCCGGGGGTCTAAGTCATAGTGAACAAGTGAAGTTGATCTACCTGAAAATTGCTCACTCCAGAGTTACATATGAATACCTCCTTAAAAGGTGAATATCCCCCATTATGCCAAATATGCAATTTGCTCTATATCTGTTTAGCATATCTCGCTGAATTGCCAAAGGGTAGAGGAAAGTAGGAGAAACTACATGAAAACGTTGTTAATGATTATTCCAAGAAAGATTTTTATTTAGCTTTTTAAAAGAGACCCCTGGGAATATAACAACAAGCAAAATCTCCTCTGACCGTGACAGTTTATCAATTATGAACATTGTCGAAGAAGAGTGACTGAAATAATTCAAGAGCTTGATATATCCGTTTATTATCCTTATTTGTCTTTGTGTCACTCTGTAGTGCCAGGTCTTATATTTATCAGTACTGAAATCGGTCGGTGTGTCTATACATACCTTGTTTCCGTTGACAAAATTCCATTTATATGAATAACGATAGAATGTTAACAAATTCGGATATTCCGAGTTTATTGCCGCACCTGAAGAAATACAAGGTTAGAAAAAGATCAAATGCTCATCTTTGTTATGTGATCGGCGGAATCATAATCTCATAAATTCATTATAAAAGATAATATATTCCCCATGCTTATAACTTCTAACGATTATTAGTAATAACAATAATTGTGTTTCTCCGTTTACAGATCCTCTGAATCGTGAGAGCTTGGACCTGATTGAGAAGTGTATTTTCGTGCTGAACCTGGACAACGCCATTCCCCTATCATTTAACCACCAGAAGTCGATAGACGAGACGGAACAGAATCGCAGAGACGACGTCTCACTGGCCCAACAGATGCTACACGGCTTCGGTCCCAAAGTGAACGCCTGTAACCGCTGGTTTGACAAGACTATGCAGGTAGAATGTTGTTTGAATTATTTTTTTTTTTCAAATGATTTTTTCTTTTGGTAAGAAGAGTTTATTAACAAAATAAATCAATCAGACATAGTGATGGTACATTAGCAGGGGGAATCGACAGCGATGGTTTGCCCTTTTCCACGTGTCTCAGGGTATTGAGACCCTGGGGTGTCATATGTGGGAACTGTACCAGTAAATAATCTCAGGGAAATTGTCTCAGACACACCCTGCTGGAGGTACATGAGCCTCTCCATATAAATCCCACATGGTATTCCAGAAAATATTAAAGAAAATGGAGGGTATGTAACCCTGTTTTAGAATTGTGTGACTGGAAGATCGGCATGTTTGCTGGCAGGACTAAAGCCAGACTCATAAGTGTTTTTCATTCCATTAGTGCCAACCTTTCAGACCAGTCCTAATAACTCTGTCAAGTTGGTCTTTGAATAATTGAAAGTGTAAGAAACACACAACTGGCAAGTAATTGTGAAACATTCACACACAGCTCTATGATAATATACTTATTGCAGTACTTCTCACCTAACCAGTAATATTTATGGCACTACTTCTCATAGAACCAATGATATATTTATTACACTTCTTACAGTTCGTCATCTGCGAGGATGGTGCGTGTGGCCTGAACTATGAACACTCGCCATCAGAGGGCATCGCAGTCGTACAGCTCATCGAACACCTACTGAAATACATGTATGTATTCTCATGACCACTTCTTCAACACCTTCACCCGTACAAGTCACGGATGAGTGCACATCCTCTTTCAAATAGACAGGGTTGCCACAGGTCAGGTGAAATGTCACGGTCAAGTAAAACCTTGTTGAAGGTCAGGGGAAAGGTAAACAGGGAACCTCTCTTTTTTTTCAAGATATTGAAAGTCAGGGAAGTTTGACATTATCCAGGGACAATTGTTCATTTAGATTAGCCACAGTAAAGAAATATAATTTGGCAGTAGAAGTTGATATCTTGAAGAAATTAATGACGTACTAAGACAAAAACTAAGGAGGGAACCACATGTCAGAAGTTCAAAATCAATCTTGAGATTTTTTCACATTCTTGGTGAACTGCTACACATATATCATTGATAATAATTGGATGAGGAAGCAAGAGGCAGCTGTAGGAACCTTGAATTTTACTCCATGATGATGTAAAATGAGTACTGCCTTCAGCCGAGAAGAGGGGCAAAGAGAAAATTCTGATGTCTTCACTCTGTGGCAACCTTGATAGCGCAGTTCCATATTTTAAAAATAATCTCAAAGTCGCTTTCCAACAAGATGCATTTTTGAAATATTACTTTGTGTGCCACATTGATATTTTTGGTTGCCTGCGAGTTCTCTCATGATGGCTGCTAAGCACGCTTCCTTATTTTTAGCTTTGCCATTCTGTCTTCGAGGCAATTCTCTAAATGAATCTTGTCTTTCTACAAAATGATAAAACAGGGATGAAACTCACTCAGGGTAGGTATCAACCTCGTCTTTCCAATGTCGCCCGGATGTAGGTTACGTTTTCACCTTCTCTCTAGGAGAGTTATACATGCACACCCGCATGGTTGTAAATTACTTAAAATAAACGAATCGAGTCCGCTGTAAATATAGAATGTGTTCTTTTCAGTCATACTTTTCAACGGGTAAGCGGTATCTGGATAAAAGCGGCCCTGTAAATGGTTTTAATGTCACAACAATTAGGTTATCTTCACAATTCGAGGGATTTCTTTTCGAGGCATGAGATTTAGGTCGTGACCATCGTCACTGAGGACATTCGGACATAATTGTTAAATTTGCGTTATTCTCCGGTTGAACACAAACTGCACAAAATACGCCATTTCGGCTCTTTGTCTTTTTTGTTTGGGAATTTATCGTGATCTGTATCCTTCGGCCGCAGATGATAAAAATCAGGTTTAACAGTTCTCCCCTAATCTCAGTTTTTCTCTTTTCCCAAAATATGGGACACCAATGGAAATGGGACATCCTAATTGTCAGCTGTTATAGAGAAAATAAAAATGATCATTGAAGAAATAAGAATTTTTTTCAGAATTACACTCCTATAAAGTGAATGATATCTAAAATCAATAATATTGGAAAGATTGTCTCAAATCCTGTCAGAGTTACACCTACATATTCCACTCCCGATGGGCAATGCTTCCTGCGTTCATCAATTAAGCGCTCATGGTCTTATAATCATCTTCACCGGTGAATTTCCAATGTATGAAAACCAAAATACCTGTTCATACTCGAGATGCTGGAACAGGGATATATCCTCATTCCAGATTGTACTTATATAGAACATGGTTCTGTTATCTATTTCCTTTAGTTAATATTTGATCTTGAATCTAAGCGACTCTGCTGTGAATGATAAAATTAAAAAATGTTTTGTTAACATTACATAATTTAAAAAAATGGGCATTCCGTAGAGGTATGAATATAAAAAAATACTGAAATAGAAAACAACGTTCTCTTATTGATGGCAAAATTGCCAATTACTTCAGTCTGGTCTTGGTATTTTAAAACATATTTCTAAGGAATGCCTACACATATTTATTCCATACCTCAGTTTCATTCTAAACATGCACATTCTAATACTGAGAGCAAGATACATTTCCGTCCGTCATGTATTGGATGGTTTTGAACTTAATTCATAGCATAGATTACTTAATGAGATAGTGCCGATAGGTGGTACAAGAACGTGATAGAGATTCAATGATACCATTACTACACTGGTTGTTTATATATTGTGGTAATGAGTTACACATAATTTATTAGGCTATATAGATATAAGATTCTACCACAGGTATGGAATAATGACCAGATGAAAATCATGAATGGTTGTAGTCTTATTGCTATAGTAGTATTGTGTGTTACTGTTAGCTTGTGATTGTCCTACCTATACCCCCTAGTGCCCTAAGCAACCATGTCGTAATTGCAAACCCTTAATCAAAGTCCATCTCCACGATAATCCTTCATTTCTGTACTAACAGTCTACCATTAAGCATGATAACCCAAACCTTATCAGACAGATAAGATGAGCATAAAGTGTCAATTCTTATCATCGATAAATAATTCTACCATATATGCACAATCAGGAAATCTTCAAATTGGTTGCTAGATTGTTAACATAATGGTAGAATCGTGGAATTCTATTGATATCAGGCAATGCATACAATACCTCCACGATACATTTGTCTTCTCATTCGATTTCATCACTCATTGTTCAGCTGAGTATATCCATCCTGACCAACATTCACGTATCTCTGTCAGTGTCAAATGTCTGTCAAACATACAGATTTTCATATGTTATATCATGTCTCAAATGTTTATATTGTCATAACTCTATGAAACACTAGCCTCTAACACAGTGCTGTTGTCTCTCAGGGAGGAGGTTCGAAAGAGGAAACTGCCCCGGATGCAGTCGCTATGCGAGTTGGCATACCCAAAGAAACTGCGTTGGAAGATCAGTGCAGACATCAATGCTGACATGGAGAAAGTCATGACCAACCTCTCCACGTAAGTCTAACATAAAGATGGGTTATAATGTAGAAAAGCACACAATGACTAAGTAACTGGGAGTATGAAACAAAGACAAACCTTGCCATGCAAGTCTTACTCAGAATAAGGGTAATAATATGAAATAGCATATGATAAGGTAAAAGGCTAAGTAATTCAGAGTGTGATCCAAAGCTATGGCCAACATCGCCATGTGAGTCCTTATTTTAGTAATAAACGCGATCACATAAATAGCTGGATGTACAGATTTTGTAAAGGCCATATTTTCATATTGGAACATCTCTGCCAATAATTATCTGTATTTAGGGTTATGGGGAGAATTCTATAATCAATAACTTTGAGGATGGCGAATGGAACTGTTAATCAATAATTAGACCGCATATCTGAAAAAGATAGTGTCCACATCAAAACTGAACACGTACATATTTTTTTGAGTGGTTGTTAGTCATTTCCCATAGTCATCATGGTATTTTAATCTGATTGTATTCCCTGATAGCCTTATGAAAGTCAATAATTGTGAAACGTTCCTTTTTTCACTCCTGACAGCCTCATCAGTTCTCTGGATCTTTACGTTCTTCGCTTCAATGAATTCGGAAGAGAATTTCCCAAGAAACACAACATGAGCCCAGATGCCTTCATACAACTCGCCCTCCAGCTCACTTACTACAAGTAAGTGCAGACTACTATTCTTAAGTGGGGCTAGCTCAGGATGTTTACCTCCTTCTCTTAGTAGTATATGACGTTGGGTGTTTCTATGTGGCTACTATTACATAATCGCATACATGTACACTACTCCCACCGAGTTGGTTTCTAAATTAAACCCCATCCAAACTGATTTGTACATTGATTCGGAATAATTCAAATCACGTGAACGGAAAAATGAACTATTATAAAAATACACCCCCGAATGTCACTTGCATTGCAATTCTCCATATCAAATGATACGAACTGAATCCTTGAAAAAGATGTGAATGGCAAATTTATAATGTATGTAACAGTTTAACAAGACCACAGCAATGAATCATTTCAGAGACTAAGAAGAGAACATGATATTACGGAAAATATAATGCATATTGACAACATTAAACACATAGAATAATGAAAAATGTGGAAGCATGTTGAGTGGTTTACAGAACCCCATGTCTACAAAATCACCACTTGGTGTATTTATTATCCATCTCCTCGAATAAATCAAATTCAGGAATTGCCATAGTATAGAATATATCATTGGGAACTGTTTTTTTGTTCTCCAACACAAAGGTACTATTTTTCGGTTTGATGGTTTGAGGCTGTATTCAATGGTTTCAAATCTATAATCAATGGTTATGGTTCATGAAAACTCAGAAACAATGGGTACTGGTGTACTGTGGCCCCATACATTTTCAATTGGGGTTTTATTATTGATGGATGATAAAGTTGTAATGCGGCATAGATTTCATGTTGATGAAGTTCATTGATGATAATGATCAGAACTTCAGTTTTCACCCCGCTTGAATGAGGTCTGACTAACATGCGTTTTTGCCCGCAGGGTTCACGGCCACCTGGTGTCGACCTACGAGAGCGCGTCCATTCGTCGCTTCCGGTTGGGGCGTGTAGACAACATCCGGGCATGTACGAGCCAGGCTCTAGAGTGGTGCAAGGCCATGATCGGCGAGACAGACGCCACGGTATAGCATCACTTCCGCGATCACCAGACGACAATTTGCAACCGTAAAAAAATAAAAACTATGACATGAAAGTCATATCTGGTTTGGCCTCCTTTAGATCTATATATTCGTTAGGTGTTCTCTATAGCACTTATTTTTACAAAAGGTTAAATCAAGAGCCAACCTTGAATTATCTATAAGGCAGTATTTGCCAGTCACGTGAAGCTTATTGGTATTAAACATATGAAACTTCTGTCTCCGCAACGAGACATGAGCCCTGATGCAGAGACAAAATGAAACTGCTTTGCACTGTACTGACTGATCGTGACAAGTAAAACGTGTCGGTGTGGTAGTGAAACAGTACAGTCGTAGTTATTGGTCTCTAAATATGATCAAGAACCCCTCTGTACAGAATCAGATATATTCCGTGCCAAAGTAAACCCCAAGAGCGATAGGGAAAGGCACATGCTGAATGAATATATTACGGTCTGGAGTACTTTACATCGTTCTGAATTACATTCGGTGACCATGTGTTTTTTTTCAGGATGAGGAAAAAATGGATCTTTTCAGAAAGGCTATCAAACAGCAGACCGACATCCTGGTGCAGGTAATTAGAGCATAGTTTTTATGACTTGAATATTCTTATTTCTCATGAGGTAGATGATATTATATCCATAGAGGTAGGGGCCTATATGAATGCAAAATAACCCTGCACGTCCAAGCCCCCCAAGCCCTCGTTCACCAAACCATGTCAGCGATCTGGAACACTTCTGTGGTGAATTTCTGAAATTGCTCGCCAGCCTACTCCAGTACATGTATAACTGTCAAGGTTGATTCACCAACATACCTTAAGACTTCATTTTTAGTGGCACAATAATAGCCATGTATGGCCTATAGCTATCCAGTTATGAACAAGGTCATTGGCCACGACGCCAGAGAGAACACCAGGTGGTGGTTGCTCTCATCAATGCAATCTAACAGTGGACGGCACCATTTTCATGTATTTTACTGGAATATAGATGATCCCCCTTGCGCACGATGGAGCAAGCAGGTTCCATTGTGTGCCTTATAGACCGGTTTTCCATTACTAAGTATATAATCAACCTCGTAATCAGTCGTAAATCTTCATTCAATGGTATATGGAGGACTTGTGGTTGTTCAGTGTTTGACTAATAAAAAAATCATTCATTACACAGACTATCCTCGGTTACGGCATTGACAACCATCTTCTGGGCCTGCGCAGAATCGCAGAGGAGAACGGCCAAAAAGAGCCTGCCATTTTCGAAGACGAGTCCTACCAAATTTCAAACCACTTCACTCTCTCAACAAGTCAGGTGAGGTTACACTGCAATTTTGTACACTCATGTTAGTGATATGGTTGCAGGAAAATATATGGGGTGGATTCTTATGTTTTAAATATGTGGGGATTCTATAAGAAGGAAAAAAACTTAATAGACTTAATATTTTAGTAACTTGGAACATCATGATCTCACTATACATTTATCTATAGCACAGTCTCTCTATGCTCTGCTTCATTGTTGACATGCTTAATCATTTGGGAAAATGCACTTGCTACTCCTTAACACATACCCAATATAACTACTCTCTTTTTTTCAAATAATTACGAGATATTTCTGATCAAACAAATATTCTGAAACCAAGCAGTGATTATGAGTGACGCTAATAATAGGGATGTGATTTTATCGTTCCAACTTCAATATACCTACATATAAATGACCATTAGAATGGTTTTTTTTTAAACATGTCTGGTTTGGTTATAATGGCAGGTACCGACCACAATGGACGCGTTCATGTGTTACGGACCGGTAGTGCCGGATGGGTACGGTGTCTGTTACAACCCTCACCCGGACTACATTCTCTGCGGCATTACTTCTTTCAACACGTGCGGCGAGACGCGCTCCGACTTCTTCGCCTTCACGCTGGAGAGTTCCTTTATGCAAATGAGAGAGATTTGTCTGAAGTCTGTTCGGATGGCAGCCGACAAGGCGGCGGGCGTGAACGGCGTGAGTAACGGGCAGGGCGCTGAGCGAACCACGCCCAAGGTGAGAAATAGTCCGGCTCGCACCAAACTCCGCCGCCAGAGGGGGTCGTCATCGGAGGAGTCCACAGACGGCTGTAACGGGTCCGCCAAGTAAAACATGTATCTTTACGCGGGATGGTGAAAAAATGCTCAGACGAAAACTAAAGAAATCTTTTTTTGTGAATTTCTTCATATTTGTCACATTACCACACACAAACACACACAGATAGATCAGGGTGACCCCTGGAGTGGACAGACCGAGTTGTCTACATCCAGGACTTGTTAGTTAATTGTCCTTACCATGCCGGGTTTCATTGTTAACAGCGCAGGTCACCAATCTACGCACCTAGGTTATGACGTCACGATGACGTAGGGCCTACACCGTCCGGAGTTGTTCCAGTTTAGCATGCCCACGCGCAGGAATGCAGACGACATTTGCCAGTCTGCCAGTTGTAGGTTTATCGCATGAAAGTTATAGCTGCCATCCACTAGTTGATGACTAGAGTATGGGGCAGAGGGAAGCAGTGTCAGTAACGTCCAGATAGGGGAGTGCAGCTCATGGAGTGCAGGGTGCGTGTGTGTGATATAATGAAAGTACAGGCCTGTAGTCTAGATAATATATACGGTTGGCTATCATCATTAATACAGTCGAAATAGTGTAGGTTCAAGTTGTACACAGCGACTTTGTTGATAGTTATAGGAGATATAAAGAGTACTCTATCCTTACAGGGATGTTATATATGAACATAGTTGAGATATATATGTGGACCGAGAGGTAGATTAGGTATAGGAATATAATAGAGAATATGCCACCTATTGATTAGACATAAGGAATAGGTAATATGCCACACATTGATTAGACATAGGATCTATTAGTAAACATAGATACATATGGAGCCATCCGATAGTCATATATATGTTCCCGATTAATAAAAAAAGCAATATACTGTAATACTTAATTGAGGAACTCTTATTTAATGAAACAATCACATCTTTAATGAGTGCCAAACTCATTGTGGCAATAAATCAAAAATGGCACTTCGTGATTTGATATGATACAAACTGCATGTGTTTTAGAAGTGTGCTGGTGTCAGTGAATTAAAGTGAGATGTACTTGATGAGGCCAATATGGGAGCCAATCGTGAACCATGGACCAGTCAGTCGGTGAGTTGTTGTGTTTGATGTTGGCTATATATACATATACATACAGATATATAGTCGGAGGTCGAGATGGTCAAGGTTGATATAATCTTTATCAATGTTGACGTATATCACAGCTGAACTAGTGGATCAAAAAAAATAAAACAGGTGTCACTGCAATAGGGGGAGGTGGACTTTTTTGTTGGTAAAAGGTTACCCCTCCCCCTTATTTGTTTGTGTTGTTGTCAACTTGTCAATCATCGGGTAGGTGCTATTTCCATGACTGTGACAGCTGTATATATAATTCTATATATGCGTGGTGTGAGAACGAGGCTTCTGTGTCAGCTGCTTTCATCAGGGTTGCAGGAATAGGTTGATTTAGACTATGGGGCGCTTGGTAATTTTTAATTGATCATCAAGTGGTTTATCTTGACATGGAGTTTAGAAAAATAACCCATTACCACACTAAAGATGGGGATAACTAAAGGAATAGTACCTCATTAAATTCCATTATCAGAAATGTATTTCAATGTCAAATATGAAACTAGAAAGGACTAATATCTAAAGAAAAATTGTTCCAAAATTGCACATGGTCATTATTGTCCTTATTTATTTTAAACGTGACATTGCAAAAAAAATAAAAAAAAATACTGGAGGTTGATAAGGATAATATAATACATTCCATGGTCCATTAATAAGAGTTTTGCACAATATATCAAGAAACGGACGATTGTCAGTCACCATTTTTAGCATCACTATTCCAGGCTAGATATCTAGGGGTCGTTTTACTAATTCCAACGGCATTTGCATTTCCATCATACACATCAAGGATAGATCCTTAAGACACAAAAAAGAGAGAAATCAAAGCTTTAATGTACATGTAGCTGATTAGCGGTATGCGCAGCAATCAGAAACAACCTGGATACATCATTAGAATGAATTATCAATTGAACTCTTCTAGAAGAATTAGATATCAAAGATCACCATGACCATTGTTCACTTAAATTTCCTCATATAGAAATTGTTTCTCGTACATCATTTATTGTTAGTATGTAGAGTACTTGCAAGAGACGGAATCACTTGTTGCCGTATAGATGTGAATACAGATGCTTATACATAGATATACGTGTAAAAGGCAATAATATATGTATCTATAAAGTAGGGTAGTTGTTTGTATTTGCATACCGTGTATGCTCACCCACTCACAGAGACAGAATCAGGAGTCTTATTATCATCATGAAATGTCAGTGTTTGCGATGAATATGAACTGTTATCACGGCTCTGTTAAATTTACATGAGGTAGCTAGGGGTGTAGGAAAGACATAAACAATGCTGCTCATGGAATTTAAGGGCAACTCATCGAAAAAAACTTTTGAAATCAATTTCTTTAAGTTATTCTCATTTTTAGTCAGACCTGTCTGCAATTAATTCTGGCTATTGTTAATTTTGTTAAGTCAGAAATGATGCGGTTTCCTATGATGCAACGATAGGTAATACTATGGTACCCAGGTAGGAATAGCCTTCTCGAAAGTTCTGTCAGGCTTTAAACGGCTCTTTAAAACTTCTCACTCGTCTTCAAGTAGTGAATTTTTCCTACTACATGTATCTATGGTTTAGAGACAGACAACATATGTGGCAAAGTGGGCAGTAGCACCTCACCGTATTATACTCTTAAGCACTGGGCGTTAATATTTTTCTCATTGTTTAGAAGCATGCGAGAACTCTAACCCTTAAAAACGTTTAGAGCCGATGGGAAATCACAAGAAGAGTGCGTCAAGAACAGGTGGGGTTTTAAGAACTTTAAGGAGTGAGAAAAGATGCCCCCCCCCACCCCCCCCTGTCCCCGTTCCTTCCTACGCCCCTCGTAGTAGGCCATGTTAAGGGGTTGATACTGTTTGATGCTAGTCGTTATAATGCTACCATTCAGTATCTTCCATTAGTTAATTGTCTATGTCGTCCTTGCTGATAAACGAACTGCAGAATCCTCCTGCACAAGTCCAGGCCGACTCAAACTAATCCTAGACTACGTTCTGGTGATCTCACCGTGGCCGAGTTTAGAGCCTAGTAGAATAGAGTGCCGTGGGAGTTTTTCTATCTTTATTTTGCACCTTACAGAAGGACTTCTTAATCAATAATATTTATCATAATAGTTTGCTGGTTGAAGCATACAACATCTGTGATTAAAGAGATAGGATCTGGGAAACATGAAAAAGCACCAACTTATAATCATATTCAGGGCACTAATACTGAAGTCTTGAAAATGTTATATCTAGTCACAGACCAAATTATGTAACAGCGTAGGAAAATAAATCATATGAAATTATATTCAGGACAATAACACTGCACTCTTGAAAATACCGTTTCTAGCTCCAAGATAAAACATATGACATAGTTGGAAAATCAATTAGAATATGCCTAGTGTGCTATTTAGGACGGACTAATATATCAGAATGCCTACGCGATGTTTGGTTTCAGAAAAGGCAAAAAGTAATTTATGACGAGCATTGAGAGACAAAACACTAGTAGAAAATGCATTCGTTCCTGTATTGAATCGCTAATTGGTATAAATATTAAATATGATGTTTCTTTATACAAGTGGCTGCAAACAACTGTTAAGTTCTATCCACCTGCAAATATTGTCCTCGTCTACAATCCAAAAATAAAGTGATTTTAGGAAATGTTTTTGAATTATTAATGATAATATATATTTTGTTCCCATCAGTGGTTTGTATACAAAATATGCGACACTCTCCTCTATTCTCATTATGTGGATTTGTTGTTGGTCGATTGTTTGTTGTGAAGAAGGCGTCTTCTTGTGATCTATGGGAAGGATAGAAACCACGTGATTATTTATCATTGTTGCCATAGAGTATGTACTCAGTAGACATGACCTTGTTATTAGTTTATTGGATTTAACGAAGAGAGAATATATATACACTATACACCATGTTATTTTGTTAAATGTTAAATTTATTGAAAACTTGTTTATGCTACACATGCTATGTTATTAAGGAGAAAGGACTGTTATATTTATTAAATTATTTATAGACCGGTTTAAAATGTCTCAGTTTCAATGTTGGAATGTAGAAATGAACATATGGTCTAATTTATTATAAAGATGATAATAAAATTAGGGTCACTCAATCAGTTTTCTCACTTGTACTCACTTTATATAGTTTTGCAAATAAATCAAGTTTGATATCTATCCGAGATTCATCGAAAGGGTCAAGGATGTATACATGAAGACTCCCATTGTGGCCTATCCTTGATGTCTATTCCATATACAAACAACAGTACAATGATATAGGTGGCCAGACTTCACACTGACGTCAATTTGATGGTCGAGTTTCCTCTATCAACCACCAGGTGGCCGTCCATATACATTTTTCTGAAGTCAGGGGTTGTCTACAGGGGGAGCCACTTGTACTAGTGAGCTCCGTCTCGACCACTGTTTGGGACCGCTTGATCTTGTTTTCAGTCTTTGACTCTCAACCTAGATATCATATTTCTATTCGTGTCCCCAAGTTATCCTTGAGTCAAGTGGTATTATTTTTAATTCCGGAAAATTCCAATTGTGAAGAAACTGCGCATCTGCATTTCGGTATATCTAAACTACTCTAGCATGCCAGAAAGAAATAATATTGTGCCCCATTGTGAACGTTTATATAGTTGTGATTATAACTGATGAACTTGTTTTTGGTAACGTTGCTGCGAGGTAACCAAAGTATCGTTATTTCTGAAGTTTACAATATTGGGTTTAAGAATGAGATGAATATGGTGGCACTTTCTATAATGATACAACAATTAGTTATAGCCACTATACGTCAACAGTATACATCATTTGAATTATTAATGAAAGAGACAAAATTCAAAATTGCGTTCACAGAATTTTCAGACTGAACTGACAACATGTGTGCATCTGTTTGTAAGCTAAAGATTTAATTGGTTTATGTGAGATGAACAAAACTTTTTGTCATGAAATAAGGGCTAGCTCAAAGTGTAACCCTTTACGTAACCTACTTCTTCGTGATTGACTTGAGTGGATCCTTTATCACATTGATATTGCATCAGAATAATATCAGATAAGCAAGTGGGATAAACCATAGATAAAGGCAATGTGTTGGATACAATCCTCATACAGTATCATCATACACCTACTCGTGTGAGTCATGTATTTTCTACCCTCTGATAAGCATATAATAATCATAAAATTCGGCAAGGGTGTAGTGTATTCATCCATACGTTCACACTGCGAACATATGAATTTGACGTTATTCATGGGGGTCTCATTGAGGCCACCTGTATAAACGGCCTGCGGCGGCGGTGGTCGACCGGGTTAGGCGATTTTTTAAATGATTTTTTTATCATGTATTCGCCCAGCGTAAATATATCGCGCAGAGCATATTTCCTGTCGTATACGCCAGGTATGAAATACAGCCAAGATGCGTCCGTATTTAAAGGAAACAATCTTGTATACGCCTCATACGCTGGTGTGAAATATAGACGTATATATATATGAAAACAAGTCGATTTACAGCCGATACGTGCGCTGCCGCGATGGCGCATGTATGAACTAGGAGCAAATAGAATGTTCATCATTGATGAATGAGCGTGCAGTTATACATGAAAAACAATTAAAAGGTTTGGGTTACATTCAGTCTATGGACATTTTTTTCTGTAACCCAATGGAACCCAGTCAACCTGCTATGTCTACAACCACCTGAGTCTAGGATCCAACAATATCAAGGTCAAGCACCAGTGGGTCAATGAGGTATTTCGGTCTCTAGCGATTGGTCATGGTCAGCTGAGCATGCTTCTAAGTCCCTGAGACACTGGTACCCTGCTCCTTTCACTCTATCACAGTGGATAGCACGCAGATAGTGAAGGAACCGTTTTCTGTCAGCACGCTGAAAGTGTATATATGTGACCACTCTAACCTCTAGATGATGTATATAGGGCATAAAAACACGTTCTAATGAACTGGTGGGTTTCGTGTAGTGGTGGATA
Source organism: Alentia gelatinosa (assembly GCA_950022655.1). NCBI lineage: Eukaryota > Metazoa > Annelida > Polychaeta > Phyllodocida > Polynoidae > Alentia > Alentia gelatinosa. The sequence continues at coordinate 32,170,003 of OX465583.1, forward strand.
TTTGTATAATCCGATGCTTCGGTAATATAATAGCATATAAATACAGATTGTTCTAGTCATATAAACCGATAACCTATCGATACAATGTCAAAAATCAATGAAACATTTTGCCTCTGTTGGCCTGTGGTACAGCCTACTTTCACCAGACAACTGGTGTGTTTATTGCTCAAAGTCAGGCTGCACTGTGCACCTCCAAGCTGTGTTGTTTCCCGCTGAAGTTTGTAGGGTGTAGTGTATGGGAGGGTTCAGCTCATCCGTTGTGTGTCCAAACAGAGCTAGAAATAGATCCTATTGCTAAATTAATGTAATCATGGTAATGTTTTTGAGGTATTTAAAGTAAAACCCCACGTAAACAGACACGCTATATTCTGGGCCAAAGTGTCCGCTCACATGGGGTGTCAACTGCCGTAGGGTTTTAAGGTTTCTGAATATATGAGTGTTATTGAGCGCGGGAAATCGCGCTCATATACGTCATCTAGAAGGGTTAGAATGCTCACACAGGCTTTCAGCTTACTGCAAAGAAACTAACCCTTCACTCTCCATGCACCAGCTAGAAAGGCCTAGTGAAATAGGCAGGTGTCCAGTATCACAGTCTGACCATACCCCTGCCCCACTACTGACTTGGTAACTAAAAATAGTTCAAAACCTAAATACACACCTAAATACATTGTTTTCAAAGAGTCACATATGATTGGACACACTTGAGCGTGTCATAATCAGACTCACTTTGCAGACAGCTATAAAACCAGTTCTCCTTTCTTTAACCCAGTGAGCCAGTCCAGCGTCTGAGACTTGACCATGGACTTGCATAAGTCTTTTTAAATTAGTTATTGTATACTGGGTATTTTGGTGGGGGTTTGTCAATAAACTAGGATCAGCTATCATCCCCAGTCGTCCCCAGTCTGGCCGTCCCGGCCCAACCCGGCCCGGCCCAACCTGGCCCGGCCCAACCTGGCCCGGCCCAACCTGGCCCGGCCCAACCTGACCCGGCCCAACCTGACCCGGCCCGGCCCAACCCGGCCCGGTCCGGCCCAACCCGGCCCGGTCCGGCCCAACCCGGCCAGGCCCAGCCCGGCCAGGCCCAGCCCGGCCAGGCCTAACCCGGCCAGGCCCAACCCGGCCAGGCCCAACCCGGCCAGGCCCAACCCGGCCAGGCCCAACCCGGCCAGGCCCAACCCGGCCAGGCCCAACCCGGCCAGGCCCAACCCGGCCAGGCCCAACCCGGCCAGGCCCAACCCGGCCAGGCCCAACCCGGCCAGGCCCAACCCGGCCAGGCCCATTTTTCTTCGTTCCTGGTTTATGCAACGCCCCCCAGCATTGTTGCATGCAGGACAGGTCCCCCGACCCACCTGGGTGCTGTGCCTGGCCACGTTTAGCTTGGTCTTACATCACAATATTTGGTGACCATACTGGTTTCTGATGGGACCGATACCCTACATGCAGCAGAGCTACAAACCTGTTTTACTAGTTATATGTCATCTAAAGTTTAGAAAGCTCACACAGGGTTTCAGTTACTGTAAAGAATCTAACCCTTCACTATCCTGCCTTGTACCTAATCAACAGAAATCACATATTTACAGTGTATAAAATACCCAAGATGATTATATAAATGCTTCAAAATCACAGAAGAGGACAATTATGGTATTTTGAGTGTGATAAGTGTACAAAATATTATCAGTACTTCAGTGCAAAACCCCTCAAAACACTGACACACTGACCTGTGAATGATCAATAGTTATAATAAGTTTGATACAAGACTGTTGTAAGCCTGTTCTAAGACTGTTGTAAGGCTTATATGAGAATTGGTGCAAACTGTTGTAAGATTGTTGCAAGACTCTTGTGAGACTCTTGTAAGATTGTTGTAAAGCTGATACAAGACCATTGTAAGGCTGATACAAGACTGTTGTAAGACTGATACAAGACTGTTATAAGATTGTTGTAAGTTTGATACAAGACTGTTGTCAGCCTGTTGTAAGACTGTTGTAAGGCTTATATGAGAATTGTTTCATATCAGCCTTACAACTATCTTACGACAGCCTTGTATTAGTCTTACAACAGTCTTGCAACTGTCTTGCAACAGTCTTGTATCAGCCTTACAACAGTCTTACAACAGTTTTACAAAAAATCTTGCAACAGTCATGCAACAGACTTGCATCAGTCTTACAACAGTCTTATAACAGTCTTACAAGTCTTATAGCAGCCTAACAAGTCTTGTAACAGTCTTACAACAGTCCCGCAACAGTCATACAAGTCTTGTATCAGTCTTACAACAGTCTTGAATCAGCCTCTGGTCACTAAAAGCACAAGGGTTAATAACTGGTCAAACAGGTTTGCTGGCTCTGTGCCATGTAGGGAATATATCTGATTACGACACCTCAAGTGTGCCCAATCATATGTGACACTTTGAATACAATGTATTTAGGTGTGTCCCATCAGTTTTGAACTATTTTTAGGAATCAAGTCAGTAGTGGGGCAGGGGTATGGTCAGACTGTGATACTGGACACCTGTCCATTTCACCAGGCCCTTATAGTTGGGACAATGATAGTGAAGCGTTAGATTCTTTACAGCAAGCTGAAACCCTGTGTGAGCATTCTAACCTCTATCTAGATGACGTATATGAGCGCGATTTCCCGCGCTCAATAACCTCTATCTAGATGACGTATATGAGCGCGATTTCCCGCGCTCAAAAACACAGATAAATCTATTTTTGGCAGGGTGTCTGTTGGTAGTGTCTGCTTAAACGAGATTTTAGGCTATTTTTGTACTGAAATAACCGGCCGCTAACACGGGTTGTCCAAATACGCGAGTTGACCGCTTACGCAGGGTTAAATTAAACATCTAATAGAGGGTAAAATTTCCATTCCGAGCAAAAAAATGTGCACTCAAGTTTATCTCGCATTTCTGTTATGCATAGATTTCTTCCGGGGGAATGAAGGGAACTTACTACATTCATTGTCATAAGAAATGAAAAAATAATCATGTCAAGGAGATACAGATGGGATGAGATGAAGATTAATCAGAGAAATTCAATGTGATCACAATGTAGGAGTGAATTCGTAGTACTCTATAAATATCACCATATTCGTGATATGTTATCAGATGTTTACAGTTATGCGCAAATCCCCTTCCAACCTTCACCATACATAATACATGTCGAGTGTAAGAGGTTAGGGGAACACGAGCGATTCCCATATATTAGATCTGTCTAATAATGACGATGTTTCGTGCAATATGTTTACGGTCTATTATACATTAGTTCCGTTGGCTTATTGTGCGAACGCCTATTATGAAATCGCCCACTAGACAAAGCTGCACAACAGATTACGTTAAGGTAAAGCTCTTGTATTGGCTCTGGGTGAACCTTGGAGTAAACAGTGCATGCTGTGACCAGTGTTAAAACTGGCGTTGAACTGAGTGGAAAACCAGCTGGGAGACGACCACGAGATCACACCAGGCCAACCTTATAATTAAAACCGGACTGCTACGTATCTATGGGACCCATCTACGTGTAACTCACCCAGTTACTAAATCACTGTATCATATGGGAGCACGGATACTGACGGCACATTTAGGAGTGTTTGTGAGTGTGTGGCCATGACGATATCGATTAAGCTCTCACCCTCACGCCTGCAGGTATATCTAACCAGGTCAACCCCGGATCAGAACACTGCGTACCTTTAAAGCAGTGTGAAAGCGGAACAGTATACATTTGGTGTTAGTGCCATTTATGGACGTGTGATTGTGAGTGAGCGGTAACCATGTCTCCAGGTGGTGTGTCTGAGGTACATGTGTCATAGCTTCAACATAGCGGAGGTGAGCGTTGCTTTGTTGTGGTGACCTGACCGTGTTGTGTTCCACGCTATAACGCCATTTAGAAACTCAAGCATGACACCACTAGACCGACGATCGCTGCTAACTTAAACCGACCCCGGTAACACTACGGGTCCTTGGGTTCGACGGACTGGTCTAATTCCTAAATATAGAGCACCGCTGACTCTGACACTGAAGGTTTGAAGTATGCACTGTTTCATCTATCCTGCTCGAGGCTTACTCTATGGGTGTCTACGCTAGTCATCTGTAGTGTGATTTAGAATTCGAAATTGCTGTAATATTCCCCTGGAAGTTGCTACAGCATAAACGCTCTACCACCAACCCATCATCTCGCGCATGTGAAGAATACTGTTATTAAACAAACACAATGTCGAACAAGAAGGCAAAGTTAAAAGATCCACAGATCTTGCGGATCTTCGTCTCTTCACCATTTAGCGGGATGGAGATAGAACGGGACTGCCTTGCTAAGCTCTACTGGCCTCGTCTCAAGTCTGTTCTCATCTCTAAAGGCGTCCTATTGAGGATCGTCGACCTGCGATGGGGGATCACTAGCGCCATGTCCTCCGACCACAAAACCATCACCACATGTCTCAGGGAGATCGACCGATCGGACATCTTTGTCGGGCTGTATGGACAGAGGTACGGCTGGAGCGGGTTGGAGGATAAAGAACTACAGAAGGACTTCGATAGGGCCACTGAGAGGTTCCCCTGGGTGGAGGAGTACAGGAACAAGAGCATCACTGAGCTAGAATTCCTCCATGGCCACCTCAATAACCCTGGATGTTCCACCTCCTGTTTCGCCTTCAGAAGCGCGGAGTTTGATAAGAAGATGAGCGCGAAGGGCAAAGCTGATGGGATCAGGAAAATGGAGCAGAGTTATAAGAGTGAGAATGAGGAGACTCAGAAACTCCTCCAAGGATTAAAGGATAGGGTGGCAGAGACACAAGAAGACACTCTAGGGGTAAGAGTTGATTATGCGACCCCGGAAGAAGGAGCTGATTTTATTTATCATTGTGTTCGCAAGCATATTGAGGAGGAGATTTTTACCCATCAGGAACCTGTGTCCAAATGGGAGAAGAGCCAACAGGCTCATAATATCTACCTAACCAGCAGAGGTGGGATTTATATCGGCGGTGAAAAGTATGCAGAGGAACTGAATCGCTATGTGTCGCAGGAAGGAACCACGCCACCAATGGTGATCACCGGACCAACCGGATGTGGGAAAACCGCACTGCTTAGTAATTGGTTGGAAGGTAGGAGGCATGCCGACCAGAATGACATTGTGATATCTCACTTTGTTGGTGCAGATCCTAAAAGTGCAAAACCTGTCAATCTTGTGCAGCGAATCATTGGAAACCTAGAAGAACAACTGAATGGTAAAGTACATAAAGAATACGGACAGAAAATAGCACCGGAAAATCTATCATCCAGGCTGCAAGAAACGTTCGATGGAATAGAAGATGAGAAATACGTCGGTAGAAAGCTTATCATCATTGTAGATAGAGTCGATGAGCTTGACACCCAAAAGAACCTAAAGCTATTGTTTTGGCTGCCAAATGAACTTCCGAAAAATGTGCGTTTAATACTCACTGTCACAACGGGATCTGGCATTGCTGGTCGAACGTTGGAGAGTCTTGTTACACAACATAAGTCGTTGACAATGGAAATAGAGCCACTCACGGATAAAAGCAAACGGGTGCTTTGTACAAAAATACTGGAACAATATTCAAAGTCCTTTGAAAAGGAGCAACAAGAGATGATCTTCAATTCCCCAAAGACCAACCAGCCATTCTTTATGCGCATATTGATAACAGAGTTATGTGTCCTTGGTAAGTTTCGGACACTTTCTACGCAAATCCAGGAGCTGCTCGAGTGTGAGAACGTGGTTGAGCTGCTCTGTACCGTTCTCAAACGTATCGAAGGTGAATATAACCATCCAGACTATGACGGGAGTCTAATGCAAGATGTAACCATTGCGATATCCCTCTCTAAAAGAGGGATCTCTGAGTTGGAGTTCCCAATGCCTGAGGTGTTGTGGACCCCGCTGATCTATGCTATGGAGAAGTACCTGACCAATCGCTCAGGCCTGCTCAGTTTTAGTTTCCCAGAGATGAGAATGGCGGTGAGAAAACTCTACATGCCTGATGAGAAAACTAAAACTGAATCTGCCGGGAAGGTTTCCGAGATCTTCTATCAGCCCTTCGAGGAATGCACCAGAACTAACTCGCCAGTGCCCAAGAGGATAGCTATAGAACTTCCGCACCTTTTAGCCGAGGCCGGTGATCATAAGCGGTTGTTAGAAGTCATCAGCAACATAAAGGTATTTGATATGCTATACAATTCCACGCCATTTGCCCTCAATGATTACTGGCAGGCATTGGGTGTGCCAGGAGACGTGATTGCAAGGCGATATCTACTGAGTCTTGATAGCTATGTTGCTACCCGATATGCTCTCCACCAGAAAAACATCCACCCGGAAGCAGTTGAAGACCTCATGAATTGGAAAGCAAAGATTCTTCTGGATATCAGAAAATGGATGGAGACCTCAAGACTCTACACAGGGATGGAGGTTATTTTTGACAGGGAGATTTCTCTCCTGTCAAGAATAGTAGGTAAAAGTGATATTGAGCATATTCACAGCCTGTATCTTGTGAAATTTGACAAAGCTTGCTTCCTCTCCAACACTGGTAGATACCAAGAATCATTGGAACTGCACCAAGAGGTATTGCAGATGGGAGACACATTAGTAGCAGTGAAATTTCTGAAGAAGCAGGAAAATGCGAAGTGTTATAACGCATTAGGGCGCTGCTGTTACAAGCTAATGAAACTGGAAGATGCGGAAAACTGGTTCAGCTTGGCTGAGAAAACAATGATGGGAGATTTGTCACAGAGGGCGCATCTAGCATGGGTGTATTATAACCTTGGCATGACTTCTGATGACAAGGAGGATTTAAAAACTGCGATGGACTACTTCTTAAAAGGTGTAAAGCTCTGGGAGGAGATTGAGCCGCATAGTCTCTCTCTTGGATCAGCAGTGAACTATTTGCACATTGGTTCATTGTACCGGAAGCAGGGTGACTTCGATAATGCAGAAGTCTTCATCAACAAGGCATTATCCGTCAATAAAACCCTACTTGGGAACGAATCTATTGATGTAGCTAAATGCTTGACGAGCTTAAGCTTACTGGAACATCAAAAGAAGAATCACTGGAAGAGCTTAGATTTATTGCGCCAGTCTCTTCATATTTTCCGAACGGTGGCCCCAGAAGGATACCATCGGACATTATTTGCTGAGGAGATGATGGTAAAACAGCTGCTCAGTGTTGATAAACTCGACGAGGCTGCCCCTCTTGTAGAAGACCTTGTTAAAAGGTTGGTGAACACAACATCTGTCTCTTCTCAGCCACAGATTTACGTTGAGTTTTTCGAGAAGTGCATTCAGGATGGAGAATATATGAAGGTTGTGGATCTTGCTAAGCAGTTGCTGCATACACCAAATGAATCAGATCTTCTGGTGTCTCTGCTTCTCAATGCCTATCTGAAACTTCCTGGGGGAAATGAGGTAAAAAAACAATATTCGGCTATATTAGAGTATGGCTTGTCAAAATGGCCTGAATCAGAGAAGATCTTACAGGTCAAGGCATGAGGCAGTGTTAACCATCAAAACTGTATCCAGTCAAAGGAGTGCTTTGTGGGAGAAAACTTTTTTCTTCTAATAATAATGCTTAATTTTTCCTAAACGAGTAAGAGAGTATATTGACTTTGCCACATTGCAAAAATACGGATCATAGTATGGCTGATTGTATAAGGCAGTTAACTTCGTGTAACTCTTAAGACTTGGTTTTGACATCCAAATTCGACTATTTACATTTTAACTGTTTACTTGAATATATATAGCCCTATATCTGGGACATATTTTCAGTAAATATTTAATCCATATTTCTGAATGTATTACTGATTAATCCATTAAGAAGCGTTCACAAGGGTTATCCCGTATTCGTCGTAAATATATATTCTGTATGTAATCACTATTATAGTCAAGACTTTATCTGGCATCATAGATATATGCAAGAAGAGATACTTCACCTCAGGTAAAAAAGAAAGCTGTGATATCAAGATCTAGTAGAAGAATCTTGAAATACCTTTAACCTCTAATGACGCCAATTTACAAAGGCATGCGAGGATTGTTGTAAGATGTTATAGCATTTCCGTTAATTTTTCTAATAGATACTTTATGTAAAATCCATGACGATCTGATACACCTAATTGGTGTTGAGTGAAATAGATTTTCGTCAGCAGGTCTTCTTTTTCATTCAGAGACAAGTATAACGACATATAATTCACTTGAACACCCAACGGTCGTCCATTATAGGCACGAATAACAATAAACGATACAGGACAAGACAGGACATTACAAGTGCAATCGTTATATGTCTGTTTTACAATTGCTCCACTTTTTTTTCACCATATTTCTAAGATTATCATAAGGCCCGCCGCCCCCCTACCACGATAGAAGTTTCGACCTACCGATATGGCCCCGACTCAAAAAGTAAATATTTCAGACTTATTGGTACAATATCGTAGACAAATGTCTGGACATGCCACTTCACAACGCATCGTAGTGGGCTCTCCTGTAAAAAAAGGTGATCATGGTCCCGATATGCCCCACGATATTACCAGGGCTAAAGTGCATATCTTGAGGTGTTATCTTTATTTTTAGATATAGGATACACTATAATTCAGGAAATATCGCATCGATAATGTTTACCAGGGCACATGGAACAACAATGTTACTGTCATAGTACTTTTATGTTCCTGATTCAATTGATTTTTTTTTCTTTTCAAATCGAAAAGAAAACCGGTAGCAAGTACAGGCTTGATTATATATACACAAATATATAATTATGTCTAAATAATATCAAATATCTGGCAACTCCCGTGTCATTTTTTCTTTAGGAATTATCACCAGTTGCAAACCAGTACCATATCTTACCATTTAAATGTCCCATCTCACCTGGCAAATTATGCACTTGGGCCCGACAACATTATGCGATTTACCCACAATATATAACCTTTTTGTTACTACTTAAAGAGGTGTGAGAATTATCATAATAAAGCAAGACAGTATAGAGCTTTTGGACAATTTTGAGAGGTATGGAAGCACGTACCTCTTCTTACTACCGACTCGCCCTCTCGTGATTTCTGTTCGAACTACCGATCTAACCGACGTTCAACCCGCTACCCTGACCCATCTTGCTCTGATATTTGTTCTGTGGGGAATAAGACTAAGTGTCAGTCTGCTCTCTGGCGCCCTCTTGTGGGTACACACGTTCTCCGCAAACTGCTGGTCAGTGTGCACTATATATCAACCTCGTTATCTACATACTGATGTACATGTTTGAGTTAAACCTGACTCGACTCTCAATCATGCCTTGGCATTTTGAGCTCTCTTATGGTTTATGGGACATCAAAGCCTATATTCATCTGCCTTGTCATCTCCAAGAGGTATAACGATATTGGCGGCACCTACAGGCAGGTACATGAATCATACCATTTCGGTCTGCCTTTACATCACTCGTATCACAGCAGGAATTTTTCAGTTTATTAATTTTTGCACTATCGCTTAATATGATATACGAAGTATACTAATGTTTCCATAGAAATACGTCCATATTGGGCGCCCGTGTAAATCGTGAATGTAACTTATTTGACATGTGTATATCTACCTGCACGCAATGGCTGTATTGGGCGCCCAGCGTGTGTGGTGTATGTACACGTGTTTGGGGGGGGGGGGGGGGGCGGTGTAGATATGTATGTGTGGGTGGTTGTGTATATATAATGACAGCTTCTACTTTATATACAAGTTTAGGCTGACACCCACAGAACAATGGTGTTTTACAAAAACAAAAAGTGATAGGTTTATTTTTTTATGCATCATATACGATAACTGTGGTATATGGATTCAAATATGTGGTATACGGCCTCGAAGCCATGATAGTCCTTTTCTGCTGCAGAGCAAAAATAGTCCCCTTGGTATGTCCTTTAATATGGCTATTACTGAGTTTAATTCATGGATGGATAATAAATGCAACAAGCTATGCTTTTGTGGATAGGCGGCTCTGTAAGCCACTCGAGCGCTCGTGTATTGTTACTCGTCGTTTACGACCGCATGTCCATAAAAACAATGATTATTGTCTATATATAACATAATCGTTCAAACAATAACCAATCTTGTTTAAGAATAGTTTTATAAGAATTGGTAATATACAATTGTAATCGTCGAATACACTATGGACAGTATTGGGCAGTACACTACTCGGTCACTGCTATGGATTTTTCTATCGGAACACTTGGAGAAACTTTTTTTTAAATAAGCAGCTCTTATTACTGAAGTAAGTTCATCGAGGTACCCTCTGATAAGTATAGAGGGTGATTCGTCTCCATAGCATTTTAAAAGCATACATGGGTAGAGCAAGCAGAGTTTTATTGTTATAACATAATTCTCTTGGAAATGTTGTCAACGGGTTCGGGTATGTCGCTGTTTGATTGGGGGGGGGGGGGGGGGACCAGAAGGTCCTATTGGATATATGAAAATTACAAGCAATCTTTTCACAGGGTTAACTATCATTATTTACATAGTTCAAGTTATGTTTTTTTATATTGTATTTTTAACATTTTTAAGATATTTATACAGAACAGTCGAACCTAGGTGGATAGACTTATACAAAGCGGTTAAGGGTCGGTGAACAAACATATAGAGAGCGGTTTCGGGTACGTAAACAAACCTATATAGGACAGTCTAAGTTAAGAGGATAAACCTATACAGAGCCGTATAAGTAAAAAGAAGATGAAGCCAGTTTTAATGGTGATCGTTTTAATAAGATTTTGTTGGTTAGCTATGAGAGAAACAAGAGTTAAGTTATTTCAAGAGTTTTAGACCACCGTGCACTTGTCCATTTTGAGAGCTCATTGGCTGAGGTTGAATAACCACGTTAAGACTTGAGGAAATGCAGCTAAGAACCTAAGTTCGACACACAGAGGGGTATGCATGTACAGAGACAAACGAACAGACCAACTAACGAGACATACAAGGGGATGGGTCGAAGTGCTACAATCGACACAGTAGACTATATATTCTACACAATTGAAAATGTGTATGTTGTTAGCATGGGGTACACGAAGATTGGTAATAGCGGGTTAAGCTAGCGGACGCGTCTGTGTGACCAGCCTGGGAGCTGTTTCAAAACGTGGGTTAAGTCTATGGTTTTGAAACAGCTCCCTGGCAGGACTCAAATCTTCTCCAAAGCGGATTTATAGACCAGGATCTTGTTACATATCGCGACAAAAGTGTGTATGAAGGTATCGGGAGCAACGTGATACACTTTCAAATACGCTTTCACAAAAAACTGAGGGAATATAACAATATCTCTCGGAGGTGTGCAAGGTGAGTGGGCGAAAATTGAGCTGCGGACGGCGTTCTACACAACAAGCAACAATAGGAACCAGGGGCTGGCTGGCCAGAGAGACTCAACTACAAGAAGCAATGAACGAAATAATGGGAACTCTAAGGGAAATAAACGCAAGGTTGGACGTCTTAAGTAAAGAAAGGGACTCAAATAGTCAGATCTTAAAAGAATTATGTGCAAAAGTGGGAAAACACATTGCAAGTAGAAAAGAAGCAGATATAGAGGTAATGAATTTCAAAACAAGAGTGCTTGACTTAGAAGCTGATATCTCTGAGCCTCTTTTAACTGTTCTCATATAGCTTATGCAGACGATCTTGTCTTATATACAACGGATGATATTCAGGAAAATTCTCTACATAGGCTGAATGCAGACTTAAAATTGTTAGATCAATGGTGTAACACAAACTTTATGAAAATTAACACAAGTAAATCTAAGGTATGTCTTTTTGGATCGAGGTACCAATTAAATAAGGTAAAAGAAGTCCAACAACGAGTGAGATTAGTCATAAATGAAAGTGTCCTCCCTTTTTTTAATTCGTATTCCTACTTGGGCATAACGATCAACGAAACGCTTAGTTGGACAAAATGTGTAACCGAAACTTTAAAAAAGATAAACTACAGATTGTTTAGGTTTGCAAAAATCAGGAAATATATAGATGAAAGGACAAGTGTTAGAATCTACACTACTCTAATAGCGCCCATATTTGATTATGCGGGTTATTTTCTGGAAGGGGCTAGTCAATCTTTAAGAAACAAGCTACAAGTTGGACAGAATTGGGGTCTTCGCATTTGTACGAGAAGTATTATAGGGGATAAATCTACAGACGAATTGCACGTGGTATGTCGCATACAAAGGCTAGAAAATAGAAGAAAGTATTTAAAAACTTTGTTAATGAGGAAAATTGCTGCTGATATTGAGGTAACAAGGGAACCGATGACGCGTACCCAGCATAAAAGAACTATTAAACTAAAGAGGCCCAAAACATCTTTCTTCCGAAAAAGCACGGTTTATTACAGTATGAACTACTGGAATGAACTCCCATTTGAAATACAGAATAGTAGTCTCTATAAATTCAAAAAACATGTGAAGCTGAAGTATTTTGAGCGGTACGATTGAACTAGCCATCTGGGTTTGCCTAAATCGAGTACGCTGGTCTCAATGCGATCTGTGATCTTAATACACTCATCTTATCTTCCATTTTCATTACCAACATCATCACCTTGTATAAATCTCTTCTAAGCGAACGGATTTGTTTAATGCTCGCTACTCTCTGTAATTCGTCATGTGAAAAGACGACCTGAAAATCTGCAATGCAGAGTTCGTCTGTATGTACCCATTTACAGTACTAAATAAAAATAAAATAAAATAAAAAAATAAAAAAAGACGCTAACCAAGACAAAGAAAAAAAGGGCTAAACGTTATCATCAGGGGTATAGAAGAGACCAACAATGAAAAAATGTAACAAGTTATGGGAAATCTCTTTGAAGAAATGGGTCGTTCCTTCCCTTTTCCCTAAAAATGGCGCTTTTTCGGTTAGGAAAAAAATCAGATGGATGGGATGGAGACAACAAACAAAGCAGGCCAAAATATTTTGCAGACCAAATTTAAATTTCCACACCCCACCAGGAAAGCAGAGTTGTCTGGGACGCAGAAGTTTTTTTATCTATATTATTGTTAACCCATCAACAAAAATCAGAATTGTTTGGAATTAAAGCTAAACTCAGAAATAACCAAAAACTCGCTAAAATAATCTTCTCAAACGATCTAACAGATGAGGAGCTAGTACAACACAAAAGCACATCAGATCTTTGTAACCGCTAAATCAAAAGGGGGAAAAGATGTAAAAATGAAAGGTCTCAAGGTTAAATTGAGGGGTAAAACCTACAGCGAAAACAATTACAAGGATGACATAACAGCTAGCTTAGTCAGGCGAGAACATAACCCGTATAAAATAAAATCTCTAGCACGAAGGGTAACAAATTCAGACCAATGGTTTGGTCGATAGTTAGTGTACTAGGAGTGATGACCCACTACCAGAGACAGAGGATGCCCATCAATATCCATTAATTAGAGAATCAATATGTTTTCTGCTATGTTGGTTTCGTCAACATAGAGTCACTCGTCTATGATATACCTGGAGGGTTGGCATTAATTCATTTAGTATTGTCAGTCACTATAAATCAACGAAAAGTGGCGTAGTGTCTGTCGGTTACCCCGCGGGAAACAAAGCATGCTGGCGATGTCAGGTAGTGTCCAGATATTTAATGGTCTACCAGACGTAATATCAAAACAAACAAATCTATAAGTGTACATAGCAAAGTAATTTACAACTTCCTGTCATAAGATGAAAAATTGATACCATCTTGCCAGAATAAATGGGGGAAAAAGTTCAGAAACACAGATGAGCTGGAGTGGAAAGAAATACAAAAAACACATTTCAAGATGACTAGACTTACCAAATTCCATTCATTTCAATATAAGCTTATAAATAGAATAATTCCCACAAATAGAGAGTTATATGTGAGAAATTCCAGAGACTCACCTATCTGTAATTCCTGCAATGAGGAAAACAATATCGAACATTTCTTCAGAGCTACTGTCCAGAAACTAGGACATTCTGGGATATGGTAAAGAATTGGCTATAAAGAGTAGCCCTAATAACTTTAACCCTAGATGAGAAGTCTATCCTGTTAGGGGATACTTTTGGGGATAAGATGGCCTCTTTAAATAATTTCATAATCACCACCGTTAAATTCTATGTCTACAAACAAAAATTATTTCATGATAATAAATTAGAAATACATAAATGGAGTATTGATTTGAAATACCAGCTAAATATGGAGAAATATGTCTGAATCTGAAAACAAACCTCCAAAATTTGCAGAATGGGTGAGCATCCTTCAGGGAGTCTCATAAATGTACCTGCCTGATTATAAGAGTCCAGGCAGATATTGAACCCTGTTTCTTGCCACTAGGATTTGTTAAGTCTGAGTCCATGTAATTTTGCTGGCAACTGTTGTATGTGCGTGTGGAGCACCAAATTCAGTTATCCAAGTGAATACAAAACTTTCAAGGAAAAAGCTGAGGAGAGGTTGCAATGCTTAAGAAAAAAGACAGCTGTGTAAATTGTTATATCTTTGGTCTGTTGTGGAAAGTGAAACCATAGTGATTAAAAGTAACAGAAATGATAGGAAAACATCTAATAAGGTAACCTATTCTCTGTATCTTTATCACATAATGGAAGGAGATACTATGAAAACCAAGCTACCACTGTCTAAGTCCTTGTGTCCTGTCCTGTATGTCCTTATTATATTCTGTAATTTGAAAAAAGTTAAAAACTAGGAGATGGATTATGTTACTACATAGTGTATAAGGTACTAAATCTCCCTTGGATAATTCAAATGTTACACAACATAAGGTTGATACAAAAACCAATCTATATGTATTTGTGGTCAGTGACAGAAGATTCTAGATGTCAATGAATACTGAATAGAATCTCCTTTGAACAACAACAGCAACAACACAATCGATAGAGATAGCATTCGCGACAGAGAGCTATGTACGTATTCTGAGGAGAGACCAAGAAGGGCACAGCATAGTATCATGACAGTACAGGTCACAAATTCCACAGAATAGGAAGTACGTGTATAACACTATGAGAGGAAGAAATTCGAGGATTACAGCGCACTGTAGGTGAAGAGATAAAAGATAATGAGATGATGTGAGTCAATAATGAGAATGAGGGTAGGAATTGGATCCCTGCATCAGCCACGAGCTGTCATTTTTCGCCTCGCCTTCTGCCTCCGAGCAGAAGTGGACACTAATATCCAATTTGCAGTCTGCCTGAAGATACGCTGTCCCCTCCCTTACTCCCTGCCCCTTCTCGCCAAACCTCGCGGTACCTCCGTCTCAAAACATCTCACGGCTAAAAGCATTCTTCTTTAGGCGCAAAATTTTTAGATATTGGACGGTCCCACTCCATTTTTTTAAGCAATAAATTTTCATAAAAGGATGTATGCAACATTTCCAAAAACAAATGCACTCCTTTCAGAAAGAAACATTACCCCTTGGTAGCAAATGGTGTACTATAGAGTATTATAGAGGAAACCCATGAAAGTTTAGGGTCTGAGCTCGTATCCCATCGAGTTTGAATCACGTAGTAATTCACAAGGCGAAGCCGCGTGAATTGCTACGTGATTCAAACGAGATGGGATCGAGCTCTGACCCTAAACTTGAATGGGTTTCTGAATTTATCTCACCCTTAATATTGACTAATGGGCTAGTATTTGTGACATTATCCCCCATTGGATATATTTCCTAAATATCTAATGGGTGTTAGATACGAGTTTCCAATGTTAAGTCTATGGAGAAAAAATATCTGGGGTGAGATAAAACATTGTATTGCACACTTTACCCAATAGGTATTAGTGTTCTTCTCTTGGTTTTAACTTGGAAAAAAATAAGCATATTATAGCTGCCAATGTATTATTGTGTATCCAGTTCCGGCGTTCCTGTGTTATCTGAGCTATATCTAAAGTATTATCCTACCCCTAATATAAAATCCCATAGGCTAAACATTGAGTTTCCGTATGCCACGCTGACTGGCATACAGACTTTTATATGCCACTAGTGGCATACAGAATTATTATCATGTAATATTCCAAAATCGAGGAGACAGGGTAGGATAAAATCAAAACCTGATTCGTTTTAATCTTGGCCACCGCATTCCACTCCTGGAGTTATGGCTCCGGACTTCACTCGGCTTTGCCTCGAGAAATCACTATGCCAAACCCCAGTCGTGGCATACGGTGGCCAAGATTAAAACTCATCCAGTTTTAAGATATTATCCTACCCCTAATATAAAATCCCATAGGCTTAACATTGGATTTCCGTATGCCACGCTGACTGGCATACAGAGTTTTATATGCCACTAGTGGCATACAGCATTGTTATCACATAATATTCCAAAATCGAGGAGATAGGGTAGGATAAAATCAAAACCTGATTCGTTTTAATCTTAGCCACCGCATTCCACTCCTGAAGTTTTGGCTCCAGACTTCACTCGGCTTCGCCTCATGAAGTCACTTTGCCAAACCCCAGTCGTGGAATACGGTGGCCAAGATTAAACCTCATCCAGTTTTACGATATTATTGAGGCGATATGCATGTATGACACATCAAATTGGAGCTGGAATACCATAGAATGCGATGCAATCGCTGTTAGTTCTCTGGGAATAATGTGCCCGTGTATTATGAATGTATTACGCTCGTACATTCAGTGATCTAATGCTAAAGAATACAGAACCAGGTATTTGTTAGGCTGCATAAATTGCGTAACCAGGCAGATAAGGTGCGAAACTATGCAGCCATTACGTGCATGTATATGGACGTCAGGTATCTTCTATATGCTGCCTACGTGGGCGTCCAATATAAACATATTCAAAAGTCCATACAAATCTGTTGTAAGGAATCACCAATTAACCAAACAATCATTTAAGAACATGTTACGGACTTTACCAGTCACCCTTCAAAATACATGAGTTACGAGTTCAGCGCACCATGTGGCGTGCATTCTTTAGTTAAGGCCCTCGCTCTGTTAGACAGCTTAGCCTGGCCTCACACCTTTGGCACAGTGTTGGGAGTGAATGCTTTCGAATCTATAGTGTGAATGGTGGATGTGATTGCAAGGCTGTTGGTTTTTGCATGATATGTCAGATGGGACAAAGTGTACTGTTGTAAAATAGAGCATGGTCTGTCTTCTTGATAACTTTTTCGGTTTCACATGGATAACAATAGGCCTGCATGGATATTATTGTTCAGTTACGTGCGGTGATCATGTGTAAAATATCTACGGCATGTAGAATACCAATTGATTAAAACCTAGTTCACATTTAACACTATTTATTTAGTGTGAATGGAATGCCCCCATGCTTGCTCTAAGACCTTTATTTATGGTATGTTGATTTCAGCGCCACCTACAGTTTATCACTTTCGGGTTTAGTCTATTCTCAGCGTTCGCGTTATGATTAATGAATGATACGGATGATGTATCCCCATATATCATTATTTATCCTACCCCTAATGTAAAATCCCATAGGCTCAACATTGAGTTTCCGTATGCCACGCTGACTTGCATACAGAGTGTTATATGCCACTAGTGGCATATAGAATTGTTATCACTTAATATTCCAAAATCGAAGAGACGGGGTAGGATAAAATCAAAACCTGATTAGTTTTAATCTTGGCTACCGCATGCCACTCCTGGAGTTTTGGAGCTATGCCAAGCTCCAGTCGTGGCATACGGTGGCCAAGAATAGAGGGAAACTATGTTCCGGTGAGCAAAAGTTCAAAGTTACGAGGTAAGGCTCGGAAAAATAACTGCCCAAAGCCTTGGCTGCGGGCAGTAATTTTTTCGAGCCTTGACCAATAGTGATATTTCTGAATTAGTTCTAACTTGGTTCGTCTCTCAGGTCAAAACAGCTTGGAACGGACTTCATAATAACATGTTGTTGTTGGGTGTTGTTGTTGTTGTTTATGTTTTTTTTTTTTTTGGGGGGGGGGAACTATTATGTATATGTATTATTGTTTGCATGGTTCTCAGTTTTTCACCAGACTTTATTCATGCTCGAGTATCAGGACAACTTGTGACTCATTCTAGCAATCAAATAAATTGTGGATCGTCTTGTGTTAATGGAATGACAATTAACACAGGGGTTCGCCTCTCCAATAAATATGTAATCTCATGATCCTCTAACCGTTTGCGGAAACCAATCTGAAGAAATTCTTGGTAAGAGTAGCGATCGGTTATCTTCTATTTCACATTTCTGATAAACAAAAAAATTACCTCTAACCACATCGGTATTTTTCAGAGCATAACCATCTACCATTCCATCATTGTTCAGAATAGGAATTTACCCTCAGAGACAAGTCCAAGATGAAACTGGAGATGGTTTCTTTAGGAGCAAGTTTCTAGTGGTTCGCCGGTGACACCATGCAGTATCAGCTCGCAGTTAGTACACACAAAGGACCAGCTAAATGTCCACCATATGCACCACATCCGGTTGCAAATATCACCCACGAGCGTCGCCTCAGTCGCAATGGTACTTCATGAGTGATTCCCCCACCCGGCAACCCTTAACCCCCACTCCCCTTGACACCCCTCCCACCGTAATCTAATCTAAATCCACATCAGTTTAATGATGCTTTAATGCGTCACCAGACCACAAGGGGGCACGGGGGAGGTGTTCCCGTCAACTCCAAGGAAAATGGAAACGAACTGTAAACAGGGTTAAAGTGGTGGGGTTTACTTAGACTTGCTCAAGTCTTTGATTATAAATCAAAATCAGTAGAAGGTTCATTATAGTATGTATCCTTCTCTGACTGGCCCATGTATCCCAGCGAGAAGGGTAGCCATAGGATGCAGGGACTGGAGCCAGTCTAGGGTTTACTCTGTAGAGGGGTGGCAGGGGATGCTGAAGAAAATCCTACACATAAACGTAAAGACTCACTGAAGGGAACGCCTTTCATTTTGTAGGGGTCGTGCTGACACCTTCCGCAGGGTGTCTCATTCCGCAGAGTGAATTTAAAGTTATATCCTACAATACGCGCTGGCACCACCTGGCAAATAATGAAAATTATCAATTAAAACTAGTTCCTTTTACTTATCATAATTCCAAATGAGTGAATGATAACATCGAGTTTGACCTAACCCAATAGGTAAATGAGGCCAATTTACATTTGTTTGATTCATATGAGAACCCGAAAACTGGCAGAGTGCCCCCCATATTTAAAAATTAACAATGTGTTCTATAATACTTGGAGATAATCATATTCCATTTCTAGGAAATTGACATGGGTCTTACTTCTCAAGATAAATTGACTGATATGCCTTTAAACATGCCTTTAAACAATAGAGGAGGAAATTCTGCTCCCAGCAAAACCGTCCCGAAAAAGGAGGGTGTCCTCTGAAGCGAGTTATCCCTTTAGCGAGGTGCTACAGTATTTGTAAAGGGGTATGGGACATAGTCCAGAGAGGAATAGGGGTGGGGAATGGACAGGACAAGAGCTGAAGGTGGTACTGGGGCAGAGAATACTATGGGGATGGTAATGGTACTATGAAGGAACTGCATCAAGATCCGTAGCCACTGAAAATGAACGGCATGATTTAAGTGTCTCTGGATCGAGTGTGGTTCAGATTTCATCCCAACCCTATCACTGACTGATTTGCCAACGTTTGTGATGTCATCGCCAATTGAATATTTTTTAATAATTCTCCATTGGCATTGAGTACAAGTTCCCAACGTTAAGTCTTCTGGAAGAATACAAGGGACGAGATAAATAAGAAGAGGAGGAAGGGGGCAGTGGTAAGGGAAGATAAGGGGATAGGGCAAGGGCAGATGTCAGGAGGGGACAAAAGCAGGGGGAGGAGGAGATGGAATAGAGACAGGGGGATAGGCATATAGAACCAGGGGTGAGAAGTAGAAGGGAATGGGACAGAGGCCAGGGGGGAGTAGGATGAGAGGGGTTGACTAGGGTGTGGAGAGGGTTAGAAAGTCATGGGACAGGGACGAGGAGATAAAAGAGGAGAACAACTAGAAGACAACATGGAAAGGAAGGATCTGGACGGTAACGGGGATAGGAGCAAGAAAAGAAAGGTATGGCGTGGTGATCTAGGCAACATGATTGAAGAAGAGATGTACTCTGGGGTGGTGAAGCGTTGGTGGAAAGATGTTGAAAAGATGTAGTGAAAAATAGAGAGGTTGACGGGTATTTGACTGCGTCCAGAAGAATGGAATCGGGGAATGATGGAGTTATCAAGAGTGGTGGATTGATATTGGGTCGTGTCTCTCATAACCGCTCAAATGCTCTTTACTGTTTGCTTTATTGTTAGAAGTCGCAATTGGAACTCTGCAAGCAGTGAAAAAAGTGACACCTAGTCGGTAAACTGCCCAATAGAGTGAGACCTGAATAAACACTATGAGGGGCCACACAAAGAGCTGTGCATGTGAAGTGAGGAGTAGCAGTCGAATTATATATCATATATCATCATATTTCATAGAAGATATCTATAGAACAAGAAAATAATCAAAAAGAAAAAGAAACAATGAAAATTACAATTGTGGAACCATGCCGTAGTTTCAACTACGTACCAGGATTTAAATTACTTTCACCAGAATTTGCATGACTCTAACCAAGTGCTGGATGCAGACAGGGTTAAGGGCAACACGGTTAAAAGGGCCGTAAAGGGAGTGACACGGACAGCGATGATGGACGCATACACGACGTTTAATTGTGACACGGGCCCCATTCCCAACACTTCGGGCTAATTGAGTCTGGCGAACTTTGATATGAACGTGGTCTGGGGGTAATTGTGACTGGCTGGCAGGGCCGCTCGTCCGGGCACCGTGCGAGGGTGTGGATAAAGGGGGTGGGGTGGCGCAATCTGATTAGATTCCTTGTCGAGGGTAGCGGGCTTTGTGACCCCAGGCGAGACTGTAAGTGTGCTGTATTGTTTCACAAAGGAGAATGTGTATGAGGGGCAGGGGGAGACTATATGCTGATTATTTAGGTAACTATTGTTTGTGCTGTGAATGAATCCATTGTCTTTTTTTATTTTATGGATCTTTCTATTATTCGGTTTGTTGGCAATGATTTATTTATCTTTCAAATTATCAGATCACATTCATCTAACTCACTGCCGCATATTTCAGTATTCAACACGTTATTGCTTGGAAAACCAATGTGTTGACGATTGATAATAATAATTGTATTTAAAGAATACTTATTCGCCTTGTTCATATCACACATGCTTGCTAACCTTCTAAACATATACAAACCAGAATATTTTTCAGTAGAACTGTCCTAATTCGAATCTCCTAATAATATACCCATTGGCTGCTTACTTCGTATAATCCCAGGAAACCAATCTATTCACAAGGTGTCGCATACCACAAGCAATACACCTCAGAGTCATGGGAATCCTGAAGACCTGATTCTATGACGGACTATAATCCAAAGCGCATTATGATCTCCATATTCCACCTCTTTGTGTGACGACCGCATCACGCCAACACTTATAAACCCTCCGCGCAAATAGAGCTGTTTTAAACCCCACCAATCTCGTTACCACATGGCGAGGGGGTCTAACTTTTACTATTGGATATCTTCCCCCGAAGAGCGTTTTTGAACTCATCGCCCAATCAATGCATTGTATCCAGGGGCCCCCATAGCCTACTTTAATTGGCTGCGTTGCCGATAGCACCTCCATTTCCCATCTCCAATACAAGATTGAAATGCCAGTCCAAATATAGTGGAAGTTCCTCTGGGTAATATGATTTCACAATCCTGCCACTGGAAGTACAAGTTCACAGCCCGAAGGTATAGAGGGAAACGCACACCGGTTCAATGACAAGCTTACACTTGGAGAGATGGAGGGATGAAATATGTGGATTTTACAGGTCGGTCCGTTGTGGGGGGTTTGGAGTGGGCTCCTTGGATAAGTAGAATTAGCTGACTTTGAGTGGATGATGAGTAACTGGGAGTTTTTATTGAGCAGGAATTATGAGAGGCGCTGACCTGCGGGGTGGGGTTTCATCTGGCCCTGATTGCTCTCTGCGCATGCTCCGGGCCCAGCTCGGGGTCACGTGACGTTTTATACGGCGCTGTAATTACAGCCGGCCTCTGAGACGCCCGTTTCGCCCCCTGCTGGCACTAGAAGGAGTTATTCACTGGAGGTGGCGCCACCTGAAGTCGTAGTGTCTGGTGAGCGGGTTGCCTGGTTCCCACTGCCGCATGCTCCGCTCGAACAGGCGTATAGTATCGCGTTATTGCAGTGCTGGCAGTAGTTGAATTCTGGTGACCCACAGACTCGGTAACCATCTTAATTTTCAAACGCCAACGGACTTTGTCTGGAGACATGCTTTCTCCTACGCTGGTTCCCGGGTCGTCCACTAGGGGTTCGGCGAAATTAGACCGCAGGGAGAGCGAGATGAAGTTCGTTCAGATGATGTCAACTCTGAGAGCGCATGCAGTGACTGTATATAAACAAAATGTCGGGTGTGATCGATTCTTTGGCAAAACTGAACCGCAATCACTCTGCTAATATATAGAATGATATGAAAAGATATAAGAAGTTGTCAAACGATAAACTATGACATTATCGTTCTTCTGCGGTGGTGTAAGCCAAGCCCGGCGTCCACCTACTATGAAAGAAACTGAGGCCTACCAATATGTCTCCGATACAAAAATTAAAGATCTTATCGGGAGGGTCCATATCGTAGGACAAATGTTTAGAACACCCACTTCACCACTGATTCTATTGCGCCGATTTAACGCCCGATGTGGTCCAAATGCACTCCAGTTTCAATCCTGGCACTATAACTTGCCTTTTCTGGTGTCTGACTGGAGCCCATCAGTGCAATGGAATAGGGTATACATGCGGGCGTAAGCATCAAAACTGGAGTACATCTAGACCACATCGGGAGTAAAATCGGCGCAATGGAATCAAGCCACTGGTCCCGATACACCTCACGTTGTAACATATACATTAATGTCTGTCTTGTCGTAGCATTTTTATCTTTAATCATATAATGTACTAAAATTCAGGAATTCTGAAGGGTTGTGATGTGTTTTTACCAATATACATGGACCAATATCACTTATATTTTTAAAACTTTAAAACCTCGTTTCAAAGTCAAACCAATAAAGTATTGATTTGAGACACTTCAACCTAACCGAATGTACCGTGCATGCATGTCTATGTATCCTCTATTTAATTTCAAAATTTCATAATTTTCTGATCAGTATCTCAAAAGTGAGAACGATTTTCCCTGCAGAATACTCTGTGATACTCCCGATTAGCAACTGTCATTTCAACATGTTGAATGTCGTAGACACACTATGATATGGGTTTTTTATCGAGATGAAATCGTGGACCCCCATTTTTCATCTTAGCCTAATCCCAAAGATGTGGTCAACTGCTCCGAGAGGTGCCCTTCCGATTTTATTTTGATTTTTTTTATTGGGAGGTGCATCATAGGGCATAGCGGGGAATATCAGGGGCTCAGAGGACACCAGCCCTTAGGGCTACTGACAGTGGATTATTTGGTCATATCCATGGTCGTATTTGTGCTTTAGTCCAGTCAAAATAAGCCAAAAAAGGGCCACTGACTGTATATAAACAAGATGTCGGGTGTGGCCTAACCAGCCACGAAAAGCAATAGATTTAATTCTAGTGGCATTCACCTTAGAATATTGCCAGAATGAAAATTGAAAATAATCTAAGTGGTGGAAGTAGGTCCAATTAGTATAAATCCAATAATTCTGTTATAAATCGAGGTAGAAAATATTAACCATGCCTTTGGAGGCGGGAAATCCATACGAGTAAGGTTCAATCTTTTCTGTAAATGAGTATAAATCCAATATGGCTGCCTGAAATCTATGAAATACCCTAATTTTGGTAGGAATAAAGGTACAGGCATGATTAAAATTGCAGCATGTATGTTTTCCAAGGTGGGGGATTTATATATGTATAATACCAGGGAAGGCATATCTATAGAGTAAATAGGTGCTATAAGGAATAGATCTAATATGACTGAATTGTAAACATTGAATTATCATAGTGGCTTTACATAAAATGGTAGAGATATAGTCATATAAAATGGCAGACATATACTCTCTGGCTGAAGTAACATTATATATGTGTCTTTCGGATTTAGGAGACTAAAATCTAAGTAATAGTTGCAAATGTAATACAAAATCACATCATGCCATATAGATATCACTATTGCACAATTATATTTGGAGTATTTTCCATGTCTTCATCTTAGCTTAAATACCACATTTCCTACACTGTGTAAACATTTATGAGATTCCCTTGATATAGATGTTAGCCTTGGGTTTCCTGTTGTGTTCAATTCCTACTTGCCTGTCCAAGTCCTACTGCTCCCATATAGGTATCCCACTGTCTACCAATCTGAACTCTTGTACTTCCTCTTCTTCTATACAAGCCCTATTGGGATTCTGGATAGATATTTATAAATGTGGCTTAACTGAAGTTTAGAGAGAGTAGTTGTTGTCATTAAAATGACCAAAAAGGAGAGTGGTGGCCCCTATGTACAGAACCCTATTAGATGGTGGAATTAGCAGCAATTTGTTTACATGGCTTTATGGGGAACTGACGGAGAGTGAAATATAACAGTAGGATATTTACACTCTCAGGATATCTTGATAGAGTAGATAGATATGAGGAAACTCCAATGTTCATCCTGTGCTCGAAACTTGATTATTTGCTGCATAATGGAGGTAGCTCAACTATGAATTAGCAATATTGGTCTATGAAGTTCATGATAATACCAGATAATCTACATACTTTCTATTTGCTAAATTCCAATTAGCACTGTTCCATCATATGACATACAGTCTTATATAAGTATAGCAGTCTATGTATGAGTAAAATATCTATGTTTCTGTAGGACCATCCCTGCAGATGATCTTTATCATATATATAGGGTATAAGTTAGAGCAAACACTCAAACAGTTTTTACAATCAATTCTACATCCTGTCCCATATTAACTACATACATTGTCTGACTGGAAATAGTTACTTTCCCACATGAACCATCCCCATCAACTAAACCTGAGTTGATTACTCAAAGTTTGTACCTTGCTGAGTAGATTTATATATGTAAATGTTCTTTCAGCTTGACACAAGCCTCAGAATGTCAAGACTTGCAGTAGAACCCTCCTGCAAAACAATCTAGGTCTTGTTTCCATGTTGAAATAATGTGAATGTGCTCATTTTGTTATATCATGAACACTTTAGCTATAGCTTGGAAAGCATTGTTGTTCCTGATAAACTTCAGGCCACTTTACACATCAAAGATCCTACCACATTTTAGTGTTGCATTGATAACATTATACTATTATACTATCATGATTTTCATTCCACTTGCAACCAATCTCTTGAAAAGTATATTGGGGTCAATAGTGAAGGCCTCACTTTTCACTATCACCTTAAACCTGGCTAAGGTGGTGTTTTATTTCTTTCATGAGAGAGAGAGATAGAGATTTTCCTACCATGCTTTAAAATGTTATCACCTTAGCACTGACAGCACTGGCAGAAAATGCAGCAGTCAGGCTGGCCACTATACTGCAAAGAGCCTGTCCTGTTCGAAATGGATTTCTTTGTTTTAGAAATTATGCCACCTTACATGTAGAGAAGACACAACAGGCCCTCCCCACCACACATCACTGCCCACCTCATGCCCTGCCCCCCACACATTACTTTGACCGAAACTTGTTGATTGTTTATTTCTCAATAGGTAAATGGCTGACTATGACTTCTCACTGAAGTCGCTTATTGAGACTTGGTTGTTCATACTCAAATATCCAGCAGCAGCTATTTTCCTGATATGTGCCCTCAGTTGATAGTCATCAGGCTCCCTTGCAGGAACTGCAGGACCTTCACTGTTTCTGGTAGGGGTATCATCGACATGCAAATAAGGATGTTCTGGCAATTTGTTGTATTCTGGCATGGGATGTGGGATCCTTGGTGTAAGTAGATCTACCCATGAGGTGGCACTCTAGAAGGAATACAAAGTCCCATTTTTGGAAAAGGAGAACCCCTTCAAGTACTCAATGTAGAATTCTCCTCGCTCACAGTGCTCTTTCATAAATGTTGTAATCTTATTGAAATAAGCAGCAACATGTGCATTTTGTAGCATTTTATGTTGTAGCAAATGCTCCTAATTCATCGTTGTTTAAAGAACCAAATGAGTCAGTAGCCCCATTACACTGGTTGGTTGTATAGGCAATGAGAATAGTTCTTCTTTGTTATCAGTTTAAAACTCTTGGATACAGTAATTTGGGTGTAGTCAGGTTTGAGATCATTCCACATTTTTAGTCCTCTAAACAGAAGGAGCTGAGGACCACCCTTTTCTCACTTGGTGATAATGAGACACGTACTTATATGTTTCTTCTGGTGCGAAGGTCTCTATTGTCAATCAACTCCGGCTGTTCTATCTTTAAGCTTTACAGGTATCCCTGCTCTTTTATGGAGTTAGTCTCTGCGGGTTAGTAAACTGCGGGTGTTGACCAAGTCTGACTTTTAAATGATTCGTAGTAATTTGCTTTGTAGTAGGCCGTTTGTTCATGTATTTGTCATAGTAGCCTAGATAAGGCAATATTTTACTCTTATATATTCTTAAGCAACCTTGTCATCAAACAAGATTCTAATCTTCTGCAACAAGTACGTTTTGTGGGATACTTTTAATTTACATTTAATTTTATCTTATTACCGATGGTAAAGCCCGGGAAGTTAAATTTGCTAACAAAGTGGTTATTTAGTTGTAGCAGAGGGTGTGGTTGATTCTTATTTAAGTCTCGGCAGTAAATCCATCGGGTCTTTTTTCAATTGTGGTAATTGCTGTGTCATCCACATATAGAGTGATGTGCCAAGCAAATGTTGTAGGCTCCTGTATAGGTAATTGATGTAGATGAAAAAACAAGGTTGGCCGCAGGAGAGATCCTTGTGGTACTCTGTAAGTTGTTATTTCACTGTTTGATATTTGGTAACAAACAGTAGTTTCCTGTCTTCTGTCAGTAAGGCATTCCTTGAACCAAGAGCTGCAGTATTCGTTGGTCTGTTTGCTCTAAATGTATCTTGCACCTCAGTGAGTAAGTTGTTTGCCTCCAGGTATGTTGACAGTCTTTTATTGATAATTTTCTCGAGGAGTTTGCCAGGTAGGGGATGAACACTTATAGGTCTTAAGTTATTTGCTAGATGAGTAGTTCCTTTTTGTGGGATTTGTGTGATTAGTGCTGCTTTCCATTTTCCTGGTATTTCGGAGTGTGTTATGGAGGAGTTAATAAGTATTATCAATTTATCTGGGGCTGCTAGGAAGGCTATTTTAGAAATACTGGCTGATATGTCCTTGACAGGTGAAGATTTATCAGGTTCAACTGTTTTTATGACTTTGATCACTTCCTGGATCGAGATTTTGTCCTCAAACATGTTCTTCCTCTCGGGTAGGGAAAGAGAATGAAGTATATTGCGGTTGGGGTGTTTTGATGCCAGTTTTTCTCCAATTTTTCAAAGTAATTTTCTATGTAGTTTGATCTTTCCTCGTTTATGACTATTTCATTAGTCTCCTCATTGGTTATTTTAGTGATGGGAAGAGTTTGGACCTTGGGGATGAGCTTTTTAACTCTAGACCAGAATTTTGTAATGTCTATTATTTTCAATCAGGAAATCAATCTATAATTGTGCGTTTGACCTTTTGTATTATTGCTTGGGTGTGGTGTCTATAGAACTTTGCTGTTGTCCAGTCATCAATGGAGTTAGAGGTGTGCGCTTTTCTGTAAAAAGAGTCTCTGTTTCTCATTGCGACAGCAACTTCTTCAGTTAACCATGACGGTTTCCGGTATCAATGCCACGTTGTTTTGTCATAACTTTACGTTACTATGTATTCAATTGTGGGGTGGCACCGAACGCCAAAACAGCCATTGACATAGATGTATAAAGTCCTGTGTATTGAGAAGGTTACAGGCAAAGCGGTTGCACAGTAGTATTTACAAATGGGGCAAAGGATCAGGTTATATATTAGGGGCCATCCCTTAAGTACGTATGCAACATTTCTGGAATATGTGACACCCCTCCCCCCCCCCCCACCCCGATACCTTTCCGTCTTTTACGCACAACATTAAGTTACATTATGTATGGCCCCCTTCGTATGATCGTAGATGGTTCCATTACCACTCAAGATACCAGCGATTTTGGCCTGTCGTATAGTCAGTATTTCAGAATCTTCTCAATGTTGAAAGATTTATCTGAAGAGGAACTCAATCGGCTCTTGATAGTGGCCCAGGAATATGGCGTGCGCAGGTTGAGGACGTGTGTACGCTGTGATCCTGAGGGACTCGACTTTTCCACTCTTATACGCCAATTCCCGGCGTATAAATGAACTAATACTTAGGTTGTAAATGACAAACAACGCGTACCTATCGTCGGATAATCTGTAAACCTACGCTATTCATTTGAGGTTGAAATTCATATGCTATTGATGATGGCAGACACCCAGATTGTAAAGAATCCCTGATTATCGCCCTTGTGAACCACCTGTACAGCCGGCACTACTGTATCTTATACACGTACCCTTTCTTGCACATTGCTCATTCGCACTAACGTTGGTGAAACTTCCCTACCACCTCTCATACGCGAGGTGCTCAGCCACAAGAGGGATGATGGTCACGTGGGGTGGGGTCCGAGCCTCCTATTGGTTCGCTGTTGGGGTTGGGGGCATTTTCTGGGGAGCGGAGATATGTCTGTGTTGGGAATAAAGGCCATAAAGCAAATCAAGTATAACCTGGATGTAGTTATAGCCTGCGGGAACACAGTGATTAATTGGACTGCTGATGTTTTTCTTTAAATGTCTGGATCTAGCCATTTACTTTAGCATTGTCCCTTGAAATATCGGACCGCGTGCTATGATTTACCTTTTAGTTACAACTGAGCTCGCGACTACTGAGAAAATACACTTTTTCAGGAAATATGGGGATTTTATCAATGATAACGACAATGAACCCCTGCAAATCTCTTTCTCGACAAAGTTAGAAGAACTATATATTGAATTCGAGATTGAGAAAAATGTTGTAATCGAAAAGAGAAAATAAAAAAATCGGTAAGGCACATGTGTTTGATGCATTTGAAAATGATAAACATTTTTAGAAATCGCACAACAATACTTAGATCCCCTGGAAGGTCACTCTTATGCCTTTGTATATCAAAACACCCTGAAATACATTTGCAAAAACAAATGACATACGCAAGCCTGGAATTCCCTCCGGTTGGAAATTCCAGGACAAAATATTAAGCGCCTGCGATTGACTCTGTAGGTGCCGGTAGCGGCGTTGTGGGCGGCCAGGAGCGCGTCATTCGATAACAATAAACCTCTTGATTTCCCATTAGATCAGCTGACCTCTGACCTGACCTCTGGTGGCGCGACCTCGACCTTGGCCCTGTAACGACCACCCAGTAATCCGGCGTAATAGTGCCTCAATCAGCGGGAGAATTGGGAAATTGTCCACCGGGGGCGTGACTGTCTCCCTCGGAGAGTGAGCAGTCACATTGGCTTAAATTGATCAGAGGACAAAAATGACGAACACGCCGGGACCCGGCAGGCCGCGGCCTGTGGCGGAAAAACGTTCAATGCAGTAATGGCCAATATATATCATTAACGTGTGGCGCACGGGGACGCAGCAAGCGGAGGATCATCTGGAATTTAAGTCGTCTGCCTCTGTGGATTTGGTCTTCTCATTCTTATTGCTGTCATGTGAGAAGTATGTGTGAGAATAATGTGCGTGGATATATATATATATATATATATATATATATATATATATATATATATATATATATATATATTGCTCTTCCAATGATCCATTCTTTTGTTTTCAATGTGATTTAGTTATCCTTATTGTTACCCTTAAATTGCGCTGTATTAAAGGGAATGTGTTGGGCCGCAGTGTGAGTTGGGTATGTACTCGTCTGCTTTGTGTGGTGGGCAGTGTGTGGTGGGAGTTATGACGTGGGTTGGGCAGAAGTCGGTGGTGGGTGCTGTTGGGCAAGATGGTGTGAAGCGGTGCGTGGTGGGCGGTGTGTAAGGAGGGCATCAGTGGGTAGTGGGAAGGGCCTATGGTGGGCAGTGATGTGTGGTGGGCAGGGCCTGAGGTGGGCAGTGATGTGTGGTGGGCAGGCCCTGTTGTGGATGACGCTGTGTGGTGGGCGGCGGTGGACGTCCGGGTGACCGGGTGGCAGCCACACCCCCTGGCGTTGATCCATGATGTAGGGCCCATCCTCCGTCTGCCCTCGCTTGCTCTTATCCCTCCAGGGGGTACCACCACCACCACCCTTCCCCGTCTTACCCCTCCGCGCCACACCCACCCCTCACTCAATCACCCTGCCCGTGACATCTCCACCACCGCCTGCCACCCAGCCACCACCCCGCCCAATACATACCTATTAAACTAACCCTATTAGCAATCAGATGCTGATTAGATTCTCATGTGATATCTATATTCAGGCCTAACATTGTTAGGCGGCGATGAACTTGTCAAAATGAGCATGGGGGACAGAGGGGGTGAGAAAGGGAGGGGACATGAAGGGTAGGGCTCCATGCGGCTGTGGGTGCGAGACAGTGCAGGAAGACAGCGACAGTGGGTACAAATAACTTCTATGATTCGAACCATTTTTCTTTGAAAGTTCTCGCCCGTCTCTAATGTGTGAGATTTCTTACTATCAATTGCTTAGAGCCAGTGAGAGAGAAAGTGCATCGTATTGCACACTTTACCCACTCAATGTTAATTTTCTTACCGTTTCAAGATGGGTGAGAAGTGAAACCTTATAGGAAATAACTCAGAGAAAGTAAGGAGGTATGAAAGTGGTGCCCTGACTCGGTAGCGAATCGGTGGTAGGTGGGTACTGGTATTTTTGAGAGGGCAAATAAGGGTGCATGGGATTGGTATTAGCGTAGAATCTGGGTACCAGTTATCTGGGATCGATGGGGGGGGGGGGGGTGTTCAGTAAGTGGGCTGGTATCAGCGGCTCAGGGAGGTAGGTACATACACCACTTAATGCCTGTAGCTAACTTTTGAGTCGCACCAGATAATGAAGTTATTTGGCACAATTCATCACTCCCCTAAACAGTAGAATTGGGATCAGTGTGAATTGGGGCTAGTGTGAGTATTTGGGAATGCTATTTTGTAAAGAACTCATCGGGAATGGTTTTTGGAAAATAGTTGGAGGTCACGAGTAATGTTTTATTTAGGTAGCAATCCAAACTGTAACCATGTCTCAATCACTTGTAACTTGAAATTGATTTCACGAAGTTAATTCATGTTTTCTTATATTTTTTCCAGATGTCAGGATTAAAAAAAAGATTTACACCAAAATTATCTTTCAATATATTGATTTTCCATCACAGCAATACCTCAGTCTTAGATCCCGTGTGGAGAAATCCTTCAGGCCGATTTCATAAACTGGTTTCGCAGCTACGGGTGTAAGGGGTGGAGCTTACACGAATGGAGAACTTGTTAGCCTTACAGTAGGACCCAGGAACCACAAGACGTTGTGCGTTTCTCTGCGTGTGTGCAGGTGGGCTACACTGTGAGGAGGGGCTGGGCGGAGATGGCGGGAGGGGGAGGTCTCCCTGAGGGCCCCGGTGGCAAATTGAAAGTGAAGCGAGTCATCGTTCAGCATCAGGAGGTGACGCTCACTCCGGGGACGAGGTGACATAACGCCGGCTCCAGGGTACCCCTGGAGGCGGTCGGGGTGAGGTGCGGCGGGGCGGGAGGGATGGGGAGCGACGGCGAGGAAGCGGACGGCGGGGCGGGGCAGGGAAGTGTCTTTATTGGGAGTACAGAATGTGCGTGTGTGTGACAGGGAGAGGGTGGGGTGTTATTGTCCCTCCTCTAGGGGAAAAACTGACCGGCGGCCTGACTGGGCAGGGGACCCGGGTACCAGGCGGGTGTGGTGCCGGTAAGACCCTGTAAGGTCCCCGTATCGCCCGTATACCCCGCCCCTCCAGTATCTCCTCCAGTGTCCCCTGCCATAGGGGCTTTACGTGTGCCTCAAACAGATTAAACTCAATCACAACCGATCCCATGTGAGGAAAAAATTTGTTCTTCCCAATAAAATTCGTCCTTTTTGTAACAAACGTAATAATTCGTTCTCTGGCCCCTAAAGACTTCTGGGGGAGATTGAGACAGGTCTTGTCAGGGTTCAGACCTCGGGTCGCCATTAACACTCTCAGCTGTGCTTTTCTGGAAATTGCTAGTATTTATTGTCACATTTTTAGATTCAGTATCTTGACCTTGCGAATTTTATTCACCCCCCCCCCCCCCCCCCCCCCGGTGTATTCCTCCAAAGTTCCATGTCGGCAACAGAGTCCCTTTCTTTATAATATCTGTTTTCCCCTTTCCTTTTCTTTTTTCATTGTTTATTTTAATTCATTTCTTCCGTTGAATGCTAAAACGCTTCAGAGAAAAATTAATTCAATTTGATATTGAATTATAGGAAAATACCGTAAAATGTTGCGCAAGAAAAGATTGGCACTAATAAGGATAAGAAAGTATTAGTACTGACACCGGGTGTATAGACACTGCTTGTACCTGCGACTGTATGATTGTTCATATCACCTCAAGGAAAGGTGAATTCAAACATGAATATAATCTGAGGTGATAGCCTTTAGTAGATTAAGTTATGTTACCATTAGTCTATTTCTATGATTACACTGCGCTTTGGCAAATAGAAGGCAATTTGAAGATACATGTATATCTACGTAATTACTTCACGAAATCTATAAACTGTAAATGTTATTGAAGTAAACAGATGAATATCCATGAGTGATTTTATATCGCTTTCTGTTAGTGAAACATTTTCACAGCGTTATGAAAACATTGTCGGACTATTTTGCATTACCACATTAATTGCTTCCCAAACATGAAGCCGCTTGTTTATTGTGATTCCTCGACATCTTCTGTGACTTTGAAAGCACTCGGGTAAATTAAATAGATTCACGAGCCTTGATAATTTAGCAGCCGTGAGGCATTCTATAGCAAAATGTCAACCGTGTATTAAGATAACAGAAATTGAGAAACATATACAACACATCCCGGGTTACCATTGATATGCCAAGTACAGATATCCTGACGATTATATCGTAAATATATTTGGAACCCAGGTGATATGAAAAGGCAGGTCCGTATAACAGTGAACAGGATGCCATATTCGATATATACAGTATATCTAATATCGGCACGGAACACATATTAGTCACACAAAATACACACCAAGTGTATGCAACATGGAAAAATGTGTTAAGTCAATATAATACGCAAAGCACAAATTCTGAATTGCACATGATTTACTTCTTTTATATATTTATTGAGCGTGGGAAAACATGCTCATATATGCCATCTAGAGGTTAGAATGCTCACACAGGGTTTCTGCTGGCTGTAAAGAATCTATCCCTTCACTATCCATGCTCCAAATATAAAGGCCAGGTAAAATGGTGTACAGTATCCAGCCTTACCATATGCCCATCCCCACTACTGACTTGGTTCCTAAAAATAGACCTTTTACTTCTAGTCTGAAGACAAAAGGATTCACTATGGCAATCCGTTCATTAAATTATAAACACTTAGTTATGAATATTGTAATCTGCTACTAGAAAAAGAAACTGTTAGATGATGATATTGATTAAATGTGGTATCTACATTTTCAAATCTTGTGGGACAAACCTAAATACACTGCATTCAGTGTGTCAGAACTGATGGGACAGATCTAAATAAGCCTTATTCAGACCAATTTGTTCAGACCTGACAAACCAGTTTTACTCACTTCAATCCTGTCACCAGGCCATGCACCTGAGACTTGACCATAGACTTGCTAAAACCCTTGATCATGGATCCTCAAGAAGACAGGGAGGGAGACACAGAATGACATATAATGATTTATTTTTAAAATAGGTTACTGACAGATGGTTCATATAAACAGATAAACAGACATTATCTTCAACTAAGCAGTCAGTAGAGAAAAGGAGACAGATAAAGAGACAATGAGACAGATTCAAACATAAATGCCAACCAACAGGGACAGAGACAAAGATATAGTATGACATACATATGGACAGACAGGGACAGAGACAAAAGTATAAACAGAGAGCGTTATACATACAGTATACAGACAGGGATAGCCAGGGAGACAGAGAGGCAGACAGCTGCAGACAGAAAACAAACATAAACAAAGAGAAATAGACATATATTTTAACAGACAGGGACAGATTAAGATTTAGGTATAACAATCTGGACCTGAAACCACTATACAGTCATACCATAATAGCTCTCACCCCCTCCCCTCCCACAACCACTCCATCTACTTTACTGACCGTTAGCTACACTCAAGAGCCTGTTTGTTCTGGTTCACCGGTCTCCTACCACATTACAATACATATACATTTCAAATCTGGTGGGACAGACCTGACTGTAAAGCATTTGCACACTGATGGGACAGACCATTCACTATGCTCTTCAAAGAAACACAGACCCAGTAAGGAGGTATGGGGTTGGTGGAAGGGTAGACATATGACTCTATCTCAACCCAGTCACTCCATATTAGCACCTCTCCCCCACTCCCACCCACACACTCCTTACCTTTATCCACTGACCAGGTTATCGAACCTGTCATATCAGACCCATATAGGATTGATTCAGAGACATTCTTAATGCATTAGGATGTATACACTGATTTTAATAGCAGAAATTAGATGTATCAAGTAATCAGTTTCCATTTGTTTAAACATATAGATTTCTGATACTTGATCAGTATTCCTGTTCATGACACTTGAGAACAACAATTAAATCAATTCTCTAGGTTCATTGAAACATTCCTGACACTTAATTCTTGATCGAATAAAGATGGCTCAATTACATAATTTCTTATAATATATATAGTAATTTAGGTATACCATGCTCTTCCATTGAAAATGGAAATAACATTAGTTCCTAGTTTATGATCACACAATCAATACTGTGGTGTATACTGAACCAATATCGCACATGCTCAACTGCATTACACACTGAACTAATATCATGTATGCTAAACTGTGGGGCGTATATATACTGAACTTATATCCCATAACAGTCATGTCAATCTACTCAAATGTGTATGTGTGCGTGGGGGGGGGGGGGGGGGTAACCCAAAACAATTTGCAATAGTTTTCAAACTTCTTTCTTGTTTTAGAAAGATTTTGTAAAAATTAAATAGATGATATAAGATTTTTATCTTCCATGTAACTCAGACTTGGATGGCTAAAGACAAAATGAAATGATAACATCAGTGGTTTCCCCTGTATGCAGAGATTAGAAATATTGTAAAGTGGGGTAAATTTGCCAAAACATGACTCCAAATGGCGTAATCACAGGATTGATGTATACATATAGGGACATGGGCGTAAATATGACTCATATATAATACTGCATGCACATGTGGGTAACACACTGCACGAAAACCCCCATATATTTCAGATATATATGCCACCGTGTAAATGCATGTATCAGATGTACATTGACATGTTTTTGTATTTATACATCCATATTTCACGCCGGTGTAATCAGCATATACAAATGTGGGTTTTTTTTATATAGAAGCATACTGGCTGTATTGGACGCCAAGCGTATATGAGAAGAAACATCTTGAGGACAACATATATACACTGGTCGTATACAAATCATATAAGTTAAGCATATACACATGTATGAATACTGATAAATAACAACAACAAAAAGGTTCACCACCAGCTGGCCAGCCGCTGCCACCCTGTCTCCCCCCCCCACCCCCCCCCCCTTAAATTTCTGGCAACTCATCTTTGCTGTAGTGTCCGTAGAGTGTGTGGGCGCATGGCTGTGTGTAGACGGGTGTGAAAGCATTGGGTGTGAAAGTAGCGTCGGCAGCTGATTTGTTGGTGGCAGCAGCGGTGGCGGTGGTGGTGGTGGCGGCTGTGTGGCAGCAGATGAGGCGGTAGAATGATATCAGAGCTTGTGTGATAAAGACAGTAACCGAATAATAACCACAGACGATGATGTTTTGAAAGTAAAAACTATTAAAAATTGGTTGAAAAACAAGAGAACACTGGGTATATCTTTCAAAATTAATCAATTGATACTTAATTGGGGTTTAGAAATCATTTAGAATTAAAATTGGTAATATAGCATTAGATTTTCTGTATACCACAGACTTTGATGACTAATGGCAAATGAAATAAAACAACAGTGGTATCCCCTAAATGCAAAGATCAGAATTATTGAACAGTTGTGTAAATGTAAACAAAAATCAGGCGTATATATGATATATATGACTGCAGAATGGGCACATGAATACGTCTACAGATGAAGCGTATACACAATGGCAAGGAGGACCTACTTATTTATGCCAAATGATGGATTATACGCAATATGTATAGATATGTAAATCAGGTTTTTTCACGCTGTGACAGAAACATAAGTAAACTCGTTTTCTCGTGCAGTGTTAGGTATTTCAAACCAATTATAGTCACACTCTAGAGACATGATATATACCAGAGATCAAGATGTTCAATCTCTCTTTATCTATCACTGAGGCTAATTGTGAAATTAGGTCTAATGTTGGGGTAGCAACTCAACTACCCCACCTATTGGACACGGTAGGAGTGATGCCACACCATCTGATGAATACAACAGCCTACACATAATACACCACAGCTTCTTCTCCGTTTCAAACTACCACACAGGAAAAAAACTTTCCCAAATAACGCTGCCACCCATCTCCTTTTAGAGTACTGCGTGCAACTTTCTAAATAGAAACGGTAAAGGACAAAACCGCGGCACCAGGTTCTAAGATCTAAGCTTCAATCAACTCGAGAGCCAGTTTGACTGTTTGGAGGCCGCTATCACTAGCCTTGCGAGCAACTCAATTAATCAGGTCTATGTAACAAGAGGAATTAAAAGAGGGAAAAACACTCAATCATCAAATGTTATCATGAGTTGCATAATAGTCATTTATCGCATAAGGTAACCAAGGTTTCGCCAATGGAATGGTAAATAAACTTGCAAAAAGGTTTAGAAAAAGACATATTGGCTCCATGTTGTATCGCAACTCAGTACAGTATGTGCAAAGATAACAATGCAGACAGTTGCTGTGGTATTAGAATATATTTGACTGTTTTTGTATGATGTTTGATGTTTGGTTTGGACGATATTTTGAATATGTTCAGCTGATATGGTAGAATCAGGATGTATGTGTCATTTGCAACATATTTCCTTCTGTGATCATGCCACAACAGCCTCTACTAGGTAACATGAGAATTGCTTTTGGTATATTGGATATCATAGCACATTCCCTCAAATCTGCTTTCTAGCATACTGATAAACCTCTGTTCTGTGCTGTTAGCGCCCCAGGTAAAAAGGTGTTTCTCATGTACGCACATTTACGTTTTATGAAATCTACAAATACATCACAAGTTAAGTAAACATACATCGGAAGAACTTGAAGAGGACTTGAAGAGAACTTGTGGAAAATTGTGTCGGAAATAGTTCTACACATTTATAATGCCTTAATAAACACTCTAACATGCCGTAAAAATGCATAAATAAACCTTGATGAACTTTGAGAAACGTAATAGAACGTGAAAGCTAATAGAATAAAAACGTTCACAATCTGAACGTCTTTGTTCACTATTTCAAATACGTAGTGAAACGTAATAAGAGGCAAACATGTTGGATTTATACTGTGTGTACGTGGTGGCTGAGGATATATAATGACTGATACGAGGCGAAGCTGTGGACGAAAAAATTTTATTTTTCATCTTGAAAAAGACAAATATGTAGTATACAAGGTATACGGTATACGAAGGTATACGGAAATTTGTCAAACAGTATAATTCATACAAGGTAACACCCAAAAACATGTGGGGTGGGTGGGAGGTAAAGAAACGTGTTGAGTCTTTGAAAAAGTTGGTAAGACTGTCACGTGATATACACGTCACGACAGTGTGAGTTCATAAAAACGTCCGGTAGATGTCTCTTGCTGCGTTGCCGCGCTTAGTCCGACAGCTGCCTCCTGCCATTATATCTCACAAGTTCGTACCAATGACTGATACGAGGCGAAGCTGTGGACGAAAATTTTTTATTTTTCACGTTGAAAAAGACAAATATGTAGTATACAAGGTATACGGTATACGAAGGTATACGGAAATTTGTCAAACAGTATAATTCATACAAGGGCATACGTCGAAGACGGAATTTACTGTAAGTAGACGGCCAAAGAAGCCTGCGAAGCCCAAGTGCCGAGCTTCTGGACGTCGTGGAGAGGCCTACCTGACTGGACAAGGTGTTGGGCCCCACCTCGGCGGAATGAGTGAGGTGTGATGAGGTAGGCCTCGTGATGACCGGCACGTGACAGAAGGAGTCTGACTATTGAAGTGAAATGAGGAGACGTGAGGGCCACACCCGGTCTAAGTAAAAACAAGGGGTCTAGGCTCTGGCCAGGTGCCGCGCCTCTATAAGACACCCAAGTCTTAACAGGACACATGTCCGGAAAACGTGACGACTCCACACGTAATACGACAGGTGGTGACCCCGAAGAAATAGTCTTGGATGAACGAACGGTGAGAAGAAGACACCCATCAACGACTTGGACGTCCCCCCGAGATAAATAATGAGGGGACCGATGCATCTTAGAGGTATCCGGGAAGAGGTTCGAAGCCCTCAGAAGGGAGTGAAAGGCCAACAAGGCCGCAGCCTTGACAACAAGACCGCAGGACAGATGCCTAGATAAACGGCAAATATCCTCCAGCATACTCCAGGAAATCGGCGGGGCCTGTCGAGCAACGTGACCGGACGTTACTAAGACACCTCGGAGAACAGACGCCACTTGCGTGGAAGAGAACGCAGAAACGTCCCCTCCACGGAGAGTAATCCAGTACTTAGCGCCAGAGATGTAATTCCTAATGGCAGTGGGCGAGGCGAGGGTGTCGGCTAAATGTTGCACATAATGACATGCCTGGAGGATCGAAGGGTGGAGAACAGACGACTTGTTCCTGACTGCGAAACGTAGGTATTTGACGGCTTGCGTTGACCTGTTCCGGCACGTGGAGACAGCTGAAGCCGCCTCGAATGAAGATAACATCCGAGCATGGAGCCCGGGGTCGGCATCTGGAATCAACGAAAATCGTGTAAAATTTCTTGGACACGAGGGCAGACGATTTCGACAGGAGTTACTGCACTTTCAACGGTCAGAACAACGTCTGGGACGACTTCGTAGTCGCCCAAAGCGGCCCCCAACCAGATCCTACGGGCACAGGTGGCGATAAACGGGTCTCGTATTAACCCGTGGTGAAGAGGAGCGAACACGGCGGCGTGGGAAGCTGTTACCCGGACCGTGGCACCCGCGGGAACGTTCCCAAGACCGTGTGTACACGCCACGACCAAGGCAAAAGCCGCGAGTTTGTAAAAACCCGTGCCGGGGTCAATATCTGGAACGCGCCACGCCCACTCCAAGTTGACGTCCCACTTCTTGACCTGACCCCGATTGCTGGACACGCCGACGTGGAGCGTCACGAAAAGCGACGTTGTCTGGACAAGGTGGCGCCCGTTCGACGAAGCCGCGTAGAACCCGAACCAACGTAAATCCGCTCGAGCTCCATCACCAAGAGTCACAACGGGAGCCGCACGAGCCACCCGAAGAGCCGCGAAGAGACGTGCCATAAACTTTTTCGCGTGCCGTACACAACTGGCCACGTGAATTAACCGACCCAGCAGGGACTGCATGTGGTGGAGGGAAATCCATTTGCGGCCGAGACAACTGGTGCACTCTCCCAGCACAGCTTCGAGTTTGTCCCGTGGGATTGTGACAACCATGTCACGTGTATTCAACGTGAACCCCAGCCACGTGATGACTTGCGTAGGAGGCTCGCACTTTTCTTTCGCTAGCTGTAGGCCTGACGTGTCGGCCAGGTCGATGAACGTCTGGTAGGCTCGGTAGGCCTCGTCCTCCCGTGCCGCCGCTCCGGCAAAATCATCCAAGTAGGCGAGTACTCGAAACCCGGCCTGGGCCATGATATAAACGACAGCGTTAGATGTCCTCTGACACGGGACGGAGGACGACCTACACCCGAAAGGGGGACACCTCTCCACGTAATAGGCCCCTTCCACGTGAAAACACAGAAAAGGGGCGTCGCCCGGGTCGATCCTCAACTGCCTATAGGCCCTGCTGAGATCAGCCTTCCAAATGTATGAGTGTCGGCCTAACGTCTCGATGAGTCCAGTCAGGTCGCCTATCGTAGGCAGAGTGTAGGCGCAGCCCTGTCCCAAATACAGGCCTACTGGTATCCCGTCATTCACCGATCTGCCCTCGGGAAAAGATAGGTCGAGGATCACTCTCCTGTCCCTAGAGTCCCGCTTGGGACGTGTCAAAAGCGGGGACACCTGCGTATTAATGCCGAAAGGTAAATCCTCGAAAGGCCCAAGAAGTCCGCCTAAGCGGATCTCGTTGTCAACAAAACGTTGTAAGTCCGGAACACAAGCCCGAGCCGAAGCGTGGTTGACATATGTAGGGAGCGGCCATTGCTCCCTGGTATAGCCAATAGGCCACCCGTAGTCTAGGAAGTCACACAAACCAACATCATGAAAATCGGCTAAACGAGCCCTCCACTCGTCCACGTGGAGAGCCGAGGGGACAATAACACGAGCCCCCTCAAAATTGTAAGCCTCAACGTCGGTGATAACAGAATAATCCGAGGTAAACTGAGGGCACCGCTCCCTGAATTCCTCAGAAGGCTGAGGGCGCCAAAAAACGCTAACCGCTCCCGCCACGCGGGGCGGCACGTGATTGGACGAGGAGTTGTCCACCTCCCCGCCCATGTCGCCGCAAGCGCTCTCCGAGTCGCAGTCCGTGCGTGTCGGCTGGGAGCGCGCGGACATCTCCAACTTAGTCGCGGGCGGCAGGCGGACCTGCCCTACCCCCAAAGGGCCGACTACTGCTCCTGGCCGCTGCCGCAGACTCGTGTTTCACTTTGATGCGGCAATCCTTGGCCGCGTGAGGGTGATGCAAGCTCAAGATGTCATAGCAGTACTCGCAAACGTGATCCACCGTTCCTGCCGCTGCGACGTGCGGCGCTTGGAGAGTGCATCCCTTCTCCGTGTTGTAAGCTGGGCAAGGGGCGTG
The DNA here is from genome assembly GCA_950022655.1 of Alentia gelatinosa. Lineage (NCBI taxonomy): Eukaryota > Metazoa > Annelida > Polychaeta > Phyllodocida > Polynoidae > Alentia > Alentia gelatinosa. The sequence goes on from OX465583.1 coordinate 32,211,056, forward strand.
GCTCCCGCCCGCTGGGCGCGCCTTGCTCTTAGCCTTTCCCGCTTGGGACAGTAAATCCTCCTTGCCGAGCCTGCCGCTCTCGGCCCGCGATATTGCCGTCCGGAGGTGCTGGATGTCGCTCACAGAGTTCCAGCCTTGGAGGAATCGTCCTTCTGTTAATCGCGAGAATATCTCCTCGCTCCAGCGTCGGACTTGCCGGAAATCGTTATCAATCGAATCCTCGACTACCTCCCTGAGGTGTGTCATCAGCGGTCTGCGGCAACTGGCGGGAGTCTTGGGGTCGTCAGACATGCGTAAGATGCCCCACAGATATTCTTGTACATTAAGAGCTCCTAAGCCCGCTCGCTCTCTCTTAGCTCCTCGGAAAACGTAGTGAGCCGGGTGGGTGGGCTTACCTGAGGTAGGCCTCAAGATGTGTGATGTTGACTGGAGGATCTGTTGCACTTGACGGTCGAGATCCTCGTCCTGGTAGGCCACGCCTACCGCCCGTCCATCACGTGGAATCCAGGGATGCGCAAGCTGATCCGTTGAAAAGCCCTCGAAGTCCAAGTTTGGCACCAAACCTGATGCCCTCGATGCCATGGCCGCTCCTGCGGCAATGGCTGCAGTATCGGTCACGTCGACCGCGTTTCCCGTGCAAGGCATTATCGCCCTGTCGTTCGTCTGTGTCGGCAAAACGTTGCCTGCTGTTATCTGAGGATGCACCTCGCTTCTTTTTTGCTGCCCGGTCTCTGCATCATTCCCACGAGCCGAAGCGGATGCTGCCGCCAAAATGGCCTCCTTCAGGCCTTCAATTTGGGCCTGAATCAGGTCCATTCTCTTTTCGCCTCTAGCGGCCCGGCCTTCGCCCAGTGTTGAAACCTTTGGGGCCTTCGTGACCACGGCCTTGGTACCCTTCTTAGGCGGCATGCTTTCTTCGACTTTCTGTCCAAAAAACGTAATCCTGAGAGGTTTAAGAAGCGCTCCGGTAAAGAAACGTGTTGAGTCTTTGAAAAAGTTGGTAAGACTGTCACGTGATATACACGTCACGACAGTGTGAGTTCATAAAAACGTCCGGTAGATGTCTCTTGCTGCGTTGCTGGCTTAGTCCGACAGCTGCCTCCTGCCATTATATCTCACAAGTTCGTACCAATGAGTAGAAAATCAGCCAATCTCTTCCGCAAGTGTGACTGCAGCATCTTTTTTTCAGTCTGTAGGATCATTATCACTTAAACGTTTTATGCCAAAATAGTTGGTTATATGTGACCATGGGAATGAATGATGCCAAATTGTCTAGAAAAAAGATTAATTATGCAGTATAGAGTATATAACATACAGGCCTTTGGGGTTCATGTCAATCATCAAAACGTGAATTATGAAGTACCCGGATAATCTTCCTTGCATCCAAGCTACATTGGTCCACTCCATAACTTGATCTGTTAGTGCATAGAAGCAAAGTGATCTTGAAATGTTTCTTCTAGATAGAAACTGGTGAATTTCTAAGTTACCAACACATGCAATATCTTCAGCAGTGATATTCACTCTTGGAACCTTGCTATGTTACTTTGCCCGATGTGTCAGCATTACAATTGGTCCTATGCCATAAAAAGTGCCTTTTCCATTCAGTGTTCTCATATTGTGTTTAAATTATCACAGGAATATTGAACAAAATCGTTGTTGTAAAGTTCAGGTTTTCTATATCCTATGCTTATGATAATAAATGGCTCTTTTCAAACTTCTCTACCTTATTGTAATAAAAGGCAAACCTATGTTGATGCAGAGACTCCTACTTGGACCAGAAGAGGTGATATATTTGACCACCTAGACCAATTTGGAAAGGGTTTAGAAGTACATTAGGACAGGTTGCTCTCTTATTAGCTTGACCTATGGAAGCAATTTTACGAAATTTATCTTTTCAATGGAGTAAAATCATCAGAAGTTGGTGCGTACTGATGAACCCATACTGACTGACTTATACTGACTGGCCCATACTGACTGACGACAGTAGTGTTCCCTCTACAACGGATATTCATTTGCTTCTTGATAAGCCTTTTGATCTTGACCTTTCCGCTCATGGTCTAATGGCATGGCACAGGAAGATTTCTCCCTGTAAGATTTCATTTCCTATACTTACTTAGGCCCTCAGACCATTTTGAATGAAATGTTTTTTTTTTTTAGATTAGACAAGTCCTTGATTAAAGGTAAAATCTGATGGCAAAGAAGTGTTTCCTAACTATGATTTCCGTTCGTGCCGAATGCTCAGGTCCTTGGTCCAGGTTTTGAAAGATATAAGTGTCTTCTTTATAAGATAAACTTTTAATACTATTATGACCCTCCACCTAAAGAATGAATAAAAACAAATTTTGAAAACTATTGCAATTTGTTTTGGGGTCAAACCCTATTTTCCCTGGGCTAAAGCGATACTACAGGGCATAATCAACTAACATCCGACACATTACCCAGTGGAACATTTTGCAGACAAACGTCCTCAGCGGCCTGACACAAAACCCAGCTGTTGTGTGGGATGTGATTATACTAAATGTAATGTTTATGACATGCACGACCACATCTGCATTTTTAACGCGTTTATCGCTTAATATTGTCTACCTAATTAAATTCCCCTTTATTCGCCGTAATTGGATTATTGGCATGTTTTGTCGGGCTGGTAATCAGGTTACTCTGGGCCTGTTCTGAGTCCGGCCTTTTCCAGTGATGCACCTACTACCACTACTACCACGCGAAACACCCTTTGCTGTAGTGACCTTTCCTTGTAAACAACCCCACCCTCCTCAAAACCCCGCTGTATGCCCGTTTGTTTAGGGTAATTACCCCTCAAATCAGGAGAGGCTTTTTTTGTTCTACAAGCATTCCGGTTGAGCTATGTACTTGTGGTCTAGCTGTTGGGGCATTATTATTCAACATAGATGCAAAAGGCAGAGCTGTGTGCTATTGCAGGTTATATCATGGATGCGACTTGTTGAATGATGATTTCCTTTCTCTAATACTTGATCACTGGCTTATATGATAGATTAATTATAAAAGAAACAATTGGCATGTCGAGCTTGTAGTGTCTCTATGTAAGCAATTTGATATATCAATTTCATTTTATGGAACCAGGTAGCACACTACCTGCATTGTCAATGGTTCGAATTATTTCCACTATTAGAAACACCAACATGTTTACTCTGTATTATATCACCTGGGAGACTAGTAAAATTAGTTCTGCAGTTTTTGTCTTAGTTTTTTTCTCACCCTCGTCATAAGTACCACCACTTGTGGGATGAATTGAGGATATAAAAGTTAATTAAAAATTTGGTGTCGCTTGTGGAAAATACGTGCTCCCAAGGTAAGCACGTGAAAGGAATCCACTGTGTCATAGTCACCCAAAGTAAAGAAGAGTCACAACTGCGTTTGTTTTGCAATTAGTGTCCCCTGAATCATGCATACTCGGACATCTCCTTTGAGTCATCCCCATCAATCCCCACATCTTTTTTTTCATAATTAGAAAATATGTTTATATCATTGCCAATGGAAGTGTCAAGTTCTAACAGTATCAAAAGTAGATAAAATAGGTGGACAAAAAAATCCCATAAAAATATGTTGACAATATCCACCCAGATCTTTCTTTTTAAAGATTTTTATTTATACTGGAGTTACCGGTTTGGAGTGAGACACCCCTATCCTCCACCGTCTCCAGTCGCGATATTCAGATAATCACCGATGCCCAGATTATGGTCTTACATGGTGGCTCTGTCCACAATTACAGTGCTTAACTAACATTAGTACATACAAACTCACAAACTATGATGACTTGAAAAAGAGGTACACTTAACATTACCATGGCCAGCACTGCATGTTCCTGGATAAAGATTTCTTTTTACTTTAACTAGCAGATTAAACTTAATTTATAATGATATGTATCAACTAAAACAAATAATCTATAATCAAATCGCACCATCACATTTCTATGTAGTAAAACGGGTAATTTCGCATTGTATCGTGATAACTCTATCTAGTGTGAATGGTTATTTGGCACCGTTTCATCATATTTGTACATACATGCAGTACTAATAAATATTTCGCATGGCATATTCATAGTTTTGTTTATCATGAATGATTATTTTACATTGTTTGATCATGTCAATAAACTATGGCTAATTATTTTTCACAATACATGTTAAATCACATTTCTATGGAGCATGAATGGTTGTTTGCAATAGAATCATCACATTGCTAATTAGTATGAATGATCTTTTCCAAAGATTGTTATGATATAACTTTGTAGAATGAAAGACTATTTCATATTACCAGCATAATTCTTTGTTCTAGGAGTGATTAATAGAACTATGCAGTATAAATGGATATTTCCCATATTATCACCATATCACTCTGTAGTACGAATGATTATTTCGCCGGTTCTTGGTTTCAGTGAAAGGTCAAGTGCGGGGATGCACCAGCCGCGCCTGCCGACTCACGTAACAAAGGCAATGTCACATCCCCGCGCTGATCGCCGTGCGATATTATGATGATTTAATGAAGACCTTCTGGGAATATTTCTCTCGCTGAACGTTAACAAATTTGATTACCATCGTCACGTGGTCGGTGATGGTAATGGATCCTTCATATCGGAGAATTGTGTCCACCCGATCGACCTCATTGCAGGCTGGCTGTCCTGTCTACTGCCCATCCACCTCACCCGCTGCTGACTATCTGTCCCACCTACTGCCCACTCAACAACCCCACTGCTGGCTGCTTGATATACTGCCCACCATCCTCAACCCACTGATGGAGGTATGTCTTTTCCACTGTCCACCTTATCCACCCTACTACACAATGCCTGTCCTGTCTACTGCCTCCTCCTCCCATCCCATTACCAACTATCCATCCTGCCTACTGCGCCCTTATTTCATCCTTCTTTACTGCTCATCTAATTAGTGTACGTTCCCCCGTATGATGGCGACTGTATACCCTGCCCTAAATGCATGTCACTTAACTGTATCTAGTGTCTAGTTCAAGTGAACTACCGTTCCTAGCCACTGGCCGACACAGAGAAGCTTTGATAAGACATCTGTAAAAGGGTCAAAGACTATGTAAACGATGTGAGTAAAGACCATACGAGGCACAATTACGTTGGAAAGGTTGTGATGGTCGTCATCTTATACATACACATAATACAGTTTACTGAATTAACCTCAAGGTCTTCCATATTGTCGGCAGGCACAGTAACGACCATCTCTGTGGGGTCCCAGCCAATCCAGCTCAGATGTCGGCGGCACACATTTTCCTGGCACACATTCCATGCCTAACCTGGAACACAGAGACAAGAATTGTTTGTACTGGTCAGTGGTCACCTCCTCCGACTAGGCCACGTATTCGTAGATCAGAGAGCCCGTTTCCTCCGCTGCTATGAAGATGAGGGCCTCCGAGACCTGCTGCTGGATGCTACCCGAGGTCCTGCAGTCAAAAGAAGGACATACATCAACATACACGTGGCCTGCATGGGTAATACCCATGAAGGAATAGTCTGCGGGGCATATCCGGAGCTCGTGATACGCCCCCTTTATGTCGCCTTTCCACATATATGCCCCAGGTGCCATATCTCCTAATTTAGACGAGAGGTCCCATATCGAAGGAAGAGTATATTTGTGACCCTCCTCTGTCTGATTAATTCCATCGTTTGCAGATGAACCCTCCAGGTATCTGCGATCTACTATAACCCTTAGTTCGTCGGAATCTTTCTCTGATTGGGTGAGGATTGTAGATGTTTGTGACCATGGTTGAAAAGGCGGAGAGGTGAATGGGTCCAGCAGGGCTCCATAAGCGAGCTCTTTAGTAATAGCTGTTTGGTCTAGGTTGTCAAGGGCTTATTTATGATTCTTGATGGCTGGAGATAGCGGGGAAATCTTTTCATATGATATCGGCCAACCATATCGTAGTTTATCAACCAGCATTTTATCGTGATAACCGGTAAGGGCTTTCTGCCATTCTTCGCAATTGACCCCTGATTGAACAGGGATACGCCCCCCCCCCCCTCCCACCATATAGTTCGGTACACCAGAGTTGGCGACTCGTTGATACATGTTGGTGAGTCTTGAGTACAAAGTCCATTAGATGGGGTTGGTCTGATGAGACGCTTTATAGGGGGAAACCGGAGTTGTCAGAGCAACCTGCATTACTGGTCTTGTTGTTATAAAAGTTTTGTAAGCTTGTGGGTTTTTGTTAGATTCATTGGGTTGTATGCAGTGATCAGTTTGAGCAGATATGTACAATTCAGCTTTTGTCGCATGTCTCTTGTTTAGTCCATTTGGTTCCCAAACACCAAATTCATCTTGGCTGTAGCCGCCTTACCCTTACAATCAGTTTCTGGGTGACTCAGGAGCATGCATTTGTGGAATTTGCAGAAATTACAAACGTATAGTTGATGAATACTGTTTGTAACATGGTGTGCTTGTTTGGGGCATGGGTTTTTGTTAAACTGCTAGCATGGTGTACCTGCCGTATGGATATACTGTGGCACTATTGAACAATTTTAGCAACAAACCATTCACTGCCCCCTGCCCACCTCCGACTCCTACAGCCCGCCGCCTACCGTAACTGTCTTTGTCCTGAGCTGCTCCTTTAGAGCAGCCCCCTCAGGAGCGACTCACTGCGTTGACCCCCTCACGGCGCTCCATTCCTCCAGGGGGCGCCACCGGGAATCGCCACCAGGGGTCGCGTCGCGCATTCACCTGATCAACTACTGAGGTTCCGCAGACGACCGCAAGGTTGCGGACGGTGGGTGTGTGGGGTTCGGGGAGATAGGCGGGGAGGTGGAGTGGAGGAGGGGATCCGGCCGACTAACGTGGTAAGCCGCGACTGATCATCTCGAGATCAAATAGGAAGCCTGGCCGTATCCAATAATCCGCACGCCGTGCACCATTTCTCCATTTGTCCATATCTAATTCCCGCCCGCCGCCCGCCACCTCCCGCCAACCCCCTCCCATCGCCTGCCACTCCCTGACTGCCGTCTGCCCATGTACTGCCACCCACCACCTCCTGCCCACTGTCGGGATCCCCTGCCTAATGCTGCCCACCACCCACCACCCACCTCCCTCCCATCGCCTGCATCTTTAGGACTGTCACCTGCCTTTCTAGTACGAGCCCACTATCCACTGCCTGCTGCCTACCCTCCCCCACTTCCCGACATGCACCGCACGCAGCCCGTAACCTGCCACTCGGTGCCCACCACCCACTGCCTGTATCCTAATGTCAACCCCCTTCCATCGCCTCCCTTCTTTATGACTGCCGCCTGTGTTTGCATTACCGCCTACTGCCTGCTGACTACTGCTTGTCGGCCACCGCCAACTACCCAACACCAGTCATTACCTCCCTCCCACAGACTGCCTACCACTCCCTACCGGCCACAACCTACCTGTCACTAATGCACCCACCCCCATACACTGCCACCTTCCACTGCCGGTCTCCTGTCCCCACCGCCCACTGCCAGACCCCTCCACCTCCTACCAACTTCTTTGCCACCACTCCCTCCTCACCGCATACCTTCAGGCATTCTCTGCCCACTTTGCACTGCTAACTGCCGGTTGACCACAACCCAGCAACTGTCACCCTATCCAACGTTACCTGCTGCCACCCATTACTTGCTGCCTGCCACTTTTCGCCCGCTGATCGTCATTCACGGCCTTCCTTCCCCATCGCGCCCCCTTACGGTTACCATCTGCAATTGTCTTTCATATTCCATGGTAAAGCCGTTAACTATGTTACTTTTATAATTCCAGGTAAAGGTGTCTAAAAAAATGAAGCGGTGATTTTACCTGCTGATTGTTTGCCTGTCAGCAGCCTACCTGTCAGTGGCCTGACTGGCAATGGATTGCCTGTCAACAGATAGTAGGGTCAAGATGTGGGTGACATCCATATGTGAGTACTCACTCACAGGTCCTCATTCACCAGTCCTCATTTGACAGTACTTTCCAGTACTCACTCACTAGTCCTGACTCACCAGTCCCACACTCAACAGTCCTCACTTAACAGTACACACTTAACAGTAGCCACCAGTTCTCACTCACAAGTCCCCACTCACCAGTACTGAATCACCAGTCCTCACTCACCAGTCCTCACTCACCAGTCCACATTCAAAAGTCATCACTCAACAACCCCACTCACCAGTCCTCAGTCACCAGCCTGCACTCAACAGTCCTTACTCACCAGTCCTTACTCACCAGTTCCCACCCATAAGTCATCACACAACAGTCCTCACTCACCAGTCCTCACTCACTAGTCCTCACTCACCAGTCCACACTCAATAGTCCTCACTCAATGGTACTCACTCACCACTACCCTCCAGTTTTCACTAACCAGTCCTCACTAACCAGTCCTCACTAACCAGACCTCACTCACCAGTCCTTACTCAACAATCCTCTGTCTCCAGTTCTCACTCACTGGTCTGCACTCAACAGTCTCACATGAGTCCTCAATCAACAGACCTTACTCAACAGTACTCACCAGTTCTCACTCACCAGCACTCACTGGTTGTGAGTGATACATGCTTAGTGACCCATTCTGAGTGACAAATACTTAGTGACCTATTCTGATTGACACATACTTAGTGACCCTTTCTGAATGACACCTAATTAGTGACCTCATGTAAGTGATACATACTGGATTACCCCTTCTGAATGACCCATACTGAATGACCCTTTCTGAGTGACCCTTTAATAGCAGTTAATGTTGTAATCAGAGCTAGAAGGGTAATAAAATAATGTTACCATAGTAATGGTAATGCACTACCGCGGTAGAATAGTTAAAATGGTAGTGTGGCTGGAATGATAAATAATAGTGAGGTTAGAATATAATAATGCGGTAGCAGTATCACGGTAACGGTAGGGCGGTAACGGAGTTAGAGTGGTAACATGGTAACAGCATTAAGACATAAGGGTGTAACACTAACAGGGTTAGGGTGTAACGTGATTAGAATGGTAATGCGGTAATGCAGTAAAGAGGTAACAGGGTTATGATGGTAACGCTGTAACGGGGTTATAATGGTAACGCTGTAACGTGGTTAGAAATGATAACGTGGTTAGAATGGTAAAGCAATAACGGGGTTACAGGATTAGGGTAACGGGGTTAGAACAGTAATGCGGTAATGGGGTTAGAATGGTAACGGGGTTAGAAATGGTAACGCAGTAACAGGGTTAGAACAGTAACATGGAAATGGTAATGCGGTAGTAGGTCACAGGCTTAGGGTTGAATTGCGGTTAGAACAGTGACGCAGTAACAGGGTTAGAATGTTAATGCTGTAACTGGGTTAGAATGGTAGTGTAGTAAATATGTTAGAATGGTAACACAGTGACGGTAACACGGTAACCGGTTTAGAATGGTAACGCGGTAACGGAATGTTGTAATGGGGTTAGAACGGTAACGTGGTTAGAACGGTTATGCACTAACGGTAACGTGAAAATGGGGTTAGAATCAGGACGGTAATGCGGTAAAGGTAACGCGGTAACACGGTTAGGTTGTAACCCAGGCATAAATATGACCCATTCTTAGCTAGCGTAACGTAGTTAGAATTTAATGCTAAGTAACGCTGAGTAACGCGAGTCAGTAACACGTTTATTTAACCAGCTTGCTTTCTGTCAAGAATAGACTGATATAGATTCGGTCACCTCTTCAGTCCTGTCTTTTTCCATAATGTTAATTCTGTCCTCAATGCCTCATGATCTCGCATATTTCCAAACCCTGCAGCACTTCTGTGTGCGGGTTATTTCGCTCCGATGTCTACGAGAGCGATCTAAACACGAAATAAATAATTCAGCCGATTTTGTTAGTTAATTTGATAACCGTGATGAAGTGCAGGCAGGCCCTGTGTCTATGAATTACAAGTATCCATTCGGCAATGAAAAATTTATCACCAGTGCCCGCACGGCGATCGACTGGCAAGATGGCGGAGTAACTCAATCCCGGCGTCTCTTGTGATTTCCACTTGCTGGCAAGTGCTTGGGGACTGCTCCGGGACTGCTCGGGTATTGCTAGGGTGTTGCTCGGGGATACTCGGGGACAGCTCGGGGATGTTCGGGAACTGCTCGGGGATGTTCGGGGACTGTTCATAGATACTGTGGGACGATTCGTAGACTGCTTGCAAATAGTCAGGGACTGTTTTGTCTAGGGGACTGACTAGGGACAATTCGTGGCTTGCTCACAAACATTCAGACACTCCCCAGGGCCTGCTCGAGGACTGCTCACGGATGTTTGAGGACTGCTTGGGCATGATTTGGGACTGCTCAAGGATAGTTTAGGGTGTTTGGGGACGGCCCAGAGATGCCCAGTGAGTGTTTAGGGATACCGGGGACTTTTCTGGGTCTGTTTGCAGATGCATCAGGACTATTAACCTAATAGGGGGTATTTCGTATCATTGGAGACTGCTTAGGGCAGCTTCGATAATTCCTGGGGATGGTTGGGGCTTGAAAAGAGACTGCCCTGCGACCCTCAGGGACGCTGGAGGGACTGCTCGGAGGAGCTGGGGGACTATTTGGGGCCTGCTTGCAGCTGCTCTAGGACTGTTTGGGTCCTACTGCAGATTTGTTTGTGAATACTTCGATACTCGGTAATCGGGGGCCTTGCTTGGGAATGCTCTGTTTGGGGCTAGTCACAGATGCTAAAGGAAATTAAAGGCCCAGCTTGGGGATATTTGGATACTCTTTGGAGTCTATTCACTGATACTGAAGGACTGTTTTGGGCCTGCAGGGAATACTCGACGATTGTTCAAGCCGCTTTCGGACGTGGAGCTGTATACTTCGAGAATGCAGTAGATACGCGAGGGATATACATAACTAATCGAGGAATCATCGTGCATGGAATGTGGTCGTATTATAATCTCTTAACGAAGAAAAAAATAAATCCTAGCACATGACACGGGTTCAGCCACGAAAGAGGGCACTGAACCAAAGGCCACTCAAAAAAACTTGTTTCTCATCACCGCGCGCATCAGTAAAGCCATCTTTGATCTAGCTAAAAGTTAATAACTATAAAAAAAAAAAGAGTATACTATTCCCCTTTTCACGGTCGCCCCCCCCCCCCCCCCCCACACACACACACACAGAAAGACAGGCGTGTTTCTGTTATTCCCCCTTACCTGCAAAACCTTACCCAACCTAAAAAAAAAAAAAAAGGTTTTGCTTGAGAAGAGTCTGTGACATGCGATTCGGGGTAGTGACCAAGAAATCAGGAAAATACAAAAGGATAAAAGACTGCAAAATATGTAGACCTAAGGTTTGAATATCTATCATCACTAAGAACACCTGATTGTTATATAGTGTATTGTAGGAAGGATTTAATCTGAAGTTGCCATGGCTGTCATAGTTTAATGAAAAATGTCTGCTTATGTAGGGTGTCTGCTTACACAGAGTAAAAACGAACACCTGATAGAGGGAGCGATTCAGAGGAAAAGTGTCCATAAATGTAGGTTGTCCATTAGATGGGGGTTCTATTCTATAATGTTCCTATATTTCTAGAGACTAGTGCCATGACCTGCCATCTTTGGGCTCCAAATAGATAAACAGATTTCGAGAAAGCCTCGCAATTCGATCGATAGCTATCTGCTGTAAGTGTCGTTCAGGCTGTAGTTGAATTTGTAAGATTTGTATTGTACCTTTCTAGAGCTTATATATATGTAGTTTATCATGCAGATTCAGAGTATTGGCTAATTGGTGTAATTCACTTACAGAAGTATAACAAGTTGAGTTCAATCATTCCCAGACACTGTTTCTGCAGGGTTGTTGATGACAAAATTGTAGTATTTAATTATTCAACCAAGTTTCATGTTACTGCATTGTTATATTCCAAATGATAGATTATGACTATTCACAGTATGCTACTTAGACTATGTTCATTCAAAGGAGCAGAACTGAGACTTTTTCATTTGATATGCTTGTATTTGACAGCAGCTTAATTGTAAAGTTTGGGTCCTTGGATTGTTTTCAATAAACATAAAGTTAAGAGATTCATTGTGCCATCCTTTCTTTGTACCAGCTTCTTGTGAGTTCAGTGGAACTAACAATATGTTAGTGGGTTTTTTTTATTATAGTAAGAAAAAATTGTCAACAAGGATTATGCATGCTATCTATATATGATATGAATACAGGGTGAGTTTGGTTGAATGGATTCTATTCTTGGATATCTTGGTGTATACAGATGTATTAAGTTCAAAGAAAGAGTTGTGCCTAAACACACCCAAACAAAGAGAAACAGATTTCATTCAACCATCGTCACCCTGTCTACTTATCATTATATGCCTGAATATCCTTGAGTTAGAATGTAATTTTAAAATATTACTTAGAAAAATGTCACATGGTATGGAGGCATGAACTACATTCATTCAACACTCAGCAACGAATGAAATCTTTATATCTGAGCAGTAAGAGTACCATGTGCTGGTTAGAGTTTATAAATAAAAGTCTTTTATATTCTCTATATTGTCTTTATTGTTATTGGTGGTAGCGGGAGGGGGGAAATGGAAGATACCCTCCCTCCCCACCTAGGTTTTTTCGGGTGGTAACCAGAAACACACATGTTATTTTCTTTGGCCCTAGACATCAAACTCTATGAATTAATAGTAGGCAAGGTTTCAGAATGACCGTCCCCTCCTCTCATCTGGTTCTAGCCTGGAGGCAGAGATTCCATCATCTATACGTAAATTTGTAATTTCGTTTCCTGATAACCTGCGGCACTATCCTTTTTTTACTTATCAAATGCCACATTAAGGGACTACCAATCACACAATAGGAAATGATTTTAAAGTCATTCAATTGCCTACTTCGTCAACGTCGTCTGAGCCATCCATTATTTCTCTGACATACAGACCTGGGGATTCTTCATTGTCATCCAGCAATGCCAGCAAACACTGCAAGTAAGTGTGTGCGAAATTCTCCCACTGTTTCTATCTCCATCTCGTTTCTTCTCTTTTCACTTCCATCCTTTCAGCGTATTTCTTTGATTTTATGTCTGTGAACTTATGATTTTATCCAAATCTGCTTTCTGTACTCTCTTTTGTATTTGTTCTTTCCTTTACCCTTAGTCGGTATTTGTAGGGTTCTTTTGTCTCTTACTGAGTCGCTGTATCTATTTGTCTGTTTGTATCTCTCTATGTGCCTCTCTCTCTCTCTCTCTCTCTCTCTCTCTCAAAACCTAACATTCACTGCTCTTTTCTCTAGAACAGAAACATTTCCTTATCATATCTTTGCCCCAGACCATACTCCCTTCTGCTCCTCTTTGTTCTGCTCCCTATCCCCTTCATAACAAAACAGCATGGCTCATTTGTATTTCTCCCCTAACCTTCCCTTCTTGTCCTCCCTACTTTACCAAATCCCAATCAAACCACATTCTTTATCTTTTCCCACCTACCTTTACCTATACTTCTTCCCCTGCCGCTACTAGGTAGCATTACACATGCCTTTCTATTGCCGTATCTCTTCCGTATCTTTTCCCTATAATCCCTCAAGACATTGATGTGCTGATAGTTTCCGACACGATCCTAGACGACGCTTTCGTGAATCGGTGACAATCGGCATTAATGGCCATCAGTCGATACATGGATGTGAGATATTACTGACTGCCCGTCCTCAAGCCTAGCCTAGCCTGCTGTGGCACCCCTTTGAGCACAGTCAGGTCACTGTAGTACCGTAGCATTCAACTACGGAAATTATTACCAATACATTCAAACCATCATATCGATGACAATCGGTAATATGTGTCAATGTCTTATAGGTTCACATTCTACCTCCATTTGCCCCTCCTTTACCGTCATATTTTCTTTTATTCCACCCCGCTTCATTTACCTCACACCCTGCCAGCATCTGAGGCACACAAGTACGGGTGGCGATATGTATTATCAGGCACGTCTGTCTCCGGTTTGTCTCATGTAATACCATTGTAGACGAGTAGGCAGGGAGCAGTGCTAAGCACCTTAAGTCGGTAATTCGGTTCACTCCACGCGAATCATGCGACCAGGGACCGTCTTAATGCATCGTGTAGATATACCGTATCTCCTCCCGCTAATCCGATTGTATTAACTCAATCCCCACCTCCCGAACACACCCTCTGCGGGGCGCCAAACTGACGACGCTAGATGGCGCGCTTGGCGTCCCGCTGTTACCTTGGTGACGGGCGTCTGCCGCGAGCCTCGTCTTCAAACTGATTACTGCTGCCCCTACCGGGCCTAGAAGGTACAATAAAATGATAATAAAACGAATTTTCAAGATGTCTTCGCTCACCCTCATTACCTCCTCCATGGAAATTCTTCGCCTCACCGGCAATTTCCTGGAGAGGGGCTGTGATGTCATTGTCGCTATAGTGACGTCATTCTCTGACGTCGTTCCATGGTTGGGTAGGCATGAAGGTGTAATCACCCTGGTGACTGTGGCTATGTGTTGCACCTGGTAATAAGGTGTATTATTTAACAATAGGGAAGCATTTAGTATATACTCCTATAAAGGACATCCTAGAATTAAGGCTTTTCTTTTCAAAAATAGTTTCATAAATTGCCACGATAAGTAATATATTAATTTACAATTTTGAGAGCTACCTGAGGCAATAGCTCTAAACAGTTGGTGCAAATTAATCAACCAAAACTTCCTCCATTTTGACTAGCGAAAATTCACATTTGGGACGCGCTATGGTTCCCATGAATACCAGATACCTGCTTTAGCGTCACCCAGTGCCCCTATGTATGCAGCCAATTACTGGCTAACTGTGACGTCTGTGCTAATATTGCACATTCTCCGAGGGTGTAATTACAGAAGGAGACCCACAGGGCTGGCATACCACTTATTTCATAATCCCGTTTGCCACGTGCATGGCTTCCCCGTCCTTCCCCCACTCGTGAGGTGTGGTATGGCCGTGCAGCGTAATGCCCTCCCTCTGACCTTCCATACCTTGGTAATAAACTACAGGTGATATTCATTTTCAGGTGCATATCTTTCCGCTAGCATACCTTTAATATCGGCTGGAAAATTCGCCGTGGTTTATTAATTTCATAACGTTATTGCATTAGTTCGTACTGGCCAGAATTCTTGTTACGAGGTTGTTATGGGACCTGGGCAAAAGGAATGTTACTTTACTTATTATAGCTGCCCATTGCTATTCAGGATTGCTTTGGTTATTAAATGGGCTAATAACTATCATGATTCATAGCTGTTGGTGTAGCTGATCATTGTTCAGTTGTTATAAGATGTTACGCACAATTTCATCCCGACGTTTTCTGAGAAATTTAGTCAATACATTTTTTGGGTATTCATGCATATATGTATGAACAATTTTGGCAGATGCCTATAGATGTTGCTACCCACAGCAAATAACATGCTGTTTCTCTTTTAATGTAAATACTACCTTAAAACATGGAGTCTGGCAAGTAATATAACAATTGTGTGAATTGTTTATTATCATATACCTGAAAGATGAAAGGTTAGACAGATTCCGTTCTGTACTGAGTGACAAAATGATATTTATATATTTCTCCATATAATGTTTTCATTGTAAAAATGACGTTTTTACTGATTTCCATTACGCTACGCTACCTAAGAACGTGCTATATGACGGTGTTACATCCTAACCCCACAAGCGCATTGTGCTGTGTTTACACCAGTTGGCTGGTGGCCCTGGCAGACCCAGTAGGTCACATCGTGGCTCACAGTGAAACCTTTATTGCAATTTTATGACTTTTCCTCCACTTGGCTCAAAATAAACTTGTGATCTATATTCTAACATGGTGTGATGCGTCCCGTTAGGGAAAACGTGGGTTGCCAGGGCGTTTCCAGCCTGCCACATGTACGGAGAGTTCCCATACTGGGGCGGCAAGTTATGTTACAGTGCCAGTGAACTGCAGATTAATCAATGGTCCAGGGCAGTCTAGGGCACTCTACTATGGTGACCTATGTCTGTCCTGGTTGTGTCACGGTTGACGTCCCAGTGAAGTGCATTTATGGTGATGGATTGGGGTCTACAAGGGTCTGCTGCAGCTCACACTGACGGAATATCACATCTGCCACTTTTAATGTCTCAGTAGTCCCCAAGCAGTGTCCCAGCAGGTATAAAAGTGTGCTCCACAATGCTTCCTGGTGCAGCAACATCGCAGCAGCATTGTCCTTGTCATATTTGTGTGCAAATGGTCACACATGCATCCGACTTGCAACACTCTGGTATCTCTTCTCTAGCAGCAGCTGGAGTTGGAAGCTCCAGCGGTGGCTCCAGCACTTGTCTTAAATGGGGGAAGGTGAAAGGCGTTGATCGAGGTGTCAGAGAAAGAGACACAGTGTTTGGGTTTGTGATTGGTTGTCAAAGAGAACACATCAAGAATATGGTCATTTCTCCACCTTGCTGACTAGAGAGCTGCTTGTCAAATATCTCCCCAGCTACCAGAACTACCTGCATCTCCCACCTTTACAATGTGATACTGGAGCATATGGACCCTGGCATCACAAGAATACAACCAGATATTGGTTGGCTTTGCCGTCCAGCCTGAAATTGTCACTCACTCTCAGAGATATGACCACTGGTAACACTTACACCTCACTGGCATACAACTTTCGGTGTAGTAAATATCCATCAGACACCCTCACTGTCTCCTTATACCTGGAAATAACTGAAATCGCCATTTTACTATTCGCCTTTTCATCATCTGAACAAGTCACGTGGTACGGAGGGTAGTATGATATATAGTTCATCAGATGGTGAGTGATTGCATGAAAGTACATAATGATATTTTATAGCCATTCACACACAGGTATATAATGTATTGCAAAACATTTGAGTCAATTGTGTGTTTGCTTATTTTCGGTTGGTCACGCTCAGTTGGTGGTGACCATCCTCTCCTGGGGATCACAGTTGATTGGGGGGGGGGGTGAGTAGGAGAATACTTTGAACATAATTCTTTCAAATCATACATGCATGTTTTAACATACATTCTATTTACTGCTGGGCTTTACTTCTGCATTCATTTGAAAGAACATTTGGGTTCTATTGATTCATATCAATGTTGAGGTTGTGTGATTTAAGGAGCAGCTAGTATTTCAAGGAAAATGCATTGTGATTGAAAAACATTCAGGACATTCCTGTTATGAATAAATATTTGACCGATTTCCCCTTTGTTAAATAGGTCATGATGTCATATAAGAGCTCCTGAAAATATGACTTTTAGGAGCCGCCTCCACGGTGACAGCATGGTCAGCAAAGGGAGGGGGGTACAGTCGTATAGCCTTATATCTCTCTGTCTCTAAACTCGGTGATATGAGCAAGTCCAACACAATGACAGCTACTACGGAGGAAAACAAAGTTCACTTCCCTGGTTAGCGGGAAATTGCCAAGTTTAAAACGAGTCCAATTCAGTGTTAGAGTTAGGCGATAAATCAGCGGACGACGTTTAGAGCGAGCGATCGTTGTCGTACGTGCTGAGGGTGCCACCCCCAACGGCCAGGCAGACGGGCAATTACCCCCTTAACTGTGGTCATTTAACCCCCCTAAAAACCCTCCCGTGTTACGCCCTCCACTGACCCTACCCCGGCACCCAGGGCGCCCTCTCCCGCCGTCCACCGACACTAACGTCGCCCATGACAACCTGGAAGCAGCTCCCCAAACTACTCGATTGGCGAGTACCCCCTCCCTCCCCTTGCTGCCGCCACGCTTTCCCACGCCACTCAAAAATCAATGGAGGCCGATTTAATTATTGCTGTTTCAAATTATCTCGTCAAGACAACACCGCGTCGGGCGGCTTATTATGGGATCGCCGCTAAACCCGACATTTCGGCCATTACGCGTCGACGCTCATTGGATTCGCCGCCACCGGAACCGGGTTTAGTGCCGCACGCTCCCTTTTCTCAGGGGGGCCAGCGGGGCGAAATCAGACGAGGGGACTCAAATGCAAAAAGAAGAAAAAGAATGAAATCTAATCAATGATATAGTTGATAACTTGGATTTCGTATGACCGAAAAATTGAGACACACATTTTCCCTACTCCTTTTCAATGTACCACTTGTGGGGGGAAATGCTGTTTAGAAATAGCGAATCTCCTGCCACATAAAAGCAACATTTCTATCGCCACTGCTATTGGACAAACTAACGTCTAAAACTGCATCTGTCTTTATCAATGCAACATCCTGAATGCTGCATATGAACGATAAGAGGATCATTTCAGTAATTATTCCAATGCCACACGTAATAGCGGTATTGGGCGTCAGGCGTAGATATATAGGCGAGCGTATACGTATATATACATATAGATAGAAAATATAAAAGTTTCTCTCACAGTCGCCTGTACACACTTTATCAACTACAGCTATACCAACACTGACGTGCTGAACCACATAGAACAATAAGAATATGGATCAAAATACTTTATAAAAACAAAACAATAATAGGCTTGATATATATGATTATTCAAACAATAATCAATCCGGTTTTAAAAAGGTTTTTATGATAAAAATTGGTAATATAAGTTTGGATTTTCCATATAACGCGGACTTGGAAGATTAATGGCAGTTGTACTGCCCCTATGTGTAGAAATCGGAATATTTGGACAGTGATGTAAATGTGCATGGCCTAGCTCGGAATTCGCATCTCCATGTACATAAACAGGCGAATATATGACGCAAAATAAGACGACCTCATTTATGCCCGAGGAGACATATATAGGTTGAAATTAAACACACGGAAACTGAAATTTCCGCGCTGCTAATGCTTTTCAAGTAAGGTGTTTGGTTTAATCCGAAGACCAGACATCAATAGGTTGTCTCCAATCCTCTAGTACCACACCCCTATAATATAGGGTGATAATATGCCCAAATAATGTATTTACGTGTACATGATATTCTGAACGGTTTGAGGGAGAAATGCTTCAAACAGATTTATGTGAATTTATTCTAGATGTGACCGATAATATTTAAAGCCACTACAACTGCCTCAATCTAGATGTGAACGATGATAAAACTATACTGCCCACTGCCCCACTGTGGGACAGAAGATGCCGATCTCCAGGGTCAAATGTGGAAAGGTCTCTACAAAACTAAAATACCTTAGTAGGTAAAGGAGTGAAGTAAATATACTTAAAACTGCGGTTTTCTCATACTTCACTCTCTGTCATTTTTGTAAATTTATTAACGTGTGGAATTCGGGGAATGGTTTACTGCCTGCCCGAGGTGTGAACGGCTTCCCTTCTGAAGCAGACTGTCTGCATTGTCAACTCTGACTTATTCAATTAACAGGGACGCCTTATAATTAGCTTACCGCGGAATTATAGTTGATTGAGGAAGGGGGAATGATGAACGCGGTAATCCAATTTAAAATTGGATAATTCATCAGCGGGGTGCGTTTGTAAAACCGCCGGCAGATATGGCATTTGAACATTCACAAGAAAACACTGCCTCTTACTGGGAAGGTAAACATCCTTCACAATATGCCTTCTCCTGAGTAATCTACTGGGACTTCCTCAGAGGAACGTTGGCCGCAAGGAGTGCCGCGCATTACGGTGATTGCATTACAATGCTTACGCTCAGCAAATCGCGTAATAGGCCCACTACTGCACATGTTTTAGTTTACAAGTTCATTACCTTGTTTAGCCTTAGGTGATTTTCAATGGCGGATGAGCATTCCCCATGCAACCAGACTGAGCGAATATTAACCTGATTTAACACGCAGGTTTTGGATAATTATCATTAATGTCCATTACACACTTGTGAAGTCAATATGTGTTGTCATGACTGTGGAATACAAACCAAAACAATCAGATGAAATATAAATGATATCAGAATGGGGAAAACCGAAGAATATCAGAATGGTAAAAATACGAACTAGAAATATCAGAAAGCTAAAAACATTAAAGGGAGCATCCCAAGCACTGATCATCGACAGCTGCTGAGGATGAAAGATTCTGACGCACGTCTATGACAACTCCGATGATTCTTCCGTATCTATGGTAGCGAAGCTTTATCTAACTACGCCACTTTTCACAGGTATCTGGACACTACGCTTCGCTACCAGTACGCGACGTTTCTCGATGGAGGGGAATAAAAACCGGCACCCACTGCCGCCGATACATTACGATAATCGTCATGTATCAGAAAGTCACCGAAAATTCTAAAGGGGGATGTCCACCTACTGTGATAGACATTGAAGCAGATTGCTCATATTGTAGTGCAACTTTTTTTCATCGGGAGGTTATCGTGGTCCATTGGTGTCCATTGCAGACTCTATCCGGAAAGCCTGATTAACTGCTATGATTTCACGTTTCTTCCGACATGATACGATTTTTGATCGGGAACCTCTACAATACGCTCCCAATGCCAAAATCGTAGAGACATTTTTCTGGTCGAATCCGCTACCAATAACTTGTGAGTATGGGTGGGGGAGTGCGTAGATTGTTGATAGTTGAGAATGTTCCCGATACACACCGATTCACTGGGATACGCTTCGAAAAACCGAACATATCTGACTTCATCGGGAGGCCTACGATTCGGGGTTTTAATCATGGCGTGTCGGGAGCAAAACGTGGAGTATCGGCGTGTATGGTAGGGTTTATAGTAGTAGTGTGGTACATTGGTACGATCTTGTTAGAACTCCCGATTGAAAATTCTATTTGAATCGGGAACTAAATAGTAAGGCCATGTATCGGGAGCAAAGTCGATACCCATTCTAAACGACGTACCCGACGCTGTGTCACATTTTGACACCAAGTTACATGGTGACAGGGTAGGGCTAGGATGGGGATAGCATAGGGTATCTTGTTTCCTGATCTCTGCTGCCCTTTTCTGTTCCCGTGATTAGTAGGCCTCACAATGCCTGCCACACAATTCCCCGTATGTCCTCCCATAACTCAGTTAAAAATCAGTGTAGATACTCTAAATAAAAGGTGATATGTAGGGTAGATCACTAGCTTTATTCCAGGTACATGTATATCTGCTTCCTTTACAACTTCGAGAAATATCGTTCAATTATCTGCGCAGAAACAGAGCGTAGTGTCCAAGGCGGTTAACAGCGCTATTTCAAGTGAAAACGAAGCGTACTGTCCAATTTACAAAACGTAGTGTCCAAAGCATCCGTAGACAGGTATCTAATAATCAAGGAGAAACCTTCAATTCACGTATCTATGGTATTGCATGGTATATCATCGCAGAGTCTTCAGTTGCTGTCCATACTGTCTCTATGGAGGTGCATGGTAATACACGTACTTCTTCAGTAAAAATCATTAGACCAGGTTATCAAACCATTGAAATATGCTAAGAAATAGGTCCCGTGACTTGTTAATGTGTATCCAATTATCAGGCTAAATGAGGTACATTTGATTCTATATAATGTATTCTTTATATTGACATTTCAATACACAAAAATCAGGGGCATTCTCTTATGCTTGGTGTCTTGTTAATAAGAAATCAGAAAGAGTTTTTAATAGGGAAAACGTCCCGCTACTTGCACACTTAGGATTGAAGACCACATTCCCCATGTGAATGCTTGGTATGCCTGGTGACATTCACCACATCCTTATACTACTAGCACTAGGGTTACAGAATCCCCAGCATATATGATTTTACATATGAATTCCTCTGGGACCAGCTTACTCATTGGGCCGGTATGTGGTACTATTTATCATAAAGGCTTATGTAAAATAATTGATTACAAAATACACACCCAGTACCAAGATACGGTCGTCACAGAGGCTACATAGTGAATGATATTGGTTTGGGGGGAAAAAAGGTTTTAAAAAAACTTGATGATTTTTTCATTGTAACGAAGTGACGCTTTTACAAACAGATAATATTATGCTGTGGGACAAAACTTTCTTTTTATGACGAAGCCGTAGCATAGTCCGTACAAGCACATGATGCAGAGGATTACCCTTGGCGTCACATTAAAAAGGGTTCTGACGTCTGTATGTTTATCCAATTTATCCTGATATAGAGACTATCATTCAATATATAATGAGTTGGGATCCTGTTATAATTCGATGTATAGAGAAATAGAGGACTTTGAAGAGATTACTTAATTCAGAATTCCCAATACTCTATAACAGCCACATAGGGACTTCTTCTTCATTCCGTCAATGAATTTAATTTCAAATAAAATAATAGAGCAAAGTCAAGACTGGTGGTTTATTTTATAAATCAGCTGCCTAGTTATTATATTTTACCCAATATCCCAGAACTTTGAAAAAAGGACAAATAGGGGATCAAATCTATAATATGATACGGTTATCGATCAAAATATTACACCAAGGATGGCGGGATCTCTGCAGGGTTTGGTATGTGCTTAAAACTACGCCATTACAGTTTACAAAACTCGCGAGCACAGTATGGCCACGCTAACGTTGAGACAATAAATCCCGACAAAAACTACCTTTTGGTTTAGAGCCCATTATAGAGCATTTTTCCCCACTGTCTCCCCTCTAGAAGAACACCGACCACCCTCGGCGGCATTTGCGCCTCGCAATGTGCAATATTGGTACTCGGATGAGATTTGGAATGATTTTTCATTTTCGAAATTTCGCAATATCAAATTTGCTGGGGATCGGCCGGCCTCTTGATGAAGTTATGACAATTTCGTCACCGCTTTCGCCTTCGGAAATTTCCAAGGAAGCCCTACGCTTTGCGGCTAAGCAGGTAAGGCTGGTGCAGCTCACTGCGTTACAGCACCCAAATTTCGGCATTTATTCTATTTTCTCTGTGCGTCTATTACATTTGCTAGATTTGGCCCCAGAGGAGTATATATATTATGTAAAGTCTCTGACGCTAATGAATGTGGAGAGCGCCCTTCTGTATTGGATTTTGCCGCCACCGGAGGCATGCACTTTGCCTGAAAGACCAGTGATTGAACAAAAATGGGCGCGTTGAGCACTGCCCGCTAGGTGGCGGGCGGGTACGCATGCGCGCAGCGACCCTACTGCCCCCACCCTTCGTCTCGGCCACCTATGCTTTATTCAAGGGCCTTTATTGCAGTTACAGAATGGGCGGTCACGCTGGGGCAGAGCTTAGTGACGTTTCGGCTGATAACAACCTAGGTGGAGCGATGCTGAGAAGAGAGGGGTGTAGAGAAGGGTGTTGTACCATATCGTTAGGAGGTCTCAGTGTTTTTAAGTTAATACAATGTTGTATCATGAGATGGCATGTCATTTTAACTTCTCTTTTCTTAATTGGTTATTGCCAAATTCTGCTTAGCGATCAATGCAATTACCAACTCTTGTTTGTTACCGGGAAAGAATGTCATCGATAAGCTGCTGGCAAAGACCTATTTACAGGAACAAACATATATGATTTTATTTATTAACAAAAATGTCATTGATTTTGCAATAGCCCTATACCTCGCCTTGTCCTATCCCTTGCCATGAAATAACATACAACTGAAGTCCTATACTTGACTATGTAGTAACATGTCAACTGAGTTCCAATGCCTCAATATGTTATGATTTGCTTCATGCAGTCCTATAGTTGATTATGTGATGTAAAATACTACAAGGTCCAATACCGAATATGTCATAACATACGACATGAGTTTTCTATATCAAACCATTGTCATGATACAAAGAAGTCATATAAGGGTCCTAGAAACTCTGAAACATTGTTAGTTAACTGAAAATAAAAACTTAGACTTGTTTTTTACTAGAATGACTTTATTCCAAAGGCTCTCTGTGTAAGACACATTTTGATGCACTGGCACCACAACTAAGAGCCCAGAATCACAGCCAGCACC